>JAECWI010000656.1:0-1200000 GCA_018150345.1 Drosophila equinoxialis
CAGAGCAACAAAATAGTTGCAGAGAAGAGGTGGCTAATAGGAGAAAATCTGGTGCGATGACCGGCACCGGTACCGCCTGAGCCCATAGGCCCTGGACACAGCAAAAAAAAAACACACCGGGGAAGACGGGTCCTAAGGACTGCCCTGGACCAGTTGACTCACCTTATTGCGAGTACGTCTGTGCGAAGACCAGCACCGGCATCGTTTAGCGCGACAAGATAGACCCTGTGCTAAGAGGACCGACAACGCTGCATAGAGCGTGCTGACCAACTGAAAGCTGAACTTCGCCGAAGAGCGAAGAAACGCAAGGGGGCCGCAGAAATGCGCAAGCCTTAACTTGCCTTATTTAATAATTTAAAGATAATCCTCTATAAGCAAGTTGATGCACGAAAGTGCAAATTGCGAACTACTAACTCCTTGATAGGCTTTTACTAACAATGTGGTTGGAGATTAAAAAAAATAACTTCTTTTATTGAAAAATGAAATGTATACCTGAATTGTGAGCCAACCACATAAGCTATCAACATTTTTCCACGTCTCTGGCTCACTGTGCAAGACACAGTTGAGATATTTTTTTTTCTCTCGTTC
This sequence comes from Drosophila equinoxialis, assembly GCA_018150345.1. NCBI lineage: Eukaryota > Metazoa > Arthropoda > Insecta > Diptera > Drosophilidae > Drosophila > Drosophila equinoxialis. Next base: position 589 of record JAECWI010000656.1, read on the forward strand.
TCAAAAAAAAAAGGGGATAAGTATATCGAATTAAAAAAAAAAAGAATCAATTGTCACACATATATACATCCACCATATAAAATGTTCAGTAATAAGACTGCTAAATTGTTAGAGAAGCAGGTAGAGTTGCATACCAGGTTAAGGCAGTTGGAAGCACTAAATCCCAGAGACATTACTAGCAAGTTGATTGAGGAAGTAAAAGAGATTAGTAGCCGATGGATGACTAACCATGAAAAATTGCTCCAGCAGGGTATTTTCGATCATCAGTACTACAGAGATAAAGTACATGAAGAGGTTTTAACGATAGTTGCCAAAATAATAGCTACAGGAGAGTCAGAAAAACCAGGCAATAGTAAGTCGGTGTTAGTTGAAACAGAAGCAAATATGTCAGAAATGTTTGATGATAGCAAAGGAGAGTCGCCCGGGAATGCGACCTCCAGTAATGAAAACGCTAATGTTAGCCAGGAAAAAGTTCAAGGAAAGGTCCGTCAGCTCCAGCAATATTTGGAAATGGTCAGCAAAGATTTACGTATGATAGACAATAGAACAGGCGAAATGTATATTAAAAAGATAGAATTCTTCTTCAAGAAGGTACAGATGTGCCAAGCTTATACAAATGAACTTATATGTAATGAAACGTTTAAAAAAGTCATTGAAGAATTGGAGTTCGACGTTCAGAATACCTTGTCAGCACTAGAAGAGAAAATAAATGATCAGAAAAATTTGAAAGATGAGAATGTAACCGTTAAAGGCGAATTACCGGTGTTGCCGAAAATACAGGTACCCACATTTTCTGGAGAACCTAGAGAATGGGACCTGTTTGTAGAACTATTTGCGGAACTGATTGAAAAAGAGAGGATTTAAGTCTTGCTCTTAAGTTCAATTATTTAAAATCCGCGTGAAAGGGCGGAAGCAAAGAGCATGGTAGCCCATCTATTGTCAGGTTCAGCTGATAACTATAGTGCCGCTTGGGAATTGTTAACCAATCGGTATGAAAATGATCGGAGGGTATTTTCCGAACAATTAAGTGGGATCGTTGATTTACCGATGATCAACAATGAATCCGCAAAAAGTGTTAAAGAAGTGATTGACATAGTTAATGAGTCAGTTTACTTAATTAAAATAAAAGCAAATTTGTCCGATGAAGTTGACGTCATATTTGGACAGCTCCTACTAAGGAAATTTGACAGAGAAGCTCTACAATTGTATGAGAGTCAGATTAGAAAAACAAGACAAATTCAAACGCTATCTGATGTCATGGAATACTTGGAGAAAAGATATTGCTCGCTAAGTGCCATGAGCAAAGAAGAGAAAAAACCGCTAAAAACTGTGTTAAATTATGCGGAAGTCGAAGATAAATGTCCGATTTGCAAAATTGCCGGGCACAAAGCGTATAAGTGCTATAAGTTCAAAGGTTTGACACCTACTGAAAGGTATGAAATAGCCAAAAAAGTGCAGCTTTGCATAAGATGCTTGAACCATTCAAGCAATAAGGTGTGCACTAATGAAATGGTCTGTTCATTGTGTTGTAAGGAACACCATACCTTACTCCATTTTGAAGAAAAACAGGAGAGAGTTAATACTTGTGTAACCGCACAACCAACACTGTTGGCCACAGCTTTAATACAAGTAAAAAATATAAATGGAGGATATAAGACTCTAAGAGCCCTTATTGATTGTGGTTCACAGAGCACCATTTTGTCTGAAGAGGCCGCTCAAATATTAAAACTACCTAAAATTAAACAATACACAGAAATAAGTGGCGTGTCCTCAATAAAATCTAATAAATCAAAACATAAAGAAAAAAGGGTAAAAATGTGGATTGTCTATGGAAATAAGGCTAAACGTGATAGCTCCCGATCTTAAAAGGGGAAATACAAGTAGGGATGACCTAATAGGAAAAATAAACAAATTTACCTAAATCTTAAAAGGAATCACCCAATAAAAACAAAAAAAGACAAAAAAAAAAAAAAAAATAATATAATTTGCATAAAATAAAAAAAAAAAAAGAAAAAAAAAAAAAAAAAAAAAAAAAAAAAAAAAAAAAAAAAAAAAAAAAAAAAAAAAAAAAAAAAAAAAAAAAATTAAAAAAAAAAAAAAACTCAAAAAAAAAAAAAAAAAAAAAAAAAAAAAAAAAAAAAAAAAAAAAACAAAAAACAAAAATAAAAAAATAAAAGGAAATAAAAAAAAAAAAAAAAAAAAAAAAAAAAAAAAAAACAGTAAAAAATGAAAATATTCAGAAGGCAATGGTTCAATTAGATAATGTTTATCTAAAAATAATATTAAAATAGATTCCGGTAGTAAATTGTCCGAAACTGTACTACCAAAAAAGCAGATATGGCAAAACAATTATAAACGGACAACATTTAATAATGACCAAGAATAACCACTCAAATTTCAGCAATCAGCGATATTTCAAAATAGTGTATTGTAACCGAGTAGTGTTGGCTTTCTTAATATCTAACACCGTGATGCTCCGATCTTACAGCGGATCGGGACCCTAATATGTAACCCTAGCTCTTCCGGGTGGGATGGGTTGTTGCTGCAGTTTCCGTGGCATCTCGTTACATATAATTTATTATAGAGTCCCTAATGACACTAAAAGAGAGAACTATATTCTCTAAAACAAACAAACTTATTGATCTCGAATGGCTCGAGCAACAAGACAGAAACAAATACAGCAAAGTTAATCAACTAGCTGTATAAGTGTGAACTCCTCCAAACGTTTGACATCTTGCTTTAGTATGGCTGAGATGTTAGTTGCCATTATTTATCTGTACCCTCCCGTCCATGGCCAATAACCAAAAATACAAAAATTATGATTTGTTAATGGACCCCAAATGTACATTCTATTTCATCATTTTATAAATTCATGTTGTGGGAACTTAAACTTCTATTCAAAATTTTTTATTTTTTTTTTATTTACTTATTCTTCAAAAACAATTTCATTTGCAAAAGGGCATTTTTTCTATTCACCGAGATAAATTCTCCCGTTACTTTACTTAAATCTACGCTTCATTATTAACTATTGTATTACATGTTTTTGTTGTTTTTCTTCTTTCTTGCTATACTTGTTACTGTAAACGCGCTTATTAAAAAAAATTAATCGCGACACCGAAATGAATGATAGCCCTTATATCTTTCAATAATTTTAATTTAATTTAATTCAAAAATTTCATGATCAATTTTTAAGTATGGTTTGTATGTGAGGCAAAGGCAAATAAAATTTAGAATGCATAAACCAAATAAAAGAAACAATAATAGCGAGTGAGCTGCATAACATAGGTATATGTGGGCATCAAACCTTCTTTTTCTTTACTTTTCTTTTGCACTTTAATCTTAATCACCATATGTTATGAGCTCTCGCAGTAAAAAGGTAAAAGTGATAAAAAGAATACACTTACGGTTTTCGGAAAGTCCACCGATGAAGGCCTTCAGCAGCTGGATCAGATGTTGCTTTATGATATTTTTGTTCTTTTCTTTTTTTTTTTTTAAAAAAAAAAATTTTTTTTTTTTAATTGTTTTGTTTAAATGTGTTATACGATTTCATGTTTTAAGTGCGTCATACCGACATACAAACTCAAAAAAAATAAATCTACTGTGGGTGCGCAAAAAAGAGTATCTTCCTAATCGTTACTGAATTTACACGTTTACTTTCAATACAAAATTTCCGTTTCTTCATCTATTCCTACAATTATTCGCGTTTACACTCCGACAACCAAATCAATATTTTTTTCCAATGACTTATGCGTCAAACGATCTTTTAGTAGCACCAATTAATATTATGGAAAATTTCCAAAAAAAACAAAATTCGATATAACCACTTGGTAATTGCTCTCTTTTAAACACGAATTTTCGTCTTGTGACAGCTAACATCTCACGGGTCGAGCTATGACGTCACTGCTGACTGATGTTTAATCCCAGTGATTAAATTTTCTTCCGTAGTGTTTGATTAAATTATCGTCTTGGCCGTATGGTGATGGGGATAGGCCTGTGATAGGTTATGTCAAATCGTACTTAAATTTTTCCTAGATAAATTAATCTAATTTTAGTCGAATATCAAAACCTTTTTTTTTCTATAGCGGACATACCTTATGAATGAATTAAATGTCGACTGAGTTGGCCTTGTGACCGAGGCTGTATAACATATAGATGAGGTTACCCACGAGGTCTTTAGGTTAGGCTTACGCCTACATATGCCTCTAGGTCCAGATTGGTATCCAAAAATCGTATTTTTTCCAAACGCTTTTTCCTTGTTCTTTTTGTTTGTTTCTGGGCTTACGAATGATTTATTTAACCCGAGTGACTTGACGTTTTCGGTGATTTTCACCATTAAAATTTAAACGGTTCACTTTATTCGAACGCAATTTATTCTAATTTTTCGTTAAGCCAGAATAATGAAAAGAGCTGGAAGTGTGGGTGGCAGGTTCTTATATACCCTTTCGCTCCTATTCTCAAAGCCTTCCCTTTATGAAGTTAGCTGCGGTTACGCTGCAAAGCTTCTACAGAGATGCATTATTACCATAAACGGTTATGAATTCGCCGCATATTTTTGATCGCACTCGAAAGTTGGCGATAAACCCAAATGTGCGTCGGATACTTAGAATTTAAATTACACGCAACCATTACAAACACAGGTAATTCTGACAACTATCAGGAGGAAGATTAACTGGAATTTTAAGGTCGAATGTCCTTCGCATGATAAGTTCCAATTACTTTCCCTTGCAAAGTTTCTAATAAATAATACGCATTTCCAAACTTCTTCTTAACTCGACATTGCGAGAACTGAGGTCCTAACTTCTTATTATAGTTCTGACTAAAATTGCTCAAGTTAAAATTCCTTTTAAAAACTTCTTGGCCGACCTTAAATGAAACTGGACTGGATCTTAAATTATACTGCTTTACATTGCATTCGTAGGCTTTTTTACTATTGTCTTGAATATTCTTGCGAATCAAAATAAGCGTATCCGGTCTACTAAAGGGTATAGATTCTTCTAGCAATTGTAAATTTCTTAAAAGTTTATATTCGTCGCCATGATTAATCATATTAAATCCAAATAGAGCCTTATATGGTGAACATCCTAGAGACTGATGAAGTGCTGACCTAAGAGCACAAGATATATTTGTTAAATATTTATCCCATTCTCGTTGATCTTGTTTTAAATATGAGCGCACCGCGGACAATAGCGATCTATTAACTCTTTCGGCTGCGTTACTTTGCGGTGAGTATAGCGCCGTAAAAATATGCTTAATTGCGTATTTAGATAAAAAGGCTTCAAAGGCAACAGCCTTGAACTGGGATCCATTGTCGCTGATAATAATTTCTGGTACTCCATAACAGTGAAAGATTTGCTTTTCTAAAAATTCCTGAATCAAATTTGATGTAAATTTTTTCATTGGGCAAAGCCAATGGTATCTGCTAAAATGATCAAGAACTATGAGCAAACCAATATGCCCTGATTTACTTCGCGGATATGGTCCAAGTAAGTCGATATACAATTTTTGGAACGGTCTGACTGAAACACTTTGTACTCCCATGGGAGGTCTTAATATTTTGTTTGGAGCTTTCGTTTCTTTACAGGTGGCACAAGTACTTATATATTCTCGAACCTGTTTGGATAATCCAGGCCAAAATAGATTTCTTCTTAATCGCTCTATAGTTTTTTGGACACCTCCATGTGCCGATAACATATTATCATGAGCTTGCTCTATGGCTATTAATCTTAATTTCTCCGGTACCCATAATTTCCAGCAGAACGAATTATCTTCTTTACTACCAGGTGAATGTTCAGTTCGAATATATACAAATTTATCCTTCACTTGTAAGTCTGGGAATTTTTCTAAATTCTCATCTACCCTTTGTTTAAGTTCTAAATATTCCTGATCTAAAAAAGCTGATGATTCCAAATCTATTATTGGTTCCATCTTTTCCAGAGATTCTATGTCTGCTTCCCAAATTCTTGACAATGCATCTGGAACTATATGATCTTTTCCTTTGCGGTGTGAAATCGTAAACTTAAACGCTTGTAATCTTAATATCCATCTGGCTAATCGTCCTGATACGTTTTGTTGTCTTAATAGCCATAATAAACTTGAGTGATCCGTCACAACTTCAAACTCCTGTAACTCTAAGTAACATCGATACTTTTCTATGGCTAAAATGACTGCTAAACATTCGCGTTCTGTTACGCTATAATTTCTTTGCGCCTTGCTTAGTTTCTTAGACATGTATGCTATAGGTTTTTCTTCTTGATTATCGGACAACTGAACTAAAACTGCTCCAACCCCTTTATCGCAAGCATCACAATGTACGTAGAATTTCTGATCGAAATTTGGATTGGCTAATACCGGAGCCGTGGTTAAAAGAAATTTAAGTTTCTCCATTGCTTCCTGAGCCTCTAAAGTCCACTTAAATGGTTTTTTTGTAGCTAGTATATCGGTAATTGGGCAGGTAATTTCTGCAAAATTTCGGATAAACCTTCGGTACCAACCGCAGACTCCTAAAAACCCACGAACTTGTTTCAAATTCTTCGGCGTTGGCCAATTTAAAATACAGGAAATCTTGGAAGGATCAGTGGAAATTCCTCCGCTACCAATTACATACCCCAAATAGTTTATTTTTGTCACGCAGAATTGGCTCTTTGCCAAGTTAAGCGTCAAATTGGCTTTACGAAACTGTTCTGCTATTCTTACCAGAACTGCTAAATGAGACTGAAAATCAGATGTTACAATGCATAGGTCATCAAGATAACCAAAAGCACAATGACGTAACTCTGTTGGAATAATTTCGTCCATCAGGCGACACATGGTTGCAGCGGCATTACAGAGTCCAAAAGGCATAACTGTAAACTGATACAATGGCCTTCCCGGAACTGTGAATGCGGTTAACGCCTTCGATTGCTCTGTCAAACATATCTGCCAATAAGCGTCTTTCAAATCAAGTTTTGAAATGATATTTGCTTTCGGTAATCTAGCAAAGATACCCTCGATGCTTTGCAATGGGTATGCATCTTTCTGAGTTACTTCATTCACTTTTCGTGCATCCAAGCACAATCTCACTTTAGTAGGCTTCACTACCATTCTCATTGGAGAACTCCAAGCACTTTGAGAAGGTTCTATTACTCCTAGGCTTATCATTCTATCTACTTCTTTGTATAAAAGTTTTTCTACTGCAGGACTTACCGGATAATATCTCTGCTTTACTGGTTTGGCCTCACCTACATCAATGTGGTGTTCTAGCAAAGAAGTACGTCCAAGGCCCTGTTTTTCAAAGTTAGGAAACAACTCCTTGACTATCTCTAATTGTTGAAACTCTTTTTCGGTTAACGGACATGTTTCGATTTCTTTCTCTAATTGGAACTCAGAGACGCGTTCTACTGAACTTATGATTTCTGGAGCTAGATTAAAAATTCTCCAAAAATCTATGCCTAGTATCAGACGTTGCTTGATAGAAGGTATAACATATAATTCCATATCTTTCTCTTGGTCCTTATATTGAAGCTTTACTTTCATTACCCCTAAGACCTTATGAGGCTTTCCATCAGCTGTTTTCACATTGGAACCCATGCCTTTAAATTGTTTATATTTGGACCATTCTTGCTGGGCTAAATCTGCACCCACGCAACTTACATTTGCACCAGTGTCTAGCAAACCCAATTCAGAAAATTGTAAAAAGGAGACTTGTGCATAACTACGCATATCAGTTTTGTCTTGGAATATTGTAGATATAAGTATCTTACTTTTAGCTCTTATATTTCTAAAAAACTTCCTCCTTCGGTGTGTATTCCTTTTTATTCTATTTTTAGGTGCTTCAAAAATTCTGTCCTTAATTTCTAAATACTTTTTCCATTTTTCGTGATAAGGTAGAAACCTAAGGTTATGATCAACATGTGAGCTATTCTTGTTTTGACTATCTGTGTTAGATTGATTCAAATAATCGGATAGGCTTGGTTGTTTGTTTTCTATTGTTTGTGGGACAACCTCACTGACTGGGATGCCCCGATTTGCCGGTTTTCCGAACGCTTCTTGCAGTTCAAACAATTGGGCTTATAAATGTTAGGCGTACCGCACCCGTAACAAAATATTCTTCTCTCTTCTAAGCAATCTTCCCACTTATGGCCTTGAGTACAACAGTTCCAACAAGATAATTTCTCAATGTTTTTCTGCAAAACTGCTACTTGATGATGCCCTTCCATGGTGCTTACTTCTTCTTCTACTTCCTCTACTGCATATACTCGGTGTGATACTATATCTTTTCCTCGTGTATTTGAAAACTTGAGACGACTCGATTCTTTAAGAAAATTCTCTCTCTTTTGTACCAGATGACGTAAGTGACTGATTGACCGTATTTCCTCGAAAAGTAGTCGATCCTTCAGATCAGCTAGTAAATTGCCTTGTACAATTTCTACTAATTCGTCTTCTTTCAATCTTGTAGGCAATCGATCCATTAATTGACATATGGCTTCGTAAAAACCTTCGAAAGTTTCTCCCGGTTTCTGTTTGCGAGCTCTTATTTGTTCTCTTATTTCATAATTGGACCGACTATCCTTATATTGATGGCGTATCGCTAAACAAAACTCTGACCAGGTAAGATGGTCAATTCCCTTATGGTATCGCCAATACCAATCTTTAGCTTTACCAATCAGAACAATGTGTATATTCCGACATAAAGCTTCAAAATCTCCACCTAAATGTTCTCGCGTCAACGTTTTCGCTCTATATAGAAATTCTTCCACAGGTAAGCCGTTAGAAGATCCATCAAAATGGATTCCCCACTTCTGAATCACCTCCGCAACTTTATTTGTGCCTATTAATTGATAATGTGTTCTTCTGCTACTGCTCGGCGATCTGTTTAGTCGAATATGACTGTTTTGTTGCGCGTTGCTACTTATTGAAGAAATAACCCTTTCTACTGTCTGCTGAATAAGAGATTCCATTTCCGCTCGATTTATTTCATTACGTAAAGGCTGATTAACGGGATGTCGTGTGTTCCTTCGACGACTTGGTCTACCTCTTTGACGAATTGGTCTGGGTATTGATTGCGGAACTTCTCCATGTTGCGTACTATTCCCTGCATTTAATGGCAATAGGTCGGCTTGACTTGTGTTGTGTATTTGTGCTTCAATAACGTTTACGTTTATGAGCTCTTCCGTTCTTCGGTCTTCATTTACACTACGTGCAAAGGATCTGGTGACTGGTCTAACTTTTTTTCCTTGCTGATTTATTTTAATTATCTTTAAGTCCTTCTCCTGCACTTTAGTAAGACACGCAGGACATTCTTCCTTTTCTTTTAAATAATTTACTATACAAGCTTTGTGAAATGAATGCTTGCAATTAGTAATAACTCTGATCTGCGTTTGTGTTTGAATTTCGCTACAGACCAGACAAATATTTTCCCCAGAATTTGCGGGATTATATACTTCCTCCGTACTATGGTGTAAAGCCATTTTTTTTTTTTTTTTTTTTTTTAATTTTTCCCACAGAACAAGAAGATATAAGATGTGAAATAGATATTTTTTTTCTAAAGCTTTCTATCATTTACATAAATGGAGTTTTAAGATTTTAACTATTGAATCTAGTTCGCTGATTTCGAAAGTGTTAAGAAATGTCTTCTATCAACTATGCTCATCTTTGGACAAGTGTACGCTTAAGCATTACCTTGAGATTCCAAAAGATTGTGCAGGAATCATTTCCGACATAATCTTCAACTAACAAATTCTTAATCAGGATAAGTGCAATTTAAATTTTTCCTTATCCGAAACAAAATTAATTTTTGACTTTAGTTTATACCGTTAACATTGGTCGATAGTAATCACATGCGCAATCACTCGAATTCCGAATGTGTATATAAAACAAATCGCGACTAATGCGTTTCTTACTTAAAAAAATTAAATTCACTGTGAAGGCAAACGAGCTAATTGTGATACGTCTAGGCTTTAAACCTCAGCGAATTAAAAAAAATTCTCTTTATGTTTTTCCTTTCGGTTCTTGAGTTTTTTAACTAATTATTTCTACCAAAGTGTTGGTTGACAACCATCAGCTTCTGCTAACTAGCTCAAATTCCATACACTGTAAATATAAATTAATAAAAACTTCCCTTCGACGAGTCACATTATCATGAGCCACTCAAGACCAAAGCCTTACACTTAATCTTTCGATTTATACCAAATATAAACGTTGACCTTGACCTGTGTGTCCCACGTGTTGGGCGCCAAAATTATGTATTGTAACAGAGTAGTGTTGGCTTTCTTAATATCTAACACCGTGATGCTCCGATCTTACAGCGGATCGGGACCCTAATATGTAACCCTAGCTCTTCCGGGTGGGATGGGTTGTTGCTGCAGTTTCCGTGGCATCTCGCTACATATAATTTATTATAGAGTCCCTAATGACACTAAAAGAGAGAACTATATTCTCTAAAACAAACAAACTTATTGATCTCGAATGGCTCGAGCAACAAGACAGAAACAAATACAGCAAAGTTAATCAACTAGCTGTATAAGTGTGAACTCCTCCAAACGTTTGACATCTTGCTTTAGTATGGCTGAGATGTTAGTTGCCATTATTTATCTGTACCCTCCCGTCCATGGCCAATAACCAAAAATACAAAAATTATGATTTGTTAATGGACCCCAAATGTACATTCTATTTCATCATTTTATAAATTCATGTTGTGGGAACTTAAACTTCTATTCAAAATACATTTTTTTTTTTTTTATTTACTTATTCTTCAAAAACAATTTCATTTGCAAAAGGGCATTTTTTCTATTCACCGAGATAAATTCTCCCGTTACTTTACTTAAATCTACGCTTCATTATTAACTATTGTATTACATGTTTTTGTTGTTTTTCTTCTTTCTTGCTATACTTGTTACTGTAAACGCGCTTATTAAAAAAAATTAATCGCGACACCGAAATGAATGATAGCCCTTATATCTTTCAATAATTTTAATTTAATTTAATTCAAAAATTTCATGATCAATTTTTAAGTATGGTTTGTATGTGAGGCAAAGGCAAATAAAATTTAGAATGCATAAACCAAATAAAAGAAACAATAATAGCGAGTGAGCTGCATAACATAGGTATATGTGGGCATCAAACCTTCTTTTTCTTTACTTTTCTTTTGCACTTTAATCTTAATCACCATATGTTATGAGCTCTCGCAGTAAAAAGGTAAAAGTGATAAAAAGAATACACTTACGGTTTTCGGAAAGTCCACCGATGAAGGCCTTCAGCAGCTGGATCAGATGTTGCTTTATGATATTTTTGGTTCTTTTCTTTTTTTTTTTTTAAAAAATTTTTTTTTCTTTAATTGTTTTGTTTAAATGTGTTATACGATTTCATGTTTTAAGTGCGTCATACCGACATACAAACTCAAAAAAAAATAAATCTACTGTGGGTGCGCAAAAAAGAGTATCTTCCTAATCGTTACTGAATTTACACGTTTACTTTCAATACAAAATTTCCGTTTCTTCATCTATTCCTACAATTATTCGCGTTTACACTCCGACAACCAAATCAATATTTTTTTCCAATGACTTATGCGTCAAACGATCTTTTAGTAGCACCAATTAATATTATGGAAAATTTCCATAAAAAAACAAAATTCGATATAACCACTTGGTAATTGCTCTCTTTTAAACACGAATTTTCGTCTTGTGACAGCTAACATCTCACGGGTCGAGCTATGACGTCACTGCTGACTGATGTTTAATCCCAGTGATTAAATTTTCTTCCGTAGTGTTTGATTAAATTATCGTCTTGGCCGTATGGTGATGGGGATAGGCCTGTGATAGGTTATGTCAAATCGTACTTAAATTTTTCCTAGATAAATTAATCTAATTTTAGTCGAATATCAAAACCTTTTTTTTTCTATAGCGGACATACCTTATGAATGAATTAAATGTCGACTGAGTTGGCCTTGTGACCGAGGCTGTATAACATATAGATGAGGTTACCCACGAGGTCTTTAGGTTAGGCTTACGCCTACATATGCCTCTAGGTCCAGATTGGTATCCAAAAATCGTATTTTTTCCAAACGCTTTTTCCTTGTTCTTTTTGTTTGTTTCTGGGCTTACGAATGATTTATTTAACCCGAGTGACTTGACGTTTTCGGTGATTTTCACCATTAAAATTTAAACGGTTCACTTTATTCGAACGCAATTTATTCTAATTTTTCGTTAAGCCAGAATAATGAAAAGAGCTGGAAGTGTGGGTGGCAGGTTCTTATATACCCTTTCGCTCCTATTCTCAAAGCCTTCCCTTTATGAAGTTAGCTGCGGTTACGCTGCAAAGCTTCTACAGAGATGCATTATTACCATAAACGGTTATGAATTCGCCGCATATTTTTGATCGCACTCGAAAGTTGGCGATAAACCCAAATGTGCGTCGGATACTTAGAATTTAAATTACACGCAACCATTACAATAGTGGAGCAAAGGTCACATTGGAATAAGTCAAAAAGTAAAAGTAGTTATTTTTTAAATTCTCTCACCTTATAAAAAGGCTAGAAGTCAGCACAGTAATGCACATCAGGAGTGGGTAGATATCCCCAAACAGAAATCGTTAAGTAATATGCCAACTATATTATAAAAACCAGTAGAAGCCAGTAGAACATAGTAATACATATGGGAGAATTGGTAAGAATAAGAAGTCAGTTACAATCAGTAAAGGAACATCAGATTGTCTAGGTTCAACGTCCATCATGTAACTGGTCATGCTTCTTTAACAATAGTTTTCTTACTAATGATAATAATTTTAATAATTTGGATATGACAACTAACTATAAAGATAAAGTCCAACACTCCGCATTTGGCGGCCCTTTGCAGAATGTTTAAGAATAAACATCGTGTTCATCTGAGCTGGCTTCACCAAATCAGATTGACCAAAGAAATATACAAATGAAACATAAACAAAAGTAAGTCATAAAATTCATATGATATAAAGCTTCTGCTCTCTGACGTGACGGTCGTGTTTTTGCTTAGCTCCTGAGTTTTATTAATATATGTATATGGTTTTCTCTCAATTTTTAATTGTGCCTAGTTTGTTTTCGTTTTCGCTGGTGTCGTTTGCTTGAAACCCTTGTGTTTTATTTGCATAATTCGCCAAATTAAACAGTTTTGTTTTTTTCTTTTTCGTGATTAGTGTTTGGTGCAAATTGTTTTTATTTTTTCTTATTGTTCTCTCTCGTCATTGCTTCTGCAGTTGCTCCCCTCATCGCCCCCATCATACCATCTGTGCTAGTGGTTTTGTTGTTCTCTCTGCTTTGTGCTTGTGCTCAGCTTCCCTCCCGCGTAATCACTTTTATAAAGCCGCCTCTCAAAGCTCGTCTTATAACTGTTCTTGCACTCTCTCTTGTGCTGTGTACTCCAGCTGTCTCTTTGTTTTATTTGTAATTATTGATTTTTTATCGATAATTATCTTTGTGCTGTTTATTTAAATTTTTCTATATATTTTTTTTTTTTTTTTTTTTTTTTTTTTTTTTGCCTTGTTTATTTTGGCTTTTCAATGGCTTGTTGTCTACCCAATTGCAAGCATTCTGATCGTTTTGACGATCAGTATAGAGCAATATCGTGTTGGCTTTGCGATAATCTTATTCACTTAAAATGTGCTGGCCTCAACGGCCGTGATTACGACAAATTTTCTGGTTTGTCTGTGTCTAAGCCTGAGCTTGGCTTAATGCGCTGGACTTGCCCATCTTGTGCCAGCCAGCAGCTTGATTTTAGCCGAATGTATAGGGATCTTCGTTTAAAGTTTCTTTCTCTTAATAAAATGGCCAAACAGCTGTCTAATGAGTGTGACTCTAGCATACACTTATTGTCGCAATTCAAGTTTGGTTCACCTTCTAAGGAATTGCCCAAGAAATGTACCCTTGAGTTGCCTCATAAGCAGTCGCCCGCACTTTCTATTACATCTTCTCCCATTTTACTTTCGCCTACACCATCTTCTTGTCCCTCTTTATGCTCTTCTTTTCAGATTGATGTACCCACTACAAGCCCTGGTGTACCTCAATCTATCCCTCACGGGAACTCTGATCATGCTGGCTTTCAATCACTTGCGGATCCCAATGCTCCTCCGCCTCCACTAACTGTAGTGCCCCATCGTAAACAATTATTTATCTCTAGGCTTGCTCCAGATACTTCTGAATCGTCTGTGGCAGCTTACATTGGTAATATATGCCCTGCTAAGGTTTTAATTCAAAAGTTTAAGTTTTCTAGGCCTCACGAAATCTCCTCTTTTAAAATTACTGTACCAAATGAGTATTTCTCAGCTATGGTTGACCCTAACTTTTGGCCAGAGGGCCTAGTTGTACACGAATTTGCGCCCAATAAGCGCTCCCGCCCTTTGCCTGTCCACCTTCCTAATGCATCTTCTGCTTCAAAAAACTAATAACGTCTAGTCTTTGCATTCACTATCAAAATGTAAGAGGACTTCTTACCAAGCTCTCTAAATTATTCTGCGATAGCTTAACCTTTTCGGCTGACATATTAGCTTTCTCTGAAACTTGGCTTAATTCCTCTGTTTTGGATAATGAAATTCTTTCTAATAACTTTATTTCTTATAGGCTTGATCGTGTTGGTCGACGTGGCGGTGGAGTACTCATTGCTGTCAACTCGAATCTGTGTTCAAGTGTTGTGCCGATTGATCTCCCCTTAGGTGTTGAGTTTATTTGCGTCGAAGTTACATGTTCTAACTTTAGCTTATATATCTCTTGTTCATATATTCCTCCAACTTCTGATATCATGATCTACATGCACCATGCTGATGCTTTGCGAACTATTTTTAGTCGTCTTAAAGATCGTGATTTTTTTATAGCTTTAGGTGATTTTAACTTGCCTAATGTTTCTTGGCTTGCTGATGATAATCTATCTTTCTTAATTCCCTCATCTCAACATGTTTTTCTTGATAGCCTACTTGAATGTCCGCTATATCAGTTGAATTCTTTTCTTAACTCTTCTAAAAAGAATCCTCGATCTTGTTTTTGTCTCTGATCCCACTGTTAGTGCTGTATCACAAACACAGCCCCTAGTGAAGCCCGAAGATACTTATCACCCTACCATTGAAATTACTATTTCTTACAATTCCGTTAATAATTCATTCAATAACATCTCACATTCTCGTCGTAGATGTTTTCGTAAAACAAATTTCAATCTTCTTAACAGCCTTATTTTCTCTTTTGATTGGTCATTTCTATTTGAGTGCTGTGATATAGATTGTGCAGTAAATTTTTTCTACTCTGCTCTTAATTCTCTAATTGATAAATGCGTTCCTTATGTGAATGTCTCTACCGTCTCCAGTGCGCCAGTCTGGTTCACACGTAGGCTCTCTAATCTCCGTAACATTAAATCGAGATATTTTAAAAGATTTAAAAAAACTGGTTCGCGACGTGACTATGCAAATTATTGTGTAGCCAAATCTCAATTTTGCCTTTTAAATACTCAATGCTACAATAATTATATCGTTCGCTGTAAGGTTGAATTTTATAAGAACCCTAAAAGATTTTATAACTTTGTTAATTCCAAAAGACGTTCTAATTTACTACCTTCCACCTTCAGACTTAATGACCAGACTGCTAATAGTGATTCAGATATTGCAGATCTGTTTGCTAAATTCTTTCAGTCGACTTATTCTTCCACTGCTTCGGATCCTACACCTTATCCCTTCACAATTCCACATTTAAATTGTATGTTTTTTCCTAATATTACTGAAGACTGTATTATCTCTAGCTTGTCATCTATGACGTCTTCCTTCGTACCCGGGCCTGATAATATACCTAGTTGCATCCTTAAAATGTGTTCGATTTCCCTATCTAAGCCTTTATCTCGGTTATTTTTTATATCGAGTGAGACTTGTCGCTTCCCTGATATTTGGAAGGAGTCTTTTATTATTCCGCTTTTTAAAAAGGGTAACAAATCGGATATTTCTAACTACCGTGGCATTGCCAAACTTTCGGCAATACCTAAGCTGTTTGAGAAAATTATTACGTCTTCCCTTCAACACCTATCCAGATCCACTATTTCTCCTTGTCAGCATGGCTTCATGAAAGGTCGTTCGTCGCTTACCAACCTTTTAGAATTGACTACCCTTGTACACCATGGCTTCCGTAAAAAGTGTCAAACTGATGTTATTTATACTGACTTTAGTAAGGCTTTCGATACGGTTGATCATTCTATGCTTCTCATGAAACTTAACATCATGGGTTTTTCCCCGAAACTATTGGCTTGGTTAAAGTCGTATCTTATTGGCAGAACCCAAAAGGTGTCTTTTCGTTCCTCGATATCTAAAACTGTTCGAGTTACGTCAGGTGTCCCCCAAGGCAGTCATCTGGGCCCACTGTTATTTACCTTGTTTATAAACGATTTGCCTTTGGCCTTGGCTCATTCTCGCGTGCTCATGTTTGCGGATGACGTCAAGATTTGTTATTCATATAATGATCCTTCTTTCCAACAGTACTTGCAATCAGATATCGATGCGTTTTGTGTTTGGTGTCACGTTAATAAATTACACCTTAATGCCTCTAAATGCTCTTTTATGACTTTCAGTCGTTTGTCGCCGTTCCTAGCTCATTACTCTATTAAGTCTGTTCTGTTAGATTGTGTACCATCATTTAAAGACTTAGGCGTTATGTTTGACCCAAAACTTTCTTTTAATGTTCATATATCTTCAATTGTCAATAGAGCATGCAGTCTTCTTGGCTTCATTAAACGTTGGGCCAAAGAATTTGATGATCCATATGTGACAAAGGTTTTATACACTTCGTTAGTTCGCCCTACTCTAGAATATTGCTCACCAGTGTGGAACCCTCAATATGATGTTCACCAGCGTAGTATTGAATCGGTACAGAAGCAATTCCTTAAGTTTGCGTTACGCGGTCTTAATTGGGACCCGAATCTTCGCCTACCTTCTTATTCTGACAGACTTCTTCTTATTAATCTTCCTTCACTTTACAACCGTAGGCTCGTATTTGGGATTCTCTTTCTACATAAAGTAGTCAACGGCGAAGTCAGTTCTACCAATTTACTAGATACGCTATATTTTTGTGTTCCCTCACGTCGGACCAGAAACTTTTTTCCTCTTCACCTTAGTAGATGTCTGACTAACTACTCTCTTCACGAACCTCTTCGTGTTCTTTGCCAATCTTTTAACAACCTTTCTCACCTTATTTCTCCTCATCTATCTGTCACTTCTCTTCGCGCTATACTTTTTAATTATCTACAGCGTAACCACTGAAAGTATTCTGGACTGGATATTGGATCGGCTGCAACTCATCCCTGACCACATTGGCTGTGAATCGGGGCATAGCTGGCACCTTGTTGCAAATAAAACACCTCCACCGGGTCGGGGATGTTGTGCATAAAGCTAAGCTACCTTCATGAATTAATTTTTATCTGTATTTTAGCTTAAGCTTTTTCGTCGACTGCTGACTTAGTTGACGTAAAATAAATAAATAAATAAATAAATAAATAAAAACATGCATCCACATTCTGTGGAAAACACTTAAGACTATAAAAGCGGGCGGTTAACAAATATAAACAATTTTAACCCCGAAAAAGGGGCATTAGAAAAAGCATTTTTTAGGAACAATTGTCGCTTCTTAGAGTTTAAGAGTTTTTTAAAAAAAAGTTCATATTTTGAATTCAACGAATGAAGACTGGGTTATTTTCTCTGCTCTCCGGGAATCCTTTTTTACATATTTTTAAAAAAAAAATTTCATTTTGCAGCACTGAATATGCAAGACGAAGACGAAATGGTGCCAGTAGTTAGCGACGAAACGAATTTTTGAACAGCTAGCAACAAACGAAAATATGCGAAACAAAACGAATTGGGCAAACTCTACAGTCGTGGCCAACAATATTGATACGCAAAGTGTAGTAAATGTCAACATGTCACCACCGAGGTTCGCTTTGAATTTTCGGACGTTGAGGACTCTTTACGACCTTTCCATGGCGATGAAACTTTATCAGTTGAAGTATGGATTGAGGATTTCGAAACATGGCTGACTTGATGCAATGGGATAGTTTACAAAAATTTATTTTTGCTAAAAGAGCTATTAAAGGACTTGCTAAAATGTTTATTCTGAGTGAACGCGGAATTAAAAATTGGTCGACATTGAAAGAATCACTTTTAAATGAGTTTAAAACAGTAATAAATAGCGCGGAGTTACATAAGCAATTGTCAGAACGAAAAATAAAGAAAGGTGAAAGTGTTCAAGAATATTTGTTGAAAATGAAAGAGATGGCATCACGGGGTAATATAGAGAACAGTGCTCTTATGCAGTATGTGATTGACGGAATTAATGACTTGAGTATGAACAAAGCAATATTGTACAATGCTACTACCCTAAAAGAGTTTAAAGAGAAAATAAAATGTTATGAAAAAATGCGGGAAAAGTCGAGTAATCAAAAAAGTGAGTCTAAGAACGTTCAAATCAAAAAAGAAAGTGTAATGAAATACGAAAATAAAGAAAGTGGTATAAAATGCTATAACTGTGGGCAAAAAGGACATATATCTGAGAATTGTGACAATAAGAGTAAAGGAAGAAAGTGTTTTGGTTGCAATAATTTTGGTCACATAGCAAAAGACTGTCCAAACAAAAAGCCCGAAAATAGCACAGATGTTCGTAATACTAATAAAATATCAGCTGATCATATGTTTATGTGTAAAGAAGTATCAATCAACAATGAAAAGTGTATAGCCTTGCTTGATACTGGTAGCAAATATAATATCGTAACCGAAACAATTTATAGTCGTTTGAAAAAACCTAAGCTCGCTAAAGTTGATAAAGTTCTATACGGTTTCGGAGATAAAAAGAAAGTCATACCTATCGGTTCGTTTACGGGAAAGCTTTGCGTAAGCCAAGAACAGTTTGATTTGGTTTTTTTAGTGGTATCATCTGAATTCCTGGATGATGAAGTGATTTTGGGAGAAGACTTTTGTAAGCAAGCCGAAATAAAAATCAATCGTGATGGCGTACAAATCGGGAAATATAATGATGAAACGGAATTAAGTTCGGTAATGAGAATAAAGGTTGAAAATGACGAAATTGACATTGACTCAAATGCATCGAAAAGTACAAAGTGCGAAGTGAACGATCTTATCAAAAACTATAAGCCGGAAAAGTTAAAATCGACAAATGTTGAAATGCGTATTGTTTTAAAAGACGATAGTCCAATTTATTCGAGACCACGCAGATTCGCTTTTGCTGAACGGTGCATAATCGATGACCAAGTCGATCAGTGGCTGAAAGACGAAATAATAGAACAATCAGAGTCTGAATTCAGCAGTCCGGTCGTATTAGTAAAAAAACGCGATGGCACTCCACGGCTGTGCATTGATTACAGAAGAATAAACAAGGTAATAGTAAAAGACCATTTTCCATTACCTCTGATTGAAGATCAATTGGATCGGCTACAAGGAGCAACGGTTTTCAGCACAATCGATTTAAAGAATGGATTTTTCCATGTAGATGTTGAAAAAGAGAGTCGAAGATTCACCTCGTTCGTTACACACAGCGG
Organism: Drosophila equinoxialis; assembly: GCA_018150345.1. Taxonomy (NCBI): domain Eukaryota; kingdom Metazoa; phylum Arthropoda; class Insecta; order Diptera; family Drosophilidae; genus Drosophila; species Drosophila equinoxialis. The sequence goes on from JAECWI010000656.1 coordinate 20,103, forward strand.
ACAGTACCAGTTTTTAAAAGTTCCTTTTGGATTGACGAACTCCCCTGGGGTATTTCAGAGACACGTTAATGCCATTTTTCGTGATTTAACCCGTGCTGGTACGGCTATCCCATACGTCGACGACATTATAATCCCTGGGAAAACTGAAGAGGAAGCCGTCTCCAATCTGAGAAATGTTTTGAAGCGATGTGAAGAATATGGTTTAGTCATTAACTTAAAGAAATGTTGTTTTTTGAAGCGAGAAATAGAATTTTTGGGGCATACTATAAAGAATCAGAAGATATGTATCTCAGACGCAAAGACCAAAGCTGTAAAAAAATTTCCGATGCCGATGAATCAAAAGCAGCTCCAAAGTTTTCTTGGCCTGGTTGGTTATTTTCGCAAGTTCATTGCAGATTTTTCGATTATAGCCAAGCCTCTTACTGATTTATTAAAAAATGATGCAAAATTTGTATTCAACGAGAGTCAGATAAAATCTTTTAATTTGCTAAAAGAATTGATAAGCCAGAAACCTGTTTTGCAAATATTTAACCCCAAGTTTGAAACGGAAGTACATACAGACGCATCGATTGATGGCTTCGGAGCAATTTTATTACAAAAGTTACCTGATGATAAAGAATTGCACCCTGTATACTACATGAGCAAAAAGACGACTGAAGCGGAAAGGAAATTCACTAGCTACGAATTAGAGATTTTGGCGGTAGTTGAAGCATTTCGTAAGTTCCGAGTTTACCTTCTAGGTATGCATTTTAAAGTCATAAGCGATTGTAATGCGTTTGCAAAGACGATGGATAAAAAAGATGTGTGCACTAGAGTCGCACGATGGATTCTTGAGATCCAAGAATTTGATTTTGATGTTGAGCACCGTGCGGGAAATCGTATACGCCATGCAGATGCGCTTAGTCGCTACCCCGTTATGATTATATCAGAAGATTACATACACAGTAAATTAAAGAATGTCCAAGCACAAGACGACCAATTGAAGGCCATAATTGATATCCTTGCTCAGAAAACCTCTCATAACAACTATTTTATGAAAGCTGGCATACTTTTTAAGTTGGTCAATGATGAAGAACTAATTGTAGTTCCCTCTACTCTGCAACGGGAAATCATTAAACATGCTCACGAAAGAGGTCACTTTTCTGTGAAAAAGACGAGGGAAATAATTGCAAAGGAGTATTATATCCCAAAATTAGATGAGAAAATACAACACCAAATAAGATGCTGCATTCCATGTCTAACACTTAATCGAAAGCTTGGTAAAAAAGAAGGAGAACTGCATCCACTGCCGAAAGAAGAACTGCCCTTTCAGACGTTCCACATCGATTTTCTTGGACCCTTAGAGTCAACTCACAAGCAGTATAAGCACATTCTTGCAGTTATCGATGGCTTTACAAAATTTTGCTGGTTGTACCCGACGAAAACGACATCTACGAACGAAGTAATCACAAGACTACAACAACAAAGTTTAATTTTTGGAAATCCAGTTCAAATTATTTCTGACAGAGGTTCTGCGTTTACTTCTGACGAGTTTAAAGAGTATTGCAAGGCAGAAAATATCGAACTTCACGCAGTTACGACTGGTCTTCCACAAGCGAACGGACAAGTCGAACGCCTTAACGCTGTTATTATATCCGTGTTGTCTAAGATTTCGATAGAAGACCCTAGCAAATGGTATAAGTTTGTCGGCAAAGTGCAACAAACGATTAACTCAACGTACAGCAAAAGCACACATTCAACGCCGTTCGAACTACTGATTGGTATAAAGATGCACACAAAAGACGACCTTAAGCTGAAAGAAATAATTCACGATGAGATGATTCAGATTTTTAACGACAACAGAGATGATCTACGGAATATAGCGAAGCAGCAGATCCTTCGTATGCAAGAAGAAAATAAGAAGACCTACAACTTACGTCGCAGACCTGCTTCCATATACAAAGTCGGTGATCTGGTAGCTGTTAAAAGAACCCAACTTGGAGGAGGTTTGAAGCTGAAGCCCAAATATTTAGGTCCGTACCGCATTACAATGGTAAAGGCCAGAGATACATACGACGTGATCAAAGATACATTGTTCAACGATGGTCCTAGGCGAACTACGACTTGCGCTGCCTATATGAAGCCGTGGGTTCCCTGTGACATAGACGACCAGGATGCATTCGAGGCGAATGCGTATTAGGATGGCCGAGTTGTGGGATCGGGTCTGGCAACTCTGCTGAGCGGGGCGAATTGAGCAAAGACGGGCAGTCGAACCGAAGAGACGAGCGAGAGCGGTTGCAAAAAAGACGAAAGACGAAACGACGTAAAGCAGTAAAGACGACTAATTTCCAACTAAATCTAATTAAAATAATCAAATAAATAGTTTTACATTAAAATAAACTAAAATACTACAAATAAATATATTGAATAAAACAAATTCCTATTTCTTTCTCCTTATACAACATAATAGATAAAATATATAAAAATAATAATAATATTAATTTTTATATTAAATAACTCCATTATATTACGTTATTTTTTTTAAAAAAAGGAGGTGTAGTATGTTGTATGCCACATGAGCATATGCCCACGGTATTGTAGAGTATACAACATGACAAGTGGTCATATGCCCAACTATAAAGTAAGAGTAACACCTCATAACATAACGACACTTTGTTGCTATGTTTATACAATAACAAATATACATAAGTGCAGTAATAGGATCCGCCACTTTTGCAGACTGGCCGCAGCGTGAGAACGCTACCGTAAGCACTTCTTGAGTATGTACCATCCCTACATATATATACATACATATATACAAATACATACGGCATGCTATATACTCCCGTTCTGCCGCCACTGGGCGACAGAGCTCCAAACTTCATTATGTACTTTAGGCTAAGTCAATTATTAAATAAAGAGAGACGATTCATTCTGAATCTGTCAACAGCAAAGACAAGAAGCAATCTTTTCAATTTCCACAATACGCTTGAGAGCAGTGACTTAAATTGTGAATTAGAGTTCTTTGATAGTTGAGATAATACAGACTTTTCTCTAGCTTCATTATTAGTTTTGTTTACTTCGTAGTTCGAAAGTGATTCATATGCCAAGTTATTTGTATTGACTACTTGATCTCTATTTGTAGTATTAAGTAGTCTTATGAATGCATTTTTTGTTGTTGCTATTGTACTAGCTATGTAAATACCATTTTTAATTTCCTGGTTTGGAATCAATACACTGTCTTCTTGGGAATTTAATTGAATTTTTGTAATAACTTGGGATCTTGCTGGCAGAAGTATTGAGTTGTTGCCAGAACTATATGTTATTGGTACATAAATTGGATATTTATGGTTATCGGGTCTGATTATAAACCAATCTTCAGACGGCTTGAAGTCTAATTGACAGTTGTATTTCTTTATGAAGTCGATTCCTAATATGCCATCGCATGGAATAGCGAAATGTAAATCCACGATATGAAAGTCGTGTTTGATTATATATTTAGTTGTCTGTATCTCAATAGAGGTTAAACCTTTTGATTTTGTTACCTCCTGACGTATTCCTTTTATGTCTATTATATAGTTAGCGTTTATGTCATGATAGACATCACAATTTTCTTTGACTATTGAAATGTCTGCACCTGTGTCTACTAGAAAAACCAGTTCTTTTCCTGTGGATACGTTGGCAAAAGTGACAAATATGTTTTGACTGAGATTAATTGCATGAACCATTACATTTTCTACTGTTGGGTACTTAAAGGGTCTTGAGAGTTTCCCGATGCATTTTGGGTTATTCTAACGTTGTTATTGTTATTGTGGCCTCGATTTGAGTTACCACTTCCTCGATTATTTTCTCTGTATTGACCTCTTCCATTATTATTATAGTTGGTACCATTGTAGTTGTTGTGATTATTATTACGACCACGATAGTTACCTCTGAAATTTGCACGTGCGCGGTTTCCACCACGCTGAGTATAATTTCTATAATAAAGGACAGTATTTGGTTGTCCAGTTGCTTCCTTGCAACTGTTTACGAATTTGGACGAATCATGGTGTTGAAGGTGCCAGCCTGCATGATAAGTTTTACCTTATCAATTGCGCAATTCTTCGTCATTGCCTTAACTGCAAGCTGTGTAGAATAACTTCTGGCTAACGCAAGGGGATAGTCCGTCCGGCATCTGCTCAACCTCTGAAGTATATTGGTTAGCAGTTTTGTTGCGTTGCTGTAGATTCATCAGCGTATCTGATAATACTTCTGATATAGTTGTCTCATTTCCGACTAGGTTCCTGTCGACACCTTTTAGCTTTGTTGTTATTATTGAAATAACTAATTGTTCGTCTTCGCCTTTTATTGATTCAATAAATTCCAATGCATCAAGAAAACTTGTTAGGTTTTCTGCTTTACCATCAAATACTGGTATAATCTTTGATGCAGTGTTGATAAAATTAGTATTTGACTGTGCCATTGTAATCAACTTTTCTTCAACTACACACGAGCTAGTGTCTGAATCTGTAGAATCGTCCAAACCAGACATTAATATAGCGGGGATAGTGAGATTATCTATTTCTTCTTCTTCCGAATCCTTTTGGTCGATATTAATAACTTCTTTTGATTCTGGTTCTTCACCACTTTCAACTGTTACTGAGGTATTGAGAATATTAGGTATTGATATATCGGGGTCGAACTTTTCTCTAATAGTTGTCAAATTGGATCTTAGTCTGATCAAAAACTTTGATACGTGAGACCAATGATCTTGAGTAAGTTTATCTTTGTGTTCGTATATTAGTATCCGTGCTTCATTGAAGCATTTAACTAATATTTCCACGTGTTTTCTAACTGTGGTTTTCTGTATCGGTCTATTTTGTGTTAGTGACTTATGCGATTTGTCGAATTCTGCTTTAATGTTTGATAATTCCTTTGATAATTCATTCCATTCCATTATATTATGGATATGAATTATTTCTTGGATACCATCATAACAATTACTCTACCTAAAAATTGGGTTTTCATCTATTCTTGATCTAACCTGCAGTTGATCTACAACAGTTAAATGTCTTTATATAAAGGATTTCTAACTCGTATACACTAACAGGGGTTGTGGATACTAAATGCTGAATTCTTCTACTGAAATATGGGTCCCTTTCAAATGTTTTTCTTATGACTCTTTGGGTATCCATACTTGAATATATATATATATATATATATATATATATTGTTTTAATTTTTTTTTATTCATTTAATTTTCTTGTCGTTACTTATTTAATAACATTTAATTAGGTTTTGTATCGTTTGTTGTTTGTGCGCTTTTTTTTTAAATCTTGTCCAAGTCGTTTGCTTGGCTCATATATTTTTCTCAAACATTTATTATGCAGTTTGTACAGTTTATAAAAGCAATTGGCACACATTATAATAACAATTATTAGAAGCATTATGTTTACATATTCCAATTCAATGTTATTTGGTTCAACTTTATTTATCACGTTAGCAGTGGAATCCACTGATTTAATGTCTACTAGACCCATTATGGTTTTGTTAAAATTATATTTATAATTATTATCTATTTCCTCACTGAATTTACTTATCGAATTACTTCTCGTCTATTTTACGCCTTTTTCTCTTTTTTATACCATACACCCATAGGGTGAAATGGTATATTAAAGTCGCCAAAATGTATGTAACAGGCAGAAGGAAGCTTCTTCGACCCCATAAAGTATATATATTCTTGATCAGTATCAATAGCCGAGTCGATTTAGCCATGTCCGTCTGTCCGTCCGTATGAACGCCTAGTTCTCGGAGACTATAAGAGATAGAGCCACCAAATTTTGAATGTAGGCTCGTGTAGTATGTAGAGTGATCAAGTTTGTTTCAAATTTTTGCCACGCCCCTTTCCGCCCCCGCAATTCAAAAAAACGTTTATCTCAAAAACTATTGCAGCTAGAGACACCAAATTTGGTATGTATATTTGCATAGTAAATGCGCACAGTTTGTATGTATAAAGTTTTTGCCAGGCCCCTTTCCGCCCCCGAAATTTGAAAAACTCGATTATCTACCGTAATTTTTTACCTTATGCAATCAAATTTGGCACACTTAAATTTGATACTAATACCACAAAATAACAAATTTGATCAAAATCGGGCAAAAAATAGCTGAGTTATGCATATAAACGTTTTTTGCATAAGGGGTGCTGAAATATGCTTGTAAAAGCATGTGACAGATTTTTAAAATGGCAAATGATTTGTTATTAAAATTTGAAATATTTTTTTATGGTGTATGGTATACCCAAGTCGGCGAGACGATTTTTTTACATATGTCATACCTTGGTTTCGTATGCTTTACGGCTACACTTCTAAAGAGCGGAAAGGTTCTGCCTTTTACAAAATTTTGTTTTATATTTAATTAAAATATGTATTGGTTATCTGTATCCTCTGCGTCAGCTGGTCGTCGCCGTTTGGCTGCACTGACCCTCCTTCGCAGGCGAAAGTGGCGGTTTGCCCTTCTCGCTGTTGATCTGCTGCTGTTGTCCTGGGCCTATGAGCTCAGGCGGGGCCGGTGCCGGTCTTCGCACAGGTCTTCGACTTCATGCATGCGGAATTGCATGCCGCAGAGTTGAGAGGTCCGCGGCAGTCGGTCGGGCAGACTTCTGGTCGTTTCGGCAGTGGCCTGAGAATATTCGGTTTTGTTAAAATTTTTTGATTTATAACTTTTATCTGATGTGCTGAGTGAGTTGTGACTTGTGGTACTCTATTTTGGAGGGTCTCTTTTAAAAATTCAAGCTCATTATAAAGTTTTTGAGCCGTCGTCCATGCGGGCGGTGTTGATTGAGCAAATAGCAGCCACTTTATGTGTTATATTTTTTTGTTAAGTTTATTTTTTTGACCTCTACGTACCATCACGCACACTCTACTCACTCAGACTTTTTTTGTATTTCCTCCTTGAATAGTTGCCACAATCTTCCCGATACGCTACTCCTTGTGACTCTAGTCACGGTCGCCATGTATTATAGGTATTATGTGTATTGTTGTATGATGTTCCATTATTATTCACCAGTCATAAAATAAGTATGTGTTCTTGACGAATGTCTTTTATTGAATGAATTTGGTTCTCTTAGCTAAAGGCTTGCTAGCTGTCGGCGCAGCGGCAGAGCAGACGTTTTTTATATATCTTATATAAAAGTAAAGTAACAAAATGTAAGACGGGCAGAGAGTGTGAGTTATGCATGCACATATATATATTAACGGTCAGTATGGGAAACATGCTGACTCGGCTCTAAGCGATGAATGCAATAAGTGCATATCATATTACGTTTGCACTTAAAATGTGTGCGGGCACTTGGCACGCTGTCGCTGAGTGACAAAGGCAATGCCCATGCATATTCGGCTAACAAAGTGTTGCCGCTCAATATTTATGTTGAGTAATCAGAACTCGTATGTGCATACACTACAAATAAGAGCGAAGACCGGGTTTCTTTAGATTTCAATTAATTGTTAAGACAGACACGTCAATGTCCATTCATTGTAGTTTTCCGATTGATTCTTTATTGGAAATTATTCTTTTGCTTAAGCTAAGTTTACATATATATTCTTATGCTGCGACTTATGCGAAGGCTACGAAAGAGAGGAAGAGTGTCAGTACATACAGGCATGTTGTTGGAGCGCTTGCTTCAAAGTGCTTGGTCAGCGTTCACACGCTGGCGTGGCTCTAGCTCCTGTTACGCTTGTCCATACATGTGAATATATGTATGTGCATATATAAATCTACATACATATATGTGCATATACAAATGTACATACATATATGTGCATATACAAATGTACATATGATCATGCTTAGCTGTATAGTTATGTGAATATGTTTTTGAGCATACATCAATGCATACATATAAACATAATTAAGTACACATTTATATTTTAATGCGTATATGTTTAATTGTTTATACTTGCAACAAACTGTTACAAGTTGAGCTCATTGTATTAAATGATTATTTGTATAAATATACTACACTATATAAAGCATAACGGCTATAAGATTCAAAATGGCGGCTGTAGAAAGCTTCCAGCACCTTGTATAGCTGTTATAGAAAGGATGACGGCTATAAGACTCTAAATGGCGGCTGTGGAATGGTTCCAGCGGCTTGTCTAGCTGTTATATAAAGCATGGCGGCTATAAAACTCAAAATGGCGGCTGTACAATGGTTTCATCGGCTTGCATAGATGTTATATAAAAGATAGCGGCTATAAGCTCAAAATAGCGGTTGTAGAATGTACAATGGTTCCAACAGCTTGTGTAGATGTTATATAAAGGATGGCGGCTATAAGACTCAAAATAGCGGCTGTAGAATGACTCCAGCAGCTTGTATAACTTTTATATAAAGAATGGCGGCTATAAGCCTCAAAATGGTGGATGTAGAATGGTTCTAGCAGCTTGTATAGCTGTTATATAAAGAATGGCGGCTATAAAACTCAAAATGTCTAGCGCGACAAGCTGGACCCCGGAGCCAAAACATGAGAAACCAGCACCGTCGCCCCAACAGCCTGTGCAAAGGCCAGCACCGACACCGTCTAGCGCGACAAGCTAGACCCTGGACGCAGTACGACCGGTAGCGCTAAAAAGAGAGTCCAACAATTAAACACATCACAAATTAAAATTTGGTATGTTTGGCCGACTCGAGGTCAATTTTTCAACTGACGTGGAGCTACACGTCACAGTGTGCGGACGTGTAAAACTAATTGCCCTGAAGACGACCACCGATGAGTGGAGTGGTGAAATATATCGGAAAGGAAAGCAAAAACAAACTGTTTTGTAATATTTTCATCTATCCAAAAAAAAAAAAAAAATTGACCTCGAGACGGCCAAACATACCAAAAATAACTAATAGGTCGCTAAAATCAACAAATAAATTAAAATTGTTTGAAAAAAATGTTACTATGTTAAACTGAGCAATAATTACGTTGCTCGGTCTAGAGTGTGGCACATAAAGCCACACGCCAAATAGGCAGGAGATCTCTGCGTTGATCTAATAGGGACAATTAGGAAAAACAAAACGCAAAAAATGTTGAATATATAAAATAAATAAAAATATGTATATTCTTACAATAAATACGACCCATTAATATATATAAATATATACAAATAAATAAAAAATATCAAAAAAGCTAACTTCGGCAATGCCGAAGTTTATATACCCTTGCAGTCCTTGGCAATAATTTTTTTACATTTTGAAATTTCTTTCCCTGCAACTGAATTCATTAATACACAAACAAAACATTCAAATTATTTCTCTTTTTATAATAAATTTTCTTTCTTCTTGCATCATTCCCTAAGCAAAGCGCAACACGCATACACATACAGGACTTTTTATACCCTTGCAGAGGGTATTATAAAATTGGTCAGATGTTTGTAACTTACAGAAGGAGACGTTTCCGACACCATAAAGTATATATATTCTTGATCAGCATGAGAAGCTGAGTCGATATAGCCATGTCTGTCTGTCCGTCCGTCCGTCCGTCTGTGCAAATCAACTTCACGCTGGCATCTTAAGAGCTATCGGAATGAAATTTGATATTTGAGCTACTTTTAGCCCGGAGATGATAAGATATGAAAATTGTCAGGATCGGACTACTATATCATATAGCTCTAAAACAAACATTTTTGCAAAAATTGGAGTACCCCCATGAAATTTACCAATACGATAGTATTGGATATAAAATCTCAGATTCCATTTGATTTGAATCTGATCGGATAAATAGAACACAAGTTACACAGACGCAGCGCTACACAAACTGTATGTGTATGCGTGCCGTGCTTGGCTTAGGGAATGATGCGAAAAGAAGGAACAATTGTAGTAAAAAGAGTAATAATTTGAATGTTTTGTTTGTGTATTGATGAATTGAGGGAAAGAAATTTTTAAAATGTAAAAATATTATTGCCAAGGACTGCAAGGGTATAAAAACTTTGGCATAGCCGAAGTTAGCTTCTTTGATATTTCAAATTCATAACGAACGGCTCTAAACATCACAAACAACCTCACTTACACTTCCAGATAAAGAGCACTATAAATCGAAGAGAAAATAACCCTCATTGAATTTAAAGCAGCACTTAACACACTAAAAGGCAGTTTACCAGGAATAGACAGAATTATTTACACCATGCTGAAAAATCTAGATAACACAACAACAAACAGAATTAAAGACCTTCAAAACGGCATATTAAGCAATTATATTCGCCAAGCCTATAAGACCAGCATAATAGTTCCAATACCTAAACCCAATTCTGATAAAACCCAACATCCTACTACCAGCTTAAGTGCATATGCGGATGACTTTAATATTATTTTAAAACTAAATAACAGTACAAACATTAACATAAACCTTATCCCCATTCTAAACACTATAACTAACTGTTGCGATTACTCAGGCGCTTTGCTATCCAGCACAAAGTGCAAACACCTGCATGTTTGCAGAAAACATAATTGTAAACATAAAAGTACCTCTCAAGAAATAAACAATGCAGAATTTTGTAAAAAGAAAACGGATAAAAAATATATTTTTTTGTTGAGTGGAAAGATGGGACTTTATTCAATGAATGAAAATTAAAATACAAAGATGCCTTAGAGTAATATTTATAGGCTACTTTTAGCCCGGAGATGATAAGATATGAAAATTGTCAGGATCGGACTACTATATCATATAGTTCTAGAACAAGCATTTTTGCAAAAATTTGAGTATCCCCATGAAATTTACCAATATGATAGTATTTGGCATAAATTGACAGATCCCAAAATTTGAATCTGATCGGATAAATAGAACAGAAGTTACAGTCAACACAAATCGGTTCAAATGATGACCTAGTAGACAGCAAGCAGCGCTGCCGGCAGCAAACAGCGCTGCTTGCTGCTCAAACAGAGCACATGCATACACACACACAGACGCAGCGCTACAAGAACTGTATGTGTATGCGTGTTGTGCTTTGCTTAGGGAATGATGCAAGAAGAAAGAAAATTTATTATAAAAAGAGAAATAATTTGAATGTTTTGTTTGTGAATTGATGAATTCAGTTGCAGGGAAAGAAATTTCAAAATGTAAAAAATTATTGCGAAAGACTGCAAGGGTATATAAACTTCGGCATTGCCGAAGTTAGCTTCTTTGATATTTTTTTTTTTTTTTTTTATTTGACAGCGGTGAAGCGAATTTGCATTCTGTCTTGGGACAATCAGCAAGTTTTCTTGGTTGAAATTGGCGGTTACATGTTTTAAGGATAAACGGTATTACATGAAGGGTGTAGGGTGATAAAATATGGTGAGAGATGGGAATAGAGGGGGGGGACGAATTAATACAAATATAGATCTTATTGATGTGACAGGTCTAGCGTGTGGGGTCTTCTTAGGCGCCTGATGGTGGTGCTGTTGTCCAACATGTTGATGGCATATGGGTTCACATACCTGTCGAGGCGCTCCAGATAGGCTGCAGTTAGCCTGGAGATCTCCTGATCCACCCATGGGATGTCCAGTTCTGAGTGTATTTCTCTATTTGTCGTTAGGAAGTGGGCTCCTGATAAAATCCTCAGCGCCTTACTTTGAAATTTTTGTATTAGGTCGCAGTTGGATTTGCTGGCGGTGCCCCAGATAGGTATCCCGTATGTCCACATTGGCTTCATTATTACTTTGTAGATTAGTAGCTTTATGTTTAGTCGTAGTGTAGATCTTTTCCCTATGAGCCACATGTATTTCTTCAGCCTAGCGTCGAGCTGTCCTCTTTTGGTCTTCAGATGTTGCTTCCAAGTAAGTCTTCTATCCATCGTCAGGCCCAGGTATTTGGCTGAGTCAGAGTTGGGGATGGGGGTTCCGTCGAGTGAGATAGGTGGACAGTCGGCTCTCCTTAGTGTAAATGTAGTTTGTACACATTTTTCAGTATTGACCGCCATGTTCCATCTCGTGAGCCAGCTACCCGTAATGTCCAGCTGCCTTTGGAGTAGGTTGCTAGCCTCCTGTGGCACTTCATTCGTAGCCATAAAGGCAGTGTCGTCCGCGTATGTTGCAGCCAATAGTCCCGGATCGGTTAGTATCGGCAAGTCGGCTGTGTAGAGGGTATAAAGCACTGGTCCTAGAACGCTTCCTTGGGGGACTCCGGCTCTGACGTCTTTGATGACAGAGTTCGCATCGCCGCATCTTACGTAGAAGCTCCTGTTTTCTAAATAGACTTTAGCAGCGTGTAAAATGGGGCAGGAAGGTCGGTTTTGATTTTATAGAGAAGGCCAGTGTGCCAGACCTTGTCGAATGGCTGTTTAACGTCAAGAAACACTCCTGTGCAGTACTTTTTCTCCTCGAAAGCCTCCAAGATTCTCCCCGAGATCCTGTGGCATTGTTCTGGTGTGCCATGGCATTCTCTGAAGCCAAACTGGTGCTCGGGTTTAACTTCGCGATTTCTAGAATTAACTCATCAGTTTCAACCTCTTGGATGGGGGAGGGCCATTTGGTGGGGCACATTCAGGAATTCTTCCGTTTCTTGGGCCTCTTCTTGGGAGCATCTGTTGAAGGGGGTGTATGTCTCATACAGGTGGTTTGCAAAAGCTGCGGCCCTTTCGTTGTTTGAGCGGCACCAGGTTCCATTGGCATCTTTAATGGGTTCCTTCCTTATGGCAGGCTTTTTGATGCCTTTGGTCAGTCGCCATAGGTTGAACTGAGGGTCTCCAGGCCCGACGTTCTCTAGGAAAGCTTCTAGTGACTTCCTACGAAGGGAGTTTAGAAGCTCTTTGAGGGTTTTGGCAGCTCTGTTATACAGGGTCTTGTCTGATGGACTCCTTGTATTGTGCCACGTGCGACGGAGACGTCTCTTCTCTGCTACCAATCCAGCTACATCGGGTGACCAGAGGTGGATGTCTGTATGAGGGACGCTATTACTCGAGGAGCTCCTAGCGGGAGGTGTTGCATAGACGGCAGCCTGGTGTATGCTCGCGTTGAGGTGATCAACAGCATTGTCCAGGTCTTCGCCGGTGGAGATCTCGGTCGTCAAGTCCAGGTTGTTATCCAGCCAATTCTGATAACGCTCGATGTTGGTGTTTTTCCTAAACAGCCGATTTCTCTTGGAGTGAGTGTTGGCTGGTAGGTTGAGTAGAATCCTAACAGCGCAGTGGTCAGAGCACAATTCGAGTACATTGCTGGTGTCTATTATGTGGCTTGGGATTCCCTTCGAGACCAGAATGTCCAAGACGTCCGGGACTTTGTTAGGATCGGTGGGCCAGTAGGTGGGCTCCCCAGTTCTTGTAGCGCTGCGTCTGTGTGTGTGTATGCATGTGCTCTTTTGATTTCATGATGACGTAGTAGTTCATCATTTGAACCGATTTGTGTTGGTTGTAACTTCTGTTCTATTTATCCGATCAGATTCAAACTTCGGGATCTGTCAATTTATGTCAAATACTATCATATTGGTAAATTTCATGGGGATACTCCAATTTTTGCAAAAATGTTTGTTCTAGAGCTATATGAGATAGTGGTCCGATCCTTACGATTTTCATACTTTATCTCACCCGGGTAATAAAAAGCCCACAAACAAAATTTCATCCAAATAGCTCTTAAGATGGCTGAGTAAAACGCGTACGCACAGACAGACGGACAGACGGACAGATGGACATGGCTATATCGACTAAGCTTCTCATGCTGATCAAGAATATATATACTTTATAGGGTCGGCAACGTCTCCTTCTATGCGTTACAAACATCTGACCAATTTTATAATACCCTCTGCAAGGGTATAAAAATGAGGGCCGGGGGTAAATTCGACCTCGTCAAAGTTTGTATACCTTTGCAACGTTTTTGGTATCTTAGCTATAGCCATCAAAGTGAAATAACATAGCATAGCATAGTTGTTTATATGTGTAATAAACTTACCAATATTAAATTTCACAACAATAGCTTAAAAAATAACGAAGTTATTGAGAAAAGTCACTGTTCACTGTATGCCGTTTGTATGGGAGCTATATTATCCGGCTGGTTCCGAGATTTACAACCCCTGCAGTATATACAAGCCTACGTGGAAAATTTCAGCTCTGTAGCTTTTACGGTCTAGGAGGAGTTTGCGTTGATCCAGACGGACGGACAGACGGCTAGGAAATAGCGAACTTTTTCATGAAAGTCACTGTTATCCACCGATCGTTCCTAAAGGAGCTATATGATAGTTACCCGATCTTTACCAAATACGGCACAGTCATTAACAGGTATATTTAACTATCAAGTGTTTAATTTGAAAGCAATCGCATTAAAAGTAACGAAGTTATTGACAAAAGTCACTTTTTGACCGATCGGTCCTATGGGAGGTATGTGATATAGTCACCCGATCTTAATTAAATTTGGCACAGTTGTTTAAAGGTATAATAAACTCACCAATATTAAATTTCATGACGATAGCTCAAAAAATAGCGAAGTTATTCAGAAAAGTCACTGTTCGTGATTTTGACGTTTGTATGGAAGCTATATGATATAGTGGTCTGATCCGGCTGAATCCGAGATATAAAACTCCTGCAGTATGAACAAGGGAGGAGTTTGCGTTGATCCAGACGGACGGACATGGCTATTTGAACTCGTCTCGTCGTGCTGATCAAGAATATATATACTTTATATGGTCGGAGATGCTTCCGTCTATGCGTTCTGACCAAAATTAATATACCCTTTTTGCAAGGGTATAATAAAATGAGTACATTGGAGAATTATTTAAACAAAATAGTAGATAGGAATCCCAATATAGTATCCGATTTAATTGAGGTTTTTAGAAGCAAGCACAATAACTCACCGCAAAGCTCGATAAACTTGGTACAAATTAGGTCAGCATACCTTGATATAACGGGAGAAGATTTCCCAGTTTGAGGAAGCTCAAGGGTACAGATCAGTTTCATTCTCACAGTACTACATGTATGCTGTGTTTCCAACGCAACAAGTTCAACTCTAGCTAACGGATGAAGCCCAACAAAAAAAAAAAAAAACAAAATTTTATCCTGCTTTTTAATGCAGATATCGAAACTTTTGATATAGGAGACTCAGATGAGGAGGTACAAGTGATAAAATTAAAAAAAATAAAGCATCTTTGGGCAAGGAATGGGAAGAAATTTTTCTCCATATCCAAAACAAAGAAAAGATATATGAGTCGAGCTAATTATTAACATTTCCCGTTATGACACATTGGGAATATATCATAAATGAAGCTCGTGATATTAGACAGGAAGTCTACAACTCTATAAAATTTCTACAATGAATGCAAGGAAAAAGCAACATTAACATTAAAACGACATAAAATAACATTCAAGAAAGTTTCTGACTTAGACACTAGGATAACTTTACATAGTACAGAAGAAACCAGAGGGACACAACTTGCCCTTGCAATTTTTTTGGTAACTATTTTTTAACCTGTAATATAATATAATGTTTGCTAAAGAATAGTCTAAGTCTAGTAATTCTTACTTGATCTGCACATGTTAGGGAAAGGTGATTGTTTTTGAATAGATGGTTGCTGTTATATTTCTTGCCATTCATGCTTTGGTACCAAGTAGAGGTATCTGAAAAATGCGTTTGTACTTTTAAGTGGTGTGTTTTTTTTTATGTATTTCAGTATGTCCTTTATGTTGTGGTTGTCTTTGGCTAAAAGTGGTTGTTTGGCTGCGTTTTTGCAGCGTTGTCTGCTTTCTCGTTTCCTGCGATTCCTACATACCCTGGTGTCCAGTGTATTCGCTGTTGTTTGTGTTACTTATGGCGTCTATAGCGGATAAGGAATCCGAGCATATGCAATATTTTCCCTTTTTGCTTTTAAAAATGTCTATTGTGAGTAGTGTGGCAAAAGGTTGGACTTAATAGTTGTTGTTTCATGTGTTATGGTGAAAGTTGTAATTGAGTGGGTTTGTGACCAGTCGGTATTTTTAGTCATATATCCAACTTCAATACACAAAACCTTATATACTTTTCGCCCCTAAAATCAAACTTTAAGGTAAATATCCGTTTTTATACCCTTGCAAAGAGTATTATAAAATTGGTCAGATGTTTGTAACGCACAGAAGGAGACGTTTCCGACCCCATAAAGTATATATATTCTTGATCAGCATGAGAAGCTTAGTCGATATAGCCATGTCCATCTGTCCGTCTGTCCGTCTGTCTGTGCGTACGCGTTTTACTCAGCCATCTTAAGAGCTATTTGGATGAAATTTTGTTTGTGGGCTTTTTATTACCCGGGTGAGATAAAGTATGAAAATCGTAAGGATCGGACCACTATCTCATATAGCTCTAGAACAAACATTTTTGCAAAAATTGGAGTATCCCCATGAAATTTACCAATATGATAGTATTTGACATAAATTGACAGATCCCGAAGTTTGAATCTGATCGGATAAATAGAACAGAAGTTACAACCAACACAAATCGGTTCAAATGATGAACTACTACGTCATCATGAAATCAAAAGAGCACATGCATACACACACACAGACGCAGCGCTACAAGAACTGGGGAGCCCACCTACTGGCCCACCGATCCTAACAAAATCCCGGACGTCTTGGACATTCTGGTCTCGAAGGGAATCCCAAGCCACATAATAGACACCAGCAATGTACTCGAATTGTGCTCTGACCACTGCGCTGTTAGGATTCTACTCAACCTACCAGCCAACACTCACTCCAAGAGAAATCGGCTGTTTAGGAAAAACACCAACATCGAGCGTTATCAGAATTGGCTGGATAACAACCTGGACTTGACGACCGAGATCTCCACCGGCGAAGACCTGGACAATGCTGTTGATCACCTCAACGCGAGCATACACCAGGCTGCCGTCTATGCAACACCTCCCGCTAGGAGCTCCTCGAGTAATAGCGTCCCTCATAGAGACATCCACCTCTGGTCACCCGATGTAGCTGGATTGGTAGCAGAGAAGAGACGTCTCCGTCGCACGTGGCACAATACAAGGAGTCCATCAGACAAGACCCTGTATAACAGAGCTGCCAAAACCCTCAAAGAGCTTCTAAACTCCCTTCGTAGGAAGTCACTAGAAGCTTTCCTAGAGAACGTCGGGCCTGGAGACCCTCAGTTCAACCTATGGCGACTGACCAAAGGCATCAAAAAGCCTGCCATAAGGAAGGAACCCATTAAAGATGCCAATGGAACCTGGTGCCGCTCAAACAACGAAAGGGCCGCAGCTTTTGCAAACCACCTGTATAAGACATACACCCCCTTCAACAGATGCTCCCAAGAAGAGGCCCAAGAAACGGAAGAATTCCTGAATGTGCCCCACCAAATGGCCCTCCCCATCCAAGAGGTTGAAACTGATGAGTTAATTCTAGAAATCGCGAAGTTAAACCCGAGCACCAGTTTGGCTTCAGAGAATGCCATGGCACACCAGAACAATGCCACAGGATCTCGGGGAGAATCTTGGAGGCTTTCGAGGAGAAAAAGTACTGCACAGGAGTGTTTCTTGAAGTTAAACAGGCATTCGACAAGGTCTGGCACACTGGCCTTCTCTATAAAATCAAAACCGTCCTTCCTGCCCCATTTTACACGCTGCTAAAGTCATATTTAGAAAACAGGAGCTTCTACGTAAGATGCGGCGATGCGAACTCTGTCATCAAAGACGTCAGAGCCGGAGTCCCCCAAGGAAGCGTTCTAGGACCAGTGCTTTATACCCTCTACACAGCCGACTTGCCGATACTAACCGATCCGGGACTATTGGCTGCAACATACGCGGACGACACTGCCTTTATGGCTACGAATGAAGTGCCACAGGAGGCTAGCAACCTACTCCAAAGGCAGCTGGACATTACGGGTAGCTGGCTCACGAGATGGAACATGGCGGTCAATACTGAAAAATGTGTACAAACTACATTTACACTAAGGAGAGCCGACTGTCCACCTATCTCACTCGACGGAACCCCCATCCCCAACTCTGACTCAGCCAAATACCTGGGCCTGACGATGGATAGAAGACTTACTTGGAAGCAACATCTGAAGACCAAAAGAGGACAGCTCGACGCTAGGCTGAAGAAATACATGTGGCTCATAGGGAAAAGATCTACACTACGACTAAACATAAAGCTACTAATCTACAAAGTAATAATGAAGCCAATGTGGACCTACGGGATACCTATCTGGGGCACCGCCAGCAAATCCAACTGCGACCTAATACAAAAATTTCAAAGTAAGGCGCTGAGGATTTTATCAGGAGCCCACTTCCTAACGACAAATAGAGAAATACACTCAGAACTGGACATCCCATGGGTGGATCAGGAGATCTCCAGGCTAACTGCAGCCTATCTGGAGCGCCTCGACAGGTATGTGAACCCATATGCCATCAACATGTTGGACAACAGCACCACCATCAGGCGCCTAAGAAGACCCCACACGCTAGACCTGTCACATCAATAAGATCTATATTTGTATTAATTCGTCCCCCCTCTATTCCCATCTCTCACCATATTTTATCACCCTACACCCTTCATGTAATACCGTTTATCCTTAAAACATGTAACCGCCAATTTCAACCAAGAAAACTTACTGATTGTCCCAAGACAGATTGCAAATTCGCTTCACCGCTGTCAAATAAAAAAAAAAAAAAATATCAAAGAAGCTAACTTCGGCAATGCCGAAGTTTATATACCCTTGCAGTCTTTCGCAATAATTTTTTTACATTTTGAAATTTCTTTCCCTGCAACTGAATTCATCAATTCACAAA
This sequence comes from Drosophila equinoxialis, assembly GCA_018150345.1. Classification (NCBI taxonomy): domain Eukaryota; kingdom Metazoa; phylum Arthropoda; class Insecta; order Diptera; family Drosophilidae; genus Drosophila; species Drosophila equinoxialis. Next base: position 38,771 of record JAECWI010000656.1, read on the forward strand.
CAAAACATTCAAATTATTTCTCTTTTTATAATAAATTTTCTTTCTTCTTGCATCATTCCCTAAGCAAAGCACAACACGCATACACATACAGTTCTTGTAGCGCTGCGTCTGTGTGTGTGTATGCATGTGCTCTGTTTGAGCAGCAAGCAGCGCTGTTTGCTGCCGGCAGCGCTGCTTGCTGTCTACTAGGTCATCATTTGAACCGATTTGTGTTGACTGTAACTTCTGTTCTATTTATCCGATCAGATTCAAATTTTGGGATCTGTCAATTTATGCCAAATACTATCATATTGGTAAATTTCATGGGGATACTCAAATTTTTGCAAAAATGCTTGTTCTAGAACTATATGATATAGTAGTCCGATCCTGACAATTTTCATATCTTATCATCTCCGGGCTAAAAGTAGCCTATAAATATTACTCTAAGGCATCTTTGTATTTTAATTTTCATTCATTGAATAAAGTCCCATCTTTCCACTCAACAAAAAAAAAATATATTTTTTATCCGTTTTCTTTTTACAAAATTCTGCATTGTTTATTTCTTGAGAGGTACTTTTATGTTTACAATTATGTTTTCTGCAAACATGCAGGTGTTTGCACTTTGTGCTGGATAGCAAAGCGCCTGAGTAATCGCAACAGTTAGTTATAGTGTTTAGAATGGGGATAAGGTTTATGTTAATGTTTGTACTGTTATTTAGTTTTAAAATAATATTAAAGTCATCCGCATATGCACTTAAGCTGGTAGTAGGATGTTGGGTTTTATCAGAATTGGGTTTAGGTATTGGAACTATTATGCTGGTCTTATAGGCTTGGCGAATATAATTGCTTAATATGCCGTTTTGAAGGTCTTTAATTCTGTTTGTTGTTGTGTTATCTAGATTTTTCAGCATGGTGTAAATAATTCTGTCTATTCCTGGTAAACTGCCTTTTAGTGTGTTAAGTGCTGCTTTAAATTCAATGAGGGTTATTTTCTCTTCGATTTATAGTGCTCTTTATCTGGAAGTGTAAGTGAGGTTGTTTGTGATGTTTAGAGCCGTTCGTTATGAATTTGAAATATCAAAGAAGCTAACTTCGGCTATGCCAAAGTTTTTATACCCTTGCAGTCCTTGGCAATAATATTTTTACATTTTAAAAATTTCTTTCCCTCAATTCATCAATACACAAACAAAACATTCAAATTATTACTCTTTTTTACTACAATTGTTCCTTCTTTTCGCATCATTCCCTAAGCCAAGCACGGCACGCATACACATACAGTTTGTGTAGCGCTGCGTCTGTGTAACTTGTGTTCTATTTATCCGATCAGATTCAAATCAAATGGAATCTGAGATTTTATATCCAATACTATCGTATTGGTAAATTTCATGGGGGTACTCCAATTTTTGCAAAAATGTTTGTTTTAGAGCTATATGATATAGTAGTCCGATCCTGACAATTTTCATATCTTATCATCTCTGGGCTAAAAGTAGCTCAAATATCAAATTTCATTCCGATAGCTCTTAAGATGCCAGCGTGAAGTTGATTTGCACAGACGGACGGACGGACGGACAGACAGACATGGCTATATCGACTCAGCTTCTCATGCTGATCAAGAATATATATACTTTATGGTGTCGGAAACGTCTCCTTCTGTAAGTTACAAACATCTGACCAATTTTATAATACCCTCTGCAAGGGTATACAAATTGGTAGGAAAGTTATTGTCGGATGCTGCCTCTGAAACCATTTCTTTTTGATAATTTTAGTGGTCGTCTAAAGAGTGCGTTGGCTTTTTTTAAATAGTAAAATGTTTTCTGTTGTTTTTTCTCTTTTCAGTCTGTGTCATATTCTTTGTTTTTCGTTTCTTAGTGTTTTGCAAGTCTTTATTCCACCAGGGGACATTGTGGGGGCACATCATTGGGTGTGTTTGGGGGATAGCTCTGTGAGTGCTCGAGATAATGATGTTATTAATTGTGGCAGCTTCTTTGTTTATGTTTGTGGTTGTTGGTATCTGCGAGGAATGTTCTTCTGTTATTGTTGAAACTTGTTTCCAGTTAGCTTTATTTGTAATGACTCTAGGTTTGCCTGTTATATATTGTGTATTTCTTTCCCTAGAGGCAAAAAGTGAAGATCATCTTCTGTTTGCCAAGTGCTCTCAATTTTTAGCAACGGACTGCTGAAAGTTAAGTCGATGTGCGTAAAAGTGTTGTGGGTGCTGAGATGTCTTGGTGATCCGTCGTTGAGTAGAAAGTAATTTGACTGTGCTACGAATTTATCTATAACTTTCACTTTGGCGTTATTTGTATTTGAACCCCTGTTTTTTTTGTCAGCCGTTAAAGTCGCCGGTGATATTGTAGGTATGCGTGAAGTTTCTAGGACTGCTTGGAGGTTAATAAAGGAAAATTTTTGAATTGGTGCAATGCATGCAGCTATCAGTCTAAATTTTTGTTTTGATATACATTCTACGCAGATCGCGTCAAAATAATCATTGAGGGTTACTTCATGAGATTGTAGGGATAAACCGTTGTTTTTTTCTTTAGGGAATATGCGAAGTTTTAGATCCTTAGATTGTTCGCATAATAGTTGTTTGCAGTTTTTTTCGGGGTTATTGCAGATTGTCGTTGGATGACCAAAACGAAGGCACTTTCTGCATCTAAGAGGCATCGGGGTATACGGAACAGCATGCAAGGCGAATGTTATTATTATGAGTCCGGTTTCAACCAGGATTTGTTTCTTTTTTCTCAGTATTTTTCAGACTTCCGATACGTTTTGAACTTTTAACTCGTTCAATATTTCTGTTTCGTCGATGTTGTGCGATTCGTTGGTGTAAGTCACTCCTTTAGATTGGTTAAGCGATTTGTGTTCAGAGACTGTAATTTCCATATTATTAGCCGCTGGTAGTTTTCCGGTTGCTCCTTGGGCACCTTGGTGAACGCAGATGTAACATGTCTTTTCTTCAAGAAGTACAGAGTAGAACTGGATGTATGTAGTAACTTGATTTTGATCAAATTTAGAACAGGGATTAACAGATATAATAAACTGACAAATATTTAATTTGAAAGCAATCGCGTAAAAAGTAACGAAGTTATTTACAAAAGTCACTGTTTTCGACCGATTGTTCCTATGGGAGCTATATGATAAAGTCACCTGATCTTGATCAAATTTGGCACAGTTGTTTATACATATGTATGTGCAATAAACTGACCAATATGAAATTTCACGACAATGACTTTGCAGTTTGTATGGGAGCTATACGATATAGTGGTCCGATCCGGCTGAATCCGAGATGACCAGGGTGACTTCAATTCAGTTGCTTTATTTTCTTAACCTAAAATATACATAGTATAATTGTCGGCGGGCACAGAAGGCGCAACCGCATCGAACAAGATTAATTTCAAGAGTAAAATTCAAGTACAGCAAACCACGCTGTCTTTTGCAAATTCAAAGTTCTGGAAATTTCCATAGAAGAAGTAAGAATGAAAAGAATTAAAGTAACGGAACTCCAAGTTTGTCTCTTCAAAGTAACTTGCGCTGTTCTTGGTCTCTCTCTCTCTTCGGTTGTTTTCTCTTTTCAGCAAAGAGAGTCTTGCTTCAGTTGCAGCCGAAACATTCATACACGTCCGAAAGACTCCTGCGAAAAGAATAAACTGAAACGAGAAAGTAACAATTTAACTTACGCTTAGGCGTAAGGTTGGTGTTGTAGAAATATGACAATTGAATAATCGTTGCGTTTTTTCTTGACGGTGAAAACCGAATGAATTTTATTGAAAAATGATATTGTGCTTAGCCTAAGAACTCTTAAGTATATACGTTATATTTTGCGACGAGACCAAAATAATGTTGTATTACGACGAAGGTCCTCCCAAAGTATGGCGAAAGGTCTCTACAGCTTACGATAAAGCGAATATCATTCCAACAGTCAAATTTGGGAAACTATCGGTTATGGTTTGGGCCTGCATATCCAGCCAAGGAGTCGGTGAACTAGTATTCATTGAAAACACCATGAATGCCGAGCAATATCTTCAAATTTTGAAGTCAAATTTACACCAAAGTGCAACCAAATTTGGCTTTATAATCGGAAATCGGCCAACTTTTAAATTTTACCAGGACAACGATCCAAAACATAAGGAATTTAATGTACGCAATTGGCTGCTTTACAACTGCGGAAAGGTCTTGGATACACCACCCCAAAGCCCAGATCTCAACCCAATCGAACATGCGTGGTCATATTTGAAGAAGAAGGTTGGAAAAAGGAATCCAACCAACCGTGGACAGTTAAAAACTTTCGTAATGGAAGAGTGGCAGAAGATACCCCTTGATTTTATTCAAAACTTGGTCAACTCAATGAAAAGAAGACTCCAACATGTACATAATGCTAAGGGGGGGGCCATACTAAATACTAAGTTTTTCAAAATTAGCTATAATTAGTTTTACATTTTAAATTTAGAACAATATATATGAAGTGTGTAAAGAGTTTCTTGACAGTGTCAAACGTGTGTAATCTAAGTTTTTGTTGTTTTTTAAGTTTCACCATTATTGTTTTTGTTTCTGTTTTTTACAATTTGATTTATAAATACCTAATTAACAGTAAACCATTGAAAAAAATTGGTTAAATTGAACAAAAACTGCTTATTTTTGAACATAAAGTAAAAAATATGTGCTTTTTTCACTGTGTAAAGTGTTTTTGACAGACTATAAGTTCTGCCGCTTTGTCTATGCATAGCGACAAAGTGTCACTATGTGAACATGTAGTATACACTATCATGTGTTAAGAATATGACGCTTTTTTATGTAGAATACTCTACATTGAGTCGGGTATTATTATTTTATTACTGAACATACTACACCTCCCTTTTTTTAAAAATAACGTAGTATTTATACGTAGTTATTTAATTAAAGTTAATGTCTTCTTTTTTTTGGGTTTGCTTTTTTCTTTGTAAAATTACTTAATTATAATGAAAATTATAAAATATTTTTTATTTTTTTTAATTTAATCTTTTTTTTTAATTGTAGAGATAAATAAAATTCGTTATTGTATATTATAAAGTGCTGAAAATAAATATAAAGATTAATTTTATTGGTTTTCGGCAGTTGGTGCGTCTAGCACGTTCAAGCGTCACCGGAAGAAGAGGGAAGATCACTTCCAGTGTGGCCTTAGGCCAAATCTCGATATTTCCCACATACTGACTTAATACTAACAACCGATTCTTAAAAATACTTGCTGTCAGTATTTTTATAAGTAAAATAGCTAAAATTAATCGAACAAAACAATAATTCTTAACATAAATAAATGACATCTTACAATATATATACCTATATTTTTTTTTTTAATTTGTTATTATTATTACGGTTGATCATTCTGATTTTTATTTTATAAATGGTTTTAACCTGTTTTTATGAACTTTCTGGTTTTTATTTTTATCATCTGCAATTATTATATTATCATTTTCTTCTATACTCACTACCTTATAAGGCCCTATATATTTAGCATCTATGTAGTTTATGACCTATTTCTTTTCTTAACAAGACTTTATTTCCTATTTGTAAATCAAAATCTGAAGTATTTATACCCTTGCAAAAAGGGTATATTAATTTTGGTCAGAAGTGTGCAACGCATAGAATGAAGCATCTCCGACCATATAAAGTATATATATTCTTGATCAGCACGACGAGATGAGTTCAAATAGCCATGTACGTCTGGCCGTCTGTCCGTCCGTCTGGATCAACGCGAACTTCTCCTAGACCGTAAAATCTACTGAGTTGAAAATTTGCATGTAGGCTTATACATACTGCAGGGGTTGTATATCTCGGATTCAGCCGGATCGGACCACTAAATCATATAGCTCCCATACAAACGTCAATGTCACGAACAGTGACTTTTCTCAATAACTTCGTTATTTTCTCAGCTATTGTCGTGAAATTTAATGTGGAGAAGTTTATTACACATATAAAAAACTATGCCAAATTTTGTTAAGATCGGATGACTATATTATATAGCTTCCATAGGAACGATCGGTCGAAAACAGTGACTTTTGTCAATAACTTCGTTACTTTTTACGCGATTGCTTTCAAATGAAACATTTGTTAGTTCAATATATCGGTTAATGACTGTGCCGAATTTGGTAAAGATCGGGTAACTATATCATATAGCTCCCATAGGAACGATCGGTGAAAAACAGTGATTTTGATCGTTATTTCGTATGCTAAGATTGTAGGCCATTCTTTCGCAAACATTAGCCTTTTTAGATAAAACTGATTTCACTTTGATGTAAAGAGTAACCCAAAAAGCTGCAAGCGTATACAAACTTTGACGCGGTCGAAGTTAGCCCCGGCCTTCTGGATTTATCGTAGTATTTCTTATTCTTTAACTTATGGTTTTCTAACATTATCCTAGCTCTTTTATATGCTATTTCTATTCTAAATTTTATCTCCTTAGAGAAGTCGTCTAAATTGTATATAGGTTCTATTCTATCTATTTCGTTAAAATCTATGAACTGATTTGGAAGTCTTCCAAATACTAGGTTGTATGGACAATATTCATGCACTGCCGAGGGTGTTGTGTTGTAAAAATAAGTGAAATATTGTATCCAAACATCCCAATCGGACTTATCTGCTGATATGTATGAATGAGTATTTTCATTGGACCGTACTGTAGTATAAGATTTTCGAATATAGCTTTAGCTACATTACTTGCACTCTTGGATGCAACTGGAATGGCTATTAAATATTTTGTCAGATCGCATATTAATGTGACAATATACGCATTTTCATTATCTGATTTTGGTAGCGGACCTATTGTGTTCACTTTATCAAAAGCATTCGCTGTTGTTTCTGTTATTATCATGGGGGTTTTCGTATGTGTCGTCGTTTTTGATACCTGGTATTTATTATGTACTCTTTGATATGGCGTTGTAGTGCCCAGTTTCTGCCGTTAGTTCTATTTTTTAAATTTTAAGGCGTTAGTTACAAATCGGTAAGGGGTGGGTAATTGTGTCGATGGAAGTGATCAGCTGAGCTTAGAAGTTCGATAATTAGGCTAGTGCAGCCCTAGCGAGGAGGCATTATGCGCGATCGCATGCATTGGTCACACTCTTTTCTGACGAACTTCCGCCCTGGCTAGACGCCTAAACCACGCTGCTCCTCCACAAAAAATATAAAAATTTAAATCTGAAATTTTCTCGGCCATCCAGTCGAATTATATTCTGGCATTAAATATTAATTTGGATTATCGTAAGTTAATTTTTTTGTGGATATTTGGATATTTGGAAGTGTCTAATAAGTTCTTTTGAAAACTTAGCCATAAATAAATTGGATGTCGAAAATCTGAACAGGGAATTTCATTTTTGAGTTCCGAAAATCAACCAGATATATTTTTGAGACACCGAGGGCTCCAAAAGCTGCACACCGTGAAGGGCACATAGACATTTCGACAAAGTCAACAAGATTGGAATAGCCGCCCGAATCGGATACGGGCAGAGAGAGTTTCCTTGTTGCGGATTAAGAGTCCTCCAGATCGCCTGTGTTGCCTAGGAGTGCCAAACGCTTGATTTAACTTAACATTTTATTCCTAAGCATCATCCAGCGGACGACGAAGGCCTTCGACGGACCGGACGGATGGGTAAGTCCTAAGTTCTTGACAAAAAAAATCATGTTCGTTCTGGCATTTCCCTGTTTTGTTTGGCAAAAAGATAGCGAGTTCTGCGTCAAATAAGCCGCAATTAAGAAAAAGTTCTCTCTCCAGTTTGGTATTATCAAAAGAAAATTATTAAAGTTCAAGTAATTCGCCTTTGACTGTGTGAGCGGGTCCTTAATTTAGAATTTAAATAATTTAAGTTGGAGACTTCCAAATTTCCTTTGACCTTTTTATTTTGATTACCGATAAGTTTATATATATCCACCTTATAATTAAGATTCACCAAAACATTACAATATTATTCCTAATTTGTGCTTTTGGATGCCTGAAATGATCCAATTATTTAATTTGATTACCGTTTATTATAAGAACCTTCATTTTAGTTTGTATAACTCGGATTATGTTCCCGACTTATTGAAGTATTTTGGTATTCCGTAACCCTCGTGAATAAATATCATTTATAATGTTTGAGTAAAAGTGGTGTGATCTTCCTTGTGCCGAAATGTTAGCGGTGAGCTGAATTATATTGGGATTTTCCAGAATCTTGCGACAAGAAAATCATTGGTTGGGAGGGTTTAGACGCGAAGCTATACTACCATCCTCATAGCTTCCCTATTCGTGTGACACTAATATAATCGCTTTCTCTATCACTCTAGTTAATTTCTTTTATTATGTAATTGTGTAATATTCGTGCTCTAGGGACTTAGTTTTATTTTATGTAGTACGGGTGTATTGAGAACGACTGGTCCAAAGAATCCCCCCAAAGACTGTTTGCTAGCCGACAGCCAGAAGTCCCACCCGGACCAAAACTTCTCGATACATTCAGCCCGTACATGTTGGCTTTGGCCTGATTTGTGGTGCTCTTGCCCATCATAACATCTGATAAATCGGGACTGCGAGAGTTACCACACACATATATATAGGCCAAAGCTGACCTCCTCTTGGATCAAATAACATCCTTTGACAAAGAGGGGATGTGCATGACTTGGATTAATTCCAGATTGTGTACATTACATAATTTTGGCGCCCAACTATGGGGCTTTATAGACTTGTATACAGTTTTCCGGTTCAACCGCGTATCTTTATAGGACTCAGGCTGAGCCGTGTTGTTCAAGAATTTCAGGTTCCTTTTTCCTTCTCCTACTTCTTATTCTATCTCTTAACAAAATCCCCAGTCTTTTTATCTATCCTTTGCTGTCAAATATTTTTATTTTCTTTTCATTTCGCTTCTTTTTGTGTTCGCGGATAGTTGTTTGAGTGACTTATTCATTAGGAATGCAGATATTTGGAGAATCCGAGTACTGACCAGTGATGATGCGCTTAGGCATGAATCGGTGAATATACTTAGAAACATATACAAACTCTACGATATAATAACAGACGTATATTATAGGCTGTGTTTTTCTTGGAATTCGTAAATTTGATTGTTTCGATTTTACGACCAGTGAAGCATGATAGGCTTGTGATGTCGGCGTTAGCATTGTAGTTTATTGATTCATCCATTTCTTTTAATTACAATAGAACAAATGCTTCAGCAGAGATCAATGAATTGACTGCTTAATCATCTGGAACTGCAGATATTTGGCGAGGCCCGAATTCTGACCGATGAAACAAAGTGAGTTCAGTTTATGATATCGGGTGATAGTCTTTTCGTTTTGGATTTGATTAATGATTAGGTCTACCGCGACAAGATTTCTCTATCCCTTCATATATAAATTTTCTGAGATTGAACTATCAATTAGTTTGATTCTCCCTCTATATTAGTGCCGCACCTATAATTTTGCTCACCCTCACTTTTGAAACAAGGAAGATAATCGTAATATGATTAAATATATTAAAACAATTTAAATGAACTATCTAAAGTAATGTTTGTGTAAAAATAATCAAAATGTCTGTATTTCGGAGTAATGATGAATTGAATGTGCTACCAGAAGCAAAATGCACCATTTGTTTGAAGGAATTATCAGAAACAGAAGAGCTTAGGATTACTAAATGTAATCATGTTTTCCATCAGGGGTGTATAGAAAATTAAATACAAGAACATCAGGAATGTCATTTCTGTAAGAAATTATGCCATCAGAAAGATTTAGTCCAATTTATAATGTCAGATCAAGCAGCGGGTCCCATAAGTAATAAAAACAAGAAGACCCATAATACTAGAGCTCAATCACAATCAAGCAATGTAGCATCTCCGGCTAGTCAGTTAAAATCAGAAGGTAGAGGTAGAAAACCCAAATCGTCAACGACACGTAAACCGGAGAACTCGAATCGACGCAACCAGCGTTCAGCTTTTTCACAGCAACAATCAACTTCAAATCGAGCAGCTGAGATAAATGTCGATACAATTTTTGTAAGAATGGAATATTTAATTGATCAGAGATTGGGAAATTTGAATGTAAATAATTCAGTTGGACGATCTAGCAACCACGACGAGCATCACGTTCCAACCCAAAGATCAGATTCAATATCACACTATTACATTAATCCTGGAAAAGCCGCCCAATTAGTACAAAGTTGGGGTATTAAATTTGATGCGTCTCCTAAAGGTCCTGCAGTATCAGAGTTTCTATACAGAATAAAAGCATTAACTGTAGACAATTTTCAGAGTGATTTTACACCGGTATGCAGAAATTTGCACCTACTGTTAACCGGCAGAGCCAAGGAATGGTATTGGCGCTATCAAAAAGAACATGACGAAGTTGTTTGGGAAGAATTTTGCATGGATTTAAAACAGGAATACGACGACTTCAAGGACGATGATTTGATTCTTGAAGAAATACGTAACCGAAAACAGAGGTATGGTGAAGCATTTGATGTTTACTATGAAGACGTAATGACTTTGGTATCGAGATTGGCAATACCTATGGAGGAAACACGACTCGTACATCAGCTACAAAGAAACCTGATTTCAGAAGTACGAGAAGCTTTTTTATACGTTCCAATTGAATCGGTATCTAAACTTCGCCAGTTGGTGCACCGCCGAGAGCAATTTCTCCGTGAAGAATCAGGAAAACGCATTACGAAGTATACGAATACTAGGAAGAATATCGTTTTACTCGAAGAAACAGACGAAAATCCCGAGGAGGAAGATGTTCAACCGGAATTAAATGCGATTCACGTCAAGGAAAAGAGATATATTTGTTGGAAGTGTGACATCGAAGGACACAGATGGGACATGTGTTTAGAAGACCGCCGTATTTTCTGCTATGGATGTGGAAAGAAGAATGTCTACAAACCACAATGTGATGTATGCCAAACCCGTTCGAAAAACTTCAATCAGGTCCCATCATCCCGTCGCAATCGAGTGGACCCTCAGTAGATGTCAATGATAATACAGCGACAAACAACAAAACACCAGATTCGACAGATAACACCGATATGAATAAAATTCAGCCGTATCCCAGACTACCATACCATCAACGGCTGCAAAACTATTTAGCGATTCGAGATAAAATCTTTGCGCAGGAGGTTACAACTTGCCAGTTCATTAGAAGTCGATCTTGCGAACGTCTGCGTCGATTTTGGAAGAAAGTAAAAGACGCCCAAAAACTCTATGATTAACGAAGCTGCAGATGGCCGTTTCTATGCTCCAGTGAAGTTTCTTGAATTTTCTGAGCTTGGTCTATTGGATACTGGAGCTAATATCAGTTGTATCGGATCAGATTTAGCAGCAAGAGACTGGACGAAATATCCCGGACTTTCGACTATTGTTTCAAGTGTAGCCACAGCAGATGGAAAAAGACATCCAGTTACCGGAATAATAAGAACAGAGGTTCAATACGAAAGCAAGCGAAAACCTCTTTCTCTTTTTATTATCCCGTCATTAGCGAAACGAGTCATTTTAGGAATTGATTTTTGGAAATCTTTTGAGTTATGCCCAGAATTTTCATTTCGTTGTAAGACTCCCATATTAGATAAAAATATTCACTCGGTTGATGATGAGAAGAAATGTTTATTAACCCCAGAGCAAGAAAAAAAGTTTAAAGGGGGTTATTCAATTGTTTCCGGATTTTAAACAACAGGGATTAGGCCGAACTCCACTTATTGTTCATGACATAGATATCAAAGAAGCAACTCCAATCAAACAACGCTTCTATCCGGTGTCGCCAGCGGTTGAAAAGTTGATGTATAAAGAAATCGACCGAATGTTGGAAATGGGAGTGATCGAGAGAGCAAATAGTCCTTGGAGTTCTCCTATGCGTCTGGTGGTAAAACCCGGAAAAGTGCGATTATGTTTGGACGCAAGAAAAATAAATGAAGTCACCAAAAAGGACGCATATCCGCTGCAAAGCATAGATGGAATTATCGCACGACTGCCTAAGGAAAATTTCATAACAAAAATTGATTTAAAAGATGCCTACTGGCAAATTGCCCTTTCAGATAAATCCAAACCCATAACAGCTTTCAAGATACCCGCCCGCCCCTTATACCAGTTCACCGTAATGCCATTCGGATTATGCAATGCTTCGCAAACCATGGCACGATTGATAGATGATTTAATTCCAGCAGATCTGAAATACTGTGTTCGGATACTTGGACGATCTCTGTGTGGTGTCAGAAGATTTCGATACCCATTTGGAAATTCTGATTCGTATGTCTCAGCAATTTAGGAAGGCAAATCTAACTTTAAATATAGAAAAGACAAAGTTTTGTGTCACTGAAGTGCCATATCTGGGATATATTATAGGAAGAGAAGGAATTTCAACAGACCCTGCCAAGATAGAAGCAATAAAGAATTGGCCAATTCCGAAAACGATAAAGCAAACCAGATGTTTTTTGGGTGTTGTTGGCTGGTATCGCAGATTCATTGATAATTATTCTGATATTACATTTCCGATAACCCAATTGTTAACTAACAAAAAGAAATTTTTATGGACACAGGAAGCTCAAATTGCCTTCGAAAAACTTAAGGAAAAGCTTACATCGGCCCCGATCTTAATCAATCCAGACTTCAATAAGAAATTCTTTGTGCATTGTGACGCAAGCAACTACGGCATTGGCGCATCGCTGATACAATTGGATGAAGAAGGAGCTGAGAAACCCGTAGCGTTTATGTCGAAGAAGTTAACAACTGCTCAACGAAACTATAGCGTAACAGAACGCGAGTGTTTGGCTGCTTTGGAAGCAATTGAAAAATTTCGCTGCTATCTGGAACTACAAGAGTTCGAAGTTATAACCGACCACGCCAGTTTAGTTTGGCTGATGCGACAATCAGATCTGAAAGGAAGACTCGCGAGATGGGCTATGAAGCTGCAAGGTTATAAGTTTGAAATAAGTCACCGACGAGGTCGAGATAATGTAGTACCCGATGCCTTGTCCAGAATGTTTGCAGAGGATTTGTGTGCTTTGGAGGAACTTCGCCCCTTAGTCGATTTGAACTCTCCTAGTTTTAATGACGAAGAGTATCAACAACTAAGAGAGAGAATTCAAAAAGAAGAGGACCAGCGCGAATGGGATCTACATATACCTGCCATAAGTTGTGCATTAAGAAATTCGTATCATCAGAGTATAGGATGCTCTCCTTTCCATGCTTTGTTTAGCTTTGACATGGCCACACATGGTTCCCAATACACTCTTCTCGAAAAGATTAATATGCTGAATGAATCGAATAATGTGTTGCGAAAGGACGAAAGTATATAATCGGAGAACCAAGGAGGTTAATTTCAAGGTAGGACAAGAAGTTTTTTTGACGTAATTTTGGACAGAGCAATTTTCAAAAATGTGTTAGTGCCAAGTTGAACTTGTTGTGGCTAAAGTCTCGAGTACGAGAAAGATTAGGAAACTGTTATTATGTGTTGGAAGATTTGAATGGCAAACTGATAGGAACTTATCACGCAAAGGACATTAGGCAGTAACTGTCTTTTTTCAGGTTAATACTCCGAAGCAAGCTCTAGTATTATCCTGTGGTTGTAGTGCCCAGTTTCTGCCGTTAGTTCTATTTTTTAAATTTTAAGGCGTTAGTTACAAATCGGTAAGGGGTGGGTAATTGTGTCGATGGAAGTGATCAGCTGAGCTTAGAAGTTCGATAATTAGGCTAGTGCAGCCCTAGCGAGGAGGCATTATGCGCGATCGCATGCATTGGTCACACTCTTTTCTGACGAACTTCCGCCCTGGCTAGACGCCTAAACCACGCTGCTCCTCCAGAAAAAATATAAAAATTTAAATCTGAAATTTTCTCGGCCATCCAGTCGAATTATATTCTGGCATCAAATATTAATTTGGAGCATATAGGACAGCCATTATTGTGGAGTTTTGTGAATCTGATTATCGTAAGTTAATTTTTTTGTGGATATTTGGATATTTGGAAGTGTCTAATAAGTTCTTTTGAAAACTTAGCCATAAATAAATTGGATGTCGAAAATCTGAACAGGGAATTTCATTTTTGAGTTCCGAAAATCAACCAGATATATTTTTGAGACACCGAGGGCTCCAAAAGCTGCACACCGTGAAGGGCACATAGACATTTCGACAAAGTCAACAAGATTGGAATAGCCGCCCGAATCGGATACGGGCAGAGAGAGTTTCCTTGTTGCGGATTAAGAGTCCTCCAGATCGCCTGTGTTGCCTAGGAGTGCCAAACGCTTGATTTAACTTAACATTTTATTCCTAAGCATCATCCAGCGGACGACGAAGGCCTTCGACGGACCGGACGGATGGGTAAGTCCTAAGTTCTTGACAAAAAAAATCATGTTCGTTCTGGCATTTCCCTGTTTTGTTTGGCAAAAAGATAGCGAGTTCTGCGTCAAATAAGCCGCAATTAAGAAAAAGTTCTCTCTCCAGTTTGGTATTATCAAAAGAAAATTATTAAAGTTCAAGTAATTCGCCTTTGACTGTGTGAGCGGATCCTTAATTTAGAATTTAAATAATTTAAGTTGGAGACTTCCAAATTTCCTTTGACCTTTTTATTTTGATTACCGATAAGTTTATATATATCCACCTTATAATTAAGATTCACCAAAACATTACAATATTATTCCTAATTTGTGCTTTTGGATGCCTGAAATGATCCAATTATTTAATTTGATTACCGTTTATTATAAGAACCTTCATTTTAGTTTGTATAACTCGGATTATGTTCCCGACTTATTGAAGTATTTTGGTATTCCGTAACCCTCGTGAATAAATATCATTTATAATGTTTGAGTAAAAGTGGTGTGATCTTCCTTGTGCCGAAATGTTAGCGGTGAGCTGAATTATATTGGGATTTTCCAGAATCTTGCGACAAGAAAATCATTGGTTGGGAGGGTTTAGACGCGAAGCTATACTACCATCCTCATAGCTTCCCTATTCGTGTGACACTAATATAATCGCTTTCTCTATCACTCTAGTTAATTTCTTTTATTATGTAATTGTGTAATATTCGTGCTCTAGGGACTTAGTTTTATTTTATGTAGTACGGGTGTATTGAGAACGACTGGTCCAAAGAATCCCCCCCAAAGACTGTTTGCTAGCCGACAGCCAGAACTCCCACCCGGACCAAAACTTCTCGATACATTCAGCCCGTACATGTTGGCTTTTACCTGATTTGTGGTGCTCTTGCCCATCATAACATCTGATAAATCGGGACTGCGAGAGTTACCACACACATATATATAGGCCAAAGCTGACCTCCTCTTGGATCAAATAACATCCTTTGACAAAGGGGGGATGTGCATGACTTGGATTAATTCCAGATTGTGTACATTACATAATTTTGGCGCCCAACTATGGGGCTTTATAGACTTGTATACAGTTTTCCGGTTCAACCGCGTATCTTTATAGGACTCAGGCTGAGCCGTGTTGTTCAAGAATTTCAGGTTCCCTTTTCCTTCTCCTACTTCTTATTCTATCTCTTAACAAAATCCCCAGTCTTTTTATCTATCCTTTGCTGTCAAATATTTTTATTTTCTTTTCATTTCGCTTCTTTTTGTGTTCGCGGATAGTTGTTTGAGTGACTTATTCATTAGGAATGCAGATATTTGGAGAATCCGAGTACTGACCAGTGATGATGCGCTTAGGCATGAATCGGTGAATATACTTAGAAACATATACAAACTCTACGATATAATAACAGACGTATATTATAGGCTGTGTTTTTCTTGGAATTCGTAAATTTGATTGTTTCGATTTTACGACCAGTGAAGCATGATAGGCTTGTGATGTCGGCGTTAGCATTGTAGTTTATTGATTCATCCATTTCTTTTAATTACAATAGAACAAATGCTTCAGCAGAGATCAATGAATTGACTGCTTAATCATCTGGAACTGCAGATATTTGGCGAGGCCCGAATTCTGACCGATGAAACAAAGTGAGTTCAGTTTATGATATCGGGTGATAGTCTTTTCGTTTTGGATTTGATTAATGATTAGGTCTACCGCGACAAGATTTCTCTATCCCTTCATATATAAATTTTCTGAGATTGAACTATCAATTAGTTTGATTCTCCCTCTATATTAGTGCCGCACCTATAATTTTGCTCACCCTCACTTTTGAAACAAGGAAGATAATCGTAATATGATTAAATATATTAAAACAATTTAAATGAACTATCTAAAGTAATGTTTGTGTAAAAATAATCAAAATGTCTGTATTTCGGAGTAATGATGAATTGAATGTGCTACCAGAAGCAAAATGCACCATTTGTTTGAAGGAATTATCAGAAACAGAAGAGCTTAGGATTACTAAATGTAATCATGTTTTCCATCAGGGGTGTATAGAAAATTAAATACAAGAACATCAGGAATGTCATTTCTGTAAGAAATTATGCCATCAGAAAGATTTAGTCCAATTTATAATGTCAGATCAAGCAGCGGGTCCCATAAGTAATAAAAACAAGAAGACCCATAATACTAGAGCTCAATCACAATCAAGCAATGTAGCATCTCCGGCTAGTCAGTTAAAATCAGAAGGTAGAGGTAGAAAACCCAAATCGTCAACGACACGTAAACCGGAGAACTCGAATCGACGCAACCAGCGTTCAGCTTTTTCACAGCAACAATCAACTTCAAATCGAGCAGCTGAGATAAATGTCGATACAATTTTTGTAAGAATGGAATATTTAATTGATCAGAGATTGGGAAATTTGAATGTAAATAATTCAGTTGGACGATCGAGCAACCACGACGAGCATCGCGTTCCAACCCCAAGATCAGATTCAATATCACACCATTACATTAATCCTGGAAAAGCCGCCCAATTAGTACAAAGTTGGGGTATTAAATTTGATGCGTCTCCTAAAGGTCCTACAGTATCAGAGTTTCTATACAGAATAAA
Organism: Drosophila equinoxialis; assembly: GCA_018150345.1. NCBI lineage: Eukaryota > Metazoa > Arthropoda > Insecta > Diptera > Drosophilidae > Drosophila > Drosophila equinoxialis. Next base: position 55,636 of record JAECWI010000656.1, read on the forward strand.
AGCATTAACTGTAGACAATTTTCAGAGTGATTTTACACCGGTATGCAGAAATTTGCACCTACTGTTAACCGGCAGAGCCAAGGAATGGTATTGGCGCTATCGAAAAGAACATGACGAAGTTGTTTGGGAAGAATTTTGCATGGATTTAAAACAGGAATACGACGACTTCAAGGACGATGATTTTATTCTTGAAGAAATACGTAACCGAAAACAGAGGTATGGTGAAGCATTTGATGTTTACTATGAAGACGTAATGACTTTGGTATCGAGATTGGCAATACCTATGGAGGAAACACGACTCGTACATCAGCTACAAAGAAACCTGATTTCAGAAGTACGAGAAGCTTTTTTTATACGTTCCAATTGAATCGGTATCTAAACTTCGCCAGTTGGTGCACCGCCGAGAGCAATTTCTCCGTGAAGAATCAGGAAAACGCATTACGAAGTATACGAATACTAGGAAGAATATCGTTTTACTCGAAGAAACAGACGAAAATCCCGAGGAGGAAGATGTTCAACCGGAATTAAATGCGATTCACGTCAAGGAAAAGAGATATATTTGTTGGAAGTGTGACATCGAAGGACACAGATGGGACATGTGTTTAGAAGACCGCCGTATTTTCTGCTATGGATGTGGAAAGAAGAATGTCTACAAACCACAATGTGATGTATGCCAAACCCGTTCGAAAAACTTCAATCAGGTCCCATCATCCCGTCGCAATCGAGTGGACCCTCAGTAGATGTCAATGATAATACAGCGACAAACAACAAAACACCAGATTCGACAGATAACACCGATATGAATAAAATTCAGCCGTATCCCAGACTACCATACCATCAACGGCTGCAAAACTATTTAGCGATTCGAGATAAAATCTTTGCGCAGGAGGTTACAACTTGCCAGTTCATTAGAAGTCGATCTTGCGAACGTCTGCGTCGATTTTGGAAGAAAGTAAAAGACGCCCAAAAACTCATAATAGCGTCTATGATTAACGAAGCTGCAGATGGCCGTTTCTATGCTCCAGTGAAGTTTCTTGAATTTTCTGAGCTTGGTCTATTGGATACTGGAGCTAATATCAGTTGTATCGGATCAGATTTAGCAGCAAGAGACTGGACGAAATATCCCGGACTTTCGACTATTGTTTCAAGTGTAGCCACAGCAGATGGAAAAAGACATCCAGTTACCGGAATAATAAGAACAGAGGTTCAATACGAAAGCAAGCGAAAACCTCTTTCTCTTTTTATTATCCCGTCATTAGCGAAACGAGTCATTTTAGGAATTGATTTTTGGAAATCTTTTGAGTTATGCCCAGAATTTTCATTTCGTTGTAAGACTCCCATATTAGATAAAAATATTCACTCGGTTGATGATGAGAAGAAATGTTTATTAACCCCAGAGCAAGAAAAAAAGTTTAAAGGGGGTTATTCAATTGTTTCCGGATTTTAAACAACAGGGATTAGGCCGAACTCCACTTATTGTTCATGACATAGATATCAAAGAAGCAACTCCAATCAAACAACGCTTCTATCCGGTGTCGCCAGCGGTTGAAAAGTTGATGTATAAAGAAATCGACCGAATGTTGGAAATGGGAGTGATCGAGAGAGCAAATAGTCCTTGGAGTTCTCCTATGCGTCTGGTGGTAAAACCCGGAAAAGTGCGATTATGTTTGGACGCAAGAAAAATAAATGAAGTCACCAAAAAGGACGCATATCCGCTGCAAAGCATAGATGGAATTATCGCACGACTGCCTAAGGAAAATTTCATAACAAAAATTGATTTAAAAGATGCCTACTGGCAAATTGCCCTTTCAGATAAATCCAAACCCATAACAGCTTTCAAGATACCCGCCCGCCCCTTATACCAGTTCACCGTAATGCCATTCGGATTATGCAATGCTTCGCAAACCATGGCACGATTGATAGATGATTTAATTCCAGCAGATCTGAAATACTGTGTTCGGATACTTGGACGATCTCTGTGTGGTGTCAGAAGATTTCGATACCCATTTGGAAATTCTGATTCGTATGTCTCAGCAATTTAGGAAGGCAAATCTAACTTTAAATATAGAAAAGACAAAGTTTTGTGTCACTGAAGTGCCATATCTGGGATATATTATAGGAAGAGAAGGAATTTCAACAGACCCTGCCAAGATAGAAGCAATAAAGAATTGGCCAATTCCGAAAACGATAAAGCAAACCAGATGTTTTTTGGGTGTTGTTGGCTGGTATCGCAGATTCATTGATAATTATTCTGATATTACATTTCCGATAACCCAATTGTTAACTAACAAAAAGAAATTTTTATGGACACAGGAAGCTCAAATTGCCTTCGAAAAACTTAAGGAAAAGCTTACATCGGCCCCGATCTTAATCAATCCAGACTTCAATAAGAAATTCTTTGTGCATTGTGACGCAAGCAACTACGGCATTGGCGCATCGCTGATACAATTGGATGAAGAAGGAGCTGAGAAACCCGTAGCGTTTATGTCGAAGAAGTTAACAACTGCTCAACGAAACTATAGCGTAACAAAACGCGAGTGTTTGGCTGCTTTGGAAGCAATTGAAAAATTTCGCTGCTATCTGGAACTACAAGAGTTCGAAGTTATAACCGACCACGCCAGTTTAGTTTGGCTGATGCGACAATCAGATCTGAAAGGAAGACTCGCGAGATGGGCTATGAAGCTGCAAGGTTATAAGTTTGAAATAAGTCACCGACGAGGTCGAGATAATGTAGTACCCGATGCCTTGTCCAGAATGTTTGCAGAGGATTTGTGTGCTTTGGAGGAACTTCGCCCCTTAGTCGATTTGAACTCTCCTAGTTTTAATGACGAAGAGTATCAACAACTAAGAGAGAGAATTCAAAAAGAAAAGGACCAGCGCGAATGGGATCTACATATACCTGCCATAAGTTGTGCATTAAGAAATTCGTATCATCAGAGTATAGGATGCTCTCCTTTCCATGCTTTGTTTGGCTTTGACATGGCCACACATGGTTCCCAATACACTCTTCTCGAAAAGATTAATATGCTGAATGAATCGAATAATGTGTTGCGAAAGGACGAAAGTATATAATCGGAGAACCAAGGAGGTTAATTTCAAGGTAGGACAAGAAGTTTTTTGACGTAATTTTGGACAGAGCAATTTTCAAAAATGTGTTAGTGCCAAGTTGAACTTGTTGTGGCTAAAGTCTCGAGTACGAGAAAGATTAGGAAACTGTTATTATGTGTTGGAAGATTTGAATGGCAAACTGATAGGAACTTATCACGCAAAGGACATTAGGCAGTAACTGTCTTTTTTCAGGTTAATACTCCGAAGCAAGCTCTAGTATTATCCTGTGGTTGTAGTGCCCAGTTTCTGCCGTTAGTTCTATTTTTTAAATTTTAAGGCGTTAGTTACAAATCGGTAAGGGGTGGGTAATTGTGTCGATGGAAGTGATCAGCTGAGCTTAGAAGTTCGATAATTAGGCTAGTGCAGCCCTAGCGAGGAGGCATTATGCGCGATCGCATGCATTGGTCACACTCTTTTCTGACGAACTTCCGCCCTGGCTAGACGCCTAAACCACGCTGCTCCTCCAGAAAAAATATAAAAATTTAAATCTGAAATTTTCTCGGCCATCCAGTCGAATTATATTCTGGCATTAAATATTAATTTGGAGCATATAGGACAGCCATTATTGTGGAGTTTTGTGAATCTGATTATCGTAAGTTAATTTTTTTGTGGATATTTGGATATTTGGAAGTGTCTAATAAGTTCTTTTGAAAACTTAGCCATAAATAAATTGGATGTTGAAAATCTGAACAGGGAATTTCATTTTTGAGTTCCGAAAATCAACCAGATATATTTTTGAGACACCGAGGGCTCCAAAAGCTGCACACCGTGAAGGGCACATAGACATTTCGACAAAGTCAACAAGATTGGAATAGCCGCCCGAATCGGATACGGGCAGAGAGAGTTTCCTTGTTGCGGATTAAGAGTCCTCCAGATCGCCTGTGTTGCCTAGGAGTGCCAAACGCTTGATTTAACTTAACATTTTATTCCTAAGCATCATCCAGCGGACGACGAAGGCCTTCGACGGACCGGACGGATGGGTAAGTCCTAAGTTCTTGACAAAAAAAATCATGTTCGTTCTGGCATTTCCCTGTTTTGTTTGGCAAAAAGATAGCGAGTTCTGCGTCAAATAAGCCGCAATTAAGAAAAAGTTCTCTCTGCAGTTTGGTATTATCAAAAGAAAATTATTAAAGTTCAAGTAATTCGCCTTTGACTGTGTAAGCGGGTCCTTAATTTACAATTTAAATAATTTAAGTTGGAGACTTCCAAATTTCCTTTGACCTTTTTATTTTGATTACCGATAAGTTTATATATATCCACCTTATAATTAAGATTCACCAAAACATTACAATATTATTCCTAATTTGTGCTTTTGGATGCCTGAAATGATCCAATTATTTAATTTGATTACCGTTTATTATAAGAACCTTCATTTTAGTTTGTATAACTCGGATTATGTTCCCGACTTATTGAAGTATTTTGGTATTCCGTAACCCTCGTGAATAAATATCATTTATAATGTTTGAGTAAAAGTGGTGTGATCTTCCTTGTGCCGAAATGTGAGCGGTGAGCTGAATTATATTGGGATTTTCCAGAATCTTGCGACAAGAAAATCATTGGTTGGGAGGGTTTAGACGCGAAGCTATACTACCATCCTCATAGCTTCCCTATTCGTGTGACACTAATATAATCGCTTTCTCTATCACTCTAGTTAATTTCTTTTATTATGTAATTGTGTAATATTCGTGCTCTAGGGACTTAGTTTTATTTTATGTAGTACGGGTGTATTGAGAACGACTGGTCCAAAGAACCCCCCCAAAGACTGTTTGCTAGCCGACAGCCAGAAGTCCCACCCGGACCAAAACTTCTCGATACATTCAGCCCGTACATGTTGGCTTTGGCCTGATTTGTGGTGCTCTTGCCCATCATAACATCTGATAAATCGGGACTGCGAGAGTTACCACACACATATATATAGGCCAAAGCTGACCTCCTCTTGGATCAAATAACATCCTTTGACAAAGAGGGGATGCCATGATTTGGATTAATTCCAGATTGTGTACATTACATAATTTTGGCGCCCAACTATGGGGCTTTATAGACTTGTATACAGTTTTCCGGTTCAACCGCGTATCTTTATAGGACTCAGGCTGAGCCGTGTTGTTCAAGAATTTCAGGTTCCCTTTTCCTTCTCCTACTTCTTATTCTATCTCTTAACAAAATCCCCAGTCTTTTTTATCTATCCTTTGCTGTCAAATATTTTTATTTTCTTTTCATTTCGCTTCTTTTTGTGTTCGCGGATAGTTGTTTGAGTGACTTATTCATTAGGAATGCAGATATTTGGAGAATCCGAGTACTGACCAGTGATGATGCGCTTAGGCATGAATCGGTGAATATACTTAGAAACATATACAAACTCTACGATATAATAACAGACGTATATTATAGGCTGTGTTTTTCTTGGAATTCGTAAATTTGATTGTTTCGATTTTACGACCAGTGAAGCATGATAGGCTTGTGATGTCGGCGTTAGCATTGTAGTTTATTGATTCATCCATTTCTTTTAATTACAATAGAACAAATGCTTCAGCAGAGATCAATGAATTGACTGCTTAATCATCTGGAACTGCAGATATTTGGCGAGGCCCGAATTCTGACCGATGAAACAAAGTGAGTTCAGTTTATGATATCGGGTGATAGTCTTTTCGTTTTGGATTTGATTAATGATTAGGTCTACCGCGACAAGATTTCTCTATCCCTTCATATATAAATTTTCTGAGATTGAACTATCAATTAGTTTGATTCTCCCTCTATATTAGTGCCGCACCTATAATTTTGCTCACCCTCACTTTTGAAACAAGGAAGATAATCGTAATATGATTAAATATATTAAAACAATTTAAATGAACTATCTAAAGTAATGTTTGTGTAAAAATAATCAAAATGTCTGTATTTCGGAGTAATGATGAATTGAATGTGCTACCAGAAGCAAAATGCACCATTTGTTTGAAGGAATTATCAGAAACAGAAGAGCTTAGGATTACTAAATGTAATCATGTTTTCCATCAGGGGTGTATAGAAAATTAAATACAAGAACATCAGGAATGTCATTTCTGTAAGAAATTATGCCATCAGAAAGATTTAGTCCAATTTATAATGTCAGATCAAGCAGCGGGTCCCATAAGTAATAAAAACAAGAAGACCCATAATACTAGAGCTCAATCACAATCAAGCAATGTAGCATCTCCGGCTAGTCAGTTAAAATCAGAAGGTAGAGGTAGAAAACCCAAATCGTCAACGACACGTAAACCGGAGAACTCGAATCGACGCAACCAGCGTTCAGCTTTTTCACAGCAACAATCAACTTCAAATCGAGCAGCTGAGATAAATGTCGATACAATTTTTGTAAGAATGGAATATTTAATTGATCAGAGATTGGGAAATTTGAATGTAAATAATTCAGTTGGACGATCGAGCAACCACGACGAGCATCGCGTTCCAACCCCAAGATCAGATTCAATATCACACCATTACATTAATCCTGGAAAAGCCGCCCAATTAGTACAAAGTTGGGGTATTAAATTTGATGCGTCTCCTAAAGGTCCTACAGTATCAGAGTTTCTATACAGAATAAAAGCATTAACTGTAGACAATTTTCAGAGTGATTTTACACCGGTATGCAGAAATTTGCACCTACTGTTAACCGGCAGAGCCAAGGAATGGTATTGGCGCTATCGAAAAGAACATGACGAAGTTGTTTGGGAAGAATTTTGCATGGATTTAAAACAGGAATACGACGACTTCAAGGACGATGATTTGATTCTTGAAGAAATACGTAACCGAAAACAGAGGTATGGTGAAGCATTTGATGTTTACTATGAAGACGTAATGACTTTGGTATCGAGATTGGCAATACCTATGGAGGAAACACGACTCGTACATCAGCTACAAAGAAACCTGATTTCAGAAGTACGAGAAGCTTTTTTTATACGTTCCAATTGAATCGGTATCTAAACTTCGCCAGTTGGTGCACCGCCGAGAGCAATTTCTCCGTGAAGAATCAGGAAAACGCATTACGAAGTATACGAATACTAGGAAGAATATCGTTTTACTCGAAGAAACAGACGAAAATCCCGAGGAGGAAGATGTTCAACCGGAATTAAATGCGATTCACGTCAAGGAAAAGAGATATATTTGTTGGAAGTGTGACATCGAAGGACACAGATGGGACATGTGTTTAGAAGACCGCCGTATTTTCTGCTATGGATGTGGAAAGAAGAATGTCTACAAACCACAATGTGATGTATGCCAAACCCGTTCGAAAAACTTCAATCAGGTCCCATCATCCCGTCGCAATCGAGTGGACCCTCAGTAGATGTCAATGATAATACAGCGACAAACAACAAAACACCAGATTCGACAGATAACACCGATATGAATAAAATTCAGCCGTATCCCAGACTACCATACCATCAACGGCTGCAAAACTATTTAGCGATTCGAGATAAAATCTTTGCGCAGGAGGTTACAACTTGCCAGTTCATTAGAAGTCGATCTTGCGAACGTCTGCGTCGATTTTGGAAGAAAGTAAAAGACGCCCAAAAACTCATAATAGCGTCTATGATTAACGAAGCTGCAGATGGCCGTTTCTATGCTCCAGTGAAGTTTCTTGAATTTTCTGAGCTTGGTCTATTGGATACTGGAGCTAATATCAGTTGTATCGGATCAGATTTAGCAGCAAGAGACTGGACGAAATATCCCGGACTTTCGACTATTGTTTCAAGTGTAGCCACAGCAGATGGAAAAAGACATCCAGTTACCGGAATAATAAGAACAGAGGTTCAATACGAAAGCAAGCGAAAACCTCTTTCTCTTTTTATTATCCCGTCATTAGCGAAACGAGTCATTTTAGGAATTGATTTTTGGAAATCTTTTGAGTTATGCCCAGAATTTTCATTTCGTTGTAAGACTCCCATATTAGATAAAAATATTCACTCGGTTGATGATGAGAAGAAATGTTTATTAACCCCAGAGCAAGAAAAAAGTTTAAAGGGGGTTATTCAATTGTTTCCGGATTTTAAACAACAGGGATTAGGCCGAACTCCACTTATTGTTCATGACATAGATATCAAAGAAGCAACTCCAATCAAACAACGCTTCTATCCGGTGTCGCCAGCGGTTGAAAAGTTGATGTATAAAGAAATCGACCGAATGTTGGAAATGGGAGTGATCGAGAGAGCAAATAGTCCTTGGAGTTCTCCTATGCGTCTGGTGGTAAAACCCGGAAAAGTGCGATTATGTTTGGACGCAAGAAAAATAAATGAAGTCACCAAAAAGGACGCATATCCGCTGCAAAGCATAGATGGAATTATCGCACGACTGCCTAAGGAAAATTTCATAACAAAAATTGATTTAAAAGATGCCTACTGGCAAATTGCCCTTACAGATAAATCCAAACCCATAACAGCTTTCACGATACCCGCCCGCCCCTTATACCAGTTCACCGTAATGCCATTCGGATTATGCAATGCTTCGCAAACCATGGCACGATTGATAGATGATTTAATTCCAGCAGATCTGAAATACTGTGTGTTCGGATACTTGGACGATCTCTGTGTGGTGTCAGAAGATTTCGATACCCATTTGGAAATTCTGATTCGTATGTCTCAGCAATTTAGGAAGGCAAATCTAACTTTAAATATAGAAAAGACAAAGTTTTGTGTCACTGAAGTGCCATATCTGGGATATATTATAGGAAGAGAAGGAATTTCAACAGACCCTGCCAAGATAGAAGCAATAAAGAATTGGCCAATTCCGAAAACGATAAAGCAAACCAGATGTTTTTGGGTGTTGTTGGCTGGTATCGCAGATTCATTGATAATTATTCTGATATTACATTTCCGATAACCCAATTGTTAACTAACAAAAAGAAATTTTTATGGACACAGGAAGCTCAAATTGCCTTCGAAAAACTTAAGGAAAAGCTTACATCGGCCCCGATCTTAATCAATCCAGACTTCAATAAGAAATTCTTTGTGCATTGTGACGCAAGCAACTACGGCATTGGCGCATCGCTGATACAATTGGATGAAGAAGGAGCTGAGAAACCCGTAGCGTTTATGTCGAAGAAGTTAACAACTGCTCAACGAAACTATAGCGTAACAAAACGCGAGTGTTTGGCTGCTTTGGAAGCAATTGAAAAATTTCGCTGCTATCTGGAACTACAAGAGTTCGAAGTTATAACCGACCACGCCAGTTTAGTTTGGCTGATGCGACAATCAGATCTGAAAGGAAGACTCGCGAGATGGGCTATGAAGCTGCAAGGTTATAAGTTTGAAATAAGTCACCGACGAGGTCGAGATAATGTAGTACCCGATGCCTTGTCCAGAATGTTTGCAGAGGATTTGTGTGCTTTGGAGGAACTTCGCCCCTTAGTCGATTTGAACTCTCCTAGTTTTAATGACGAAGAGTATCAACAACTAAGAGAGAGAATTCAAAAAGAAGAGGACCAGCGCGAATGGGATCTACATATACCTGCCATAAGTTGTGCATTAAGAAATTCGTATCATCAGAGTATAGGATGCTCTCCTTTCCATGCTTTGTTTGGCTTTGACATGGCCACACATGGTTCCCAATACACTCTTCTCGAAAAAGATTAATATGCTGAATGAATCGAATAATGTGTTGCGAAAGGACGAAAGTATATAATCGGAGAACCAAGGAGGTTAATTTCAAGGTAGGACAAGAAGTTTTTTGACGTAATTTTGGACAGAGCAATTTTCAAAAATGTGTTAGTGCCAAGTTGAACTTGTTGTGGCTAAAGTCTCGAGTACGAGAAAGATTAGGAAACTGTTATTATGTGTTGGAAGATTTGAATGGCAAACTGATAGGAACTTATCACGCAAAGGACATTAGGCAGTAACTGTCTTTTTTTCAGCTCAAGCTCTAGTATTATCCTGTGGTTGTAGTGCCCAGTTTCTGCCGTTAGTTCTATTTTTTAAATTTTAAGGCGTTAGTTACAAATCGGTAAGGGGTGGGTAATTGTGTCGATGGAAGTGATCAGCTGAGCTTAGAAGTTCGATAATTAGGCTAGTGCAGCCCTAGCGAGGAGGCATTATGCGCGATCGCATGCATTGGTCACACTCTTTTCTGACGAACTTCCGCCCTGGCTAGACGCCTAAACCACGCTGCTCCTCCAGAAAAAAATATAAAAATTTAAATCTGAAATTTTCTCGGCCATCCAGTCGAATTATATTCTGGCATTAAATATTAATTTGGAGCATATAGGACAGCCATTATTGTGGAGTTTTTGTGAATCTGATTATCGTAAGTTAATTTTTTTGTGGATATTTGGATATTTGGAAGTGTCTAATAAGTTCTTTTGAAAACTTAGCCATAAATAAATTGGATGTCGAAAATCTGAACAGGGAATTTCATTTTTGAGTTCCGAAAATCAACCAGATATATTTTTGAGACACCGAGGGCTCCAAAAGCTGCACACCGTGAAGGGCACATAGACATTTCGACAAAGTCAACAAGATTGGAATAGCCGCCCGAATCGGATACGGGCAGAGAGAGTTTCCTTGTTGCGGATTAAGAGTCCTCCAGATCGCCTGTGTTGCCTAGGAGTGCCAAACGCTTGATTTAACTTAACATTTTATTCCTAAGCATCATCCAGCGGACGACGAAGGCCTTCGACGGACCGGACGGATGGGTAAGTCCTAAGTTCTTGACAAAAAAAATCATGTTCGTTCTGGCATTTCCCTGTTTTGTTTGGCAAAAAGATAGCGAATTCTGCGTCAAATAAGCCGCAATTAAGAAAAAAGTTCTCTCTGCAGTTTGGTATTATCAAAAGAAAATTATTAAAGTTCAAGTAATTCGCCTTTGACTGTGTAAGCGGGTCCTTAATTTACAATTTAAATAATTTAAGTTGGAGACTTCCAAATTTCCTTTGACCTTTTTATTTTGATTACCGATAAGTTTATATATATCCACCTTATAATTAAGATTCACCAAAACATTACAATATTATTCCTAATTTGTGCTTTTGGATGCCTGAAATGATCCAATTATTTAATTTGATTACCGTTTATTATAAGAACCTTCATTTTAGTTTGTATAACTCGGATTATGTTCCCGACTTATTGAAGTATTTTGGTATTCCGTAACCCTCGTGAATAAATATCATTTATAATGTTTGAGTAAAAGTGGTGTGATATTCCTTGTGCCGAAATGTGAGCGGTGAGCTGAATTATATTGGGATTTTCCAGAATCTTGCGACAAGAAAATCATTGGTTGGGAGGGTTTAGACGCGAAGCTATACTACCATCCTCATAGCTTCCCCTATTCGTGTGACACTAATATAATCGCTTTCTCTATCACTCTAGTTAATTTCTTTTATTATGTAATTGTGTAATATTCGTGCTCTAGGGACTTAGTTTTATTTTATGTAGTACGGGTGTATTGAGAACGACTGGTCCAAAGAACCCCCCAAAGACTGTTTGCTAGCCGACAGCCAGAAGTCCCCCCCCCCACCCCAACTTAAAAAAATCCCCCCCACCCAACTTGTTTTTTTTTGGTTTTTTTTGGTTTTTTGGGCCCTTACCAACAAAAAAAAAGAAAAACAGGGGAAACAAAAAAAAACAAAAAAAAAAAAAAAACAAGACCAAAACAAAAAAATAAAAAAAAAAAATAAAAAAAGGGAAAAAGAAAAATTTGAAAAATTACAAAAAATAAAAAAAAAATTGCCTATGCGTTGGGATATTCCAGCTGGGATGTTTTGCGTTTAAATCGCATCCGATGATAATGGGTGTATTACTTGAGTATTGGTTAAAACAGTTGAACAGGGAATTAAGATCGCTTTCATAAAGACGCTCATAAGGACGTTTGTAGAGTGAGACTAGTATAATTTTGTGGTTTGCATTTTGAGAATCCAGGTATGATATTTCGATTGCCACCGCTTCGATATATCGTAGGGGCTGAATTTCTATTGTTTTGAATTGCACTCCGTTTCGTACACATATGGCGACGGAGGTGCCGAGGTTTGTGGACTGGGACGATTGCTGTTGTGCTGCTCTAGTATGTGTGGCCGGTATCAGCTGGCGGACAAATTGATAGTGCGTAAACAATGGCGAGTGTCTTGAGCTTAGGCGATGCTCGGCTATAAGCATTACGTCAGGCTTATGTAGGTTTATGAATTGATCAAATTCGTGTCTTTTTTGGAGGGACACGATTGAGTTTACATTTTGAAATATGCATTTAAAGGGAGTCATGATGATTGTGACATTTGGACGAGAAATTCTAGTAGTATTTGTTGTTTTTGTTTTATTGGATCAGCATTTGCGTGTGTTACTGAAGCATATTTTTTACTTATTCCTTGTATGATTTCGAAGCAGGATAGGATGTCCTTACCAAATGCTTCAAATGCATCGTCATTGAGTTTTTGAAACGAAAACGTGTTTGTCTGGGGTTCTCCTGTTAGGCTTTTGGGTTTAGTTTTGGGGTTAGCTGATTTTTTGTTTTGAAGGACTGATGCATATGACGCAGTGTTATTGGATAAAGAATTTTTTGCATTTTGTAAGGTTCGGTTTATATGTTGTATGGACGTTTGTTGTTTCTTTTTAAGTGCCTCCATTCGGGCTATTCGGACAGGGCATATTTTGGCATTGGCGGTATGTTGCCCGCTACAGTTAACGCATTGTGTTTTATTTTCTTCGGACGGACTTTCTGATTTTGTAATTTTGCAGTTACCAGGCTCATGCTTCTCTGTACACTTGACGCAACGGTATTGCATTTCGCAGTTGCTGGCGGTGTGTGTGAAACGCTGGCATTTGTAGCATTGTTTTATTTCGTTTGAATTGGGCTTTAAATTTTCTATTACAATCCGGCAGTTTAATAGGGTTCTAATGCTATAGATTTGTTTGATATTCTCGGATTTAGCAAACTGTACTAGCCACAGACTCTTTTTAAATGGCTTCACCGATATTATTTTTTGCTCAGGTAAGCAAGAGATTAGGGCTGATTGTATTTCTTGTGCGTCATATACTGACTGAGGTAGTTTCTTTATTATTACACTATGTGGTTTTAGTTCCTTTGGGGTATATGAATAAAAGTTTTGATTGAGGCTTTTGAAAAAATATTTGGTTTTATCAAAGTCTTCTAAATTGAAGACTTGTATGTGCATAAGATTTTTGATTTATTACGTTAATGGTAAACTTTTGGTCTGCTATGAATTTGCTCAACTTACCGACAATTTCTTTTGCATTTTGGTTATATATAGCTATTATAGGTATTTGCGTTTTAAGGCTTATCTTCGCTTCACGGGGAGGTGCTGCTAGCGTACTGTTACGTTCTATCGCTGCTTTGGAAGCCGCTTTCGATGAGGTAGCAGTGTCCTGGTTTCCTCTATTTTCAGATCCTACTGGTCTTGGCGATGCTGATGCCCCGCCTTGCTTTGCCAGTACTTCCTGATTGTTAATTTCCATTGGAACAGCCGAGTTTGATGACGGCTTTTTTTTTCTTATTGGCTCGTCCAGACTTTCCCATTGCTGACTGTTTAGCCTTCTTTAGAGCGGGAAAATCAGATTCAGAGTCTGAATCTATAGCTTCATCAGACTCTTCGTCAGGGGAAAATAGCGATGCATATTTATTCCCAATTAATTGCTTAATATCAGACGATATGCCGAGTTTTTTATGTTGATTTTTGATGTTTTGCGCATGCTGTTGTTTTTTGAGTAGATGCTGATATTGCTGCTGCGATTGTTGTTGTTGTTGTCGACTTTTTTGTAGTTTTTTTTGAAGTTTTTGAATCTTCTTTTTAGCTTTTAGGGGTTGTTGTTTTAAAAAATGTTTTTTTTTTTTCTTTTTTTTTTTTTTTTTTTTTTTTTTTGTTTTTTTTATTTTTTTTTTTTATTAATAAAAAAAAATTTAAAAAAAAAAAAAAAAAAAAAAAAAATAAATGTTTTTTTTTTTCCCCCCCCTTCTTTTTAAAAAAATTTAAAAGTTTTTTTTTTAATTTTTTTTTTAAAAAAAAAAATAAAAAAAAAAAAAAAAAAAAAAAAAGTATTTTAAAAAAAAAAAAAAAAAAAAAATTTTTTTTTTTTTTTTTTTTTTTTTTTTTTTTTTTTTTTTTTTTTTTTTTTTTATTAAAAAAAAAAAAAGAAAAAAAAAAAAAAAAAAAAATTAAAATTAAATGATTTTGATTATTTTTAACACTGCTGCTTTTTGCTTTTTTTTTTTTTTCTTTCTGCTACTCTATACTTAAGAGCGTATTTAATTTTACTGCTGAGAAAGTGATGTGTTGCTGCTACTCTCTGAATCAGACATTATGCACTTTACTCCTCAAACAAAAATATCACCAAATACACTTTTTAATATAATGATTGTATGAAAATTTGAATTTGAATTTGAATTTATTTGTCTCTTGGTATGGTTTAGTACAAATACATATGGTACTTATATTATGGTTTAGTCTTGGTGGACAAGGTCAAGCTAACTTATTTTAAGATTTTGTTATTTTTGCCCTGTGCTTTTAGCTTATCGGGGCTTTTGATTTAAGACATAATTAATTTAGTTTTCATTTCTTCTCATTGTTTTTGAAATTAGAATATTTTATATATATGTATCAGAAAAAAAACCCATATTGAGCTTTAAAAAACCTGTTAATTTTATGGTATAGTGTGGGCTTAAGTCTAACTTACAGCTACTTAATACTATTAAGGAACTTGGTTACTATAAACTACTTAAGAACTACTATTTACAGAGGCACAGGTATAATAGGTACGTTGAGCAAATTAATGACAGACCAATTATTTATTGATTTACATTATAAGTAAGTCGATTTGGGTTTAATGATAGTTGTTTCCTATGGTAAAAAATAAGATTTTTGTTTAGATCATAGATTATTCCAATTTCTTTTAAGTGGTTTATATGTTTTATGGTTAAGTGGTGAGGAGAGAAACTATCTGCGAGTCTCGTCTGGGACACTGCATCTGAGATTAAGGAGTTTGTGTTATTTTGGTTATTTTCTATGAAATTCTCTATTATTTTGAACATGTGGGCGTCAACCCGTTTGGTCTTGGTTCTAGCATACAGCGCTTTATTTGAGATATAGTTACGCGTGGTAGGGTCTCTAGATGTACTTCCCAAGGCCCAACGGAGAACTCTTCTCTCAAAGAGGCGAAGATCTTCCATTTGCCTGGATTTGATATTAAACCAAGCAATTTGTCCGTACGTTAGGATGGGCTGAATAAGTTTTTTATATATAAGTGAGGATGCTTTTATGAATTCAGGCTTTGGATTAACGTGATTTATCTTTAGTGGCCTAAATATGTGATAGATATTGCTAATTTGATACTTTGCCCGTTTCAGGCTTTGATCTATGTGACTTTTAAAGTTTAACTTCTGGTCGTATATTATGCCCAGGTATTTTAGTTCAGACTTTAATTCTACCTGGATATTTCCATTGATATATATTTTCGGTATGAAGTTTCGAGCGTTTTGGTAAATATCTGACAGTTTGGGACCTTTAAATATGCAACATTCGCATTTGCCGGTGTTGAGTTTTAAGCGCCATTTTACGAAATATCTACAAAGCTTATCTAGATATTTATTTAGGTCAATTTCTGCACTAGCCATTCTTGCTGACGAAGCCAACAAGAGGATATCATCTGCATATACAAGGGGTTGCACACAAGCAGTTGAGGTCGAGTTGGGGTTTCTGGTGAAGGGAGGCATATCTGCTAGATATATATTATAAAGGATGGGGGCTAACAAGGACCCTTGAGGCACACCAGCCGTTATTGAGCGGGTGAGTGACCGATCTACGCCATCTGCGCTGCAGACAAAGAAAGATCGTTGTGTCAGATAACTGTATATAATTCGAGTAATATTTTGGTTAAAATGAAAAATATTATTCATTTTATATATTAAACCGTTCGTCCAAACTGTATCGAAGGCTTTTTCAAAATCTAGTGCACAGGCGATGGTGGCTCGCTTATGAGATAGATTATTGTAAATAAAATTGTTTGCTACAGCCAGAGAGTGGTTTGTGGATGACGATTCCCTAAAGCCAAACTGTGAGTTTTGAAGAATTTGATTAATTTCTATGTGGTTTTTTATTTTTTCCATTAACATTTTTTCAAAAAGTTGACTTACTGAGGATAGTATTGATATGGGCCTGTACCCCTGGAGGTTATTAGGGTTTGCTTTAGGTTTACGAATTGGTAATACTCTGGCACATTTCCAGATGGAGGGAAAGTATCCACAATTGTAACAGTGGTTGAAAATAGCTGCGATATGCTTTAGTACTAGCATGTTGCATCTTTTTAGGAGGAAGTTGCTGGTCCCATCTTGTCCTAGGGTTTTCTTATTGTTTTTAAATCTTAACCACTGAGAAAGCTGGACGGCATTCGTGAAGCCAAGCTCGGCTGCACCCTGCCAATTACCTTCAGCGTTCCGAGAGGGACTGAAGCAATGAATATAACGAGATGATGTACGACCTACGTCAAATTGTCTTGATATCTGATGATCAACACGGCCTATGTGTCGTCTAACGGCATCATCTGTCAAAGACATTGTGTCATTTTGTTTGTGGACTCTTTCGAAAGCCCATCCAAGAGCGTTTATTTTCCCAGATTGTGAGGTTATTATAGGGCTAGTGGCAATATCCATTTCCCGCCGTTCAGCACTCGAGAGATGTATTTCACTACCCAGCTGGTCTAGTTGGTTTGGTTCACAAAGTTTCTTTATACTAATATTTTTTGCTTTCAGATTTATGATGCGATGTTCTATGTATTTTAAATTACTGAGTTGGATATTTTCTTTTATATTGGTTGACAGTTGGGCTATTAAAATGCGAATTTGTGTTGTTTGCTCAGTGGAGAGGTGTTGTTGTTGTCTGAAAAGGAGACGCCTAAGACATCGTCTTTGCTTTATTTGATTTAGGCAGTTATTGGTCAAGCGGACTGTTTTGTTTGGTTTTGAGGGATCGATAGTTATTTTAGGTATGGCGGTGTGGGTATTTAGTGCCTTGTTTATTGCATGGTTGAAATTTTGTATATGTACATCTATCTCGGACGGACTTTGATTAATAGTAATCGGAAAAGGTCTTATGTTTCTTAATAAAATTGTATTCCACATCATCGTGTCTATTCTGTTAAAGTCATAAATTAGTTTTGGACTTGTATGTAGCAGATGATGAATGTCTAGCTGTATGTCTAGTTTTATACCGAAATGGTCGGAAGTGAAATCTTTGATAATTTTACATGTCTGCTCCATTGCTATCGGAAGCGCCGTTGAGCATATAAAGAAATCTATGGAGCTACTGCTTCTATTATTTGGTCGTGTGGGCTCTGCACTAGGGATAATTGTTAGGTTGGGTTGTGTTAGTATCCACCGGTATAGTGTATTGCCATCAGAATTCAGATGATTTTGCCTATGCGTTGGGATATTCCAGCTGGGATGTTTTGCGTTTAAATCGCATCCGATGATAATGGGTGTATTACTTGAGTATTGGTTAAAACAGTTGAACAGGGAATTAAGATCGCTTTCATAAAGACGCTCATAAGGACGTTTGTAGAGTGAGACTAGTATAATTTTGTGGTTTGCATTTTGAGAATCCAGGTATGATATTTCGATTGCCACCGCTTCGATATATCGTAGGGGCTGAATTTCTATTGTTTTGAATTGCACTCCGTTTCGTACACATATGGCGACGGAGGTGCCGAGGTTTGTGGACTGGGACGATTGCTGTTGTGCTGCTCTAGTATGTGTGGCCGGTATCAGCTGGCGGACAAATTGATAGTGCGTAAACAATGGCGAGTGTCTTGAGCTTAGGCGATGCTCGGCTATAAGCATTACGTCAGGCTTATGTAGGTTTATGAATTGATCAAATTCGTGTCTTTTTGGAGGGACACGATTGAGTTTACATTTTGAAATATGCATTTAAAGGGAGTCATGATGATTGTGACATTTGGACGAGAAATTGAATAAAAAATCAAGTTTAATTTGGAAAATAATAATCTCAATATCGATATAAATAGTTTGTGGTCCTGGAAATGACCGATTTGTATTAAAAATGAGCTTTGCGTTAAAATTGTGTTCGAAATAGTTACTCTGACGGTAAATACACGAGTAGATTTAATTTAAGCACGCTCGCCTCGAATACGTCTGGCTAGTTGGATATCCTTGGGCATTATGGGCACTCGTTTTGCATGGATTGCACACAAGTAGCAGCAAATTATTTTACTCTGAATTACAAAATCGAAGACAATTCGGCTGATCTGACAACCGATTATTGTTATCTGAATTATATTTAATCTATAAAATCAAGAAATGTTGTGAATTCAACTATATTTTCGTTTGTTGAAGAAAGTGCGAACAAAAGTTTCAAAAAGCCCGCGAATTCGAGCATCCGAAATTTGGCATCTGGCAACACCATCTCAAAATTTGACAACTTCTTTTAGCCGGAAAATTCTACTTTTAGGTATAATCCCGCTAAAAACATAATTTTTCTTTTGTTAATTATACAAAAACTACATAATAAATCGCCAAGGCGCACCTGAAGTCGTGCTCGTGGAATTTTTCTCTTTAGTTTGATACAGAATTGATGTAGTTTAAGCGCGTTTTGGGCCCGAGTAAAAAGTTGCTTAGTTGTTATATGCTGCTAAAAAGTTATTAAAGTTGTTACAAGTAGCTAAAAACATTAAGTTGTGCTGTTCAAAACAAAACATTCTTGCAGACGCGTGGTCTTAAAAATCAGTTGCATAAAGTTGTGAAATTCGAAATCGCCCTAGCGTCGCCAGAAAAGTCCCGAAGTTAGGCGAAGGAAAGAGGCAGAAGAAAAAAGGCGCGAAATACCATGTCGACGACTAACATAAGATTAACCATAGAAAATAAATATGTTAAAGGACTGTGATCAGTCTTAACAGTAAAGTGCTTGCCATAAATATATGGTCGAAAATGTGTTATTGCCCAATGTATTGCTGCTAATTCTTGTTCTGTAGTACTCTTATTGCTTCACCTTTAGTGAATTCTCGTGATGCATATTCAACTGGGAGTTGGAGTCCATTATAGTTTTGAGTTAAAACTGCTCCACATGCGTGTTTGCTTGCATCCGTGATTATGCAAAATTCTTTGGTAAAATCTGGGTACTGTAATAAATTTGGTTCAACAAGTTTCTTTTTTAGATACTGGAATGCTTTTTCACACTCTGTTGTACATTCAAATGGGACATTCTTTTTACATAATCTTGTTATGTGCCGTGAATATTCGGCGAAGTTTTTTTGTAAAACGTCTAACGTCTAAACGTAATAATTGCATAATGCAATGAATCTTCTAGCGCTGTCTGCGTCCGTAGGGACTGGATAATTATTGATGACGTCAAATTTTTTTGTCATCTGGTAAGATTCCTTTATCTGTGCACCTGTGACCTACAAATGTCACTGCGTGCATAAAAAATGAACATTTTTCTGGATGTAATTTGCGATTATTTTTTCTACAGATTTTGAAAACATCTGTTAAATTTTGAATCATATGTTGTTCAGAACAAACAATAACGATTAAATCATCCCTATAAAGGAAAGCTTGCGAAGTCTCAAGGCCTGAGAATGCTATTGTCATCATTCTCTGAAATGAATTAGGTGCTATTCTTAACCCAAATGGTAATCGCGTGAAGCGATATGAACCATTGCTTGTTGAACAAGACGTAATATTCATTGAGTTTTCCTCAAGTTCAATTTGGCGTAAACCTGACATTAAGTCAAGCCGTGAAAAATATTTAGCTCGACCCAATTGATCAAGAATATCATCAATTCTGGGGAGTGGGAATTTATCTGACAGCAATTTCTTATTTATTTGGCGATAGTCAATTACTAATCGCCAATGTTTCCAAACGGTTCAACAATATTTTGTTCAATTAACTTTCCAACTTGACGCTGGATTTCTTCTATTTGGCTATGCGGACATTGATAATTTTTATACCATACACCCATAGGGTGAAATGGTATATTAAAGTCGCCAAAATGTATGTAACAGGGAGAAGGAAGCTTTTCCGACCCCATAAAGTATATATATTCTTGATCAGTATCAATAGCCGAGTCGATTTAGCCATGTCCGTCTGTCCGTCCGTCCGTCTGTCCGTCCGTATGAACGCCTAGTTCTCGGAGACTATAAGAGATAGAGCCACCAAATTTGGAATGTAGGCTCGTGTAGTATGTAGAGCGATCAAGTTTGTTTCAAATTTTTGCCACGCCCCTTTCCGCCCACGCAATTAAAAAAAAACGTTTATCTCAAAAACTATTGCAGCTAGAGATACCAATTTTGGTATGTATATTTGCATAGTAAATGCGCACATTTTGTATGTATAAAGTTTTTGCCACGCTCCTTTCCGCCCCCGAAATTTGAAAAACTCGATTATCTCCCGTAATTTTTTACCTTGTGCAATCAAATTTGGCACACTTAAATTTGATACTAATACCCAGCAAAATACCAAATTTGATCAAAATCGAACAAAAAATAGCTGAGTTATGCATATAAACGTTTTTGCATAAGGTTTTTGCATAAGGCCGGAGATGGCCGTTGGCGGGTGGGGGCGCTAGGGTGCTTATATGCCTAAGTGCGCGAGATACTGAGATATGCTTGTAAAAAGCATGTAATCAGCATTTTTGAAAAAAAAAACCTAAATGCATTTGTTATTATAAATTTGAAATATTTGTTTTACTGGTGTTTGGTATACCTAAGTCGGCGAGACGACTTACTTACTTCATTTTTGACATATACTGGCTCATCATCATTAAGTCTCGATTTTTGCTTATAAAAATTATTTGTTGTGATTGGTTCGGTTTCAAGTCCGAACTCATCAGTATACTCGGTTGTGACGAGTCACATTTTTATTGCAATTTAAACTACGCCCATGTGGCCCCCCCTTTTGTTACTGCTATTTTTCATACGGTCATGGAGAGCACATTAAATACCTCAACATGAAAACTAACTGTAGTTCCTTTTTTCTAATAGCCAATACTTACGATCGACGCCTCCCTCTCTCTCTAGCTACCGTCTTGATGCGGCTGCAGCGTCGGCGCGTTGCGGAGAGAACAACTTCTCGACAGCGGACGCTGCGCTGCATGCCGACGCCAGAGAGCCCATGAGAAATTGAAAGTGAGAGAGAGAGAGAGAGAGAGAGAGACGGCGATCATGACGCGTGCCAAAGCACAAGACGCATCGAATGTTTTCACCGTTAGGACATAAGTAGGCAGAGCAAGGGTAGGTTTTGACAGCGAATTAGAATTAGGAGAAAATCACTTCGCCCGCAGCCACGAGAGTGAGTAGTTATCCAGTGTCAAGAAAACAAGAGAAGTCAGTGAAAAAAACCAACAAGTGTAGCGGAAGACGAAGGACAGGGATCCTTCAGGATTAACAGGTGAGCCCATGGCCTAAGTTCCCTTCTTTTATTTTGCTTGAGTGCGGTAGGGACCCAGATGTCAGAAATATGTTTAGGATTAATTAATTATTAATAAACTTTGTAATATGATCATTTAACTGGTCTCTACAGTTCAAAGCTGACTTCTGAACAGACAAAACGTGTGTACGGAAACTTCTTTTGCTCGCGCCCTATCGCAAACCAAACTCGTAAACAAACTAAAGCACAAAGCATAAAACAAAACAAAAAACAGTTAAACTTGATAAATCCGAAAATAATTCCCGTTACGATGGGGACCGTCGATCCCCCCGATAAGCTGAAATTAATGCTTGAGCCCAAATTTTTGATCATGAAACGCAGTGATGACAACTCAATGGCAAATATATCTCCGTTCTTAATTAAGAAATCTATTGACTTCGCTTGCAACGGTGAAGTGCTAATGGCCAAGAAAACACGCGACGGAAACCTATTAATTAAAACAAAAAATGGTATACAAGCTCAAAAATTGATGAAACTACAATTGCTGGGACCTTTCCCCGTCGTAGTTTATGAACATTCTACCCTAAATGTCTGTAAAGGTGTCATTTACTCAAATGATCTTCGCTGCCTAGCCGAAGAGGTCATCAAAGAAGAACTAAAAGCCCAAAACGTCGTTGAAGTGAAGAAAATAATGAGAAAAGTCAACAACGAACTGGAAGAAACTGGATTGATCATACTTACATTTGCCTCACACACAACACCAGAAAATATAAAAATAGGATACGAACTGGTGAAGGTACGCACCTATATACCTGCCCCACTCCGCTGCAACAATTGCTTCCGGTTTGGACATATCACCAAACACTGCCGCAACATAAAATGTTGTATTAATTGCTCCAAAGAATATCACACGGACCCTGACTCCAAAGAGCTGTGTACCTTCGAAAAATGCTGTGTAAACTGTAAGGAGGAGAATCTTCCCGAAACCAACCATTCATCAGTCTTTAGAAAATGCCCCATCTTTGTGAAACAACAAGAAATACAGGCCATAAAGACCCTCGAAAAAGTAAACTACAAAAATGCTATTCTCATATACAACTCAAGACGCCCACACAATGGATCTTTGTACTCCAGCGTAGCAAAAAACAACCCCAACAGTGCCCAATCTTCAACAACATGCAATACCAAAAATGGTAACATCGTCGCGGTGCCACATCAGACAGCAACAATACGTAAGATCATACCCTACGATGACCTGACTCAGAGTAAAGAGCTACCCACCTCTTCAAAAAATATACTAAAAGCACAACCACAACAAACCGACACCACACAACCCACCATAAACCAAAATTTTAAAATCCTTCCTAAAAATATTTCAAATAGACTTAAGTCACAACTTAAAGCTAAAGTAAAATCAAAAACAAAACCAAACAATAACATAATCTTATCACAAGAACTTCTGTCAAACGAAAATAACAATAGCTGCTCGTCCTCAGATGAACAAATGGAATGCTCCAATGCAGAATATGAACTCAAATAAAAATTAACTTACTGTGTTACGTTACCCATTTCCATAAAACTCTCTAACTATCTCAATGTCTCTGAAAGTGATACAATGGAATATTAACGGCTACAACAACAACTACAGTGAACTCCAAGTCCTCATAGCAAAATACAGGCCACATGTCATAGCCCTACAAGAGACACATATTTTAGTACACAATATTCACCCCACCCCCACCAACTATGTAATGATTACTCTTAACTCCTCTCCATCATATGGTGGGGTAGCGATTCTCATCCATAGGTCTATAGAATATAAAGAAAGAATTCTTAGATCAGACTTTGATGCCATATGCGTTGAAATCTGTTCAAAGAAAAAGCTTCAAATAATTTCTGCATACATTAAACCTAGTGCAAAGCTTAACCTAAATAACATCTTCTCAATTCTAAGCATTCCAAATAACCTTCCGACTTTAATAACAGGCGACTTCAACTGTTGGCATAGAAGATGGGGCTCCCCCACTAATAACAGGAAAGGGGTTACCTTAGAGAAATTCATTACTCAGTCCAACCTAATTATTTTAAACGATGGTAGTCCAACACACCTGAGCACACACAACACACTAACTCACATTGATCTCACTCTTTGCACAACCGATCTTGCATTAGAAGCAGAATGGTCAATTGAAACAGACTTTTTTGGTAGCGACCACTTGCCTCTATCTCTCTCTCTATTAGACACAACTATTCTATACCAGTAAGCCAAAACATTAACAAAGAATCAGCCAACCTAAACAAAATCATTTTAAGAAGCGCGCACGAAAGTATCCCAAAGTCCTCTCCCAAAACATCGCATTGCGTGCCTTGGTGGAGCAAGGAACTCGAGATCCTTCGTAAACACAAAAAACACAGCCTGGCAAAAACTTAAGAGACACATTTCTAACGAAAATATAATAGATTACAGAAAAAAAAATGCACATTTTAGACGAACTCTGAAACAAGCTAAGAAAGAATCTCTAGCAAAATTTACCAAAGAAATCAACCCTTTAACACCGATTCCACAAATCTGGAACAACATTCGCAGACTCTGCGGTCTGAACCCCTCAAAGGGACTACACTGTATTCAAAAACCAAACACAACTGAAAATACTACGCAACAACAAGAAATTACTGATATCTTCGCAAGTAACTGGTCTATGGAAGCAAGTAACTCCAACTTCACCAACTTATTTAAGTCTAACAAAAGTAGGATATTAGCGGACGATTTATTGTATGCCCCAGGAAAAAATGCTATCCCAATAGAACAAGAAATCAATTTCATTGAATTTTCGTCTGCCCTTGATTCTCTAAAAGGCAACACACCAGGCTTGGATCGAATAACTTACCCCATGATTAAAGCACTACCTAGAGAAGTCCAGAACAGACTTATAAACCTATACAACGCAATACTGGGTGGCATTATACCACAACAATACAAACTGAGCATGATTATACCAATATTAAAACCTAACAAAGAAAAAACAAATGTCTCGTCTTACAGACCAATTTCCCTTAACTCATGCTTGGCAAAAGTCCTCGACAAAATTATAGCAAAAAGACTATGGTGGTTTGTAACTACAAATAAACTCCTACACAATAGTCAAGTCGGCTTTAAAAAGGTAAATCGGTTATGGACTGTCTCCTATTTATAGATCACCTGGTGACTAAATCTTTGAACACAAAAAACCATATTTCAATAATATCTCTCGACTTCGCTAAGGCGTTTGATAAAATAGGAATACATGTCGTAATAGATCAGCTTATTAAGTGGAAAGTTGGCCCAATTATACTTAATTACGTCAGGAGCTTCATGACAAACAGAAAAATAACAGTTAAAGTAGGAAAGTTCTATTCAAAATCACTTCCACTCGAGAATGGTATTCCTCAGGGATCGCCACTCTCAGTGATCCTGTTTGTCATTGCATATCAAAAACTTACAGAAATCATTGATCTACATAAGGAAATAAGCATAAGCGCATACGCCGACGATTTTAATCTTATGATTAAATTAGACAAAACAAAAAATAAAACAATAAACCTCGACTCTTTATTTAGCAATATAGCTGATTGGTGTCTCTACTCCGGGGGAGTCTTGCGCCCGCGAAATGTAAACATATGCACATCTGCAACAAACACAATTGCTCATGTAAAGTATCCACCGGCAACTTTCAAATTCCGAATGTAGATTTCTTGAAACTTTTAGGAGTTACATTCAACAAGAAACACAGGTGGAACACCCACATTGACGCACTCTCCGTTTCTCTGTCTAAACGCCTAGATATTATTAAATGTTTTTCAGCACCTAAATTCGGATGCAGTACACTCACATTAATATCTATCTTTAAATCGCTCTTAGTGTCCAAAATAGTCTTTGCCTTGCCAATATATGGAACGGCAGCACCAAGCCTTTTAAAAAAAATTAAAACAATCCTAAACTCGGGAGTGAGGATAGCCCTGGGAGCATTTAGAACCACGCCAACGGCAAATTTACTGTTTGAAGCAAACGTCGCACCCCTTGAAGTCAGAAAAGAATTACTTACATCTAATCTCTTTAACCTCACATTAAACAGCGCAGACTCCCCAATCAATAACGTAATAAAAAAATACAAACCACCGAAAGTGGGGAAAAAGCATTCGGCTTTGGACAGAGTCCTCTTATCAAACAAGTCTATTGAAATCAGCATAAGACCTTCAAAGAAACTGAAACAAAAAGACCCCCCATGGGCACTTAAGTCGAATGCAATAAATACACAATTTAGCACCTTTAGCAAAAGCGCAACGTGTCCAGAACTATATAGACAGCAGTTCCATCAATACAAATCAGAACAGAACAATAAAACATTTATATATACAGATGGTTCGCAAATAAATGAATCGACAGGTTACGCTATAACAACTGATACTGACGTCTTAAAAATTGGCCTTCTTCCGACATACTCAACTGTGTTTTCTTCAGAATTGATAGCCATACACGAAGCCATATTACTCTTAAAAGCTCGAAAAGGAAAATTTGTTATTTGTTCAGATTCTCTCTCCTCCCTCAATGCCATAAAAAATATTAGCAACAATTCCTATCACATTGTTGAGATACGAAATCTATTGATAAGACTATTCCCAAAATTCTCCCTTCTGTGGATCCCCAGCCACATTAACATAAAAGGAAATGAGTTTGCTGATATAACAGCAAAGAACGCTAGGCATTTTCCCCTTACTTATACACCAAACCACAATAATGCAGATATAAAAAACCAAATAAAAAAGTTGTATCACAAAAACCAACAAAATGCTTTCATAGATACATCCAACTGGTATCAACTAATAAATTCAGAAAAAAATAGTATAAAAAATTATCTCTCATACAAGGATAAAGTAATGATCTCTCGCAAAGATGAAATTAAGTTTATACGTCTCCGACTGGGACATACAAATATAACACATGCACACTACATGGACAAAAACATCTCAAACTTATGCCCCTTCTGTAACACCAACAACTCTATTAGTCTTGACCATCTCCTTACCTATTGTCCCGCATTCATCCAAATCAGAGCACAATATTTTCCCCATCATCCACCAATTGCCTTATTATCCAACCCATCTTCAGAAAACATTAAATTAATAATAAAATATCTTAAAGAATGTAACATATTTCATAGACTATAAAAATATACATAATGAATATAGAAATGAAATATATAAGTAGCAAAATCAATAAATTCCTATCCTTAATTTTGTAATGTTAATATTATCACCAAAACTAGCTTAACAAGACCACAACCCAAGAATTCTGTAAATAATCTCTTTCCCCCAAAATATATATATGTATATATATTGTATAGTAGCTGTAAGATATCTATATACTATAATTATGTACATATAATCAAGCCGAAGGCCTCAGTAGCCATGGCTACAAACTGTTGGCTTAAACTTTGTAAGTTTAAGTTAACTCTACAAATAAATAAATAACTGGTCTCTAGGCTCAGTCACTCAAGGTGAGGAGGCAACGGATCTTGGCCAAGCGGGCTTCGCTAGGTAGACGAGATCAGTCGTTGCAGTTCCTCTTCAGCATCCCCTTTCCCATAACCACACTACCATTCCCTTTCCCGTCCAAGAGGCAACGGATCTTGGCTAAGCGGGCTTCGCTTGGCAGACGAGATCAGTCGTTGCTACTCCTCTTGGACTCCCCTCCTACTCTTTTCCCTTCCCCTTTCCCCCCTTCATGTGATGTCAGTCCCCAATCCTAATACTCATCAAGGTCTCCAGATCAAATAAATGTTCTGTAGACTGGACTCTGGGACTGAGAATTGTACCCCAGGCTGAGCTTCCTTACACGGTGCATATTTCTTCAAGTTGCTTTTTAAACAGAATTGGAAAATTTTTCATTAATTTATTAAGTACAGACTCTTTTCTATTTTCTGTTGGGTTTTGAATCACCTCGTAGTCCGAAAGTGATTCGAATTTTAAATTATTAGTGCCTATCATTTGGCATGTATCTGTTGTATTTAGGAATCGGACAAAAGCATTCTGGGCTGTCGCAATCGTGTTTGCGACATAAACACCCGGTTTAATTTCCTGATTGGGAATTAAAATGTCTTCTTCTAATGAAGATAGCTCTATTTTATCACTTGAGATCTTGCTGGTAGAAGTATTGAATTAGTACCAGAACCAAACGTTATTGGAACATAGATGGGATACGTTAGATTTTGTGTATTGTATTCTAATTGGTAATTAAATCTTTTCATGAAATCTAGTCCTATTATTCCATCGCAGGGGATGGCGAAATCTGCATGAAGTACATGAAATTTGTATGGAATAATGTATTTGTCTGTTTGGAGTTCAATTGAGCCTAATCCTTTGGATTTTATTACTCCTTCTCCTATGCCTGGAATATCTATAATTTTATTTGTATGGATGTCATGAAAGACATCAGAATTTTCTTTTATAATTGAAATATCTGCACCGGTATCAATCAGAAATGTTAAATTTTTATTTGTTGCAATAATTTTGAATGATACGAAATTATTGAGACTCAAGTTAACCGTTTATACTTTGTTGTTTAGCACTGAGTATCTGCAAGTGTTCGGCAGAATACTTGAACACAGATTCGAGTTGACAGCAATGAGTACTCCACCGCCACGACGACCAACACGATCAAGCCCATAAGAAGAGCTGTTATTATAAAGAATTTCATTATCCAAAACAGAGGAGCTAAGCCAATTTTCAGAGAAAGCTAATATGTCAGCCGAAAATGTTTGTCTATCACAGAATAGTTTCGAGACCTTGCACATTGGGCCAGCGAACCGATAGTTCGACGAAAATTGAAATTTTTTATTGAAAGTAAACTCATTTTAATAATAAAATTTGAATAGTATATACTTTGATTAAAATGAATAAAAAAATTTTAATTGTTTTGATATATCCCTGGAATTTTGGCAGCCCTTCAAAATCAGCTGTTTTATTGCATGCGTGCGAAACAGAAAAGCGCGGGAAAGTTTTTATTTATTTGCGAGCGTGCCAAAATCAGTGTGGCTTAAACTATTTTTACCAAAATTATGGAAAAGAAAGGCCAAGGTATGAAGAATAATTGTTTAAAAAAAGATTTTGTTCATGTTTGTCAATGTGTTTTTTGTTTACGTTTATTTGTGTTGTCCAAAAGTTCCAAAAAAAAGCTAACCTGCTCACTCGTCTGTTGTGGATTATAACTAATTTTGTGCCAAGTTGTGCCAAAAAGTAATTATGTGTCATTATAGTTCAAAGTGTATATAATCTAATTTTAAAACCCGTTTTTGCTCCTTTTTGCTCCACTGTGAATAAATCCCTAATATTGTAGCTGTGGTTGAGTTCGCCTACGAGCAACTGCTTGACATCTACATACAAAACAGTCGTAGCACATCTGCCGTTTTGAGTTGGATTTGTGATGAACTGAAAGAATTCAACTTAAGCACCGAGAAAAAGGATGAAATCAACACCAAAGTGAGAAGCTTTCACCTTTACATACAACGGAACCTTGCAAAATGTTGTAGAAATATGGCCAGATTTAAGACAAAGCATACCGAATGGCTTTTGTCCAAGATGGTCATAACAGTAAGTCCATCGTTGTCTTCAAATCCAAACCCGTCAACCTCAAGACCAGTTGGACGCCCACCCATTGAATATGTTAACGCAGGTCCCCGTCAGAAGAGAAAATTGGCATCCGATTTAGCTGTAAATCTGAGTCACAACACATCTCTTCTTGTGCATGCTGCCGCAGTTTCAGCCGAAAAATCGAACGAGAAGTTTGCAGCCCTTATTTTAAAAAACACATTTCTTACTCCGAGTGACCCCAATGAGGCTAAAAAAAAATTTGTAATCATAAAAATGACTCGGTTCGACTAACGGAGGATGAAGCTTTAGCATATCTGCTTGAAAATTCATTCACTAAAAGTCAATACAACAACTTTCGCGAGCTCAGCATTTCCCGATCTTGTGAACTTTTTCCTGCTTACAACAAAGTGAGAGAAGCTAAGTCAAAATGTAGACCTATTAACATTAATATAACCGAGTCAGTTGCTGAAGTCCCGCTGCAAAATCTTCTAGACCACACTAGTTGTCGTATAATTCAAATGCATGAAGATTTATTTGAGCGGCTTGGCAATACTTTAAGTCTGATCCTTATTGCAAGCTTTGGATTCGATGGAACAACCGGACAAAGCAGCTATAAGCAACACTTTTTATGATGTGATTCAATGCTTTCTGACGACTCGCTTTTTTGCGACAACAATAATCCCCCTAAAATTAATGGACTATCTTGGAAATGTATTTTGGACGAATCGTAATCCTCAGTCGATTAGATTTTGCAGACCAGTCAAGCTTGAGTTTGTTAAAGAGACAAAAAACCATATTCTTGCTGAGAAAAAAAATTTGGATAATCAAATAAAAGATTTATCTTCATATGTCTGGAAAAAAAAGAAATGGCGGAACAAAAAAGACGATACAGAAGCAGATGTGGAATGCTATGGCTCTACATGTGGATAAGCCTAAGCAGAATGGCAATGGAAATACCAACGACGGCAATACAGCAAGGAGGGCGTTTGCACAACCTAGGCTACTAGCTGAAATCTTAGGTCTTGATGAATTTCTCATTGCATATTTTAATAATATTTTAATTGCTATTTCTTGCCATTTTCCAATTAATCCAACACAATTTAAAAAATATTGTCAGAAAACAATTACTTTATATATGTCCATGTATCCATGGTTTCCAATGTCGGCAACAGTCCATAAAGTAATAATGGACGGCTACCAAATAATAGAAGCATCAATCCTTCCATTAGGTGTTCTTGGAGAGAACGCCTCAGAAGCTCGCAACAAATACTATAAGAGTGACAGGAGGTTACATGCTCGAAAGAGTACACGGCAGAAAAACATGGCAGATGTTTTCCACACAGCAATGGATTCTTCAGATCCTCTAGTGTCGAGCATCTATCTAACAAAAAGATTGCGTCAGCAAAATAAACTACCCCTACCATCAGACGTAATCGAACTTTTAGAATCACCAAACTTTTTACATCTTAGTAACATGAACAATAATAACAATCTTCCCGATTTTTATGCTAACAATACTGATAGTGATTCAGATTCTGACTCTGAAAATCCGTTTTCAATAGAAATTGATGTAGAAGACGACTTTTACGAACATTTTTTAATGTAAATAACTGATTAATAGTAATTTTGAATGAATTGTTATTTTTACTTATTAATATTAAGATTAAGTGTTAAAAAAATGAATTAAAAACTTTTTTTGAATTTAACGAGTGCTAGCTTTATTAATTACCGTACAAGTATAAATAAGAGGAAACCTCTCTCATATGGGCGGCTAGGGAAGGCGTGGTCAGATCGGTCTGAAACTTATATATATTTTGTATATGTACCAAATTTTAAGAACGTAGCTTTTCCACTTGAATTTTCGTCGAACTATCGGTTCGCTGGCCCAATGTGCCTTGGTAGAAAGTCCTCTTAAATTTTGACGAATTAGGAAGGTGGACAGGCAAAGGACGGGAGCGCTTATTGGGCGCAAACTCGTGTACAACTAGGCCCTCTGGCCAAAAGCTAGGGTCAACCAAAGCTGAGAAATACTCATTTGGTACTGTAATTTTAAAAGAGGAGATTTCATGAGGCCTAGAAAACTTAAACTTTTGAATTAAAACCTTAGCAGGGCATATATTACCAATGTAACCTGCCACAGACGATTCAGAAGTATCTGGAGCAAGCCTAGAGATAAATAATTGTTTACGATAAGGCACTACAGTTAGTGGAGGGGCAGGAGCATTGGGATCCGCAAGTGATTGACAGCCAGCATGATCCTGCAATTGATCAGCGTTCCCGTGAGGAATAGCGGTACACTAGGGCTTATGGTGGGTACTTCAATCAGAAAAGAAGAGCATAAAGAGGGACAAGAAGATGGTGTAGGCGAAAGTAAAATGGGAGAAGATGTAATAGAGAGTGCGGGCGACTGCTTATGAGGCAACTCAAGGGTACATTTCTTGGGCAATTCCTTAGAAGGTGGACCAAACTTGAATTGCGACAATAAATGTATGCTAGAGTCACACTCACTAGACAGCTGTTTGGCCATTTTATTTAAAGAAAGAAACTTTAAACGATGATCCCTGTACATTCGGCTAAAATCAAGCTGCTGGCTGGCACAAGATGGCCAAGTCCAGCGCATTAAGCCAAGCTCAGGCTTAGACACAGACAAACCAAAAAATTTGTCGTAGTCGCGGCCATTGAGGCCAGCACATTTTAGGTGAATAAGATTATCGCAGAGCCAACAAGATATTGCTCTATACTGATCGTCAAAACGATCAGAATGCTTGCAAGTAGGTAGACAACAAGCCATTGAAAAGCCAAAAGAAAAACAGGGAGAGAAAAAAAAAAAAAAAATATATATATATAGAAAAATTTAAATACACAGCACAAAGATATTATCAATAATTACAAATAAAACAAAGAGAC
The DNA here is from genome assembly GCA_018150345.1 of Drosophila equinoxialis. Classification (NCBI taxonomy): domain Eukaryota; kingdom Metazoa; phylum Arthropoda; class Insecta; order Diptera; family Drosophilidae; genus Drosophila; species Drosophila equinoxialis. Next base: position 87,614 of record JAECWI010000656.1, read on the forward strand.
AGCTGGAGTGCACAGTACAAGAAAGAGTGCAAGAACAGTTATAAGACGAGCTTTGTGAGGTGGCTTTACAAAAGTGATTACGCGGGAGAGAAGCTGAGCACAAGCACAAAGCAGAGAGAACAACAAAACCACTAGCACTGATGGTATGATGGGGGCGATGAGGGGAGCAACTGCAGAAGCAATGAAGAGAGAGAACGAGAGAAAACAATAAAAAAAACTTAAATGCACCAAACACTAATCACTGAAATAAAAAAAAAAAACCTGTTTATTTTGCAAATTATGCAAATAAAACACAAGGGTGTCAAGCAAACAACACCAGAGAAAGCGAAAACAAATTATGCACAATTAAAAATTGAGAGGAAACAATATATATTAATAAAAACTCAGAAGCTATGCAAAAACACGACCATCACGTCAGAGAGCAGAAGCTTTTGATATACATACATATGTATAATACATATGCGCACAATATTATGACAATTATCAATCGTAGTATGTTCGTTAATCTCATATCAGCATTTGATGATTCAATTTTATTTATGACGTTTGCAGTGGAGTCCACTGATTTTGTTTCTATTAACCCCATTGTGGGTATAACGGATATATCATCAAATTTACTTATGCTATTATCGAACATACGTATGGAATTTTTTATATTTTATATTTAATATATTCAAGACTGATGTCTTCATAGGCTGATGTCTTCTTAGACAATCCTTTATATTCTCCAAGAATTTCTAATAGTAATTATCACGTCTAGTTTCCCTAGCTATCTGTTTGAAGCTAATTCTAAATGCAGATTTTCATGTAGCCATGTAGCAATTTAATTCGATGTGCCATGTAGAAATTAAAAAGATTTTATGTAGAAATTAAAAGGTTTTGTTTATTTTATTTTCATTATATTATATCATTATTATTTCATTAGACGAATATATATATATATATATATATATATTCGATGTCGTTTCATGCTGGCGGGTTATCTTGATTGTTCAAGATTTTGTTGAGACGGTCAATTTCCGACCTCAGTCTTTGTTTAACACCGCCGCGCTTTTTATGACGTTTTTGATTTTTAACCATCCGCACTCTACTCACTCAGATATTAGTTTGTTTTTGTCTCTCCACAACTATCCCTCTATCGCTGCTGTCTTAGTAATTATACCATACACCCATAGGGCGAAATGGTATATTAAAGTCGCCAAAATGTATGTAACATACAGAAGGAAGCTTTTCAGAACCCATAAAGTATATATATTTTTGATCAGGATCAACACCCGAGTCGATCTAGCCATGTCCGTCCGTCCGTCTGTCCGTATGAACACGTAGATCTCAGAGACTATAAGAGCTAGAGTCACCAAATTTGGTACGTAGACTAGTGTATTACCTACGGTGGTCAAGTTTATTTCAAATTCTTCCCACGCCCCCCTCCGCCACCGAAATATCATACTAATACCCAGCAAATTGCCAAATTTGATCAAAATCGAACTAAAAATAACCAAGTTATGCATATAAACATTTTTCCAGTTGGCCGTTGGCTGGTAGGGGCGCTAGGGTGGTCGTAACTAGAGATGGGATCGGGAAAGGAAATGCTTCCCGTCCCATCCCGTCCCGAAATCAAATTTGCTTTTCCCATCCCGGTTATCCCGAAAAATTTTCAGTCCCGACCGCGGGTCCCGACATTTTCCCGAAAATTTTTTTCATATACATATGCATATTATTTTATTTATATATTTATTTTTCCAATAAACTCTTACTTTATATATCCATATTTTTATTTAAAAACAATATTTTTTCTACTTGAAGTAGAAACCAGAGGGCTGGGGTTAACTTCGACCGCGTCGAAGTTTGTATACCCTTGCAACTGTTTTGGTAATTCTTTCCTTACCCATAGACATCAAAGTGTAAAAACTTTTATCCAAAAAGTCTAATGTTTGCGAAAGAACGGCCTTCAATCTTAGCATAGGATATAACGAACTTTTTTACAAAAGTCACTGTTTGCGACCGATCGTTCCTATGGGAGGTCTATGATATAGTCACCCGATCTTGGCCATATTTGGCACAATTATTAATAAGAACACAAAACTGACAAATACCAACTTTTATGACAATAGCTATAAAATTAATGAAGTTATTGAGAAAGTCACTGTCCGTGACTTTGCCGTTTGTATGGGAGCTATATGATATAGTCACCCGATCTGGATAAAATTTGGCACAATTATTAATAAGAACATAAAACTGACAAATACCAACTTTTATGGCAATAGCTATAAAATTAATGAAGTTATTGAGAAAGTCACTGTTCGTGACTTTGCCGTTTGTATGGGAGCTATATGATATAGTGGTCCGATCCGGCTGAATCCGAGATATACAACGCCTGCAGTATATACAAGCCTATGTGCAAAATTTCAGCTCTGTAGCTCTTACGGTCTCGGAGGAGTTCGCGTTGATCCAGACGGACGGACGGACGGACGGACGGACGGACATGGCTATTTGAACTCGTCTCGTCGTGCTGATCAAGAATATATATACTTTATATGGTCTGAGATGCTTCGTTCTGTGCGTTGCACACTTCTGACCAAAATTAATATACCCTTTTTGCAAGGGTATAAAAACTCTTTTGCTAGTTGCAGAGGATGTCGGAACATTTAAAATTTGCCTAGCCAGCATTTGCAATAATGGCAACTCATTGCACTGCTTCCGAAAAGATAATATATCCACATTTATCTTAAGTTTTACATTCTTAATATAATTTCTAATTTCTTCGTCAAAATCATCTTTCTTTTTGGGTTGCATTGCACAAAACTCCGAAAACCTATCTGGTAGGGATGGGTATCAGAATCGGATACTTTCAGGTATCGATACTTGGTGTACCAAGTATCGATTTTTTGACGCGATACTTCCATCTCGCCGATACTGTAGGTATCGATACTTGTGCAGACGACACTACACGCAATACTGCCGATACCTGGGTAGAGTTTTGATGTATTGTTATCTCTTTCTATTTTCGGCGTGATATGACAGAGATGAACACACCCAAGATCGATATAGATCATCTGAGTGATCTGAGTTGAAAGTTAAAGGCGTCTAAGTTTGTACATTTCCTTATATGTTGTCCTGTTTGACGTAACCTCTTTTTTGAGTTTTGAAAAATACAAAATATTTAAACTAAGTGAATCGAGAAAACATTTTGAATGAAAACAAAAAAACCTGCCGATGATCCAACAATTAACTCCACAGAAAATTTTTGGGGAACTCATGATGTAATGATTACCGAAAATCAAAGCACAAATCTTGATGATTTTCCAAGCCACGCACGGATGGAAATGACAGCTTTTTTTTAGCAGAACTTTGGAGAACAGGAACACGAATCCACTCGAGTCTTGGAAGTAGCTGAAAATTCAATTCCCTGGTCTCAGCAAATTGGCGGATATCTTCTTATCCATGCCTGCAACATCAGTACCTTCTGAAAGGCTCTTTTCTCGTGCCGGATTAATTATGTCTGATGAGGGAAACCGTTTGTCATCTACTCACCTTCAACAACGACTGTTTTTAGCATCTTTAGATGATGAGTTGTGGTTTCTTTAATTTTTTATTTCAGTTTATTTTGATGTTGGTTACGTCAAAGCAATAAGGAGCAGCTATGAATCAAAATTCTTTAAAAAGAAATAAAATAATAATTTATGTAAAAAGTCTTCGAAAGTGCCTTGTTTTTTGACCGATTCCAGACACCGATACTTGCAAGTATCAATACTTGAAGGCTTCAAGAATCGTGGAATCGATGTTGACTCATTAAAGTATCGTGATACCAAAGTATCGATACTTCAACCTCCGATACCCATCCCTACTATCTGGTACTATACAATTGTCTTGATCAGCCACTTTTTATACCATACACCCATAGGGTAAAATGGTATATTTAAGTCGCCAAAATGTATGTAACAGGCGGAAGGAAGCTTTTCCGACCTCATAAAGTATATATAGTAATATATCCGCCTCTCCATCCACCCACATAACTTCGCCCCTTTCTTAGTCTACAAAACGGATGTTTACTGCAACCGAGACTAAACAAAACTTTATAAACAAATCTGTCCCCAAAAAATCTTCCAAGCGTGAGAACGCTTAGTAGGCGAAATCAATAAGCCAATCAAAGTCCAGATCAAGATATCATCCGTTCAAAAGCTCCCACTACTAACATAAAGCTTGCTAACCGAACTTTCAACATAATTGTAAACATCAAAAGCTTTCTAACCGAACTGTAAACATAATTGTATGAATAATGATAAGTTAGTTCTTAAGACGCATTCTTTAAATAAAGACCGTTTCTTTCGAGTTCGATAGATCCAATATTTTTTTTTTTTTTTTTCACTTATAAAGGAAATGGATTTATAATTGGCGCAGTCGGTAGGATAAAACGAAATATATTTAGTGCGTGCAAAACCTGTGTATAAGCGACCGTTACGGATATCTAATCTAAGGTTGCCTAATAAACCAGACCTTTTGTGTACCATTAAATAATTAAATGTGCGAAACTTGTGTCAAGCCACCGTTATAGATATCAAGTCTGAGGTTGGCCCGTGATCGAGACTTTTTGTGCAAAAAATTCAAATAATAAGGAGCCGTAAGCAATTAAGGCCCAAAGCCCCCGAAAATTTTTTTTTTTTTCGTTTTATCCGCAAAAGAACCTTTCGTGCAGTCAAAAGCGCGACATCGAATTCTGGAGTTTAAGTACAGTGTTGGAGGAAATAATAAAAACAACAACCTTCTTTGATTGTGAACTCTTTGTTTTCCAACGTTGGACAAATTATCCGAGATGTCCCTAGAAGAAACACACCTGAACCAGGCACTCACTATGCTTAGACAGTTGCCCAATTTCGATGGTGACGCTTCGACCTTGAGCACGTTTATACGGAGAGTTGATTATATTTTACAACTGTACCCGACGAGGGACGTCCGCCAACACAGTTTGATGTACGGCACTATAGAGATGCAGCTCACTGGAGAAGCACAACGGACATCACAACTATCGCAAGCCAACAATTGGACCGAGTTGCGGGCCGCCCTCATCAGTGAATATAAGGTGCAAACGCCTTATGAAGAACTACTACGACCTTCGTAAGTTTATTGAAGATTTAGAACATAAGTCATTCATTATAGTAAATAAGTTAGCATTAGAAGGCAACGCGGCCAACACCGTATTATACACAAATGCCATGAATAATACAATCAAAGACGTTATTATCAAAAGATTACCAGACAAGCTTTACATGACATTAGCAAAATTTGATATTTCAACAGTGTCTAATTTAAAGCAAGTAGCTCAGAGAGAAGGTCAATATGAAAATAGTTCCACCGAGAAACCCAAAACTAATAATCAGAGTACTTCAGGAAACTCAAACTACAGATCAAACCAAAATAATTCAGGGCAAACCTATTATAGGCAAAGCAACCAATACAATAATTCAAATCCTACTCCCCAAAATAATCAACAGCTTCGAGAAGAATTTCAACAAAATCTTAATCAGAGCAGACAGGGAAATCCACTTAATCATCAGATTCAGAATCAACCCCAGAATCAAAATCCCGTGGTAAATCAACCTACTAAAAGGCAAAGAGAAAGTACCAGTGGTCAGAATAGAATGGAATGGTCCGAAAATTTTCATCAATCAGCCTCGGATCAGACAGTTCAAACAGAACCAATGAACCAAACAGATCAACCGAGTACGTCCAATCAAACCCCTATATCCAACTAAAAATCAATAACATCCCCTTAAAGTGCGTCATAGATACAGGCTCTTCAATAAATATTATCAACAAAAATTAGTTCAATTTTCCAGAAACCTCAGAAAATTTAAATGTCCAAACAATAAAAGGAATAATAGAGCTTAATAAAAGCGTATCTTTTGCACCAAGCAAACTTTGCCCCAACCATCAAAAATTTTATTGCCATACATTTTCATCAACATACGACATACTATTAGGTAGAAAATATCTCAAAGCATGTCAAGCCGTTATAAACTATGAAGAAAATAGTGTGACATTATCAAATCATAAATTTTATTTCAAATTCACCAATAAAGAGGAAGAAAAGGAAAAATGAATAGTTTATCCTCCCCCAGAGTTCAAATATGAAGCGTTCGCAGAAGAAATAAATAACAGTATCGAGGAAAAAAACGAATTTAGACTCGATCACTTAAATTCGGAAGAAGTAGAAAAGTTAAAGAAAATATTGCGTGAATTTAGCGATATCCAGTATAGGAAAGGTGAAAATTTGACCTTTACCAGTACCATAAAGCATAACATCAGAACCAAGCACGAGGACCCAATATACAAACACCCATACAAATACCCACAAATCTTTGACGAAGAAGTCAATAAACAAATTAATGAAATGATAGAACAAGGAATCATACGAAAATCAAAATCACCCTATTGTTCTCCAATCTGGATTGTACCCAAAAAAGAGGACGCATCCAAGGAAAAAAAGTTCCGTTTAGTAATTGACTATCGTAGTCTAAATGAGATCACTATCGATGACAAGTTCCCAATACCGGTAATGGATGAAATATTAGACAAACTTGGAAAATGTCAATATTTCACAACCATTGACCTCGCCAAAGGATTCCATCAAATCCAAATGGATACCAAATCAATCGAAAAAACCGCATTTTCCACTAAACATGGTCATTACGAATACACACGAATGCCATTTGGGCTGAAAAATGCACCAGCCACGTTCCAAAGGTGTATGAATAATTTACTAGAAGACCTAATCTATAAAGATTGTTTAGTTTACCTAGACGATATAATTGTTTATTCCACCTCATTAGAAGAACATCACTAAAAAGAGTCTTTGCAAAATTGCGCAACGCTAATCTAAAACTACAATTAGATAAATGCGAATTCTTGAAAAAGAAAACAGAATTTTTAGGTCACGTCATAACTACAGAAGGCATCAAACCAAACCCAGATAAAGTCAAAGCAATTCAAAAATTTCCGATTCCTAAAACCCCAAAAAAAATAAAATCATTCTTAGGATTATGCGGATTCTTCCGCAAATTCATACCAAACTTTGCACATATTGCAAAACCTTTAACTCTTGGGTTAAAGAAAGCAGCCAAAATAAACATAGACGACACAGATTATATTTCATCCTTCGAAAAATTAAAATGTCTCCTTATGAACGATCCCATACTTGCATATCCCGATTTCAAAAAACCATTCTTTCTAACCACAGACGCTAGCAATATAGCTTTAGGTGCGTTTATCTCACAGGACCATAGACCTATTTCTTATGCTAGTAGAACACTCAATGAACATGAACTTAATTATTCAGCCATAGAAAAGGAACTACTATCTATGGTATGGGCAACCAAATATTTTAGACCATACCTCTTCGGCAGACCTTTTGAGATCCTAAGTGATCATAAACCCCTTGTATGGTTGGAAAATATCAAAGAACCTAACATGAAACTACAGAGATGGAAGATAAAACTAAACGAATTCGATTATAAAATAAAGTACTTACCAGGAAAAGAAAATTACGTGGCAGACGCCCTATCTAGAATAAAACTAGATGAAAATCTTTTAGGTGAAGAAACAAGTAGTTCTAGAGCCACAGTACATAGTGCTCAAGAAGATAATGAAAACCTAATAGCTATTTCAGAAAAACCTCTAAATTTCTACAACCGTCAAATAGAATTCACTAAATGCAATGAAAATAAAATCAACGTTTCTCACTATTTTCACAAAACTAAGATAGAAATATCATATGTAGAAATGACCAATCAGTTTGCTAAAGAAATTATCAAAAAATATTTATGCTCAAAAAACAATGCACTTTACATCGAAAACGACTTAGATTTTCAAACACTCCAAGAAGCTTATCTTAAAATAATTAGTCCGGACAGCCAAACAAAAACTTTAAGAACCACTTACAAATTAAAAGACATTCCCACTTATGCAGAATTCAAAGAAATTATACTAAAGAACAATAAATCACTACTTCATCCAGGTATCACTAAAACTCAAAACTGGTTTAAAGAGAAATACTATTATCCAGACTATCAAAAACTAATTCAAAACATCATTAATGAATGTCATATATGCAATTTATCGAAATCATAAAATCGAAATACTAAATTAACCTTTGAAACCACCCCAGAAATATTTAACACTAGAGAAAAATACGTGATGGATTTCTATTTAATCGACAACAATTTTTATCTTGCATAGATATTTACTCAAAGTACGCGACTTTACTCGAAGTTAAAAGTCGAGATTGGCTTGAAACAAAAAGGGCAATCATAAAAATTTTTAACGATATGGGTAAACCCTCAGAAATCAAAGCAGATAAGGACTCAGCTTTTATTTGTATAGCACTTCAAAATTGGCTACAATCAGAAAACGTTAATATAAGTATAACATCGAGCAAAAATGGCGTTTCAGACGTGGAAAGATTTCACAGAACCGTAAACGAAAAACTAAGAATTATTAATGCAGAATCTAGCATAGAAGACAAACAAACTAAATTTGAAACTATCCTTTACACATATAACTATAAGACTAAACATCTAACGACAAACAGAACACCAGCGGATATCTTTATTTACGCAGGCACACCTCTTCATAATACGCAAGCTAATAAAGTAAAACAAATTGACAAACTTAATGAAATTAGGCACGATTTTGAAATAAATACAAAATATAAACAAGCCCCTTTAGTTAGATCAAAAACGACAACACCCTTTAAGAAAACAGGAGAAGTTACCCAAGTTGACGACAAACATTATATTGAAACAAACCGAGGTAGACAAACAACACACTACAAATCAAAATTTAAAAAGAAAAAGAAAACTCATCAAAGTAAATATACTAATTAATTTCAGAAATCCCAACATTACTATTTCTACTCTTATCAATGGTACACTCAACGCATAATCAAAGTATTGAAATTAATCCCATAAAGGCACCTAATGGATATCTTGTATTCAAAACAGGAACCATGGATTTACCCTCAGATTTCGAATATCATTACCTAACTGTAAATTTAACCAACTTACAAAACACCTACGACAACCTATTAGAGCAGTCAGAGCCATTTAAGAACAAGGTCCACATTCACTATTTAGTTGAAAAACTAAATCGCGAAATGAACGGCATAAAAATAATAAAGAGAAATAAGCGAGGACTTATTAACATAATAGGTACAGCACATAAATATCTTTTCGGCACTTTAGATCAAAATGATAAAGAAGAGCTTGAACAAAAAATTGATAGTCTATCAGCAAATAGCGCCCAAAATAATGAACTTAATCATATTATCGAAGCAGTCAACAAAAATATAGAACTCCTGAATAACCTTACTCTTAAACAAGATGCAGACAAAAAATTAAATCTACTAATGTTCAATTTAGAGCATTTTACAGAATACATAGAAGACATAGAACTAGGAATGCAGTTGACAAGATTAGGTATATTCAATCCAAAACTTTTAAATCATCAAGAAATATTTAACATAAATACAGAAAAACTTTTAAACATAAAAACATCTACTTGGTTAAAATCAGACACGAATGAAATATTCATAATTTCGCATATACCCAGGAAAATATCTAAAACATCACTATTTAAAATTATAGCCTATCCAGACGAAAATAATAACACCTTGACAGAAAATATTCAAGAAACTTACTATATTCAAGACAATAAAATTTATGCAAAATCAACCAAAAAACAAGAAATAAATGAATGTATAATTGGCATTATTACACAAAAATCAGCAGAATGCAAATACACAAAAATATTTAAGACAAACCTAATTAGTTATGTAGAACCCAATATTATCGTAACTTGGAACTTGCCCAAAACAAATTTAAAACAAAATTGTAACCAGAACAAAATATTCATAGAAGGAAATAATATAATAAAAATATACGACTGTATTATGCAGCTAAATGAAATATCAATAGTAAACACATTACAAGATTATACCCAAAACATTTACGTAACCAACAATGTAACGAAACTAGAACCAATCTCTTACATCCACACTAAACAAATCATTTCTGAAAAAACTGCTTATAACAAAATATTCAACATAATAACTACAACAACATTTGTAATTACACTAATAAGTTTAACCTTATATCTTATCTATAAATTTAAGTCAATATCAAAAAAAATAATTATTACACAAATTAAGAATGAAACTTTTGTACAACCAATTGACTCAGCTTTTAACAATCCCGTTTTGCATGAACTTTCACCATCCCAAGAAATCTCACTTGCAACACCGCAAGCTCTGCCAAGTCTATACCCTGTATTTCCCGCCTGAGCACAGGCTATTTTCTACGTGTTGGGGGAGTAATATATCCGCCTCTCCATCCACCCACATAACTTCGCCCCTTTCTTAGTCTACAAAACGGATGTTTACTGCAACCGAGACTAAACAAAACTTTATAAACAAATCTGTCCCCAAAAAATCTTTCAAGCGTGAGAACGCTTAGTAGGCGAAATCAATAAGCCAATCAAAGTCCAGATCAAGATATCATCCGTTCAAAAGCTCCCACTACTAACATAAAGCTTGCTAACCGAACTTTCAACATAATTGTAAACATCAAAAGCTTTCTAACCGAACTGTAAACATAATTGTATGAATAATGATAAGTTAGTTCTTAAGACGCATTCTTTAAATAAAGACCGTTTCTTTCGAGTTCGATAGATCCAATATTTTTCTTTTTTTTTCACTTATAAAGGAAATGGATTTATAATTATATATTCTTGCCGTGTCCGTCTGTCCGTCCGTATGAACGCCTAGATCTCGGAGACTATAGGAGATAGAGACACCAAATTTGAAATGTAGGCTCCTGTAGTATGTAGAGTGATCAAGTTTGTTTCAAATTTTTGCCACGCCCCTTTCCACCCCCGCAATTTAAAAAAAAGTTTATCTCAAAAACTATTGCAGCTAGAGACACCATATTTGGTATGTATATTTGCGTAGTAAATGCGCGCATTTTATATGTATAAAGATTTTGCCACGCCCCTTTCCGCTCCCGTAATTTAAAAAACTCGATTATCTCCCGTAATTTTGTAACTTTTGCAATCAAATTTGGCACACTTAAATAAATTGATACTAATACCCAGCCAAATATCAAGTTTGATCAAAATCGGACAAAAAATAACCAAGTTATGCATATAAACGTTTTTCCATAAGGCCGGTGATGGCCGTTGGCGGGTGGGGGCGCTAGGGTGGTTATATCCATAAGTGCGCGAGATACTAAGATATGCTTGTAAAAAGCATGTGAACTCAATTTTTTAAAATAGGCAAATGCATTAGTTATGACAAATTTGAAATATTTGTTTTACTGGTGTATGGTATACCTAAGTCGGCGAGACGACTTACTTACTTCATTTTGCTGATGGGGTTGTTATCAGTTCAATTATTGATTTGACTGTCACGTATACTTGATTCTTCTCCTCATATGTCAAAAAGCTTAAATCTTTAAAATGTGGATTTAAAAAAAGGGCCTCGTTGTGAAACGTATTTGGCACACAGCGGGTATGTAAAGATAATTTACATTTGCTATTAATTTCTTTCATTGTTTCAGTATCAAGTACACTTTCATCACAATGATTACATAATTTTTGAACCACAGTGCGTATTCATGCATTGTTGGTTCGTTGTCGGCACTCCAACACTCGGAACAATCCTTAAACAATGACAAAAATTGTACAATATCCTTTAAAAAGTGGAAGTCAAAATTTAATATTCTTTTGACCTTTTTTTCTTGAAACTAGAATTGACTGAATTTCTGAAAATGATTATAGAATGCTATCAAACATGATATAAATGGAAATCCACCTAGTAACATGTTGTTTAAGTGATTTCGATAGTAGGCTGTTTAGCTCCGAATGCTTAGAATGGCCAACTAGCGACTTTGAAGCATCCAATAAAGCATCCAATTCAATAACATTACCTTTATCGAAAAGGTCAGTCATAGCTAAATTTAAATTATGGCATGCACATGCAATGCGCTTTTAATGTTTAAATGCTGCCTTGACATTGGCACCATTGTCGGTTATAATATAGCTATTTTGAAAATTTGGTTCCAAATCATATTCTCTTGCTATTTCTAACACACAGCTCAATATGTTAGCACTATCCTTTTTGCCAAGTACAAATTCGCGATTTACATTTAGCTTAAACTCCTGGCATATGTAATGTGCTGTCAGTGTGAGAGAACTGCGCTGTGTGTGTTGGTCAGTCCGCATGTCTGTTGCATATGCTATAGACTGATCCACCAGTTTTTTTTTCAAGATCGCCTTTAATCTTGCTGTATGCTTCCGGCAACACAAAGTCAGTTATGGTTTATCTACTTTTCAGTAGTTGAGAAACGTTCTGCTTGCCGTAGTCAGCTTCAATGTCAATAAAAGTTGTGTGCCAGTTTCAAAAATCCTTCACCTAATAAAGATATAAATTTTTTATACTAACATGTAAATATAAATCAAAGTCATATACAGGGAAAGCTTCGTGGGCGGATAGCTACGGTTTCAATATTTCTGTCTGCGGGAGAGCTTTCACTGTATTTCATAAATTTATTTACCTTCTGTTGTCGAAAACGGTCTTAGATCTTTTGTAAATAACAATTGAGTGTTTTGCGACGTCTTCAAATAAGTCTCTTTACAGAGTATATGAAAATAATACTCCGGAGCAGAGTGTTCATAATCACTTCGTTTATCACACACGCACTCGCAATAAAATCGTTTTTTTCGTTTATTTTTCGTCTCACTTAGATTGAGAGTATTTGCATTAGTGAAATGAAGCAAAACGTCTTTAAGAGAGTGATTTTTTTTTTTTTTTAATAGACGTAGTCGTACAACGCTCAGTACGAACAAGTGGCCCATATGACACCAGGCCCGGGCCTGTTACGAATGACCCTAAGTAAAGTTAATGTTACAACCTCTACCCACTCCGACCTAAGGGCATAGGCGTATTACATATATAAACATAAAATTAAACTAAAGAAATAGAAAATGTTAAATGTAATAAGATAATAGGTTACATATAAAAGGAAGACAGGACGAGTTTAAATAAAAATGAATTACAACTAATTACGAGCGAGGAAGGACAAGATCGCAGTTTTTATAACCGGAAGCGAAGTTTCGGAACCGATAACGTGCCAAAGTCTGTTGTAGTCACTACATAGTATACGAAAAGGTTCATGCATAGAAAAGTTAGTTGTGCAAGTAGGAAGTATAAGCGGTATGTAATTGCGGTTCCTTCTAGATAGAACAGAAATGTTAATTTGGCTCAACAGCTCGGAAGAGTCAATCTCACCATTCAAAAGTTTGTAAAGAAAACTTACACCAAGCATAGTTCTACGATTAGTCAAAGAAGGTAGGTTGATTAACTGAAGTCGACTAGAATAAGATGGAAGTTGTACAGTTGGATCCCAGCGCAAATCACGAAAGGCAAAGAGTAAAAACTGTTTTAGTATTATTAATTCTTTCTAACGGGGAATTATTTAAAAAGTAACTCGTTAATTGGGGAGAATCTCTATAAAAAGACATAATTTTGCACTCAGAACAGTTTAGCGATAACAAGTTAGCCCTACACCACCCCTGAAAAGCATTCAGGTCAGCTTGCAAAGTATCACATGAGAGAGAGTCTACGATGTGATTAGCGGGGAGGTCATTAATAAAAATGGTGAATAGTAATGGGCCAAGGTGACTGCCCTGTGGGACTCCCGATTCAACACAAATGATCTTAGAAAGAGAGGACATAAAAAGAACCCTCTGCCTCCTATTGCTTAGATATTGTGAAATCCAGGCAAGCAGAGCATCCGGAAAGCCAACTAAATTCAGCTTATGTAATAGTAAGGCATGGTTTACCGAATCGAAAGCCTTACTGAAATCCGTATATATGACATCAGTTTGCTTTTGTTTCTTAAAACCTTGGATTACAAAAGATGTAAACTGTAGAAGGATAGTTGTGGTAGACCTATTCTTGACAAACCCATGCTGGTATGGCGAAAAAATAGATTTACATAAATGCTGTATTTGAGACGTCATAATTTTCTCAAACAGTTTAGGTATCGCTGACAATTTAGAAATTCATCTGTAATTAGTGACGTCGGATTTATTGCCACATTTGTGAAGAGGTAAAACAAACGAATCCTTCCATATAGTTGGAAACTCGGACAGTGTAACGGACAACTCAAAAAGCTTAAGTAAAGGCGAGCACAATGACTCCGCACAGTACCTCAGGACACAAGCGGGAATACCGTCTGGGCCCGGTGAGTATACCGGCTTAATCGTCATTAGTTCTTTAGCTACCGAACTTTCCGTTATAATAGGATTAAGAATGCAGTTGGATTTCGTTATAGTATATGGATATATCTGACTAGTGTTGTACTTAGTGGATGTGTACGTAGTGGAGAAGAAGTAAAGTAAATTAGAAATAGATTGATCAGAAGAGGCCGAAACATTATTAAAAACTGCAAACGTTGGAAGCGAGATAGAATTTCGCTTTGAGTTAACGAAACTATAGAACTCTTTAGGATTTTCGGAGAATTGCAACTTGCAACGTTGTAAGTAATTATTATAGCATTTAGAATTAGAAACGATAAAATTCGATTTAGCAACCAAGTAACGAGAAAGATCCGATGATAGACCCGTGACTTTATTCTTTTTGTAATACCTAGACTTAAGATTCTTCAGTTTTGACAGCCCCCGCGTAAACCATGGTGATTTTTGCGTCACCACAGGAGACACTAGGGGTACACAGTCATTAAAGATTGAGTCAACAGTGGTAAAAAAATAAAGAAATGGCGGAATTCATATCCGTACAAGTGTATAAATTAGTCCAATTGGTATTAAGAAAGGCATTGTTTAGTGCGACAAAGTCAGTCTTCCGAAAACATCGGGTGCATACCGTAGGATCACACTCGGAGATGGGCTCGCGGCTGGGAAACTCAATAGATAACTCTAAAGTTGGATGAAAATTGTCCTCTGGTAACACCATTAGACTAGTTCTAGATACTTCACAAAAACTAGGATCAGAAGTAAAAATCAAATCCAGAAATCTGCCAGACGTATTAGAAATCGAATTCAGCTGGGTCAACGAAAGCTCAAGCAGACCATCAATAAAATCGTGACACCCAGACGGCAGCAACGTTTTGCTACCATTAAGTGTTGACCAAGTTATAGTGGGCAGGTTAAAGTCCCCAAGGACAATTAATGAGTCACTGTCAGAAAGTAGTTCAAGTATAAATTTAATAGATTCTAAGTGTAGTAAGTAGGTTGGCCATTCCGATTGGGGCGGAATGTAAGAACAGGTAACAAAAATGGAAAAACGAGTAAAAGATACCTTAACGCATATAAATTCGATACTACTTGAGGCAGGTATAGTTATCAGACCCGATGATAGGGTGGAATCTACAGCAATAAGAACTCCACCACCCCTACGATCAGTACGATCACGTCTAAAAATATTGAAATTAGAGGGTAAAACTGTGGCGTCAAAAACGTTAGGTTTTAACCAAGTCTCAGTAAAGACAATTAGGTCAAAATCAAAAGACAGACTATCTACAAAGAGTTTAGTAAGTTTAGTATTAAGGCCTCTGACATTCTGATAGCCGACAGAGAAGGAAGTTGTTAGTTTTTTGATAGTGTAGAAGAAGGAATAGGTAATGAAGGATTGGGAATAGATGAAGAAGAAAGAGGAATAGATGGTGAAGGAATCCTTGTTTGGCCCCGTGTCTTCCCTTTTTCTGGATGTAAACTCCTTCACAATTAAGCTTTTCGGCCAGAAGCCAGAACTGCAGATACAGTCAAAGAACTCAATTGGGACACTGATTTTAAAAGATGAAATTTTTCTAGAATATGAAAATTTAAACTTTTCTATGGATATATTGGAGACATTCAGTTTAGCCCGAATGTGGGCCATGACATCATCCGATGTAGCATCAGGGAGAAGTCTCGGCATTCCAGGTATTGCATCAGCTACCGCATTAATTGTAGCATCAGTTGCAACAAGTGGCGTATCACTAGAATCCCTGTCGGCAAAATCCATGGGTGTAGATTCTTGCCCAGACAAAACGGACACTACAGACATCGTCTGCGGAATTGGAGTTTGCATTGGTTGAGAAGGGGTCGGAACCGATATAGATGTGGAGACCGGCAAACGCAAGGACAAATCAGGAGTCTGTTCTCCCGCCTTCTTACGCTTACGAGACTCAGTTACATACAAAACTGATGCCAATATTTTTTCGCTAAGTCGCTGTTTTGTCGAAAATGAAAAATTTTTGATATAAAGTTATAGACATCTCTTGCAAATCCTTCCACTTTTTTTTGGCAATTTTTTGCAAGCATAAGACGCGCAGAGGTGAAATGAGTGACATATACATTTCATCAAAAACAAATTCGGAATATCCTTCTTCAGCAGTTGCGAAAGAGAGTGGTTTTGGCCAAACATTGCATTGCATCCATCTACAGCAAATCCTATCATGTTCTGCTCATATGGTATGTCCCTTTCTTGAAAAAATTTTTTGCATTTATTATGCAATGCCGTGGCAGAGCTGTCAGTGACTGCAATAAGCCCCAAAAAAAGTATCTTGTATAAGAGCGAGATGTTTCGTTGTAGATCTGTCTGTACTTTCATCGACAATAAGCGAAAACTTATTCGATATTAACCGTTCTATTAAGTCGTCCTCTGCCACTTGTCCAGTTACCGACGTTATTATAGTTTGAGCCTTTGTCCTTCCAAATTTTAGTGAATGTACGACTTTGGGATCGCTAGCAACAGATTGTATGATACTGCTGAGATCTTCCGCCAAAGCAAAGGAAAGATTGTTTTTCGCCAAAAAGAAAGCCATCTGTATTTCAGCACATTTAACCTTATTTTTAAAAGAAGTTGACGGCTCAGGCAATAAAGAAAATATAGTTGGTTGATCGATGCCTAAGAGTAAAGTAATAACAATTAAAATAACATATAAAAACCAACATGAAACACTGTTTAGTAAATTTTTCACATAACAATTTGTTAAAGGAAATACTAACGTACATATAAAAAGAGCACAAAAAGCACGTGGACACACGACAAGAACTTAACAAGTATAAAACGCAACTCTATACATACTTCTCGAATTTTTCTTATGCTTAACAGAAGCTTCATGCTTTTCTAAATCCCTCTTGCCTGAACAGCATTTGAGGTCTGATTTGCAAGATTTGCAATATGACAAACCATTACCCTTACTGCTTTTCGTCAACCAGGAATACTTCTTTTCCCAAGCTTCTGAGTACTTCGCGTCGTAGTGGACTTTCCTTTTCTTGGTTGGAGTTACGATTGCTTCTTCGTCGGTGTCACTTGTTAAAATTTCCCTTTTTCACATAAATTTTTCACTTCCAATTTCAAGCACAAATTCTGAAGTAAGCTCTGCCAATCTTTTTGCAATTTAGCGCTGCTAACCCATTGAAAAAACGTTAACATATGGAAAACGGAATTTAGAGCTGCTAACCCAATATAAATCATATCATCTTTTTTTTATTTAATTCATAATATATTGATATTACCCAAAAACTTTGGGTTTTACAATTTTTTCAATATTTTTTGAAAGTACGTAGTTTTAGTCTCTTCGTACGTAGATACGTACGATTTCGATCTCCTTCGAAATACGTAGATCTACGTACAAATACGTAGACTTGGCAACGCTGGTAGCGACACTGCTGCGAGCGAATGTTTTTCGCTCTCGCTGTGCCCGCTCTCTGGGGTTCTACGCTGTTCGGCTTTTGCCGAAGTTCTCTGGGGTTCCACGCTCAGGCTAGCGTTTGTAATCAAAAAATCTTGAGTTTGACGCATCTATGTATTCTATGGTTAGTGATTAAAGTATGCATATCCATTTTGAAGTTAATTTCCTTTTGTTGTTGTTGTTGTTGATGCACTTTTTCACTCTCTTGATTTTGTGCTTAATGGAGAGAGGTTATTGTCTATTTATTTTGGTTTGTTGTCTATGTGTCTTATCACTTTGCCAGATTCTTAATTCTTAGCTTTTTATTTCACTTGTTTGTTAAGTGTTTTGTGCTTAAAAGCGAACTTTATTTAAAAAAAAAACCGTTGATGACAAAATGTTTGACGCAACTCGATGGAGCATCCAACATGCAACGCAACCCAACACGCAACATGCATCCAACATGCAACCCAACCTCATCCCAATCCAACTTCGAAATGACTGAATAAGTCAATTCAAAAAGTCTTGCAAACACACTTTAAGGTTTTTTTTTAATAATAATATTTACTTTATTTTTATTTAGCATTTTTTATTTTTTGGCGATTTTTCTTAATGTAAGTAATAAGTCAAAAATATTTAATTTTTCTCCGATTATTCTTTTTTTCTAGCTTCAATCGAATACTTGATTAACAATAGAAAAATATTTGTTTGTTTGTTTATTTGGTTTAGAATATAATTATAAACTATCAACCTAACAATTTTTACAAGCACTAGCTACTACGGCCATCGGCTTATACGATAACCACATCCATACACTAGCCTGGGATCCCCGTTGTCCAGTTGCCTTTATGACAGTGCCACTTACAAGGGGAACTTCAGGTATGTGTGTGTGCTGCGCATCTAACGAGGTGAATGTTATCTAAATCAATACAGTCTAATTTTTTCATGATATTTTCAGCTTGTGTGTCATCGAAAAAAAGGGACTCCTCCGTGGATTCGTTTAAAATTTGAACGGCTTTAATCATATTTTTGCCATTATCAGATGTTATGCTGTGTGTATAAATTTAATATTCTTTAAAACCATTCATATCACAGCATTTTTTTTTTTTTTTTTTATGTTTGTATATTTACCAGAATATTTGAGATAATGTTATTTCGTGGTCATGTAGAATTTCCAAAATTTTTTCTTTGGAGTACATCCCAGTATGTGCATCCGCTAGCTGAATCATCCCTAGAGTTTTAACAACGATTTCAGTTTTTGATAAAGTTGAACGAATCAATTGTAAATTCACTCCAAGAATTGCTCTGTCTATTCTAGTGGCTACGTCGATTTTAAGGGACACTAGCTTTCCCTTTGCTAGAGCTCTTATGTTATCTTTAATAGCTCGCTCCTTCGCAGACACAAAATTCATTATATTTCGCGAATTTACGGGGTTCATGCCAAGGGACCTATAAATCGGATCCATAATTTCTCTGAACCCTTCACTACCCAGGATCAAAAATGGTTTTCCTTCTGTGGTGACAATTTTAACTAAGAGAGAAATGATTCCTTCTTCACTTGTGTGATATATTTTAATTTTTTTTTCAATTGGTTTCCCTTCGGTGTCCTCTGCATTGTTCCACTCATTGTATATTTCCGCATGTTTCCTTGTCAAATGTCGTTTTAAATTTCCAATCAATTTCGAACCACAAACATTACATTGCGATTTATTTTCTTCCGGATTAAATTTAAAGAATTTATGCACTTTTTTATTTAGCTCTCGTCCCATTTCACATGTACATTACGCTCTAGTGGTGCAAAAATATCGCAGCTGTATCGATATTATCGACTTTCTTGAACTTTCGGATAATATTAACGTTTTTTTGGCATTTTAATTGGCATTTTTTTAGAACAAAAAAAGGGTCTCAAATGGGGATGTGAGTAATGCCGTATCGTGGAAGATGAAATGGAACTTTTCATGCGGCAAACAAAGGATAACCTGTCTGTCTGCCAGTTTTCTTAAACTCTCGCAAGAGTTTAAAGCTGTCGAGTCTCAGTTTAGTAGTTTAACGCTACTGTCTGAGTCTCGTAAGCGTAAGAAGGCGGGAGAACAGACTCCTGATTTGTCCTTGCGTTTGCCGGTCTCCACATCTATATCGGTTCCGACCCCTTCTCAACCAATGCAAACTCCAATTCCGCAGACGATGTCTGTAGTGTCCGTTTTGTCTGGGCAAGAATCTACACCCATGGATTTTGCCGACAGGGATTCTAATGATAGCAATATCGGAGCGCAATTTGTTGCAACTGATGCGGTAGCTGATGCAATACCTGGAATGCCGAAACCATTGGTGGGAGTGCCACCCAAAAAACACATTTTTGTTTCGAGACTTCTCCCTGATGCTACATCGGATGATGTCATGGCCCACATTCGGGCTAAACTGAATGTCTCCAATATATCCATAGAAAAGTTTAAATTTTCATATTCTAGAGAAATTTCATCTTTTAAAATCAGTGTCCCAATTGAGTTCTTTGACTGTATCTGCAGTTCTGGCTTCTGGCCGAAAAGCTTAATTGTGAAGGAGTTTACATCCAGAAAAAGGAAGACACGGGGCCAAACAAGGATTCCTTCACCATCTATTCCTCTTTCTTCTTCATCTATTCCCAATCCTTCATTACCTATTCCTTCTTCTACACTATCAAAAAACTAACAACTTCCTTCTCTGTCGGCTTTCAGAATGTCAGAGGCCTTAATACTAAACTTACTAAACTCTTTGTAGATAGTCTGTCTTTTGATTTTGACCTAATTGTCTTTACTGAGACTTGGTTAAAACCTAACGTTTTTGACGCCACAGTTTTACCCTCTAATTTCAATATTTTTAGACGTGATCGTACTGATCGTAGGGGTGGTGGAGTTCTTATTGCTGTAGATTCCACCCTATCATCGGGTCTGATAACTATACCTGCCTCAAGTAGTATCGAATTTATAAGCGTTAAGGTATCTTTTACTCGTTTTTCCATTTTTGTTACCTGTTCTTACATTCCGCCCCAATCGGAATGGCCAACCTACTTACTACACTTAGAATCTATTAAATTTATACTTGAACTACTTTCTGACAGTGACTCATTAATTGTCCTTGGGGACTTTAACCTGCCCACTATAACTTGGTCAACACTTAATGGTAGCAAAACGTTGCTGCCGTCTGGGTGTCACGATTTTATTGATGGTCTGCTTGAGCTTTCGTTGACCCAGCTGAATTCGATTTCTAATACGTCTGGCAGATTTCTGGATCTGATTTTTACTTCTGATCCTAGTTTTTGTGAAGTATCTAGAACTAGTCTAATGGTGTTACCAGAGGACAATTTTCATCCAACTTTAGAGTTATCTATTGAGTTTCCCAGCCGCGAGACCATCTCCGAGTGTGATCCTACGGTATGCACCCGATGTTTTCGGAAGACTGACTTTGTCGCACTAAACAATGCCTTTCTTAATACCGATTGGACTAATTTATACACTTGTACGGATATGAATTCCGCCATTTCTTTATTTTTTTACCACTGTTGACTCAATCTTTAATGACTGTGTACCCCTAGTGTCTCCTGTGGTGACGTAAAAATCACCATGGTTTACGCGGGGGCTGTCAAAACTGAAGAATCTTAAGTCTAGGTATTACAAAAAGAATAAAGTCACGGGTCTATCATCGGATCTTTCTCGTTACTTGGTTGCTAAATCGAATTTTATTGTTTCTAATTCTAAATGCTATAATAATTACTTACAACGTTGCAAGTTGCAATTCTCCGAAAATCCTAAAGAGTTCTATAGTTTCGTTAACTCAAAGCGAAATTCTATCTCCCTTCCAACGTTTGCAGTTTTTAATAATGTTTCGGCCTCTTCTGATCAATCTATTTCTAATTTACTTTACGTCTTCTCCACTACGTACACATCCACTAAGTACAACACTAGTCAGATATATCCATATACTATAACGAAATCCAACTGCATTCTTAATCCTATTATAACGGAAAGTTCGGTAGCTAAAGAACTAATGACGATTAAGCCGGTATACTCACCGGGCCCAGACGGTATTCCCGCTTGTGTCCTGAGGTTCTTTTCGGAGTCATTGTGCTCGCCTTTACTTAAGCTTTTTGAGTTGTCCGTTACACTGTCCGAGTTTCCAACTATATGGAAGGATTCGTTTGTTTTACCTCTTCACAAATGTGGCAATAAATCCGACGTCACTAATTACAGAGGAATTTCTAGCTCCGTCTCTAGCTCTATCTTGTGAACACAATCCTGTAAATAATAAGAACTAATTAAAAATTCTGTTCATAAGACAATAAAAAACATACCTGGAAACATTTGCCCCAAATGTACAATAGATGGTAGCTTTGCTTTCAAACTATTGTTTAGTATTGTCGCTGGATTTAAGAAGTTTAAGCTTTTCATTTTCTGCAGCTCCTCATCCTCAAAGGAAAACCGATTTTGTAGTTGCCTTAAACTTTCAATATAAAATTGAAGGCAGGAGTTTTGATGCTCGATGATTTTATCTCGTTCCATATTATTTTTTTTTTTTTGTCAACAAAGCCGCAAAGTTTCCTCCGAAATACATATCTTTTAAGGGCAAGTGGTTCTCATCGTTAACGAAATCAATCTTTAGTAATTCTTCATCAGGTAATAATAAAATCTCCGATTTTAGAAAGCACGCAACTATTGTCTTGTAAACTGTAAGAAGATTTTCGTACAACAAATACAATTTTGGACTTTCTGACTGCATTTCCTTGTTTAAATTGTTGAAATAGGGCAGCACAAATTTCGGAAACTCCAAATACAGTTCTGTTTTCGAATCTAAGCACATTTGGAGAATCGGCTCTGCAGATTTTAACTGGTCATTCAATGCAGCTCCTTGAAAGTAAAGTTTTAACGCAGGCAGTTGATCTAACAGCCTTTCAACTACTTGAAGCAGAGATAGCCACCTTGTTTGTCCGATATGTAAAAGTTTGTGTGGTTTCACATTAACGAAAGACTGAAACTCCTTATACTCTCCGATACGTTTTGGGCTTTTTGATATAAAGTTATAGACATCTCTTGCAAATCCTTCCACTTTTTTTTGGCAATTTTTTGCAAGCATAAGACGCGCAGAGGTGAAATGAGTGACATATACATTTCATCAAAAACAAATTCGGAATATCCTTCTTCAGCAGTTGCGAAAGAGAGTGGTTTTGGCCAAACATTGCATTGCATCCATCTGCAGCAAATCCTATCATGTTCTGCTCATATGGTATGTCCCTTTCTTGAAAATATTTTTTGCATTTATTATGCAATGCCGTGGCAGAGCTGTCAGTGACTGCAATAAGCCCCAAAAAAGTATCTTGTACTTTAAATGCCACTGCAGTTCTTGCAATAAGAGCGAGATGTTTCGTTGTAGATCTGTCTGTACTTTCATCGACAATAAGCGAAAACTTATTCGATTTTAACCGTTCTATTAAGTCGTCCTCTGCCACTTGTCCAGTTACCGATGTTATTATAGTTTGAGCCTTTGTCCGTCCAAATTTTAGTGAATGTACGACTTTGGGATCGCTAGCAACAGATTGTATGATACTGCTGAGATCTTCCGCCAAAGCAAAGGAAAGATTGTTTTTCGCCAAAAAGAAAGCCATCTGTATTTCAGCACATTTAACCTTATTTTTAAAAGAAGTTGACGGCTCAGGCAATAAAGAAAATATAGTTGGTTGATCGATGCCTAAGAGTAAAGTAATAACAATTAAAATAACATATAAAAACCAACATGAAACACTGTTTAGTAAATTTTTCACATAACAATTTGTTAAAGGAAATACTAACGTACATATAAAAAGAGCACAAAAAGCACGTGGACACACGACAAGAACTTAACAAGTATAAAACGCAACTCTACACATACTTCTCGAATTTTTCTTATGCTTAACAGAAGCTTCATGCTTTTCTAAATCCCTCTTGCCTGAACAGCATTTGAGGTCTGATTTGCAAGATTTGCAATATGACAAACCATTACCCTTACTGCTTTTCGTCAACCAGGAATACTTCTTTTCCCAAGCTTCTGAGTACTTCGCGTCGTAGTGGACTTTCCTTTTCTTGGTTGGAGTTACGTTTGCTTCTTCGTCGGTGTCACTTGTTAAAATTTCCCTTTTTCACATAAATTTTGCACTTCCAATTTCAAGCACAAATTCTGAAGTAAGCTCTGCCAATCTTTTTGCAATTTAGCGCTGCTAACCCATTGAAAAAACGTTAACATATGGAAAACGGAATTTAGAGCTGCTAACCCAATATAAATCATATCATCTTTTTTTTATTTAATTCATAATATATTGATATTACCCAAAAACTTTGGGTTTTACAATTTTTTTCAATATTTTTTGAAAGTACGTAGTTTTAGTCTCTTCGTACGTAGATACGTAGATCTCCTTCGAAATACGTAGATCTACGTACAAATACGTAGACTTGGCAACGCTGGTAGCGACACTGCTGCGAGCGAATGTTTTTCGCTCTCGCTGTGCCCGCTCTCTGGGGTTCTACGCTGTTCGGCTTTTGCCGAAGTTCTCTGGGGTTCCACGCTCAGGCTAGCGTTTGTAATCAAAAAATCTTAAGTTTGACGCATCTATGTATTCTATGGTTAGTGATTAAAGTATGCATATCCATTTTGAAGTTAATTTCCTTTTGTTGTTGTTGTTGTTGATGCACTTTGCACTTTTTCACTCTCTTGATTTTGTGCTTAATGGAGAGAGGTTATTGTCTATTTATTTTGGTTTGTTGTCTATGTGTCTTATCACTTTGCCAGATTCTTAATTCTTAGCTTTTTATTTCACTTGTTTGTTAAGTGTTTTGTGCTTAAAAGCGAACTTTATTTAAAAAAAAAACCGTTGATGACAAAATGTTTGACGCAACTCGATGGAGCATCCAACATGCAACGCAACCCAACACGCAACATGCATCCAACATGCAACCCAACCTCATCCCAATCCAACTTCGAAATGACTGAATAAGTCAATTCAAAAAGTCTTGCAAACACACTTTAAGGTTTTTTTTAATAAATAATATTTACTTTATTTTTATTTAGCATTTTTTATTTTTTGGCGATTTTTCTTAATGTAAGTAATAAGTCAAAAATATTTAATTTTTCTCCGATTATTCTTTTTTTTCTAGCTTCAATCGAATACTTGATTAACAATAGAAAAATATTTGTTTGTTTGTTTATTTGGTTTAGAATATAATTATAAACTATCAACCTAACAATTTTTACAAGCACTAGCTACTACGGCCATCGGCTTATACGATAACCACATCCATACACTAGCCTGGGATCCCCGTTGTCCAGTTGCCTTTATGACAGTGCCACTTACAAGGGGAACTTCAGGTATGTGTGTGTGCTGCGCATCTAACGAGGTGAATGTTATCTAAATCAATACAGTCTAATTTTTTCATGATATTTTCAGCTTGTGTGTCATCGAAAAAAGGGACTCCTCCGTGGATTCGTTTAAAATTTGAACGGCTTTAATCATATTTTTGCCATTATCAGATGTTATGCTGTGTGTATAAATTTAATATTCTTTAAAACCATTCATATCACAGCATTTTGTTTTTTTTTTTTATGTTTGTATATTTACCAGAATATTTGAGATAATGTTATTTCGTGGTCATGTAGAATTTCCAAAATTTTTTCTTTGGAGTACATCCCAGTATGTGCATCCGCTAGCTGAATCATCCCTAGAGTTTTAACAACGATTTCAGTTTTTGATAAAGTTGAACGAATCAATTGTAAATTCACTCCAAGAATTGCTCTGTCTATTCTAGTGGCTACGTCGATTTTAAGGGCTAAGGGACACTAGCTTTCCCTTTGCTAGAGCTCTTATGTTATCTTTAATAGCTCGCTCCTTCGCAGACACAAAATTCATTATATTTCGCGAATTTACGGGGTTCATGCCAAGGGACCTATAAATCGGATCCATAATTTCTCTGAACCCTTCACTACCCAGGATCAAAAATGGTTTTCCTTCTGTGGTGACAATTTTAACTAAGAGAGAAATGATTCCTTCTTCACTTGTGTGATATATTTTAATTTTTTTTTCAATTGGTTTCCCTTCGGTGTCCTCTGCATTGTTCCACTCATTGTATATTTCCGCATGTTTCCTTGTCAAATGTCGTTTTAAATTTCCAATCAATTTCGAACCACAAACATTACATTGCGATTTATTTTCTTCCGGATTAAATTTAAAGAATTTATGCACTTTTTTATTTAGCTCTCGTCCCATTTCACATGTACATTACGCTCTAGTGGTGCAAAAATATCGCAGCTGTATCGATATTATCGACTTTCTTGAACTTTCGGATAATATTAACGTTTTTTTGGCATTTTAATTGGCATTTTTTTAGAACAAAAAAAGGGTCTCAAATGGGGATGTGAGTCATGCCGTATCGTGGAAGATGAAATGGAACTTTTCATGCGGCAAACAAAGGATAACCTGTCTGTCTGCCAGTTTTCTTAAACTCTCGCAAGAGTTTAAAGCTGTCGAGTCTCAGTTTAGTAGTTTAACGCTACTGTCTGAGTCTCGTAAGCGTAAGAAGGCGGGAGAACAGACTCCTGATTTGTCCTTGCGTTTGCCGGTCTCCACATCTATATCGGTTCCGACCCCTTCTCAACCAATGCAAACTCCAATTCCGCAGACGATGTCTGTAGTGTCCGTTTTGTCTGGGCAAGAATCTACACCCATGGATTTTGCCGACAGGGATTCTAATGATAGCAATATCGGAGCGCAATTTGTTGCAACTGATGCGGTAGCTGATGCAATACCTGGAATGCCGAAACCATTGGTGGGAGTGCCACCCAAAAAACACATTTTTGTTTCGAGACTTCTCCCTGATGCTACATCGGATGATGTCATGGCCCACATTCGGGCTAAACTGAATGTCTCCAATATATCCATAGAAAAGTTTAAATTTTCATATTCTAGAGAAATTTCATCTTTTAAAATCAGTGTCCCAATTGACTTGGTTAAAACCTAACGTTTTTGACGCCACAGTTTTACCCTCTAATTTCAATATTTTTAGACGTGATCGTACTGATCGTAGGGGTGGTGGAGTTCTTATTGCTGTAGATTCCACCCTATCATCGGGTCTGATAACTATACCTGCCTCAAGTAGTATCGAATTTATAAGCGTTAAGGTATCTTTTACTCGTTTTTCCATTTTTGTTACCTGTTCTTACATTCCGCCCCAATCGGAATGGCCAACCTACTTACTACACTTAGAATCTATTAAATTTATACTTGAACTACTTTCTGACAGTGACTCATTAATTGTCCTTGGGGACTTTAACCTGCCCACTATAACTTGGTCAACACTTAATGGTAGCAAAACGTTGCTGCCGTCTGGGTGTCACGATTTTATTGATGGTCTGCTTGAGCTTTCGTTGACCCAGCTGAATTCGATTTCTAATACGTCTGGCAGATTTCTGGATCTGATTTTTACTTCTGATCCTAGTTTTTGTGAAGTATCTAGAACTAGTCTAATGGTGTTACCAGAGGACAATTTTCATCCAACTTTAGAGTTATCTATTGAGTTTCCCAGCCGCGAGACCATCTCCGAGTGTGATCCTACGGTATGCACCCGATGTTTTCGGAAGACTGACTTTGTCGCACTAAACAATGCCTTTCTTAATACCGATTGGACTAATTTATACACTTGTACGGATATGAATTCCGCCATTTCTTTATTTTTTTACCACTGTTGACTCAATTTTTAATGACTGTGTACCCCCTAGTGTCTCCTGTGGTGACGTAAAAATCACCATGGTTTACGCGGGGGCTGTCAAAACTGAAGAATCTTAAGTCTAGGTATTACAAAAAGAATAAAGTCACGGGTCTATCATCGGATCTTTCTCGTTACTTGGTTGCTAAATCGAATTTTATTGTTTCTAATTCTAAATGCTATAATAATTACTTACAACGTTGCAAGTTGCAATTCTCCGAAAATCCTAAAGAGTTCTATAGTTTCGTTAACTCAAAGCGAAATTCTATCTCCCTTCCAACGTTTGCAGTTTTTAATAATGTTTCGGCCTCTTCTGATCAATCTATTTCTAATTTACTTTACGTCTTCTCCACTACGTACACATCCACTAAGTAAAACACTAGTCAGATATATCCATATACTATAACGAAATCCAACTGCATTCTTAATCCTATTATAACGGAAAGTTCGGTAGCTAAAGAACTAATGACGATTAAGCCGGTATACTCACCGGGCCCAGACGGTATTCCCGCTTGTGTCCTGAGGTTCTTTTCGGAGTCATTGTGCTCGCCTTTACTTAAGCTTTTTGAGTTGTCCGTTACACTGTCCGAGTTTCCAACTATATGGAAGGATTCGTTTGTTTTACCTCTTCACAAATGTGGCAATAAATCCGACGTCACTAATTACAGAGGAATTTCTAGCTCCGTCTCTAGCTCTATCTTGTGAACACAATCCTGTAAATAATAAGAACTAATTAAAAATTCTGTTCATAAGACAATAAAAAACATACCTGGAAACATTTGCCCCAAATGTACAATAGATGGTAGCTTTGCTTTCAAACTATTGTTTAGTATTGTCGCTGGATTTAAGAAGTTTAAGCTTTTCATTTTCTGCAGCTCCTCATCCTCAAAGGAAAACCGATTTTGTAGTTGCCTTAAACTTTCAATATAAAATTGAAGGCAGGAGTTTTGATGCTCGATGATTTTATCTCGTTCCATATTATGTTTTTTTTTTTTTGTCAACAAAGCCGCAAAGTTTCCTCCGAAATACATATCTTTTAAGGGCAAGTGGTTCTCATCGTTAACGAAATCAATCTTTAGTAATTCTTCATCAGGTAATAATAAAATCTCCGATTTTAGAAAGCACGCAACTATTGTCTTGTAAACTGTAAGAAGATTTTCGTACAACAAATACAATTTTGGACTTTCTGACTGCATTTCCTTGTTTAAATTGTTGAAATAGGGCAGCACAAATTTCGGAAACTCCAAATACAGTTCTGCTTTCGAATCTAAGCACATTTGGAGAATCGGCTCTGCAGATTTTAACTGGTCATTCAATGCAGCTCCTTGAAAGTAAAGTTTTAACGCAGGCAGTTGTTCTAACAGCCTTTCAACTACTTGAAGCAGAGATAGCCACCTTGTTTGTCCGATATGTAAAAGTTTGTGTGGTTTCACATTAACGAAAGACTGAAACTCCTTATACTCTCCGATACGTTTTGGGCTTTTTGATATAAAGTTATAGACATCTCTTGCAAATCCTTCCACTTTTTTTTTGGCAATTTTTTGCAAGCATAAGACGCGCAGAGGTGAAATGAGTGACATATACATTTCATCAAAAACAAATTCGGAATATCCTTCTTCAGCAGTTGCGAAAGATAGTGGTTTTGGCCAAACATTGCATTGCATCCATCTGCAGCAAATCCTATCATGTTCTGCTCATATGGTATGTCCCTTTCTTGAAAAAATTTTTTGCATTTATTATGCAATGCCGTGGCAGAGCTGTCAGTGACTGCAATAAGCCCCAAAAAAGTATCTTGTACTTTAAATGCCACTGCAGTTCTTGCAATAAGAGCGAGATGTTTCGTTGTAGATCTGTCTGTACTTTCATCGACAATAAGCGAAAACTTATTCGATTTTAACCGTTCTATTAAGTCGTCCTCTGCCACTTGTCCAGTTACCGATGTTATTATAGCTTGAGCCTTTGTCCGTCCAAATTTTAGTGAATGTACGACTTTGGGATCGCTAGCAACAGATTGTATGATACTGCTGAGATCTTCCGCCAAAGCAAAGGAAAGATTGTTTTTCGCCAAAAAGAAAGCCATCTGTATTTCAGCACATTTAACCTTATTTTTAAAAGAAGTTGACGGCTCAGGCAATAAAGAAAATATAGTTGGTTGATCGATGCCTAAGAGTAAAGTAATAACAATTAAAATAACATATAAAAACCAACATGAAACACTGTTTAGTAAATTTTTCACATAACAATTTGTTAAAGGAAATACTAATATAATACTAATACTTTTATAGCCATTGTCATAAAAGTTGGTATTTGTCAGTTTTATGTTCTTATTCATGATTGTGCCAAATTTGATCAAGATCGGGTGACTATATCATATAGCTCCCATACAAACGGCAAAGTCACGAACAGTGACTTTCTCAATAACTTCATTAATTTCATAGCTATTGTCATAAAAGTTGGTATTTGTCAGTTTTATGTTCTTATTAATGATTGTGCCAAATTTGATCAAGATCGGGGGACTATATCATATAGCTCCCATACAAACGGCAAAGTCACGAACAGTGACTTTCTCAATAACTTCATTAATTTTATAGCTATTGTCATAAAAGTTGGTATTTGTCAGTTTTATGTTCTTATTAATGATTGTGCCAAATTTGATCAAGATCGGGTGACTATATCATATAGCTCCCATACAAACGCCAAAGTCACGAACAGTGACTTTTCTCAATAACTTCGTTACTTTTTAAGCTATTGTTAGTTTATTGAAGCTATAAATGTGCCAAATTTGGTCAAGATCGGGTGACTATATCATACAGCTCCCATAGAAACGATAGGTGGAAAACAGTGACTTACATCAAAAAGTTCTCTTATCCTATGCTAAGATTGAAGGCCGTTCTTTCGCAAACATGAAACTTTTTGGATAAAACGTTTTTACACTTTGATGGCTATGGGTAAGGAAGGAATTACCAAAACAGTTGCAAGGGTATACAAACTTCGACGCGGTCGAAGTTAACCTCGGCCCTCTGGTTTTTATTTAATTCATAATATATTGATATAAACCCAAAAACTTTGGGTTTAAAATTTTTTCAATATTTTTTGAAAGTACGTAGTTTTAGTCTCTTCGTACGTAGATACGTAGATCTCCTTCGAAATACGTAGATCTACGTACAAATACGTAGACTTGGCAACGCTGGTAGCGACACTGCTGCGAGCGAATGTTTTTCGCTCTCGCTGTGCCCGCTCTCTGGGGTTCTACGCTGTTCGGCTTTTGCCGAAGTTCTCTGGGGTTCCACGCTCAGGTTAGCGTTTGTAATCAAAAAATCTTGAGTTTGACGCATCTATGTATTCTATGGTTAGTGATTAAAGTATGCATATCCATTTTGAAGTTAATTTCCTTTTGTTGTTGTTGTTGTTGATGCACTTTGCACTTTTTCACTCTCTTGATTTTGTGCTTAATGGAGAGAGGTTATTGTCTATTTATTTTGGTTTGTTGTCTATGTGTCTTATCACTTTGCCAGATTCTTAATTCTTAGCTTTTTATTTCACTTCTTTGTTAAGTGTTTTGTGTGTTGGCCCGTTGCTTTTCGGCCGGAGCTTAAAAGCGAACTTTATTTAAAAAATTAAGTAAGTAAGTCGTCTCGCC
Organism: Drosophila equinoxialis; assembly: GCA_018150345.1. Classification (NCBI taxonomy): domain Eukaryota; kingdom Metazoa; phylum Arthropoda; class Insecta; order Diptera; family Drosophilidae; genus Drosophila; species Drosophila equinoxialis. The sequence goes on from JAECWI010000656.1 coordinate 118,738, forward strand.
GACTTAGGTATACCATACACCAGTAAAACAAATATTTCAAATTTATTAAACCAATGCATTTTCACATGCTTTTTATTACAAGCATATCTTATAATCTCCCTCACTCAAGTATACGAGCACCCTAGCGCCCCCACCAGCCAACGGCTAACTACGGCCTTATGGAAAAACGTTTATATGCATAACTTGGTTGTTTTTTGTCCGATTTTCAAATTTTGTGTTTTGCTGGGTATTAGTATCAAATTCAAGTGTGCCAAAATTGATTACAAAAGGTAGAAAATTACGTGAGATAATTTGATAGTCTTTAAGAAAATCAAATTTGTTTAAATTTCGTGGGCGGAGGGGGGCGTGGCAAATTTTTTTGCAACAAATTTGTGCGCGCTTACTAAAGGATTAATCATACTAAATTTGATGTCTTTAGCTATTGTAGTCTTTAAGAAAATCAAATTTGTTTAAATTTCGTGGGCGGAGGGTGGCGTGGCAAAAATTTGAAATAAACTTGACCACCGTAGGTAATACACGAGTCTACGTACCAAATTTGGTGACTCTAGCTCTTATAGTCTCTGAGATCTACGTGTTCATACGGACAGACGGACGGACGGACATGGCTAGATCGACTCGGGTGTTGATCCTGATAAAGAATATATATACTTTATGGGGTCGGAAAAGCTTTCTTCTGCCTGTTACATACATGTGGGATGTGCATTTGCGAAGTGTATCAATCCCACTGTACACGAGAGACGAGACGACGATCAAGAGAGAGCGTGAGCGTGTAAGAAAAGACGATCAAGAGGGATGACAAACGAATGAGAGATGACGACGGAAAGAGATGGTTTTTGCGCGTCAAACAAGTCGGACGTGCTTTGAGGTCTTGCGTCATAGTCGGATGCAAGGTCAAGTCGAGTACCAGAGACGGGTGCTATAAGTCGTGTGTCAAAGTCGGACACTTAAAGTCGAGCGCCAAAGTCGGGCGCGAAAAGTCGAAGCGTCATAGACGGACGCCAAAGTCGAGCCGAGCCAAACGTCGATTGTCATTTCACGTAGTGTAATCTCTATAAGGTCGTATTTTCATGTAAACCCCCTAGACTATAATTATATCGTTAAATAAAACCCCACATACATCTTGGCGACTTTAATATCCAATTTCACCCTATGGGTGTATGGTATAAAAAAAAACCGTTGATGACAAACTGTTTGACGCAACTCGATGGAGCATCCAACATGCAACGCAACCCAACACGCAACATGCATCCAACATGCAACCCAACCTCATCCCAATCCAACTTCGAAATGACTGAATAAGTCAATTCAAAAAGTCTTGCAAACACACTTTAAGGTTTTTTTTAATAAATAATATTTACTTTATTTTTATTTTGCATTTTTTATTTTTTGTTGATTTTTCTTAATGTAAGTAATAAGTCAAAAATATTTAATTTCTAGCTTCAATCGAATACTTGATTAACAATAGAAAAATATTTGTTTGTTTGTTTATTTGGTTTAGAATATAATTATAAACTATCAACCTAACAATTTTTACAAGCACTAGCTACTACGGCCATCGGCTTATACGATAACCACATCCATACACTAGCCTGGGATCCCCGTTGTCCAGTTGCCTTTATGACAGGGCCACTTACAAGGGGAACTTCAGGTATGTGTGTGTGCTGCGCATCTAACGAGGTGAATGTTTTCTAAATCAATAAAGTCTAATTTTTTCATGATATTTTCAGCTTGTGTGTCATCGAAAAAAGGGACTCCTCCGTGGATTCGTTTAAAATTTGAACGGCTTTAATCATATTTTTGCCATTATCAGATGTTATGCTGTGTGTATAAATTTAATATTCTTTAAAACCATTCATATCACAGCATTTTGTTTTTTTTTTATGTTTGTATATTTACCAGAATATTTGAGATAATGTTGTTTCGTGGTCATGTAGAATTTCCAAAATTTTTTTCTTTGGAGTACATCCCAGTATGTGCATCCGCTAGCTGAATCATCCCTAGAGTTTTAACAACGATTTCAGTTTTTGATAAAGTTGAACGAATCAATTGTAAATTCACTCCAAGAATTGCTCTGTCTATTCTAGTGGCTACGTCGATTTTAAGGGACACTAGCTTTCCCTTTGCTAGAGCTCTTATGTTATCTTTAATAGCTCGCTCCTTCGCAGACACAAAATTCATTATATTTCGCGAATTTACGGGATCCATAATTTCTCTGAACCCTTCACTACCCAGGATCAAAAATGGTTTTCCTTCTGTGGTGACAATTTTAACTAAGGAAGAAATGATTCCTTCTTCACTTGTGTGATATATTTTAATTTTTTTTTCAATTGGTTTCCCTTCGGTGTCCTCTGCATTGTTCCACTCATTGTATATTTCCGCATGTTTCGTTGTCAAATGTCGTTTTAAATTTCCAGTCAATTTCGAACCACAAACATTACATTGCGATTTATTTTCTTCCGGATTAAATTTAAAGAATTTATGCACTTTTTATACCATACACCCATAGGGTGAAATGGTATATTAAAGTCGCCAAAATGTATGTAACAGGCAGAAGGAAGCTTTTCCGACCCCATAAAGTATATATATTCTTGATCAGTGTCAACAGCCGAGTCGATATAGACATGTCCGTCCGTCCGTCCGTCCGTCTGTCCGTATGAACACGTAGATCTCAGAGACTATAAGAGCTAGAGTCACCAAATTTGGTACGTAGACTCGTGTATTACCTACGGTGGTCAAGTTTATTTCAAATTTTTGCCACGCCCCATCCGCCCACGAAATTTAAACAAATTTGATTTTCTTAAAGACTACAATAGCTAAAGACATCAAATTTAGTATGATTAATCCTTTAGTAAGCGCGCACAAATTTGTTGCAAAAAAAATTTGCCACGCCCCCTCCGCCCACGAAATTTAAACAAATTTGATTTTCTTAAAGACTATAATAGCTAAAGACATCAAATTTAGTATGATTAATCCTTTAGTAAGCGCGCACAAATTTGTTGCAAAAAAAATTTGCCACGCCCCCTCCGCCCATGAAATTTAAACAAATTTGATTTTCTTAAAGACTATAATAGCTAGAGGCACCAAATTTGGTATGTGTATTTGTTTAATAAATGCGCATATATTGTATATGCAACGATTTTGCCACGCCCCTTTCCGCCCCCGTAATTTGGAAAAACTCGATTATCTCACGTAATTTTCTACCTTTTGTAATTAAATTTGGCACACTTGAATTTGATACTAATACCCAGCAAAACACCAAATTTGATCAAAATCGGACAAAAAACAACGAAGTTATGCATATAAACGTTTTTCCATAAGGCCGTAGTTGGTCGTTGGCTGGTGGGGGCGCTAGGGTGCTCGTATACTTGAGTGAGGGAGATTCTAAGATATGCTTGTAATAAAAAGCATGTGAAAATGCATATGTTTAATAAATTTAAAATATTTGCTTTACTGGTGTATGGTATACCTAAGTCGGCGAGACGACTTACTTACTTCATTTATTTAGCTCTCGTCCCATTTCACATGTATGTACATTACGCTCTAGTGGTGCAAAAATATCGCAGCTGTATCGATATTATCGACTTTCTTGAACTTTCGGATAATATTAACGTTTTTTTGGCATTTTAATTGGCATTTTTTTAGAACAAAAAAAGGGTCTCAAATGGGGATGTGAGTCATGCCGTATCGTGGAAGATGAAATGGAACTTTTCATGCGGCAAACAAAGGATAACCTGTCTGTCCGCCAGTTTTCTTAAACTCTCGCAAGAGTTTAAAGCTGTCGAGTCTCAGTTTAGTAGTTTTACGCTACTGTCTGAGTCTCGTAAGCGTAAGAAGGCGGGAGAACAGACTCCTGATTTGTCCTTGCGTTTGCCGGTCTCCACATCTATATCGGTTCCGACCCCTTCTCAACCAATGCAAACTCCAATTCCGCAGACGATGTCTGTAGTGTCCGTTTTGTCTGGGCAAGAATCTACACCCATGGATTTTGCCGACAGGGATTCTAGTGATAGCAATATCGGGGCGCCACTTGTTGCAACTGATGCTACAATTAATGCGGTAGCTGATGCAATACCTGGAATGCCGAAACCATTGGTGGGAGTGCCACCCAAAAACACATTTTTGTTTCGAGACTTCTCCCTGATGCTACATAGAAAAGTTTAAATTTTCATATTCTAGAGAAATTTCATCTTTTAAAATCAGTGTCCCAATTGAGTTCTTTGACTGTATCTGCAGTTCTGGCTTCTGGCCGAAAAGCTTAATTGTGAAGGAGTTTACCTCCAGAAAAAGGAAGACACGGGGCCAAACAAGGATTCCTTCACCATCTATTCCTCTTTCTTCTTCATCTATTCCCAATCCTTCATTACCTATTCCTTCTTCTACACTATCAAAAAACTAACAACTTCCTTCTCTGTCGGCTTTCAGAATGTCAGAGGCCTTAATACTAAACTTACTAAACTCTTTGTAGATAGTCTGTCTTTTGATTTTGACCTAATTGTCTTTACTGAGACTTGGTTAAAACCTAACGTTTTTGACGCCACAGTTTTACCCTCTAATTTCAATATTTTTAGACGTGATCGTACTGATCGTAGGAGTGGTGGAGTTCTTATTGCTGTAGATTCCACCCTATCATCGGGTCTGATAACTATACCTGCCTCAAGTAGTATCGAATTTATATGCGTTAAGGTATCTTTTACTCGTTTTTCCATTTTTGTTACCTGTTCTTACATTCCGCCCCAATCGGAATGGCCAACCTACTTACTACACTTAGAATCTATTAAATTTATACTTGAACTACTTTCTGACAGTGACTCATTAATTGTCCTTGGGGACTTTAACCTGCCCACTATAACTTGGTCAACACTTAATGGTAGCAAAACGTTGCTGCCGTCTGGGTGTCACGATTTTATTGATGGTCTGCTTGAGCTTTCGTTGACCCAGCTGAATTCGATTTCTAATACGTCTGGCAGATTTCTGGATCTGATTTTTACTTTTGATCCTAGTTTTTGTGAAGTATCTAGAACTAGTCTAATGGTGTTACCAGAGGGACAGTTTTCATCCAACTTTAGAGTTATCTATTGAGTTTCCCAGCCGCGAGCCCATCTCCGAGTGTGATCCTACGGTATGCACCCGATGTTTTCGGAAGACTGACTTTGTCGCACTAAACAATGCCTTTCTTAATACCGATTGGACTAATTTATATACTTGTACGGATATGAATTCCGCCATTTCTTTATTTTATACCACTGTTGACTCAATCTTTAATGACTGTGTACCCCTAGTGTCTCCTGTGGTGACGCAAAAATCACCATGGTTTACGCGGGGGGCTGTCAAAACTGAAGAATCTTAAGTCTAGGTATTACAAAAAGAATAAAGTCACGGGTCTATCATCGGATCTTTCTCGTTACTTGGTTGCTAAATCGAATTTTATTGTTTCTAATTCTAAATGCTATAATAATTACTTACAACGTTGCAAGTTGCAATTCTCCGAAAACCCTAAAGAGTTCTATAGTTTCGTTAACTCAAAGCGAAATTCTATCTCCCTTCCAGCGTTTGCAGTTTTTAATAATGTTTCGGCCTCTTCTGATCAATTTATTTCTAATTTACTTTACGTCTTCTCCACTACGGACACATCCACTAAGTACAACTCTAGTCAGATATATCCATATACTATAACGAAATCCAACTGCATTCTTAATCCTATTATAACGGAAAGTTCGGTAGCTAAAGAACTAATGACGATTAAGCCGGTATACTCACCGGGCCCAGACGGTATTCCCGCTTGTGTCCTGAGGTTCTGTGCGGAGTCATTGTGCTCGCCTTTACTTAAGCTTTTTGAGTTGTCCGTTACACTGTCCGAGTTTCCAACTATATGGAAGGATTCGTTTGTTTTACCTCTTCACAAATGTGGCAATAAATCCGACGTCACTAATTACAGAGGAATTTCTAGCTCCGTCATATCTTGTGAACACAATCCGGTAAATAATAAGAACTAATTAAAAATTCTGTTCATAAGACAATAAAAAACATACCTGGAAACATTTGCCCCAAATGTGCAATAGATGGTAGCTTTGCTTTCAAACTATTGTTTAGTATTGTCGCTGGATTTAAGAAGTTTAAGCTTTTCATTTTCTGCAGCTCCTCATCCTCAAAGGAAACCCGATTTTGTAGTTGCCTTAAACTTTCAATATAAAATTGAAGGCAGGAGTTTTGAGTCTCGATGATTTTATCTCGTTCCATATTATGTTTTTTTTTGTCAACAAAGCCGCAAAGTTTCCTCCGAAATACATATCTTTTAAGGGCAAGTGGTTCTCATCGTTAACGAAATCAATCTTTAGTAATTCTTCATCAGGTAATAATAAAAACTCCGATTTTAGAAAGCACTCAACTATTGTCTTGTAAACTGTAAGAAGATTTTCGTACAACAAATACAATTTTGGACTTTCTGACTGCATTTCCTTGTTTAAATTGTTGAAATAGGGCAGCACAAATTTCGGAAACTCCAAATACAGTTCTGCTTTCGAATCTAAGCACATTTGGAGAATCGGCTCTGCAGATTTTAACTGGTCATTCAATGCAGCTCCTTGAAAGTAAAGTTTTAACGCAGGCAGTTGTTCTAACAGCCTTTCAACTACTTGAAGCAGAGATAGCCACCTTGTTTGTCCGATATGTAAAAGTTTGTGTGGTTTCACATTAACGAAAGACTGAAACTCCTTATACTCTCCGATACGTTTTGGGCTTTTTGATATAAAGTTATAGACATCTCTTGCAAATCCTTCCACTTTTTTTTGGCAATTTTTTGCAAGCATAAGACGCGCAGAGGTGAAATGAGTGACATATACATTTCATCAAAAACAAATTCGGAATATCCTTCTTCAGCAGTTGCGAAAGAGAGTGGTTTTGGCCAAACATTGCATTGCATCCATCTGCAGCAAATCCTATCATGTTCTGCTCATATGGTATGTCCCTTTCTTGAAAAAATTTTTTGCATTTATTATGCAATGCCGTGGCAGAGCTGTCAGTGACTGCAATAAGCCCCAAAAAAGTATCTTGTACTTTAAATGCCACTGCAGTTCTTGCAATAAGAGCGAGATGTTTCGTTGTAGATCTGTCTGTACTTTCATCGACAATAAGCGAAAACTTATTCGATTTTAACCGTTCTATTAAGTCGTCCTCTGCCACTTGTCCAGTTACCGATGTTATTATAGTTTGAGCCTTTGTCCGTCCAAATTTTAGTGAATGTACGACTTTGGGATCGCTAGCAACAGATTGTATGATACTGCTGAGATCTTCCGCCAAAGCAAAGGAAAGATTGTTTTTCGCCAAAAAGAAAGCCATCTGTATTTCAGCACATTTAACCTTATTTTTAAAAGAAGTTGACGGCTCAGGCAATAAAGAAAATATAGTTGGTTGATCGATGCCTAAGAGTAAAGTAATAACAATTAAAATAACATATAAAAACCAACATGAAACACTGTTTAGTAAATTTTTCACATAACAATTTGTTAAAGGAAATGCTAACGTACATATAAAAAGAGCACAAAAAGCACGTGGACACACGACAAGAACTTAACAAGTATAAAACGCAACTCTATACATACTTCTCGAATTTTTCTTATGCTTAACAGAAGCTTCATGCTTTTCTAAATCCCTCTTGCCTGAACAGCATTTGAGGTCTGATTTGCAAGATTTGCAATATGACAAACCATTACCCTTACTGCTTTTCGTCAACCAGGAATACTTCTTTTCCCAAGCTTCTGAGTACTTCGCGTCGTAGTGGACTTTCCTTTTCTTGGTTGGAGTTACGTTTGCTTCTTCGTCGGTGTCACTTGTTAAAATTTCCCTTTTTCACATAAATTTTGCACTTCCAATTTCAAGCACAAATTCTGAAGTAAGCTCTGCCAATCTTTTTGCAATTTAGCGCTGCTAACCCATTGAAAAAACGTTAACATATGGAAAACGGAATTTAGAGCTGCTAACCCAATATAAATCATATCATCTTTTTTTTATTTAATTCATAATATATTGATATTACCCAAAAACTTTGGGTTTTACAATTTTTTCAATATTTTTGAAAGTACGTAGTTTTAGTCTCTTCGTACGTAGATACGTAGATCTCCTTCGAAATACGTAGATCTACGTACAAATACGTAGACTTGGCAACGCTGGTAGCAACACTGCTGCGAACGAATGTTTTTCGCTCTCGCTGTGCCCGCTCTCTGGGGTTCTACGCTGTTCGGCTTTTGCCGAAGTTCTCTGGGGTTCCACGCTCAGGCTAGCGTTTGTAATCAAAAAATCTTGAGTTTAACGCATCTATGTATTCTATGGTTAGTGCTTTAGTGCATCACCGCCAGCCACGCCTCCTTTAAGGGATAATACCAATATTGAAAATGTAAGTTTAACCAAAAATATACATCAATTTATTTTTGCCTGCTCACTTCCACTTGTGGCATTTGTAATGCACAAAGTCGACAATTTCTTTGTCGTGCTTAATAATTTGGAAATTCTTCCATATACATACATATGTATCAGCTTTTGAAGTATTGTTAAATATTGTTATTTTGTCAGATTTTTGGGCAATTAATTTCACAATTTCTTTTTTGCGTGGCCATTTCTTTAGCATTATATAAAAAGAGTGACCAGGTTTCGTTACAGTAAAAACACATGGAAAACACGAAATATTGCACGAGTAATATTTCGTGTTACTAATAAATTGCAGTCAGTGAGTAATATCGATAAAGACTGAAAGCTTTATCGAACATTTTATTTGTTGCTGTTGTTGTTGTTGTTGTTTTTGTTGTTGTTTTTGTTGTTGTTGTTGTTGTTCTTGTTGTTGTTGTTGTTGTTGCTGGTCTGCCTGTTGCTGGTGATGAAAATCCTGTTGATTGCCGGCACCGGAGAGACGAACACGTTTGGCATTTGGTTCGTTTGGATTCATTTCTTGTTGTTTCTCACAGTCACGGTCGCCATGTAGAAATTAAAAGACTGTATCTTGACTTTGCCATTGACGGATTCAGAATGAATTGTCTCTCTTTATTTAATAATGGACTTATTGTTAGCCTAAAGTACATAATGAGGTTTGGAGTTCTGTCGCCCAGAGTAGCGGCAGAATGGGAGTATATAGCATGTCATATGTATTTGTATATATGTATGTATGTAAGGATGGTGCATAGTAGAGCTGGCAAACTATCGATGGTGGGCCCATTCGATATTTTCGATGTTTTGAGTGAAAAAATTCGATATATCGATACTATCGAAATATTTGCGGTCTTTTATTTTCATTTGAATTCAAAAATTAAAAATTTTTCATTTTATAATGTATATATGAAGAGAAACAAAAATGATAGTACTTTGGTAAAAATAACATTTTATATTGCTTCATTGCAAATGTATTTTCATACTTATTATAAAAAGTAACAAAAATTAGAGTATTTGGTAAAAATAACATTTTATATTGCTTCATTGCAAATGTATTTTCATACTTATTATAAAAAGTAACAAAAATTAGAGTATTTGGTAAAAATAACATTTTATATTGCTTCATTGCAAATGTATTTTCATACTTATTATAAAAAGTAACAAAAATTAGAGTATTTGGTAAAAATAACATTTTATATTGCTTCATTGCAAATGTATTTTCATACTTATTATAAAAAGTAACAAAAATTAGAGTATTTGGTAAAAATAACATTTTATATTGCTTCATTGCAAATGTATTTTAATACTTAATATAAAAAGTAACAAAAATTAGAGTATTTGGTAAAAATAACATTTTATATTGCTTCATTGCAAATGTATTTTCATACTTATTATAAAAAGTAACAAAAATTAGAGTATTTGGTAAAAAAACATACATGGTTAACTAAAAAGTTACTGGGAGATCCATTTGTTATGTTGTAAAAACACAAGCATATCAACATTTTTTGGTTTTAAGGAAGCTCGGCGATCGCTAACTATCTGTCCAGCTTTGCTGAACATCCTTTCCGAATCGATTGATGTTGCAGGAATGCAGAAAATTTTTTTTGGCAACATCACGCAAAGAAGAATTGTTGTACTGAAATTATAAAAAGAAATAGGTATTATTTATTAAGCATAGTATTAATGCTCAATAAAAAAAAATTACCTGCCAATATTGAAGGGGATCTATTTCTTCAGAGGAGTGCTCTATTCCAAAATATTTATGTATTTCAACAATGGACTCGGAGCGCTTTGTCTTGGGCAAATTGTCAATATTTTTTTTGACAAATTGAAAAAGTGTGTGACGTGAAGGTTTTTCTATTGGTATTGGAGGTGGCAAACTTGGAAATAACGGTCCTGAGACATCACCTTGATTCTTAGTACATATTAACTCATCCTGCAATTGTTTTTCTCCTTGGACTGCATTGGTGGGGGATCGAAATCCTTGCTTCTTGAATCGAGGGTCAATTAATGTGGCTATTCGTGGAATTGTCCGCTCTTCATATTTTGTCAGCCTTTTTATTATTGATTCAATTAAAAATGTGCATACTGTAAGACCGCTAGCAGTGCGAAGATTTTTTTTTAAGTTTTCTAAATTGTCTAGCAGACCACATGTTATTGGAATAATTAATGATATGGTTGCTCTCTTGTTGGAAGAAACTTTTGTTGTTGCGTTATCAAAGGGAGAAAGAATTTCTGATAAATCTCGCAGTGTATTGACCTCGTCAACTGTAAGAGGTTGAGGTGCTTTTGACAAATTGAGTAAGGCACTATTGATTGCTTCATATACTAGCAAAATTCTTTTAACCATTATATAGGCACTATTCCACCTTGTTGGAACTTCTTGCTTAAGGCCATATTTGGTTTCAGTATGTTGACAGTCCTTTAATTTTTGGTACGCAATCGTACTGCTTTTAAAATATGTTACAATGGTCTTGCATTTTTTTAATATTGTAGAAAGACAATCAAGTTTAAGGCAATCTTGCACCACTAAATTAAGCGAATGAGCAAAGCATGGTATGTGCCTCTTTTGGAGCAGTTCACATGCTTTTACCATGGTATTCGCATTATCTGTGACAATAGCTGTAATTTTAGTAATTATGCCCCACTCACAGCAGATAGCTCGAAGGGATTCCGCAATGTTTGAGGCTGTGTGATTTGTTGAATCAGCCAATTTATTTGTAGAGAGAACAACGGTGCGTAAACTGAATTCGTCTGTCACAAACGTGCAAGTTACAGTCAAGTATGCATCATTGGATACAGATGTCCACATGTCAGTGGTTATGGCACAATAATTGCATTTGCGTAAATAGTCTTGCAACTTTGATTTTTTATTTTCGTACAGCTCAACCATCATCACATTTTTTTAAGTATTCCTTGATGGTAACTTATATCGTGGGTCTATGAGCTTAATAAAATTAATGAATCCTTCATCTTCAACAACGGAGAATGGTCGCATATCTGATGAAATATACTCCATAAGCGCCATATCAAGCTCCTTTTTACGCTTGTTTGAAAAATCATAAGTCGCGCTTAGGTAGCTGTCGATTTTGTTAACCGTTGTTGGCAATTCATTTATTTGCAGTGTTGGGTGTATACGATTAAGGTGGTCAAACAAATTGGAGGTATTTCCACTTGTCCTATATAGCTTACCACATGAACGACACTTTGCATATTTACCGTCATTAATTCTTGTAAAGAATTGCCAAACTTTTGATTTGCCAATGCGTGGTTTTTTGGCCACCGTATTTTCAGCTTCCACATTGCAGATGCCGCCATCTATACATATGTATGTACATATAAAATTAGTTTCACGTTTCTAAGAATAAAATAAAATATAATAATCACCCTTGTTACTGTCAACCAGAAACTTGTCCATTCCAAAACCACCTCCAATAGCACCGAAAGATTCACTAAATAATAAAGGTTATTATACGGGATTATATAGTAATCCAACAAATTTTTTAACACTTCCACTTACCCAAATTTTAGTTTTCATTCGCATGTGTTGCGCCAGAACAAGTGATGTGAAAAAAACGCATCGCGTTATATTTGTTCACTATCGATAGTGGATAAAAAATATCGATGGTGGCGCAGAAACGTAAATATTCGATACCTCGATAGTACCATCGATAGTTTGCCAGCTCTAGTGCATAGCGTAGCGTTCTCCCGCTCCGGCCAGTCCGCATAAGTGGCGGATCCTATTACTGCACTTATGTATGTATATTTGTTATTGTACATATAAACATAGCAACAAAGTGTCGTTATGTTATGACTCATAACTTATGAGGTGTTACTCTTACTTTATAGTTGGGCATATGACCACTTGTTATGTTGTTTACTCTACAATACAGTGGGCATATGCTCATTCGGCATACAACATACTACACAAGGGTAGTACGAGTCTATTTCAAAATGAAGTAAGTAAGTCGTCTCGCCGACTTGGGTATACCATACACCAGTAAAACAAATATTTCAAATTTGTAATAACTAATGCATTTGCCTATTTTCCACAATTCTGTTCACATGCTTGTTACAAGCATATCTCAGTATCTCGCGCACTTATGCATATAAGCACCCTAGCGCCCCCCACCCGCCAACGGCCATCAAAGGCCTTATGCAAAAACGTTTATATGCTCGGTATTAGTATCAAATTTAAGTGTGCCAAATTTGATTGCACAAGGTAAAAAATTACGGGAGATAATCGAGTTTTTCAAATTTCGGGGGCGGAAAGGGGCGTGGCAAAATCTTTATACATATAAAATGCGCGCATTTACTATGCAAATATACATACCAAATTTGGTGTCTCTAGCTGCAATAGTTTTTGAGATAAACGTTTTTTTTGAATTGCGTGGGCGGAAAGGGGCGTGGCAAAAATTTGAAACAAACTTGATCACTCTACATACTAAACGAGCCTACATTCCAAATTAGGTGGCTCTAGCTTTTATAGTCTCCGAGATATAGGTGTTCATACGGACAGACGGACAGACGGACGGACGGACAGACGGACGGACAGACGGACATGGCTAGATCGACTCGGCTGTTGATACTGATCAAGAATATATATACTTTATGGGGTCGGAGAAGCTTCCTTCTGCCTGTTACATACATTTTGGCGACTTTAATATACCATTTCACCCTATGAGTGTATGGTATAATTATATATTAAGTACTGACTGTTTATGTGAACTATTACCAATTGATTACTGCCCAATCGAACAGGAATCGGAATAACTCTGTAGAGGAAGGATGGATGCCTACTGAAAAGTGGTATTTTAGCACTTATAATTAATTTTCTGTCAAAGAAAATCTCTTTGGCCGTCAACAGAGCATAAATGTCTTTTAACTCTGTTCCGCTACTTTTACCTGGCAGTACTAAAGTTTCAGATAATTTTTCTTTTATTTTAGTTATTTCTAATTTCATTTGGCTTGGCTTTAAAATATTAGTATTTAATCGACCATGGTTAATGTCTATCAATAAACTTATGCATAATGCCTGTCAGAATTTTTCACATTCATCAACTACGGAGCTTAATTCATTTACAATCATGAAAACCCGAATGGATTCTCTATACACGTAATAACTTTCTTTTAACAATTCTGTCATATTTTCAATCCGGTTGTTTATGTTGCCAAAGTTTTCATTTATCTCATTTATGGTAGTCTTAAGAATGTTTGCCGTGGAATCTAGCACCGATGTCTGCTCTCCTTCTAGATGCTTTAAATTCTGCTGATTTGTGAATAGGTTTCTCATGTTTTCTTCCATTTGTATCCTATGGTCCGCATCCATGACACCGGATAATATATGGTACAGTGACCCCATGAATTCAAACGGTGCACAGTGGTTGCGCTTGTATGGAGTGAGCGGCCAAAAATACTTCTAGTAGAGATATCGAGCTAAAATTTTTACTGAAAGGTCTATAAAAGATTGTAACTATAATATATAAAAATGGATAGATTTGGACAATCGCACTCCCATCTGTTCACCCACTTCCATCCAAAGAAAATATTTATTTTTGTTTTTATTGTAAAGTTTATTTTTTAAACTGTGTCTTCTAATAAATCTATAGTAGACCTTAATAGCATGGACCTTTGTTTATTAGTTAGTTTTCTGATTCCTGAAATTAAAGGATCTGAGCTTAAAAGTAATCTGTTCATTAAATCTGTATTCGTTATTACTCTTGATAGTTTTCGGGTGTGCTTCAATCTAAATATTTTACTGTCTTTATTTCTGGCCTCTGCGGCTTCTTCAGAAAGCTCTCCGATAGGTACCAAGCAATGCTTTATTACTTCAGAGCCGTGTATTAATACCACTAACCATAGAATACATAGATGCGTCAAACTCAAGATTTTTTGATTACAAACGCTACCCTGAGCCTGGAACCCCAGAGAACTTCGGCAAAAAGCCGAATAGCGTAGAACCCCAGAGAGCGGCCGCGGCGAGAGCGAAAAAAATTCGCTCACAGCAGTGTCGCTACCAGCGTTGCCAAGTCTACGTATTTGTACGTAGATCTACGTATTTCGAAGGAGATCTACGTATCTACGTACGAAGAGACTAAAACTACGTACTTTCAAATGTATCAAAAAAATATATAAAACAATATGTATAAAAAACTTTGGCCAAGCTGAGAGTCGAACCCCGGCTGCCCGATCGCCAAGCGAGCACTCTATTGACACAGCCACCGGGCTACATACAAAACTGATCCCAATATTTCTTGATATTCTTTCCACAGGGGCATGTCCTATTCGCTTAGTCGCTGTTTTGTCGAAAATTAAAAATTTTTGTCGAACGAGCTATTGAAATGCGGTGTTGTACAACTTCACGTCACACACACACTACGAAGCATGAGCATGTACCGACGAGTGAAATGCGGTGTTGTACAACTTCACGTCACACACACACTACGAAGCATGAGCATGTACCGACGAGTGTACACATACATAGACAGAACGAAATGACAAGCGACATAGAGCTGCCTGCGTCGTTCGGTAGTCTGTGCCAGACTGAATTATTTTCGATGCGTAGCGACACTGCTGCGAGCGAATTTTTTCGCTCTCGCCGCGGCCGCTCTCTGGGGTTCTACGCTATTCGGCTTTTGCCGAAGTTCTCTGGGGTTCCAGGCTCAGGTTAGCGTTTGTAATCAAAAAATCTTGAGTTTGACGCATCTATGTATTCTATGGTTAGTGGTATTACCTACGGTGGTCAAGATTATTTCAAATTCTTCCCACGCGCAGTAAGCGCGCAGAAATTTGTTGCAAAAAAAATTTGCCACGCCCCCCTCCGCCCACGAAATTTAAACAAATTTGATTTTCTTAAAGACTATAATACCTAGAGACATCAAATTTGGTATGTATATTTGCTTAATAAATGCGCATATTTTATATATGCAAAGATTTTACCACGCCTCTTTCCGCCACCGTAATTTGGAAAAACTCGATTATCTCACGTAATTTTTTACCTTTTGTACTCAAATTGGCACACTTGAATTTGAGGTTAATACCCAGCAAAATGCCAAATTTTATCAAAATCAAACTAAAAATAGCCAAGTTATGCATATAAACATTTTTCCAGTTGGCCGTTGGCTGGTGGGGTCGCTAGGGTGCTCGTAAGCTTGCGTGAGCGAGGTACTGAGATATACTTCTAAAAAGCATGTAATCAGAATTTTTGAAAAAAAAAAAAAGTAAATGCATTTGTTATTATAAATTTGAAATATTTGTTTTACTGGTGTATGGTATGCCTAAGTCGGCGAGACGACTTACTTACTTCATTTATATTATATTCTGTCTCTTACCGCTGGTGGGGGAAAACAAGAGTTAATTTATTTTTGCTACCTATGGCTGATCTTAGCAATCACACTTGGATAAGAATTCAGACTTTAAGGAGTTGATTCAATCTTTGAGTCTCTTACCACTGGTGGGGGAAAACTGCAGAGTTCCTTTTTCTCGAAGGACCAAAATGAATAGGGAATCCGGAGAGAAGGAAAATAACCCAATCTTCATTCGTTGAAGTACGGAGTTTATATAGGATTATCTTGGGCTCTAGGAAGTAACAATTGTTCTTAGAAGATCTTATTCTAGACTCACACCCACGTATTTGGGGGTTATAAATTTATTATTATTTTGGGCTCGGCGTCGGCCACTTGACATCCTGCCGTTGTGATCTTTTGGGTTAGTTTAGAATTACAAGTGTTTTCCCACATCGTGGGTGGCTGATTGTAATTCTAGTCATATGCTAGGTTAGTTGTTTGGTACAAAGGTACAGTTGTATTGTGTTTTCTTTGTGTTTTCAGGATGTCAAGTGGCCGACGCCGAGCCCAAAATAATAATAAATTTATAACCCCCAAATACGTGGGTGTGAGTCTAGAATAAGATCTTCTAAGAACTATTGTTACCTCCTAGAGCCCAAGATAATCCTATATAAACTCTGTACTTTTGTTCATATTTACAATTCAACGAATGAAGATTGGGTTATTTTCTTTCTCTTCGGAAATCCCTATTCAATTTGTCTGATCCTTCTCTTTTAATATATTAAAGACCTCAATCCCATTAGTTTCAATTGCTTCGATTGCAAGAGTTTTTTACTTCAGTGTTCCTGCGAATTAGGCAAAAACATTTCAAAGAAATTGGCAAAAAGAGTATATTGATTTTGGTCAGATGTGTACAACGCATGTAAGAAAGCATCTCCGACCATAAAAAGTTTATATATACTTGATCAGTACGAAGAGACGAGTTCATTTAGCCATGTGTCTCCGTCCATCTGGATCCTCCTAGACCGATAAAGCTACAAGGTTGAAACTTTTCTCAATAAAATCGTTATTTTCTGAGCTATTGTTGTAAATTAAATAATTAAGCCCACAAAAACGACTGTAACAAATTCGATCAAGATCGGTGGAAAACAGTGAGTGTTTAAGAATAAACATAGTGTTCATCTGACCTGGCTTCACCAAATCAGATGCACTAAAGAAAACACAATACAACTGTACCTTTGTACCAAACAAATAATCTAGCATATGACATTACAACCATGAATTACAACCAGCCTCACACCATGTGGGAAAAAACACTTGTAATTCTAAACTAACCCAAAAGATCACAAAGGCAGGATGTCAAGTGGCCGACGCCGTGCCCAAAATAATAATAAATTTTCAACCCCCAAATACGTGGGTGTGAGTCTAGAATAAGATCTTCTAAGAAAAATTGTTACCTCCTAGAGCCTAAGATAATCCTATATAAACTCCGTACTTTTGTAAATAAAATCAGTTCATATTTTGAATTCAACGAATGAAGATTGGGTTATTTTCTCTTCTCTCCGGGAATCCCTATTCATTTTGGTCCTTCGAGAAAAAGGAACTCTGCAGTTTTCCCCCACCAGTGGTAAGAGACTCAGAGATTGAATCAGCTCCTTAAAGTCTGAATTCTTATGCAAGTGTCAAGGCTAAGATCAGCTAAAGGTAGCAAAAATAAAACAACTCTTGTTTTCCCCACCAGTGGTAAGAGACAGAGTATAAAACAAAAAGCAAAATATTGCTTAATAATTAAAAAGTGCGTGCGTCCGATTTTAAAGACAGCTTGGCTAGTGGAGCAACTGTAGTAATTTCGGCGGCGGGAGTTTTTGTGTGTGGCGTATTCGAAGCCCTAATATCGAAAGTAAAAAAAATGTTAATTACATAGTGTATGTATATGTATATACGCTATATATATAGTTGCAAGTCGGCAACTAGAGACAGCAACAGAGCAACAAGATAGTTGCAGAGGAGAGGCGACTGGAGGCGAGTAAAGAAACGGCGAACCACCAGCAAACTATCGGCAAACCCATTGGCAGACAAGCAGCAGCAGATTATCGGCAAAATCTACTTGGCAAACTCTAGTTGGCGGACAACAGTGGCGAACGGTGTCAACAACAGGATCATCAGATAAGATATAAATTAAGATAGTTATAAGTACATCTATCTATTTTTATTATTATATACTTATATCGATATCCTAATATACGCATAAAACAAACATGTTCCCTACCAAAACTGAGAAATTGTTAGGGAAGCAACACGAGTTGCATTAAAGATTAAAGAAGATAGAAGAGTTAGATGCTAGTAAGTTAACTAGCAAGATTCTTAATGAATTAACTGAGATTCAGAAGCAATGGATTAGTTACCATAGCCAAATGATACAGAGTGGTGTAACCGAACACTACTATTTTACAGATGGAAAGTATGAGGAGGGCTTAGAGATGATAGCCAGATTAATAGCCAAAGGAGAGTCAAGTAGGCGAGGCACTGTTGAATCGGAGAGCAGTGAAGCAGATGCAACGATGTCAGAAAATGTTGAGATCAGCATCGGAGAGTCGCGGGGAAATGCGACCTCCAGTCATGAAAACGATAGTGGTAACCATGAGATATTTATGGATAGAGTCCGACAGCTCCAGGAATATTTGGATAGGGTAACCAAAGAGTTACGCACTATAGATAATTCAACAGGCAATGAGGCGTGCATAATATATATTAATAAGATCAATTATTTATGGGAGAAAGTACAGGCGTGCCAGGTTGTGTTGAAAGATGCAAAATTTAAAAATGCTTTGGATGATTTAGAATTCGATGTCCGGAATTCAGTATCAGTGTTAGAAATAAAAATAAAAAATTTGAAAGTTGAGAATGTTACCGTGAGAGGCGAACTACCGGTGCTGCCAAAAATACAAGTACCCACATTTTCTGGAGAGCCAAGAGAATGGGACTTGTTTGTAGAATTATTTGCGGAACTGATTGAAAAAAGAGAGGATTTAAGTCTTGCTCTTAAGTTCAATTATTTAAAATCCGCGTTAAAGGGCGAAGCAAAGAGCAGGGTAGCCCATCTATTGTCAGGATCAACTGATAACTATAGTGCCGCTTGGGAATTGTTAACCAAGCGGTATGAAAATAATCGGAGGGTATTTTCCGAACAATTAAGTCGGATCGTTGATTTACCGATGATCAACAATGAATCCGCAAAAAGTATAAAAGGAGTGATTGACATAATTAATGAGTCAATACACTTAATTAAAATTAAAGCAAATTTGTCCGATGAAGTTGACGTAATAGTCGCTCAACTCATACTTCGGAAATTTGACAGAGAGACTCTACAATTATATGAGAGTCAAATTAGAAAAACAAGGCAGATTCAAATGCTATCTGATGTCATGGAATACTTGGAGCAAAGATATTGCTCGCTAAGTGCCATGAGCAAAGAAGAGAAAAGACCGCTAAAAACTGTGTTAAATTATGCGGAAATCGAAAATAAATGTCCGATTTGCAAAATTGCCGGGCACAAAGCGTATAAGTGCTATATGTTTAAAGGGTTGACACCTACTGAAAGGTATGAAACAGCCAAAAAAGTGCAGCTTTGCATAAGATGCTTGAACCATTCAAGCAATAAGGTGTGCACTAATGAAATGGTCTGTTCATTGTGCAGTAAGGAACACCATACCTTACTCCATTTTGAAGAAAATCAGGAGAGAGTTAATACTTGTGTAACCGCACAACCAGCACTGTTGGCCACAGCAGTAATACAAGTAAAAAATTTAAATGGAGGATATAAGACTCTAAGAGCCCTTATTGATTGTGGTTCACAGAGCAATATTTTGTCTGAAGAGGCCGCTCAAATATTAAAACTACCTAAAATTAAACTAATATACAGAAATAAGTGGCGTGTCCTCAATAAAATCCAATAAAGCAAAATATAAGGTAAAAATAGATGTTAAGACGCGAAATCCTTGGAAAGGACATCTTAGGGTTGAGGCAATTGTGTTGCCAAAGTTAATGAAAGCTCTTCCATTAAAAATAGCAAACGTGGATATGTCAAAATGGCAAACTTACGTTCTAGCTGATCCTACATTTAATAAACCTGGTAGGATTGATATAATAATGGGAGTAAACGTATATACCCAAATCTTAAAAGGGGGAATTACAAAGATTGATGGCCTGCTAGGCCAAAATACTCAATTTGGTTGGATCGTTTCGGGGTGCACCAAATCAAATCAGAATAAATCTGTGGTGGCAACAACAATAGATGTCACAGGTTTTGAACAACGATGCGAGAAAAAGAAAAGTAAATTTCAAAATAAAAATAATACAGTTCCAAAGAAATACAAGAACAAAACTCAAGAGATAAATTTATGGCCCCCGGCAGGACCTCACATTGGAGGTAAATTGAAAACTAGGAACAAAAAAGTATATATCCCAGAGCCAGTAAAAAATGAAAATATTCAGAAGACAATGGTTCAATTAGATAATGATTATCTAAAAAATAATATTAAAATAGATTCCGGTAGTAAATTGTCCGAAACTGTACTACCAAAAAAGCAGATATGGCAAAATAATTATAAACGGACAACATTTAATAATGACCAGAATAACCACTCAAATTTCAGCAATCAGCGATATTTCAAAATAGTGGAGCAAAGATCACATTGGAACAGGTCAAAAAGTAAAGGTAGTTATTTTTCAAATACTCCACCTTATAAAAAGGCTAGAAGTCAGCACACTAATACACATCAGGAGTGGGTAGATATCCCAAAACAGAAATCGCTAGGTAATATGCCAAATATTATAAAAACCAGTAGAAGCCAACTCAGTAATACATACGTCAGAATTGGTAAGAATAGGAAGTCAGTTACAATCGGTAAAGGAACATAAGATTGACTAGGTTGAACGTCCGTAATGTAACTGATCATGATTCCTTAATAATAATTATCTTACAAATGATAATATTAATAATAATTTGTATAAGACAACTAACTATAAAAATAAAGTCCAAAACGCCGCATTTGGTGGCCCTTTGCAGAATGTTTAAGAATAAACATAGTGTTCATCTGACCTGGCTTCACCAAATCAGATGCACTAAAGAAAACACAATACAACTGTACCTTTGTACCAAACAACTAATCTAGCATATGACTAGAATTACAACCAGCCTCACACCATGTGGGGAAAAAACACTTGTAATTCTAAACTAACCCAAAAGATCACAACGGCAGGATGTCAAGTGGCCGACGCCGTGCCCAAAATAATAATAAATTTTCAACCCCCAAATACGTGGGTGTGAGTCTAGAATAAGATCTTCTAAGAAAAATTGTTGTTAAAAACGTCTTTATTTTGTCTAACGCGAGAAGTTTTTGAATGTATTAGTGTATATAATCCTTTTGTAGTCTTTGTTTTTACATTCTTGTCGGATGGCCTGCAATTGGTTTAAAAAACAGCAGGTTTCAGTTGTCTTATTTGATTTTGTATGTCGCCAACAGTTAATTTGATCAATTCCCAAGAATGCTGTGTATAAGTTGAGCACCTAAATCATAATATGGAAGACCCAAGTCCGTCAACACGGGCCCATTAAGTGCATGCCCAATGGCCGATCCTATTTCATCATCACATGCAATGCCCATTGGTTAACCCCACTCTATCATCACATGCCCATTAGTCGCAAGATCGCCTATCCCAAATTACAGTCCGATCGCTAGGATAAACAACAAGCCTGCACCCCACTTTCCCAGGCCCTTGAAGAATGAAGTCCGGTTCAGTGCATGCCCAGAATCACGACACAATTTTCGGCAATAAACAAAGAATGGTCTTGCACAATTGTGTAAACAAAGAATGGTCCTACGCATTATGCATTATGACATTAGCCTGTATTTGGCAGCGATTGCGGTCACATAAATAAGGCCTTTTAATTTTTATACCCTTGCAAAAAGGGTATAAAATATTAATTTTGGTCAGAAGTGTGCAACGCATAGAAGGAAGCATCTCCGACCATATAAAGTATATATATTCTTGATCAGCACGACGAGACGAGTTCAAATAGCCATGTCCGTCCGTTCGTCTGTCAACAAACTCCTCCTAGACCGTAAGAGCTACAGAGCTGACATTTTGGACGTAGGCTTGCATACTGAAGGGGTTGTATCTCGGATTCAGCCGGATCGGACCACTATATCATACAGCTCCCATACAAACGTCAAAGTCACGAACAGTGACTTTTCTGAATAACTTCGCTATTTTCTGAGCTATCGTCATGAAATTTAATATTTGTGAGTTTATTGCACCTAACAACAATTTGATCAAGATCGGGTGACTATATCATATACCTCCCATAGGAACGATCGGTGGAAAACAGTGATTTTGATCGTTATTTCGTATGCTAAGATTGTAGGCCACTCTTTCGCAAACATTAGCCTTTTTGGATAAAACTTATTTCACTTTGATGGCTATAGCTAAGGAAAGAGTAACCCAAAAAGTTGCAAGGGTATACAAACTTTGACGCGTTCGAAGTTAGCCCCGGCCTTCTGTTTTTTTTTTTTAATTAAAAACGCCAGCAAATATTAAATACACATATTCATACTTAATAATATAATGGATGACCTTTATTTCAAATTTTTTTCTACAGAAGAATGTCTATTTTCCGACTTGTTTTCGCCATTTCGTTCAAAATATCCTCTGGAGTGACTTCACTTTTAGAGCGGATGTTGAGCAAAGCTAGTCCGTTTAACCTCTCTTGACCCATTGTACTTCTTAGGTACGTTTTCAGACTCCTTAGTGAAGAAAAAGAGCGTTCGCTCGGAGACTGGAAGCGTCGCAGCAATTTGCAAATACCGATGAATTACTATTTTCCGACTTGTTTTCGCCATTTCGTTCAAAATATCCTCTGGAGTGACTTCACTTTTAGAGTGGATTTTGAGCAAAGCTAGTCCGTTTAACCTCTCTTGACCCATTGTACTTCTTAGGTACGTTTTCAGACTGCTTAGTGAAGAAAAAGAGCGTTCGCTCGGAGACTGGAAGCGTCGCAGCAATTTGCAAATACCGATGAACCGTGGGGTAAAAAGAATCGCAACAATGATTCAATGCATGAATGAACGTGTTTTGTCGCTCATCTTTTGGGATTTTCGAACATCGCCTGAAAAAAGTTTTGCTATATTTTATCTTATGGCGTAGTACAAAAATTAATTTGTAACCACATTTTTACTTGATTTACTGAATTATTTACAATTATGAAATAATTAAATAAATAACAAAAATGAAATAAATGAACATGAAAATAATGCGAACAAATATATCATTCAAGAATAATTGTGCCACCAGAAATCATAAAAGTCAATTACCTTTGCCACATTTTCATTTCAGCTTGAAATTCTTCGGTCGAAGAGTGTGTATTCGGCCATTGGGATAAAAACTGATTTTCGATAGTATTCTTCTAGGTTACCAGTATGGTAGTTTCTTTTGCTTCTGCGAAAATTTTTGCAAATGTGGCGTTTGCATTTCTCCTCATATCTTGAACTTCGCTCAACAAGTTATCTGCATATCTTACACAAATGCTCAAATCGCAATCTTTTTTTGTAAACTTAAACTGAGATTTTTCTTTTGTCAAAGTTTCATCTAGTTCTTCAAGTGCCAGACAAGCATATTCATACACATCTTGAAACAATTGTAAAGAATCAAGGTGCTCCACCCATCGAGTCTCACAAAATTTGAGCAATCGAGTACGCTTTGCATTAGGAGCATCATTCTTGATAAAAGTCTGCAAAATGATACCAGCTTTACTTGATTGGCGAAAAAAATTAACTATTGCTTTTCTGATTGATGGAACGTCGCATGCATGGGAGACGACCAAATTTAAACTGTGATTCGCACAATGGAGGTAAATGGCTTGTGGATAAGATTTTTGAACTTCAACAGCGCAACCCTGGACTATTCCACTCATCGCGCGCGCTCCGTCATAACCTTGTTAATGAAAGAGACAATAGAAAAAACGTTACAGAAAAATTACATTTAGCACACAAGGAAATTTATTATGGAATTCCATAAAAAAGAAAGGCACAGCAATTTTTCAGTACTAATTTTTTTTAATTCACCTTGCCCAACCATTAAAGAAGACTCAACTTTCAACTCTTTCAGAGTTGTTAGAAGTGCATTGCTGAGCCCTTTCCCGGTTACATCTTTCACAGGTGTAAAACACAAAAAATCTTCCTGAAGTCGATATCCCTCTTTTGAATTTTCGGTATATCGCACACAGATTGAAAATTGTTCAATTCCGCTGACGTCAATGGTTTCATCAGCGATAACTGCGAAACATTTTGACTTGTTAACGCGCTCGACAAGTTTTTCTGTAATCGTTTTTCCAGCAGCATTTATTATTTCGTTTTGAATAGATGGACTTGTATATGTAGCTTTGGCAGAAGCAGTGTCCAAATGTTGACGTAAATCTGCATCACCTTTTTCCAAGGCAAAACGCAATAGTGCTTTGAAATTCCCTTCACTTTCTTTTGCAACTTCTGTGGATATTGGACCGGAATCACGATGACCTCTTAGTGCGATCCCTTGTCTGCCACATAGAAGTACAGCCCGGATGATTGGAGTCAATTTCCGTCTATTGTCGATTCGCATTTTCATTCGACTCAAATCGATTTCACTCAAAATATCGTCTTTTTTGTTCTCAAAAACCGATTTGAAATTCTCTGAATCGATGAAAGCATTTTTGTGGTACTCTTTTTCTTGTTGATCTCGGAACATTTTAAGGTCTTTCTTCCAGTTCCTGAACGGTGCCCCCACAAAAGTTTTCACAATTTGATGACTCCCCTTGCCAACTGATCCGACTGCCGAGTAAGACAACCATTGAAAGGATCGCAACCAAGACAACTGAAATTTTAAATTTCGATTGCTTGATGTTGGAAACTTAAAAGTTTCATCTGGGACCCATACATCAACAAGAAGTTCATATTCTTTTTTGTCGTTGAGATTTTTCCGGCAGTAAGTAACAATGTCTTTCGGGGAAACCTGCAAACATTTTTTTATTTGTAAAATTTCTATCTGGATCCGAAATTTCTATTTGTCACTTTCAATTCCAAAGTTATTGATATGGAAAGGTGGAAAACAATTTGCTTTTCCCAGCTGCATTGGGAAAATTACGATTCTTATTGCTAGTAATTGTAACTTCGTGTATTACAAGTAGGAGCATTTTGAATCGAATAAAGGTACAATTGACTGCAGCAGCATAAGTAATGACTGTTAAATACCTGTGCAATTTTGGGCTCGAGTGAAGATGCTGTATCGGGAGCCTCTGCTTGCTGCTTATCAGTTTGTTTAGAAGTTTCCTAAATGAAATGTAAGTTTGAGGAAATCCAAAACATGATGATTCACTTGATATTTCAACTTTAGTATTCGATATGAAAATTTTTACTTACCTCCTGATTTTCTAAACTAGGTCTTTTAACGAAAAATTGACGAATGTCCATTCTTGTGTATGTGATCTTTTTAGAATTTACTCACTATATTTAAGTTTACACGCTTTTTAGTGTTTAAATCACAGAAAAATAAATATCATTCACTGATCGGTGGTAAGAACGCTGGTCAGGGTGGAATGGAAAACAACATAAATTTTCAAAATGCTGTAATATATTACGGAAGTTCAAGAAATTGTCGCAAGAATTTCCATTCATAATATTGCAGCCGAGTCAAAATAAACGGCCCTCGCTCAAAACAGACAAATTTATTTCAAGACGGATTAGTCACACTGCCTACAGCCCACACTACGATCAGCTGTAGTCAGCTGATTGACTTAGTGTGGCAACTTAGCGAAGATAAGCGAGTGTAGCAACATCGGGATTCGCTGAGAAAAAACGTGCTTTTGAAACTATGTATATGTATGTATGTATAAACTATGAATGATTTCTCCACACTGAGAAATATAATTATATGTTGTTTCTTGCATTTATGTCGTTGTTATCAATAGTACTTTCGTCACAGATTTTTCTACAATAAATAAAGTAATTATTTTATTACAAAAGTATCTTTCCAAATTTTTGACTATTTCGGGGGGTTTCTGAAAACAAAAACATTTCATATGCTTTGGGAGAGTCTGTACCGAAGCTACTACCACGCCACCTTAAGGCCCGTTTCGCGTTTTCCGATAAATATAAATATTGGCTCACGAGTTGCGAAATATAACTTTATCAGACGAGAATAAATTGTATTACAACAAGTATTGTCGATAAAGGCGACTTCCACGACAAACGCAGCTGTGGAGGAGGATCGTTAATGGTATGGGCTGCCTTTGCTTTATTCCGGCAAAAACAAATGCGGAAATGTATATTCAACTTCTTGATATAGAGATCATTGATTTTGCGGAAAATTTTTAACCTGACGATATGATTTTTCAATGCTGCATCACACACGGCAAAGTTTACAAAAGAGGTTTTTTCCTCACATAATTTTGATGTTTGCCCTCAATCCAATTGAAGATATTTGGGGCATTTTATCGGCCTACGTATACAAAAATGGACGTCAATTTAACTCAATAGTGCACCTTAAGGAAACTGTGATCGCTGAGTGGAAAAAATTAACAATAACACATTAACTAACAAGTAAGTGATGATTGTAAGTGATATTTCATATTTGGAATTTTGTTTAATATCTTTGATCCTAAAACATTTTAACCCCCATAACCTTTTAAAAGGTTGGAACGACTAAATATTAATTCAAATATTTGTTGAAAACAAAAATGCTATGCGCCTTGAACAACAACTTAATTTTTTATATAGGGGGAAATGGTATATTAAAGTCGCCAAAATGTATGTAACAGGCAGAAGGAAGCTTTTCCGACCCCATAAAGTATATGTACATATTCTTGATCCGCATCTACAGCCGAGTCCATCTAGACATGTCCGTCTGTCCGAACGCGTAGATCTCGTAAACTATAAGAGATAGAGCCAGAAAATTTTCATTTCATTTCAAATTTTTGCCACGGCCCTTTCCGCCTTTTCCGCAATTTTAAAAAAACTTTTATCTCAAAAACTAAAAAGTCGAGGTCAAATTGTTGGGTGAATAAAAACAAAATAAAAACAGTTTGTTCTTATGTTATTCTACGATATATTTCGCCCACTCATCGGTGGTCGTCTTCTGGAAAACTATAAAAACATTTAATTGTGATTAACTTTAACATTCATTTAACAACAAGAAACACCTACTTATTTATTTTTACACGTCCAAAACTCTGTGACGTGGAGCTACACACTGACTGTATCTACCTTATAATTAAGTCTTATATTTGTCGGGGTATTTATTATGTGCAGCATCTCCAACGTGTAACGTTTGTTGTAATGTTGTTCTTGGTCTATTATGTTTACTTCGTCAAAATTTGGGGAATGTCCACTGGCGGCACAGTGGGCCATAAGTGCCTTTTTTTGTACATTGGAGTGTTGACGAACTTTATAGTCAGATCTATGTCGTGATAGTCTATGTATATAAAGGTGCGTACATGTAAGTATACAATAGTGATGGAAACAAAATATAAATTAACTATCTGCATTTGACAGAGGCTGAGTCGAGAGAACTAACGGCCGTGCAAGCTGAAAATATCTGGAAAATACCAGAAGTTGTACACAGCATGGCTGTCCAAGCGAAATCATCTGAAAAGAATCAGAGGCTGAGCACGAAATAAAACCATTTCTGTGCCAACATAGAAAAATCGTTGTGGCGCAACGAGTGGGAAAACACAAAAGAAATTTCATCGGCAATTAAAAAGCGGAACAAATTACTGCATCTCGGCGGACCACAGCTACTAGAGATGATGTACAGTCTTCCAGGCGCGTTAGTGGCATACGATGCGACAAAGGAAAATGATGTATTTACTCCACTGGTGGATAAATTAAATGAATATTTTTCACCGCAACGTAACGCCGTATTCGAAAGGCACATGTTTCGCAGCATGGTGCCCCGCCAAGGTGAGTGCTTCGCCGAGTTCTTGCTGCGGCTAAAATAACAAGCCAGTAAATGCTCTTTTGCACCAAGAT
Source organism: Drosophila equinoxialis (assembly GCA_018150345.1). Taxonomy (NCBI): domain Eukaryota; kingdom Metazoa; phylum Arthropoda; class Insecta; order Diptera; family Drosophilidae; genus Drosophila; species Drosophila equinoxialis. Next base: position 146,498 of record JAECWI010000656.1, read on the forward strand.
CGAAATAGAGGAAATCTGCATCGCTGATAAAATCATTGATGCCTGGGCTAAGACGGCGTTGAAAAAGAAGCTATTAGAAGCGGAGCTCAAGCTGGAGGAGATAATAAATACTTGCACAGTTGAAGAGCAAGTGAATCAGTAGTCAGAGGCAATGGTGATTCCGTCGGATGCCGATATTGTGAAGAAAATTGCCGTCCAAACAAAAAGAAATGACAGGACGAATGATGTGTGTGGCCGGTGTGGAGCAGCAGACCATGATGAACGCAGTATGGCATGTCCGGCAAGAAACTTAAAATGTAATAAATGTTCCCGGTTCGGGCATTATGGTCGGATGTGTAAGAGCACATTGAAGAGACGTTTTGGAACACCACATGATACGAACTTAGTCCCGGGTGCGCGCCATCGATGAGGAGGAGACTAAGTGTCACGGCGGCAACAGTTGGTCGAAATTTTTTAAAATAACTGGTGAACCAGAAGGAGAAGAAACCATAGCATGTCTACTTGGGGGATCCCAGCTGCAAATGATAATACGATACAACCTGATAAGCCTTGGCGATTGGCTGCAACTGAATAGTGTACATGCGACTGTTCGTACCAACTCGTCTACCCAGTTTCGAGCCTATGCTTCGGATGACGCGCTGAGGGTGACTAACGTTTTTGAAGCTCCGACAAGAATTCAGGAAAGACAAGATATGATTGCTACATTTTATGTAATTAAAAATGGTAGACAATCGTTACTAGGACGAGACACAGCCGTACAACTCAAAAATTGGTCCTAAAAATTGGTTTGTGAAATTGCCCATAGACCACAATGTGAGACCAGTGCAGCAGCCAATGCGGAGATTTCCGACTGCGTTAGAAGATCGAATTGCAGAAAGGAAGCCAGGCTGTGCAGCAAGACATTATAGAGCCAGTCCATGGACCGATTTCATGAGAATCTTTTAAAAGCAAAAATGTGTGTACAAAACAACAAATTCCAGCCATATTCTATCGGACCATGGTATCGAAGCGTGTAGCATGTAACGTTGAATCTCACAAGGAGTGTTGAGCCGATGTTCGTTCATAGTGCTGGCCGAGTACGCGATAGGTTCGGCTAGGGTCTGGTCGGCTGGGAGTGGGTTACACGATAGAGATTAGCCAGAACTACAGTTGCTCACATTCGATACAGACATACAGGATTAAGGACGAAAGAAGGAAGGCCTGAGGAGAACAGAAACACGAACACGTTAAACTCTGTAGTATCAAGATGTACACATGTTGGTTTACTTCATGATAGCATATTGTCTTGTCATGTAAACGATCCTCGGGCCACGTCTGAATTGAGGATCCCTCCAACATGTCCTACGGCCTCTTTTTATTTCTCAGGCGGTTGCATGGTTCCCAAGATTTAACGCTTATAGGGAGTTCATTTCAAAGAACAATATTTTATTAATTTCTAAACTTATGACCAAAGCAGGATTCATTTCCTAATTTAATTCATTCTTCATATCTCTTTCGGAAACAAACGAACTTAAAATTATTCCGAATTATATGAAGTGTAATGCGCGGAGGTACCTAAAATAGGATTAGTACTAAATTAAAGGTTACTGATTATCGACTTTGTTTTTGGCTATTCAAGCTCATCTTCATGTTTTAAAGTCGTAAACTAAATACTGGTCGGATAATAAGTTTGGAATTTATCCTCAAATTTGAAATGTATCCGATGAAACAATTCGTTTATCAAACATAATTATCTTACTGGTTATCCTGAGATTTGGTTACAAAAACCCAAATTTATATTTAAATTTACAAAAAAAATCGAATCAAATCAAACTGATGCCGGGAGAGAATAGGATAAAAATAAAAACGAAACGGTTAAATTTCCTAATAAATTTACATATTGGCAATGGCACAAACGCCCAACATATTCAAAGGCTCCACAAACGAATAACCCGAATCAATTAATAATTTTTCTTTTATGGTTTGACTTACAGTTTTAGTCCAGCGGCGAAAGATCTTTTGAAGCGGAGGCTGTTTAAAAATAGATAAGATGATTTAAGGTAGTCAGAAGCCTCTGATTCTGTTTGGGAGCACCCGTATTCGATTTAGCACATTAACAGTATCAATACTCGTATCCTCTCTCTCTTTGCGAACAAATAATTATTATAAGTATAGGTTGTCTAATCAAGTTTTTTCCAGTAGGGATTAGTATTTAAAATAGGTGTGAAATCGAAGATCATGAATTCAAAATAAATTAAATGTCATATAGGTTTGGGAGGAATGCGGTGTTGTAATTATAACTATGTGCTTGGTTAGATAAATTAAATGGAAATTCGAACTTTATACTGTTTTTAGAGGGGCTTCCTGCTTGTACACTTCAATGACATTCTCAATGATTTCCCATTGATTCCCATGGGTAAAATCCTTTACTAGTGGCTTATACCACATGGCCGTTTCATCCGATTCCTCTGTTAGTGGTACTTGTATGCCATAGGTTTGCATGGCCAATGAGAGGCAACCAATGGCCACAGGCGATGTGCTTAAATTTTAATATGTTAGCACTATGGTGAAAGTCTTGCAAATAGGATGCAGCAGCTTTGGCTACCGGCACCGAATACCATACAACCGGGCCCACCCAATCCTGTAGAGGGTATAGTAAAGTAAATACTGGGGAGCCAGATCGATGTTGAGATCAAAGCCTAGTGTGCGTCTTATTAATAATTCAGCCTGGACAATGGCATCACGCATTGACCAGTATTCACCATTAAAATCCAGTGGAGACCTGACGATTAATGCAACATGCCACTTTTATTGCGTATCTTTACCGTATCATCGTCTTTAATTTACCAGACAAATACAGCGGAGATTGTAGTGAAGTTGGCAGCGAGGAATGTATTGGTTGCAGCAGGATTGAGCACCTCTGTCTCCTTTGGTAGTTGGGTTAAGAAAGATCGAGGCCACGCGGATTTAATCTTTTAATTTTCCTTTCTGCCAATTATCTTTTCTTTTATATTCTTTAATCTGGGGCTGAGCTCTACGCCGATATCTCACCGATCGATACGTGACGACTAACGTAAATACGTGAGGTCATAAATTATCGATAACACTATGTACTCCTTACGGTACTAAAAACAAGCTAAATTGGCTGTTTCCACAAATAAATATTTTCTGTTAATTTTTCGAATTTTGAACGACAAGCGCATGTTACACACCTCCTCGACAAAATCACACTTTGGGGGTTACTAACCATCAAAATGGGATACCGCTTGGAGTAGAGATAACAATAACTGACTGCCCTATTGTTTAATGTCTTTTGCATGGAATTTCCCTATCATTCTCCCTTGCATATCCTCTAGTTCGTAATAACTGGTCCCAATCCGCTGACGGACTCTGGCTTTTATAAACGTTGGAGCTAACTTGGCTGAGAAACCCTTTGCATAATTACACAACTGAAAATTACGTCGGTAAACTTCTTGACCTGGTTGAAATGACTCGTCTTGACTTCTCAAATTATAGGTTTATTCGTTTCGTTCATGCTGTGTTGCTACAGTCTTGATCGCAGTCTGACGAATTAATTCCAGAGAATCAGTACGGTCAAACTGAATAGATCTATCCTCTAATAGGTTTAAACTTCTTAAAAGGGGGTAAGTTGCACCGTTCGTTATCATTTGTTGGCCAACATACACGGTACGGACTATTATTGATGGCCGAGTGCCAACTGGATCTTAGCGCACATGCCACCGAACTAAGGTTTTCATCCCAATTGGTCTGATCTTTGTTCACATAAGACTTTATTGCAGCTAACACCGATCTATTTACCCGTTCGGACGCGTTTGCTTGCGGGGCATACGCTGCGGTAAAGGAATGTCGAACTTTATACTTCTCCAGCAGTGCCTTAAACTGATGAGATTTGAACTGAGGTCCGTTGTCTGATACAACTACTTGGGGAATGCCAAAACAATAAAACAATTCTGTTTCCAGATAGGTAATTACAGCATCTGCAATAAATTTTCGAACAGCTTTTAAAAAAGGAAATTTAGTGAAGTGATCGAGAACTACGAAGATCCCTATGTTTCCGAGTATGCTCCTGGGATATGGGCCTAAAAAGTCTATGTATAATTTTTGAAAAACCCTATAAGTTTTCTCTGATTTGGCCATTGGGGGACGCAAATAGGTATTCGAATGCTTTGAAGTTTTACAAATGGAACAGTTCGCAATAAATTCCTTTACATCACCTATTAGTTTGGGCCAATAAAAATAGCGTCTGATCCGCTCCAGTGTTTTATTTATTTCACTGTGCGCCGATAAGGGATCTTCGTGATTTTGTTGTATCACATCCAGAACTAACGATTTGGGTATCCAAAGCTTCCAGCACATGTCATTCGCTACACGATCACCGGATGCGTGTTCTGTTCGCCGATAAATGTATTTGTCTATAACCTTGACATCGGGTAGCTGTGATTGCTGTAATTGAATCTTAGATTTTAAATCTGTATTCTCGTCAGCGTCGAAGGCGCCTGACGACAGATCGAAACCATTCGCTAAGGTAATAGCTGATATATCATCAGTATGTACTCGGAATAAAGCGTCAGGAACTATATTTTGTGAGTCTTTCCAATGCATTATTTTAAATGAGAATCCTTGTAGTTTAAGTGCCCATTGCGCCAATCTAGAACTTAAGTCAACTTGCGTCATTAACCATTTTAGGGACGCGTGTTCTGTAACAATAGAAAATTCTTGACCCTCAATATAAGCTCGAAATTTCTTTACACATAGGACAGCCGCAAGGCATTCTTTTTCCGTTACGGAATAAGCTCTTTGACACTGATTTAGTTTTCGTGACATGAAGGCGATTGGCACCTCATTTTCTTCGCTATCTGTTTGCATAAGTACACCTCCCGCACCTGTATGACTAGCATCACAGTGTATAGCAAAAGGAGAGTTAAAATTAGGGCTATGTAGTACAGGTGCTGTACACAGGGAATATTTTAACCGATCAAATGAATTTTGTGCTTCTTCAGACCAAATGAATTTTCGTTTTTGCTTCAGCGTGTCGGAAATGGGTGCGGCAATACCAGCATAATTTATAGACTTGGGCACTGGGAATTCTTGGATCGCTGACACCTTATGGGGATCCGTTAGAATGGTTCCATTACCAATAACATAACCAAGATATTTTACTTCTTTGAGACAAAAACTGCTGTTTCTCGCGTTAATTATAAGTCCCGCTAGGATTACTCTATTAGCTAACTCGGATAATACTAAAATATATCTCTCAAAGGACTCCTAAACTACTAAAAGATCATCTAAGTATATGAAGATTTCATTTCGCAAACTTGGTGGTATCACTCGATCCATAAGTTTGGACATTGTTTGAGGGGCGTTTGACAATCCAAAGGGCATTACACTAATCTGATAGAGAGGTCTTCCTGGTATGGTAAAGGCCGTTTTCTCTCGGGCGCTGGCGGCTAGCGGTATTTGCCAATAAGCATCCTTTCGATCAATACTTGAAATAAATTCTGCTTTTGGTAGCCGACTAAGAATGCCGTCAATTAAAGGCATAGGATAAGCATTTTTAATCGTGACTTCATTAAGTTTTCGACTGTCAATACATAGTCGTACTTTTCCTGGTTTGCGCACCAGCACAACAGGTGATGACCAAGGGCTATTTGATTCTTCTATTACACCATGGACAAGCATACGATCTATCTCTTGGTACATTACCTAGTGCCACTGCTTGTTCGCTTTTGCCTCACCTACATCGATTTCATGTGACAGCCAGCCAGTTTTTCCTAATCCTTTTGCCTCGAAGGAAGGAAACAATTGAAGTGGTTTTTGTAGGTTTCGGATAATCACACATTTAATTCGCTTTTGAGATTAATACAAGATACGGTTGGTTCTATTCCTTTATGCGCCAAAAAGGCTGGTAACAAATTAAAGGCTCTCCAAAAGTCTATGCCTAAATAGAGATTCTGTGCCAGCGAGGGCACAACATAAAGAGTTAGTGGTTTTTCGATTCCTTTAAAGCTAACAGAAGTAAGAGTCTTTCCTAGAATGGCTTGCTTTTGTCCATCTGCTGTATGAACCATGGTTTTTTACCATCTTGAGGCCGACAATCAAGGGAATCATCTATTATTGAAGCTAAAGCCGCCGTTTTCTCTAATTTATTTTTTTTTCTATATTGAATTAAACGCTTGATTCCCCGCATCTTTTTGTATTTGCAGCTAGTGGGGATTGAAACTCTCGCAGGTGCATAGGAATAGTTGGGAGTTGCGAAAAAGTTGGTAGTGAGGAATCCAACGTCTTTGTCTTTCTCCCGAGGGTGGGATGGATGCTCTAGGGGCTGCGTTTTCTGGACGTAGTGGGCCATTAGACGCCGCTCGTTGTAGAGTTATCTCTAAAGACTGGGTCATTTGGGCTACAGCCTGAGACATGGTCTGCGACAAGGTTTGGGAGACCTGAGTCATTGATTGAGCTACTACCTAATTCATTTGGGTAATGCCTTCGGAAAGGGCTCGGGCTATTACTTGATCTATGCTTGCTTGCGATGCCGGCAGGTCGGATGCCTCTAGCGTGTCGGCCTATGGTTCCAATTCTGGATTACCTTCAGTTGATCCCGCTACAGTACGTTCCGCATGTCGACGCCGCCTGCTAACATTAACTCATCCGCCAAATTAGTAACGTTGGACTGTACGGAAGTACGATACACTGGACACACGGATTTAGCTCCTTCGCGAAGCGAAAAGCAACTAATGTGAAATGAATGATTGCAGGGGGTGGTTATCCACTCTGTGTTGAAGTCAAACTCCCGCACACAAATGCCACAGCTTCTACTAACTTCTTCAGATCTGTCCAAAATATCGGAACTATCAAATACGAACATAACTTACTATCACTTCGATTGAAATATCCTTATTATTATTGTACATCTAAATATATATGAAACTTTTCTATATCAAAATGGGTATAATGCAATATTATGGTAAATCACCAAAAGTCAGCCTAACACTAGATACTACAAAATAGATAGTTGAAAAAAAATAGACGAAGCACATACGAGGACAGAAATTTTTGCCTCGCATTGCGCTGCTTGGACAGTATCGCGGCTAAGTGGTAGCTCAATGTCAAATTACTTGACTCCATCTGTCCTGGCTTGCAGTCCAATGTGGATGTCCTAAGAATTCTAAAATTTAGTCCGGGCAGTCGGTAGCGTTTATCCATCAAAACTGAATCCAGGTAACAATCCTCTCATTCTTTATAAGACACGACAAAAGGGTGCAGTTTGAAGGCCGACATATATCACTTGAGTCCTGTCCGACAGTAGCACTTGGCCACTAATTCGGGGTCCAGGGACGAACAATATATTAAGGCTTTTTCAAACAGGGATTACTAATTCAATGACCAGCGTTTCTTAGTCGGTGCGGGTATTGAGGCAAGGTATTTAACTTAAATAATTCCAATCACTGCTAACATTGCTCACTACTATGATTACATAAAATTCACAGAAGAAATGGGATTCTAGTCGATAGCATAAACCCAGCGGTTTTGATAACACGACCAGCATAAGACAATTAATATCTGGTTGGGGCAGCCGAATCGGGCCCCAATGTAAGGCGCCAAAATGTAGCATGTAACGTTGAATCTCACAAGGAGTGTTGAGCCGATGTTTGTTTATAGTGCTGGCCGAGTACGCGATAGGTTCGGCTAGGGTCAGGTCGGCTGGGAGTGGGTTACACGATAGAGATTAGCCAGAACTATAGTTGCTCACATTCGATACAGACATAAAATTTCAAAATTCGCGTACTTAAGAACACCAAGGGATAACGGTACACGGTTAAGGACGAAAGAAGGAAGGAATGAGGAGAACAGAAACACGAACACGTTAAACTCTGTAGTATCAAGATGTACACATGTTGGTTTACTTCATGATAGCCAATAGGCTTGTCATGTAAACGCCCACCCTACCATGATCCTCGGGCCACGTCTGAATTGAGGATCCCTTCAACATGTCCTACGACCTCTTTTTATTTCTTAGTCGGCTGAGAAACCCTTTGCATAATTACACAACTGAAAATTACGTCGGTAAACTTCTTGACCTGGTTGAAATGACTCGTCTTGACTTCTCAAATTATAGGTTTATTCGTTTCGTTCATGCTGTGTTGCTACAGTCTTGATCGCAGTCTGACGAATTAATTCCAGAGAATCAGTACGGTCAAACTGAATGGATCTATCCTCTAATAGGTTTAAACTTCTTAACAGGGGGTAAGTTGCACCGTTCGTGATCATTTGTTGGCCAACATACACGGTACGGACTATTATTGATGGCCGAGTGCCAACTGGATCTTAGCGCACATGCCACCGAACTAAGGTTTTCATCCCAATTGGTCTGATCTTTGTTCACATAAGACTTTATTGCAGCTAACACCGATCTATTTACCCGTTCGGACGCGTTTGCTTGCGGGGCATACGCTGCGGTAAAGGAATGTCGAACTTTATACTTCTCCAGCAGTGCCTTAAACTGATGAGATTTGAACTGAGGTCCGTTGTCTGATACAACTACTTGGGGAATGCCAAAACAATAAAACAATTCTGTTTCCAGATAGGTAATTACAGCATCTGCAATAAATTTTCGAACAGCTTTTAAAAAGGAAATTTAGTGAAGTGATCGAGAACTACGAAGATCCCTATCTTTCCGAGTATGCTCCTGGGATATGGGCCTAAAAAGTCTATGTATAATTTTTGAAAAACCCTATAAGTTTTCTCTGATTTGGCCATTGGGGGACGCAAATAGGTATTCGAATGCTTTGAAGTTTTACAAATGGAACAGTTCGCAATAAATTCCTTTACATCACCTATTAGTTTGGGCCAATAAAAATAGCGTCTGATCCGCTCCAGTGTTTTATTTATTTCACTGTGCGCCGATAAGGGATCTTCGTGATTTTGTTGTATTACATCCAGAACTAACGATTTGGGTATCCAAAGCTTCCAGCACATGTCATTCGCTACACGATCACCGGATGCGTGTTCTGTTCGCCGATAAATGTATTTGTCTATAACCTTGACATTGGGTAGCTGTGATTGCTGTAATTGAATCTTAGATTTTAAATCTGTATTCTCGTCAGCGTCGAAGGCGCCTGACGACAGATCGAAACCATTCGCTAAGGTAATAGCTGATATATCATCAGTATGTACTCGGAATAAAGCGTCAGGAACTATATTTTGTGAGTCTTTCCAATGCATTATTTTAAATGAGAATCCTTGTAGTTTAAGTGCCCATTGCGCCAATCTAGAACTTAAGTCAACTTGCGTCATTAACCATTTTAGGGACGCGTGTTCTGTAACAATAGAAAATTCTTGACCCTCAATATAAGCTCGAAATTTCTTTACACATAGGACAGCCGCAAGGCATTCTTTTCCGTTACGGAATAAGCTCTTTGACACTGATTTAGTTTTCGTGACATGAAGGCGATTGGCACCTCATTTTCTTCGCTATCTGTTTGCATAAGTACACCTCCCGCACCTGTATGACTAGCATCACAGTGTATAGCAAAAGGAGAGTTAAAATTAGGGCTATGTAGTACAGGTGCTGTACACAGGGAATATTTTAACCGATCAAATGAATTTTGTGCTTCTTCAGACCAAATGAATTTTCGTTTTTGCTTCAGCGTGTCGGAAATGGGTGCGGCAATACCAGCATAATTTATAGACTTGGGCACTGGGAATTCTTGGATCGCTGACACCTTATGGGGATCCGTTCGAATGGTTCCATTACCAATAACATAACCAAGATATTTTACTTCTTTGAGACAAAAACTGCTGTTTCTCGCGTTAATTATAAGTCCCGCTAGGATTACTCTATTAGCTAACTCGGATAATACTAAAATATATCTCTCAAAGGACTCCTAAACTACTAAAAGATCATCTAAGTATATGAAGATTTCATTTCGCAAACTTGGTGGTATCACTCGATCCATAAGTTTGGACATTGTTTGAGGGGCGTTTGACAATCCAAAGGGCATTACACTAATCTGATAGAGAGGTCTTCCTGGAATGGTAAAGGCCGTTTTCTCTCGGGCGCTGGCGGCTAGCGGTATTTGCCAATAAGCATCCTTTCGATCAATACTTGAAATAAATTCTGCTTTTGGTAGCCGACTAAGAATGCCGTCAATTAAAGGCATAGGATAAGCATTTTTAATCGTGACTTCATTAAGTTTTCGACTGTCAATACATAGTCGAACTTTTCCTGGTTTGCGCACCAGCACAACAGGTGATGACCAAGGGCTATTTGATTCTTCTATTACACCATGGACAAGCATACGATCTATCTCTTGGTACATTACCTAGTGCCACTGCTTGTTCGCTTTTGCCTCACCTACATCGATTTCATGTGACAGCCAGCCAGTTTTTCCTAATCCTTTTGCCTCGAAGGAAGGAAACAATTGAAGTGGTTTTTGTAGGTTTCGGATAATGACACATTTAATTCGCTTTTGAGATTAATACAAGATACGGTTGGTTCTATTCCTTTATGCGCCAAAAAGGCTGGTAACAAATTAAAGGCTCTCCAAAAGTCTATGCCTAAATAGAGATTCTGTGCCAGCGAGGGCACAACATAAAGAGTTAGTGGTTTTTCGATTCCTTTAAAGCTAACAGAAGTAAGAGTCTTTCCTAGAATGGCTTGCTTTTGTCCATCTGCTGTATGAACCATGGTTTTTTACCATCTTGAGGGGTAGTAATTCGTTGACCAATTCTGCCGCCAAATTTCCCCCTACACAACTAATTGACGCTCCAGTGTCCCTAAGACCCTTTAATTCTCTTCCAAAGAGGTTCACATCTGCGTACGGCCGACAATCAAGGGAATCATCTATTATTGAAGCTAAAGCCGCCGTTTTCTCTAATTTATTTTTTTTCTATATTGAATTAAACGCTTGATTCCCCGCATCTTTTTTGTATTTGCAGCTAGTGGGGATTGAAACTCTCGCAGGTGCATAGGAATAGTTGGGAGTTGCGAAAAAGTTGGTAGTGAGGAATCCAACGTCTTTGTCTTTCTCCCGAGGGTGGGATGGATGCTCTAGGGGCTGCGTTTTCTGGACGTAGTGGGCCATTAGACGCCGCTCGTTGTAGAGTTATCTCTAAAGACTGGGTCATTTGGGCTACAGCCTGAGACATGGTCTGCGACAAGGTTTGGGAGACCTGAGTCATTGATTGAGCTACTACCTAATTCATTTGGGTAATGCCTTCGGAAAGGGCTCGGGCTATTACTTGATCTATGCTTGCTTGCGATGCCGGCAGGTCGGATGCCTCTAGCGTGTCGGCCTATGGTTCCAATTCTGGATTACCTTCAGTTGATCCCGCTACAGTACGTTCCGCATGTCGACGCCGCCTGCTAACATTAACTCATCCGCCAAATTAGTAACGTTGGACTGTACGGAAGTACGATACACTGGACACACGGATTTAGCTCCTTCGCGAAGCGAAAAGCAACTAATGTGAAATGAATGATTGCAGGGGGTGGTTATCCACTCTGTGTTGAAGTCAAACTCCCGCACACAAATGCCACAGCTTCTACTAACTTCTTCAGATCTGTCCAAAATATCGGAACTATCAAATACGAACATAACTTACTATCACTTCGATTGAAATATCCTTATTATTATTGTACATCTAAATATATATGAAACTTTTCTATATCAAAATGGGTATAATGCAATATTATGGTAAATCACCAAAAGTCAGCCTAACACTAGATACTACAAAATAGATAGTTGAAAAAAAATAGACGAAGCACATACGAGGACAGAAATTTTTGTCTCGCATTGCGCTGCTTGGACAGTATCGCGGCTAAGTGGTAGCTCAATGTCAAATTACTTGACTCCATCTGTCCTGGCTTGCAGTCCAATGTGGATGTCCTAAGAATTCTAAAATTTAGTCCGGGCAGTCGGTAGCGTTTATCCATCAAAACTGAATCCAGGTAACAATCCTCTCATTCTTTATAAGACACGACAAAAGGGTGCAGTTTGAAGGCCGACATATATCACTTGAGTCCTGTCCGACAGTAGCACTTGGCCACTAATTCGGGGTCCAGGGACGAACAATATATTAAGGCTTTTTCAAACAGGGATTACTAATTCAATGACCAGCGTTTCTTAGTCGGTGCGGGTATTGAGGCAAGGTATTTAACTTAAATAATTCCAATCACTGCTAACATTGCTCACTACTATGATTACATAAAATTCACAGAAGAAATGGGATTCTAGTCGATAGCATAAACCCAGCGGTTTTGATAACACGACCAGCATAAGACAATTAATATCTGGTTGGGGCAGCCGAATCGGGCCCCAATGTAAGGCGCCAAAATGTAGCATGTAACGTTGAATCTCACAAGGAGTGTTGAGCCGATGTTTGTTTATAGTGCTGGCCGAGTACGCGATAGGTTCGGCTAGGGTCAGGTCGGCTGGGAGTGGGTTACACGATAGAGATTAGCCAGAACTATAGTTGCTCACATTCGATACAGACATAAAATTTCAAAATTCGCGTACTTAAGAACACCAAGGGATAACGGTACACGGTTAAGGACGAAAGAAGGAAGGAATGAGGAGAACAGAAACACGAACACGTTAAACTCTGTAGTATCAAGATGTACACATGTTGGTTTACTTCATGATAGCCAATAGGCTTGTCATGTAAACGCCCACCCTACCATGATCCTCGGGCCACGTCTGAATTGAGGATCCCTTCAACATGTCCTACGACCTCTTTTTATTTCTTAGTCGGCTGAGAAACCCTTTGCATAATTACACAACTGAAAATTACGTCGGTAAACTTCTTGACCTGGTTGAAATGACTCGTCTTGACTTCTCAAATTATAGGTTTATTCGTTTCGTTCATGCTGTGTTGCTACAGTCTTGATCGCAGTCTGACGAATTAATTCCAGAGAATCAGTACGGTCAAACTGAATGGATCTATCCTCTAATAGGTTTAAACTTCTTAACAGGGGGTAAGTTGCACCGTTCGTGATCATTTGTTGGCCAACATACACGGTACGGACTATTATTGATGGCCGAGTGCCAACTGGATCTTAGCGCACATGCCACCGAACTAAGGTTTTCATCCCAATTGGTCTGATCTTTGTTCACATAAGACTTTATTGCAGCTAACACCGATCTATTTACCCGTTCGGACGCGTTTGCTTGCGGGGCATACGCTGCGGTAAAGGAATGTCGAACTTTATACTTCTCCAGCAGTGCCTTAAACTGATGAGATTTGAACTGAGGTCCGTTGTCTGATACAACTACTTGGGGAATGCCAAAACAATAAAACAATTCTGTTTCCAGATAGGTAATTACAGCATCTGCAATAAATTTTCGAACAGCTTTTAAAAAAGGAAATTTAGTGAAGTGATCGAGAACTACGAAGATCCCTATCTTTCCGAGTATGCTCCTGGGATATGGGCCTAAAAAGTCTATGTATAATTTTTGAAAAACCCTATAAGTTTTCTCTGATTTGGCCATTGGGGGACGCAAATAGGTATTCGAATGCTTTGAAGTTTTACAAATGGAACAGTTCGCAATAAATTCCTTTACATCACCTATTAGTTTGGGCCAATAAAAATAGCGTCTGATCCGCTCCAGTGTTTTATTTATTTCACTGTGCGCCGATAAGGGATCTTCGTGATTTTGTTGTATTACATCCAGAACTAACGATTTGGGTATCCAAAGCTTCCAGCACATGTCATTCGCTACACGATCACCGGATGCGTGTTCTGTTCGCCGATAAATGTATTTGTCTATAACCTTGACATCGGGTAGCTGTGATTGCTGTAATTGAATCTTAGATTTTAAATCTGTATTCTCGTCAGCGTCGAAGGCGCCTGACGACAGATCGAAACCATTCGCTAAGGTAATAGCTGATATATCATCAGTATGTACTCGGAATAAAGCGTCAGGAACTATATTTTGTGAGTCTTTCCAATGCATTATTTTAAATGAGAATCCTTGTAGTTTAAGTGCCCATTGCGCCAATCTAGAACTTAAGTCAACTTGCGTCATTAACCATTTTAGGGACGCGTGTTCTGTAACAATAGAAAATTCTTGACCCTCAATATAAGCTCGAAATTTCTTTACACATAGGACAGCCGCAAGGCATTCTTTTTCCGTTACGGAATAAGCTCTTTGACACTGATTTAGTTTTCGTGACATGAAGGCGATTGGCACCTCATTTTCTTCGCTATCTGTTTGCATAAGTACACCTCCCGCACCTGTATGACTAGCATCACAGTGTATAGCAAAAGGAGAGTTAAAATTAGGGCTATGTAGTACAGGTGCTGTACACAGGGAATATTTTAACCGATCAAATGAATTTTGTGCTTCTTCAGACCAAATGAATTTTCGTTTTTGCTTCAGCGTGTCGGAAATGGGTGCGGCAATACCAGCATAATTTATAGACTTGGGCACTGGGAATTCTTGGATCGCTGACACCTCATGGGGATCCGTTCGAATGGTTCCATTACCAATAACATAACCAAGATATTTTACTTCTCTGAGACAAAAACTGCTGTTTCTCGCGTTAATTATAAGTCCCGCTAGGATTACTCTATTAGCTAACTCGGATAATACTAAAATATATCTCTCAAAGGACTCCTAAACTACTAAAAGATCATCTAAGTATATGAAGATTTCATTTCGCAAACTTGGTGGTATCACTCGATCCATAAGTTTGGACATTGTTTGAGGGGCGTTTGACAATCCAAAGGGCATTACACTAATCTGATAGAGAGGTCTTCCTGGTATGGTAAAGGCCGTTTTCTCTCGGGCGCTGGCGGCTAGCGGTATTTGCCAATAAGCATCCTTTCGATCAATACTTGAAATAAATTCTGCTTTTGGTAGCCGACTAAGAATGCCGTCAATTAAAGGCATAGGATAAGCATTTTTAATCGTGACTTCATTAAGTTTTCGACTGTCAATACATAGTCGAACTTTTCCTGGTTTGCGCACCAGCACAACAGGTGATGACCAAGGGCTATTTGATTCTTCTATTACACCATGGACAAGCATACGATCTATCTCTTGGTACATTACCTAGTGCCACTGCTTGTTCGCTTTTGCCTCACCTACATCGATTTCATGTGACAGCCAGCCAGTTTTTCCTAATCCTTTTGCCTCGAAGGAAGGAAACAATTGAAGTGGTTTTTGTAGGTTTCGGATAATGACACATTTAATTCGCTTTTGAGATTAATACAAGATACGGTTGGTTCTATTCCTTTATGCGCCAAAAAGGCTGGTAACAAATTAAAGGCTCTCCAAAAGTCTATGCCTAAATAGAGATTCTGTGCCAGCGAGGGCACAACATAAAGAGTTAGTGGTTTTTCGATTCCTTTAAAGCTAACAGAAGTAAGAGTCTTTCCTAGAATGGCTTGCTTTTGTCCATCTGCTGTATGAACCATGGTTTTTTACCATCTTGAGGGGTAGTAATTCGTTGACCAATTCTGCCGCCAAATTTCCCCTACACAACTAATTGACGCTCCAGTGTCCCTAAGACCCTTTAATTCTCTTCCAAAGAGGTTCACATCTGCGTACGGCCGACAATCAAGGGAATCATCTATTATTGAAGCTAAAGCCGCCGTTTTCTCTAATTTATTTTTTTTCTATATTGAATTAAACGCTTGATTCCCCGCATCTTTTTTGTATTTGCAGCTAGTGGGGATTGAAACTCTCGCAGGTGCATAGGAATAGTTGGGAGTTGCGAAAAAGTTGGTAGTGAGGAATCCAACGTCTTTGTCTTTCTCCCGAGGGTGGGATGGATGCTCTAGGGGCTGCGTTTTCTGGACGTAGTGGGCCATTAGACGCCGCTCGTTGTAGAGTTATCTCTAAAGACTGGGTCATTTGGGCTACAGCCTGAGACATGGTCTGCGACAAGGTTTGGGAGACCTGAGTCATTGATTGAGCTACTACCTAATTCATTTGGGTAATGCCTTCGGAAAGGGCTCGGGCTATTACTTGATCTATGCTTGCTTGCGATGCCGGCAGGTCGGATGCCTCTAGCGTGTCGGCCTATGGTTCCAATTCTGGATTACCTTCAGTTGATCCCGCTACAGTACGTTCCGCATGTCGACGCCGCCTGCTAACATTAACTCATCCGCCAAATTAGTAACGTTGGACTGTACGGAAGTACGATACACTGGACACACGGATTTAGCTCCTTCGCGAAGCGAAAAGCAACTAATGTGAAATGAATGATTGCAGGGGGTGGTTATCCACTCTGTGTTGAAGTCAAACTCCCGCACACAAATGCCACAGCTTCTACTAACTTCTTCAGATCTGTCCAAAATATCGGAACTATCAAATACGAACATAACTTACTATCACTTCGATTGAAATATCCTTATTATTATTGTACATCTAAATATATATGAAACTTTTCTATATCAAAATGGGTATAATGCAATATTATGGTAAATCACCAAAAGTCAGCCTAACACTAGATACTACAAAATAGATAGGTGAAAAAAAATAGACGAAGCACATACGAGGACAGAAATTTTTGTCTCGCATTGCGCTGCTTGGACAGTATCGCGGCTAAGTGGTAGCTCAATGTCAAATTACTTGACTCCAGCTGTCCTGGCTTGCAGTCCAATGTGGATGTCCTAAGAATTCTAAAATTTAGTCCGGGCAGTCGGTAGCGTTTATCCATCAAAACTGAATCCAGGTAACAATCCTCTCATTCTTTATAAGACACGACAAAAGGGTGCAGTTTGAAGGCCGACATATATCACTTGAGTCCTGTCCGACAGTAGCACTTGGCCACTAATTCGGGGTCCAGGGACGAACAATATATTAAGGCTTTTTCAAACAGGGACTACTAATTCAATGACCAGCGTTTCTTAGTCGGTGCGGGTATTGAGGCAAGGTATTTAACTTAAATAATTCCAATCACTGCTAACATTGCTCACTACTATGATTACATAAAATTCACAGAAGAAATGGGATTCTAGTCGATAGCATAAACCCAGCGGTTTTGATAACACGACTAGCATAAGACAATTATTATCTGGTTGGGGCAGCCGAATCGGGCCCCAATGTTAGGCGCCAAAAATTTTATCTTATCTGTAGCATGTAACGTTGAATCTCACAAGGAGTGTTGAGCCGATGTTTGTTCATAGTGCTGGCCGAGTACGCGATAGGTTCGGCTAGGGTCAGGTCGGCTGGGAGTGGGTTACACGATAGAGATTAGCCAGAACTATAGTTGCTCACATTCGATACAGACATAAAATTTCAAAATTCGCGTACTTTAGAACACCAAGGGATAACGGTACACGGTTAAGGACGAAAGAAGGAAGGAATGAGGAGAACAGAAACACGAACACGTTAAACTCTGTAGTATCAAGATGTACACATGTTGGTTTACTTCATGATAGCCAATAGGCTTGTCATGTAAACGCCCACCCTACCATGATCCTCGGGCCACGTCTGAATTGAGGATCCCTTCAACATGTCTTTTTATTTCTTAGTCGGTTGCATGGTTCCCAAGATTTAACGCTTATAGGGAGTTCATTTCAAAGAACAATATTTTATTAATTTCTAAACTTATGACCAAAGCAGGATTCGTTTCCTAATTTAATTCATTATTCATATCTCTTTCGGAAACAAACGAACTTAATATTATTCCAAATTAATGAAGTTAATGCGCGGAGGTTCCTAACATAGGATTAGTACTAAATTAAAGGTTACTGATTATCGACTTTGTTTTTGGCTATTCAAGCTCATCTTCAAGTTTTACAGTCGTAAACATTATTGGTCGGATAATAAGTTTGGAATTTATCCTCAAATTTGAAATGTATCCGATGAAACAATTCGTTTATCAAACATAATTATCTTACTGGTTATCCTGAGATTTGGTTACAAAAACCCAAATTTAATTAAATTTACGAAAAAAAACGAATATAATCAAACTGATGCCGGGAGAGAATAGGATAAAAATAAAAACGAAACGGTTAAATTTCCTAATAAATTTACATATTGGCAATGGCACAAACGCCCAACATATTGAAATAAAATAATTTTTCTTTTATGGTTTGACTTACAGTTTTAGTCCAGCGGCGAAAGATCTTTCGAAGCGGAGGCTGTTTAAAAATAGATAAGATGATTTAAGGTAAGTCAGAAGCCTCTGATTCTGTTTGGGAGCACCCTTATTCGATTTAGCATTCATTTCAACCGCCGCCGCGTGCAGACGTGTTTTTAATGCACTCCGCAAAATTTAGTGTAAAAAAAAAAAAAAAAGACCGCGTTTGCAAAAATTGTGTAGGGCTCTCAGTCACCGCAGAGACGCCTATTTACAATCATATTGCTATTAGTTCTAATAGCAATAAATACTAAGTTGCAACAGGAAAGCCTGGAAAAGCCATGTCCACCAATTCGGGCCCAAGCTCTCTCGATCCCCACCAGCAACAGCTACAAGAACTACTTGTACAACAACAACGTGAGCGTCGTCTCTCGGTCCAACGCAACAACGCGTACTTTTCGGTGGTGTCGCCGACCCCACTAAATGCTACCGTAAGCAATAACACCGAAAGTGCAAGCCACTCAGCAATCAACAGCAATTTACCGTGGAGAGAGCAGTGTGCTTCTCCATCAATATCGATAACTGGGTCACCGATTGCACCGACCAGCACCGTCAGCTCGTTGACAGCAACTACTGCAACGTCTACCGAAGTATTGACCTGCCTCAAGCCGTCAACGACAAGTCGCCCAGAGTCAGCCACGCCCAACCCAACGCCTTCTGTCCAAACTGGAATGGATAGATATATTAAAATAACTAAGCGGAAGCTAAGCCCGCAAAAGAAAAAAAGTGGCAATACGCCAAAAATAACCAAACCTAATGAACGAGTAGCACTTCTTAGCGGGAATCGTTTTAAAATTCTTGCCGATCAGCAAGACGATCAAGCCGGCGCTGTAGATAAAGTCAAATCGGCTAGACCACCCCCCTTATACATCCGTGGAGCCAACTGCAGCGTCCTGATTTCGAAGCTAGTAGAAACAGTAGGGGCAAATAACTTTGTTGTAACCCCTCTCAACAGGGGTAACATAAAAGAAATTAAATGTCAAACCCAAACTGAGGACAACTTCCGCATCATCGAAAAGTACCTCCGTAATGCTAACATCAACTTCTATACCTACCAACTAAAAAGCAGTAAAGGGCTCCAGGTTGTGTTAAAGGGGATCGAGCCATCGGTCCCACCCCAAGAAATAGCAGACGCATTGGCCGAAAAAGGGTTTGCGGTTAAGTCCGTTGTCAACATCATCAACAGGAATAAAGTCGCACAGCCGCTCTTTAAAATCGAGCTCCAACCAGATGCAAAGCGGACGAAGCCAAATGAAGTGCATCCAATCTACAACCTTCAGCTCCTATTGCACAGAAGAATCACCGTAGAGGAGCCCCATAAGAGATACCAACCACCTCAGTGTAAAAACTGCCAGGAATACAACCACACCGCTAACAATTGCAATCTTAGGTCAGTGTGTGTTGGCTGCGGCGAACATCATAAAGATGGCATTTGCCCCAAGGACAGAAACAACGTCGCACTAAGACTATGCAGTAACTGTGGAGGGAACCACACAGCCAACTACAGGGGATGTCCTGTCTTCAAGGATCTTAAATCGCACCTAAACGGGCGTAAACCCCCAGCTGGACCAAAAATCACCTTCAACGCCTCCAAAACTACACCGGAGGTATTCTTCGCCAAGGCTGTTAGATCATCTAACATGCCTGCTACAACCAATCCTAGTGTATCCTTCGCTAGTGTACTCCGAACTGGACAGACGGAGCCCGCGAAAGAGACCCCGTCACTCCACCATCTACAGAATCCGCAACCTAGCGCACCAGAACTTGGCCAGCAAACTCCAAGTGGTATAGAGTCCCTATTGATCTCACTTAATCAAAACATGACTGCTTTTATGACGTTCATGCAAAACTGTATGCAGGAACTGATGCGGAATCAAAACCTGCTTATCCAGAAGCTTATCGAGAATAAATAATGGCTTCCCTAAGTCTATGTCTTTGGAATGCTAACGGCGTCTCCAAGCACAAAAATGAACTGCAACTATTCCTAGACTCAAGTGAAATCGACGTCATGCTGATATCTGAAACACATTTAACATCAAAAAATAATTTTCAAATACCAAAATATGCCTTCTACGCAACAAACCATCCAGACGGAAAAGCTCATGGCGGGACTGGTATCCTAATCAAAAACCGTATAAAACACTCGTTTCTCAACAGATTCGAAACACAGCACCTTCAAGCAACTGCTATAACCGTCCAAACCAGCTGCGGCAACACTACGTTGGCTGCCCTGTACTGCCCACCACGCTTCTCAATTTTTGAAAAGGAATTCACCGGTTTCTTTAACACACTCGGAGAACGCTTCATTACAGCAGGGGACTATAACGCCAAACATACGCACTGGGGATCTCGCCTGGTAAATCCTAAAGGCAAGCAGTTGTACAACACAATAGTCAACCCCCTCAATAAGATGGATTGCGTCTCACCGGGTAGGCCTACTTATTGGCCCACAGATCCACAAAAAGTGCCTGACTTGATTGATTTCGCAGTAACCAAGAGGATTCCGCGTAATCGGATCACTGCGGAAACACTGCTAGATTTAACCTCCGATCACTCTCCAGTGCTATTCACACTGTTAACAAGACCTCAAGTACTTGATCGCCCATATATACTTACAAACAACAAAACAAATTGGCTTAAATTTAAAATGTACATGAGTGCCCACATTGACTGTTCGCCGAAACTGGATGCTGCAGAGGACATTGACATGTGCGTCTCTACACTTGAGTCGATGATGGGAGCTGCAGCAAGAGTATCTACTCCACATGCCTCTACTTACGCTAAACCTGCTGCCAGGCCTACGAACCGGCGGATAGAACAATTAGTAACGGAAAAACGACGTCTAAGAAGAGAATGGCAGGTTACTCGATCACCAGCAGCAAAACTTCGCCTAAGGCATGCCAGCCGCAACCTCTCCAAGGAGTTAAGACAAGAGGAAATCTGGGCTCAAAGGAAATACATAGAAAAGCTCAGTCCATCCAGCACTAAACATCCTCTGTGGAAAGCCCACCCAACTTTAAGCGCTCCTACAGAGACAGTTTCACCAATAAGGGGTACTACCGGTGGATGGGCCCGCAGTGACGAAGAGAGGGCATCCGTATTTGCCACACACCTTAAAATGGTTTTCCAGCCAAATCCAACATCAAACTCATTTGTACTTCCCCCTTCAAGCACATTAACGGATAGTGAGTACTCGGAACTCCAATCGGATGAGATCACTGCAGTTATTAAAAACCACATAAAGCCGAACAAAGCCCCTGGCCATGACCTAATCACACCAAAAATGATCCTAGAACTCCCTACCATCGCCATACAATACATCTGCAAAATGTTCAACGCTATAATAAGAATTGGCTACTTCCCAAGAGCATGGAAAAGGTCCATTATCATCATGATTCCTAAAGTGGGAAAGGACAAAACCCAACCATCATCCTATAGGCCAATTAGTTTGCTGCCATGTCTTTCGAAGCTTTTTGAAAAGGTCCTGCAGATTCGTCTAAACTCATTTCTGGCATCGGAGAACACAATCCCTTCACATCAGTTCGGCTTCCGCGAAAAAACATGGGACAACTGAACAAGTCAATCGTATAACATCCGAAATACGAACAGCATTCGAACTAAAAGAATACTGTACGGCTGTCTTTCTCGACGTTGCCCAGGCTTTCGACAGAGTTTGGCTGGAGGGTCTAATGTTCAAAATCCGGCAGAAACTCCCACAGTACACCCACAAACTCATGGAATCTTACCTTTACAATAGAAAATTCGCCGTAAGATGTAATGGCTCCGTCTCGGCTGACTTTGAAATCAAAGCTGGTGTACCGCAAGGCAGTGTACTCGGCCCATTGCTCTACCTGCTGTACACTGCAGACTTACCAACGAGTTTAGGACTTACAACGTCCACTTTTGCCGATGACACGGCAATCCTCAGCAGATCCAAATGCCCAATACAAGCCTCTGCAAAATTAGAGGAACACCTCAAGGTGGTAGAGGAATGGCTAGCAACCTGGCGTATCCGGGTCAACGAGCAAAAATGCAAACATGTTACATTTACGCTTAACAAAAGAAACTGTCCAGCTATAATGCTAAACGACGTACCAATTCCTCAAGCCGCGGATGTCACTTACCTTGGTATCCACCTAGACAGAAGACTAACTTGGCGCAAGCACATCGAGGCAAAAAAGTTACAGCTTAAACTGAAAGCGAGTAGCTTACATTGGATCATCAATGCTCGGTCCCCTCTACGTCTGGAGTATAAAGTCCTCCTATACATTTCCGTACTGAAACCCATCTGGACTTACGGCGCCGTACTATGGGGAAATGCAAGTACCAGCAATATCGACATTATACAAAGGGCGCAGTCGAAGATTTTAAGATCAATCACTGGGGCTCCGTGGTACATACGGAACGACAACATTCAAAATGATCTAAATATACCTAACGTAAAATATGAAATAGGTAGTCAACAACTAAAGTATTCTGCGAAACTGGATGTACACCCTAATGTTCTTGCCAATTCCCTTACGCGAACTAATAATAGAACTCGTCTTAAAAGAAATGACAGACCAACCCAATAATAAATGATTAGGGCCGCCTGCAATATCCCCTGGATATATCATAAGTACTAGATCAAGAAAAATATCTCAAACTTGTTGTTAGGCTCTAGTTTAAGAGTAGATTCAACAAATAAATTAAACGTTAAAAAAAAAAAAAAAAAAAAAAAAAATTTAGCACATTAATAGTATCATTACTCGTATCCTCTCTCTCTCTGCGAACAAATATTTATTGTAAGTATAGGTTATTAGACAATCAAGATTTTCCAGTAGGGATTAGTATTTAAGATAGGTTTGAAATGGAAGTCATGAATTCAAAATAAATTAACTCATATATGTACATATGTATGGGAGGAATGCGGTGGGGTAATTATAACTAGGAGTTTGGGTAGATAAATTAAATAGAAATTCGAACTCTATACTGTGTTTAGAGGGGCTTCCTGCTTGTACACTTCAAGGGCATTCTCAATGATTTCCCATTTATTTCCATGGGTAAAATCCTTTACTAGTGGCTTATACCACATGGCCGATTCATCTGATTCATCTGTTAGTGGTGCTTGTATGCCATAGGTTTGCATGGCCAATAAGAGGCAACCAATGGCCACATGCGATGGCTTAAATTTTAATATTTTAGCGCTATGGTGAAAGGCTTGCAAATAGGATGCAGTAGCTTTGGCTACGGGCACCGAATTCTATACAACCGGGCCCAACCAATCCTGTAGAGGCTTTGTATAGTAAAGTAAATACTGGGGAGCCCGATCGGGGCTGAGATCAAAGTCTAGGGTGCTGGTTATTAATAATTCAGCCTGGACAATGGCATCACGCATTGACCAGTATTCACCATTAAAATCCAGTCGAGACCTGTCACGATTAATGCAACATGCCACTTTTATAACATCGCGTATCTTTACCGTATCATCGTCTTTAATCTTACCAGACAAATACAGAGAAGATTGTAGTGAAGTTGGCAGCGAGGAATGTATTGAGGTTGGCAGCGAGGATTGAGCACCTCTGTCTCCTTTGGTAGTTGGGTTAAGAAAGATCGAGGCCACGCGGATTTAATCTTTTAATTTTCCTTTTTCGCCAATTATCTTTTCTTTTATATTCTTTAATCTGGGGCTGAGCTCTAAGCCGATATCTCACCGATCGATACGTGACGACTTACGTAAATACATGAGGTCATAAATTATCGATAACACTATGTACTCCTTGGGGTACTAAAAACAAGCTAAATTGGCTGTTTCCACAAATAAATATTTTCTGTTAATTTCTCGAATTTTGAACGACAAGCGCATGTTACAAGCGGATCCGGAGAAAGTTAAAGTGATCACAGACTTCCGTAATCTGAAATCTATGGAGGAGACAAGGAGATTCCTGGGCCTCATAACATACGTGGGGAAATTTATAACCGATCTCGCCAACACGACGGTGCCACTGAGAAGATTAATAAAGGCGAATACCAAATTTGATTGGACCAACAAAGAACAGCAAGCCTTCGATACGTTAAAGAAACAAGTCGTCGAGGTGACAAAGCTGTCATACTTCAATAAAAATCTCCGTACATGTGTTATAGCCGATGCAAGTCCAGTGGCACTGGGAGCTGTTCTGGTACAGGTTGATGATCACAACGACCATCATATCGTATCGTTTGCCAGTAAAAGCCTAACTGATGTTGAGAAGAGATATTCGCAAACGGAGAAAGCTTGGCACTGGTATGGACAGTGGGGAAGTTTTACTACTACCTAGCAGGACTGGAATTCGATCTCATAACGGATCATAAGCCATTGGAATCCATCTTCAAACCAACTTCGAAACCACCGGCACGTATCGAACGTTGGTTACTACGGCTACAGTCCTACCGATTCCGAGTCATCTATAAAGCAAGAAAGGAAAACATCGCAGATCCCGTGTCGCGTCTTTGTCAACTTACAGGATGAGCAGAATATCTTTCAAATTGTAGCAAAAGAACTACCAAAGTCTCTAACCATATCGGAAATCATGGAAAAAAGTATGCAGGACGAAGAAATAATTGATGCAATGACCTATCTTAGCACAAACCCATGGGAGGCGAACTCATCCAGTCCATATTATCCGTTCCGATGGGAGTTATTTATTTGGAAATTTACTCTTATGCGGAACGAAAATAGTTATACCAACAATACTACGATCGCAAGTGCTCGAACTGGCTCAGGAGGGCCATCTGGGTGAATCGGCTATGAAACGATGATTACGTTCAAAGATGTGGTGGCCAAGGATCGACCGGAAAGCAGAAGGATTTGTTAAGGCCTATAGAGACTGCATCTCCGTATTGCTAACAAGTAACCCAGCGCCTTTGGATCGGCATGCGTTTCCAGCAGGCCGTTGGCCATGTGTCGCATCTGACTTACTAGGACCTTTACCGAGCAACGACTATGTACTGGTGTTGATCGACTATTTTTTGTCGGACCAACGGTATTACGGATGTCGGTGAATTCTCGGAAACAGACTTGGGTTGCTGGAACAAACAGAAAGCAGAAGCTCCGCGGCACAAGTTACGGAATGAGCTTTCGCGTACGAGCTTTGGCATCGTTTCTTCATTCCTTTTCACTTTGATTCTTGGCGACAAGCGTAGTAGAAAACATATCAAACAACACTTGAATAAAGTAATAATTAATTTGTTAAAATCAAAATAACTTGACATTTCTAATTGCTGCAATACGGGGTTGATACAGATATGTTTGAATGTTTGAAATAATTAAGAATAAGGGTGGTCATACCAAATATTAAATAATGCAGAAATAGTTTCTTTTATTACACTGTAATAGTTTTTTTCAAAAAAAAAAAAAAAGGACATTGCAAAATTCGATGGTTTCACTCTATTTTGGGTCCTGCGAATCGAACTGCATCATTAGTTTTTTAAGTTATCACGATGGTTTCATGCAAAATTTTTTGCGGAAGTTTTTCATCAAGGTTGCCATTTTTCGCAAAGGGAATTTTTTTCCATTTGCTTCTAACTTCCAAAATATTCAGTTTTTTTACAAACTTTCTTTAGCAAAGTTTATTAGAATTGAAAGGGCTACAAATGTTGGGAAAACATCTAGCCTCTAAATCCGTCCGTTTCCGAGATTGAGGACAAAATATAAAAAAAATCGAATCTTAAACCAAGTTTTTTTTATGTTTTCATTCTCGCATTTTGCTAAAATTAAAAATTTTCCATTCGATTGTTGATCATAATATGCGAATTTATTATGCTCAATGGCAGCAGAAAAGACACCAGACCGATCTATTTTACTATATATATTATAACCATTTAATCAAATTGAACTTTTGTTTTAGATATGTTAACAAAATCAAACTAACGGTATTTGTTTAGTTTTTGAAATATATTTATTCAGTCGGTATAATAACTGCATATTATGTATTTCACAACTATTTTTGGATGAATCAATAAACAATCGCCAATCCTCTGGTTTGTACTCGCAATTCATATGTTCCATTAACCCAGCGATATTTTTGCAGTAGGCAAACGTATTGTTGCCATTAATTTCGAAAAACTCCAAAAGCTCTGTCTGTCGTATTTAAACGAGCTTGGGATATCTCAACATGTTGCAAGGTTTATCGATTTGCGGTGGCTCATACATTTATAGTAGCTTTTCAGGTTCGGTCATAAATGTGTGCGGAATATATCTTTCAGTTGGGCTTTGACATTTGATGGAATATTCTCTGAGTGAGGTACTGGCAACTGTGCAGATTGAAAACTTTTATAGACCATACTCGGTGAACTCTTCTTTAGTTTTGCGAGTTTATTCTGTCATGCGTAGCAGTTATCCGTTTGATGACCTTGTGGATCTATCCAAATCATTGGAATGCGAAAACCCATTTTATCCCGCAACCTTTTTGACCAATTCTGAAAATTGTTATTGCATTGTGTTTGCACTTTTCCTTGGTGTCCATCCTTATGTGTTCAAACCAGGCTACGCCTTTGACTCATATTGTTGTGAAATAATGTGAAATATTATACCGACTGTATAAAAATTTTTTAAAACCTAAACAAATACCGTTAGTTTAATTTTGTTAACATATCTAAAAAAAATCAATTTGATTAAATGGTTACAATATATATAGTAAAATAGATCGGTCTGGTGTCTTTTCTGCTGCCTTTGAACATAATAAATTCTCATATTATGATCAAGATTCGAATGGAAGTTTTTAATTTTAGCAAAATGCGAGAAAGAAAAAATAAAAAAATTGGGTCAAGATTCGATTTTTTTTATATTTTGTCCTCAATCTCGGAAACGGACGGATTTAGAGGCTAGATGTTTTCCCAACATTTGTAGACCTTTCAATTCTAAGAAACTTTGGTAAAGAAAGTTTGTAAAAAAAATGAATATTTTAGATGTTAGAAGCAAGTGGAAAAAATTCCCTTTGCGAAAAAATGGCAACCTTGATGAAAAACTTCCGCAAAAAATTTTGTATGAAACCATCGTGATAACTTAAAAAACAAATGATGCAGTTCGATTCGCAGGACCCGAAATAGGGTGAAACCATCGAATTTTGCCATGTCTTTTTTTTCGACTATCACAGTGTTATTTAAGTTACCAAGTGCCATGAAATATTGCTGTGAATAATTTTTTTTTATAGTTTTGTTGGTCAAACCTATTCACTTGAGCCAAAAAAGGTGTAGATTTTCGGTTATGTTTTTTGAAAATATAATTTAAAAAAATATAAAAATATAATCCAAAAGAAAAATAACCTTTGTATTTTATAAATAATTAATTGTTTCACTTAACAAAATTTATTTGGTTTAAATCCGAGTCCTCGTTATAAAGATATTAAGTTCTAAGTTTAAAAATGAAGTCAAACCTATTCAGTTGAGCGGCACTGTACTAATAAAATACCAAATTTAATCAAAATCGGACTAAAAAAGGTTAGGTTATGCAAATAAACGTTTTTCCATAAGCCCGGAGTTGGCCGTTGGCTGGTGGGGGCGCTAGGGTGCTCGTATGCTTAAGTGAGCGAGATACTAAGATACGCTTGTATTGAAAAGCATGTGAAAATGCATTTGTTTAATAAATTGGCAATATTTGTTTTACTGGTGTATGGTTTACCTAAGTCGGTGAGGCGACTTACGTTTTTTCTGTTACAGAGAAAACCCAGCTAGAAAGTAAGGGTCGAAACAGTTTAACCACAGATACTGAGCACTTACAGTAGGAAATATGATTCGCCTAATTGTTCGGATCGTGGCAATTCACCCTGAAGAGCTCAAGAGCCTAAAGATTATACAAACGAATACATTCGAGTTGAATAGAACGTGGTTACTGAGAATCGGTGACAGGAATACTTGTACTCGTCGGGATTGTGTCCAATACAGAGTGGGCCATTGGAAGTGGAAGCATCTGGCAACCCCTTAACTTTTGACAGAGATGTCAGATTCACAAATGTCATAGCGCGTTGGAAGCGTCATTTCAGTACAATTTTAACCATGCAACAATACACACCTAAACAACGCGCTGAAATTGTTCAGCTGTACATTCAAAATAGCTTCTCAATTGGGTTAACTAAACGTGCGTGGAAAAATAAGAATAAAGTTAAAACATCGCCTGGAGACAACACTGTACGTCGATTATATTCCAAATTTATATCGTCTGGTAGTGTTGGTAATGCCAGTCATCTGTCCAGACAACGACCATGACGTTCCGACGAGAATATTGATGCCGTTTAAGCCAGTGTTGCAGAGACTCCATCGACATCAGGTCGCCATCGTTCGCATTCTTCGAGTTCGACATCGCTCGTACCGATTTGTTATTGCCATTTGTTCGTGAAAATGAATTGCATAATTACTGGTTCCAACAGCGGATGCCAGATTAATATCGAAAAACGGCGATTATGATTGGACACCGAGATCACCTGATTTGACACCTCCTGACTTTTTTATGGGGATATTTAAAATCCAAGGTATACACTGGTAAACCAAGGACCATGGCTGCGCTGAAAGACAATATCCGACAAGAAAATGCTGCCGTATCGGCCGAAACATTGGGCAAAGTGATACGAAACGCCGAAAAAATGGCCAAGAACAAATCTCCTTGGACCTAAATAAATGAATTAAAAAAAAATTTTTTTTTAAATTCCACTTTTTACTTTGCTATTGCAAAAACAAATTCTTGCACTTTCAATGGCCCACCCTGTAGAATATTATATTAAAACCAAAAAATTGACATCTATGAGACTTAAAATGTTTTTGACTGAAAATATACGAAGCGTTTCTATTACTTTATCCAACCGAAAAACAGGTTTGTTTTGTTTTTGTTTTTTTTGAAGCTACATGCTACAAGAAAAAGTTTCGCGAAAATAGGTGTCGAAATGTATGAAAATAATAGAAGGACTATCCCACACTCTTAAACACTGAATTTTAGGTTGGATAATTTGTCCAATGTTGAAAAAAGAAATTTCAAAATCAAAAAAGGTTGCCGTTTCTATTATTTCTTCCAACACTGTGTACACTTTAAGGGAAAAGCTTCCTGCTGCCTGTTACTTACGTTTTGGCGACTTTAATATACCATTTCCCCCTATAAGTGTATGGTAAAAAAACAGAATATTCAGTATTCAGAATAACAAGGATTTGTCTCATTGGTTTTAAATGAATTATCATTATTTAATATATTTATTTACATATATAACATGTGTACATATTTTCAAATATAAGGGCCGTACCTTTAGACTTTATATAAAAATTCTAGATTAATTTGAACTACTAAAGTTTTTATATATTGTTTGCAATCTTACGTCTGCATTTTTTTATTGCGAATATTTTTTGATGCTTAAGCTAAATAAATTATATCACAAATGTGGAGTTTTTGTTTTAAAATGCATCAGTGCTGATATTAATTAAATAAGGATATATGGTTACACTGAACTAATAAGGGAAGATTGCAAAGTATAGAGAACAAAACTTGACAACCAAGGCATTCGCGATCAGTTTTCTTCGGCAATTCACTCCAGAGTTGCCAGCTGTGTGCCGACCCGAAATATATTATGATCCATTTTATCCTAAACTTGTTCCTTCTGTCTATTATTAATTATTAATCTTTCGTTGTGTAAGTGTTTTAAATTCACAAGCAAGCACACACATACATCATAGTAGTTTTGTTTTTGGCAATTCTCGATGTAGAGAATAAATGGTGTATAAAAAATCTGATTCACACACACACAAATAGGATAAATATATGAATACCCAATAATGAAAAACTCTGAGATCCACGATAAAAACATCAAGTCAAGGCTTATACTAACTCTTGCTGAGGGCTTTTTTTTTCTTTGTACAAGGATATCATAGAATGGATTATGGCTTATAGATTGAGTGAGCCTCTTAATCCATTCTTGTTGATCCTCCTCGGTTGCAGCTGACATGCGGTAAACCGTATGTTTGCCCTCAACCACCTAAAAAAAAGGGTCAAATGATTAATGAGTAAATGTATAATTTCACAGTCACTTACTTTGCCCTCAGAGTCAGTCTTACATGCTTTAATGATATCAGCACCACCAGTTGCAAAAAGTTCAAAACAATGGGGTTTGCTGCGATCGTGTATTTCACGAACGGATATGTTTTCCAATGGAATAATACCACGTGGCTCTTTATCCGTAGTATACTCAAAGTAGTACAGACAATTATCGTTTAGAATGAACCAGCGACGTTTCCAAGATTTGTACCTATTAATTATATTATAGTTTTAATAAGTATTTAATATTATAATAATAAAAATGTTGTTATCTCTTAAGTTACCTTCCACCTTGTTTCCACAGCCATCCCTCTTTGTCTGGGTTAAAGAAGGTGTGCATCAGATCGTTGCCGTCGTCCTGAGGTATTTTAAACGGCTCTGTCCGTATGGATTCGTAAAGGGATTCCAAAAGTCCTCGAGGCAAATCTCCACCATTGTTAATACCACGATTCATTGAGATAAACTGCTCAACAGTGGGCTTGTCTTTAACCTACAAAATTTTTAAAAATAAAAACTATGATTTAGTTTGGCCGTTATAACATACAATAAGGGGGGCTGTATTTTCAAAAAAAAATTGCCTGGAAAAATTTTAAAATTTTAAACAATCAATAAGCCTTACATTAATCATTTTAAATTATTTGTTTTTTTTTTTTAATTTTCAATAAATACCGGTGTTATGGTGACTAAGAATAAGATAAGCGTTGATCCGTACGTTTTCCCTTTTTTTTGACAAAAGTCACTGTTTTCGACCGATCGTTCCTATGGGAGGTCTATGATATAGTCACCCGATCTTGAAAAAATTTGGCACAGTCGTTTATAGCTACAATAAACTAACTTATATTAAATTTCACGACAATAGTTATTGAGAAAGTCACTGTTCGTGACTTTGACGTTTGTATGGGAGCTATATGATATAGTGGTCCGATCCGGCTGAATCCGAGATATACAACGCCTGCAGTATATACAAGCATACGTGCAAAATTTCAGCTCTGTAGCTCTTACGGTCTCGGAGGAGTTCGCGTTGATCCAGACGGACGGACGGACGGACATTGCTATTTGAACTCGTCTCGTCGTGCTGATCAAGAATATATATACTTTATATGGTCTGAGATGCTTCGTTCTATGCGTTGCACACTTCTGACCAAAATTAATATACCCTTTTTGCAAGGGTATAAAAACCGACATTCCTTTTAAAATGATACAAGCTCACCTCGTAGCCAGTCGTTTTCAAGTTTGAAAAAAGCGGTTTCGAGCGAAACGTGAATGGTTCGGCACCAGTTGCGTTGCACACTTCTGACCAAAATTTATATACCCTTTTTGCAAGGGTATAAAAACCGACATTCCTTTTAAAATGATACAAGCTCACCTCGTAGCCAGTCGGTCAGTCGTTTTCAAGTTTGCAAAAAGCGGTTTCGAGCGAAACGTGAATGGTTCGGCACCAGTCTACAACTCAGTCGAATTTGTCAACGTGTTTGCTTGGGTTAATGTATATGTTCCAGAGTTGTATAAAGAGAGGACGTTCTCGAAAAGGCGAAATAAGTCGTGCGAAATCAAAACTAAACGTATTAAACTGTTTTCATTGAAGAGATTTGTTTTTGTAAGCTAATTCATAACTACACTGACTTTATATGTACAACTTTCTTAGTTGTCTATAAAATAACAAACTCATTACATATGTACAGCTGTGTTCACGAAAATAGCAGTGCAGTAGATGCTAACAAAGATTTCAAAATTTTTCACATATTCTTTTGTATAGATACAGTTTTTTGACTTTGGTTTTTTAAAGTGGAATATAGGCATAGGAAAACCAAAAAAATTTAGTTTATTTTACTAATTTTAAGGTCGTTTTTCACATTTTTGTGCTCATCCCAACAAATTTGACTGTTCACAAAAATAGCAGTGTTTCGATTAGTTGCGAAAAAGTAAATAAAAAGTTTTAAAATCTGTCAGTAGTAAGTGTAATTAATTAGATAGTTATGGTGTAATAATATTTGCATTAACTAACGCAAAAATTTTCATGTTGGTCGGAAGAGGATCGCATTACTCTTTCGAGAAGACGGAGTAGATCCCAAACCTTGGAAAACAAGGTAAAACCTATAAAAAAAAAAATCCGAATTTTAGTTGAATGTTCTGCAAAGATGACTGGCAAATTGATATACATATACAAAAGATTCAATTAGTTTGCACCATCTAATTTAGTCAAACATGATCTGAAGGTTTTGGTAAGGAGTGTCGCTTGTCGGTGTAGACTCCTAGAACAAGACCTAATATCGCGAAGTCGAAGGAAAGCCCCACTCTTGACTTCAAAGCCTGTAAAGCAACTCCATATGAAGCCTGACAAAACTCCATATGACTCCTCCCATTGCAAAGTAGCGTAATATTCTCGGGCCAGACGTAAACAGTATGTACGTCGCCCAGAATATACGGAATACCACCCAAAGGATCCCCTAAAAGGGTTAAACAATATGACATGATTTCGGCTTGTTTCTCATATAAAATTCATGGGAATATGCACGTGAACATCATGAAGAAGGTTAAGCTCTACTATATCATATGGAATTTGGTCATAAAATGGATATATCACCAGTATAACGACACAAAACACAGCCAGGGCTACAGGTGGAGCTCAATTGGCGGATTGGTAACCCATTAAAAATGTATGGGGAAACATTCAGAGAAGCGTCACAAAAGAAAAAATTAAGTAAGTCCTCTCACCGACTTAGGTATACCATACACCAGTAAAACAAATATTGCCAATTTATTAAACAAATGCATTTTCACATGCTTTTCAATACAAGCATATCTTAGTATCTCGCTCACTGAAGCATACGAGCACACTAGCTCCGCCACCAGCCAACGGCCAACTCCGGCCTTATGGAAAAATGTTTATACCTTGCCTATTTTTAGTCCGATTTTGATCAAATTTGGTATTTTGCTTATTATCAATAATATCAAATTTAAGTATGCTAAATTTCCACAAGGTAGAAAATTACGGGAGATAATAGAGTTTTTAAATTTCGAGGGCGTGGCAAAATCTTTATACATACAAAATGTGCGCATTTACTAAGCAAATATACATACCAAATATGGTGTCTCTAGCTAGAATAGTTTTTGAGATAAACGTTTTTTTTTAAACTGCGGGGGCGGAAAGGGGCGTGGCAAAAATTTGAAATAAACTTGATCACTTTACATACTACATGAACCTACAAACCAAATTTGGTGGCTCTATCTCATATAGTCTCCGAGATCTACGTGTTCATACGGACGGACAGACGGACGTGGCTAGATCGACTCGGGTGTTGATCCTGATCAAGAATATATATACTTTATGGGGTCGGAAAAGCTTTCTTCTGCCTGTTACATACATTTTGGCGACTTTAATATACCATTTCACCCTATGGGTGTATTGCGAAGTTGTCAAAGAAACATGGCAACAGATCCTAGTTGTAAAGTGATTAAGTTTATGCGTAATCGTAATAATTTATAGCGTTTATCACCAAAACTGTACCATATTGGTATGTATATTAAGTAAAAAATGCGCACATTGTGTATGTCTAAAGATATTGCCCCGCTCCTTTCTGCTGACGTAATTTGAAAATACTCGATTATTTCATGTAATTTTTTACCTTGTGCAATCAAATTTGGCACACTTAAATTTGATAGTAATACCGAGCAAAATACCAAATTTGATCAAAATCGGACAAAAACTGTATGTGTATGCGTCCGTGCTTTGCTTACTGAATGATGGAAGAAGAAGAAAACCTTGTAGTAATGAAGTAAGTAAGTCGTCACGCCGACTTATGTATACCATACACCAGTAAAACAAATATTTCAAATTTGTAATAACTAATGTATTTGCCTATTTTAAAAAATTCTGTTCACATGCTTTTTACAAGCATATCTCAGTATCTCGCGCACTTATGCATATAAGCACCCTAGCGCCCCCCACCCGCCAACGGCCATCTCCGGCCTTATGGAAAAACGTTTATATGCATAACTCAGCTATTTTGATTGCAAAAGGTAAAAAATTACGGGAGATAATCGAGTTTTTCAAATTTCGGGGGCGGAAAGGGGCGAGGCAAAAACAAAATGTGCGCATTTACTATGCAAATGTACATACCAAATTTTGTGTCTCTAGCTGCAATAGTTTTTGAGATAAACGTTTTTTTTTAATTGCGGGGGCGGAAAGGGGCGTGGCAAAAATTTGAAACAAACTTGATCACTCTACATACTGCACGAGCCTACATTCCAAATTTGGTGGCTCTATCTCTTATAGTCTCCGAGAACTAGGCGTTCATACGGACGGACAGACGGACGGACAGACGGACATGGCTAAATCGACTCGGCTATTGATACTGATCAAGAATATATATACTTTATGGGGTCGGAGAAGCTTCCTTCTGCCTGTTACATACATTTTGGCGACTTTAATATACCATTTCACCCTATGGGTGTATGGTATAAAAATTGTAGTAAAAAGAGTAATAATTTGAATGTTTTCTTTGTATAAGTTGAGCACCTAAATCATATGATGCAATGCCCAATGGCCAACCCCAATCCATCATCACATGCATATTAGTTGCATGATCAGCTATCCCAAATAACAGTGCGATCGCTAGGATAAACAACAAGCCTGCACCCCACTTTCCCAGGTCCAGAATCATGCCACAACTTTGTGCAATAAACAAAGAATGGCAATAAACATTCCTTGTTTACACAAGTCCATCCGGTAACTTCGCTCCAGCTCCGCGTTATTTACTTCGAAGTCAGAATCTTTTAGTAAACCGAAACATACTGTAACTGTAACAAAAAGTATCTTTGAGTAATCCGGAGAGTTAGTACCTCAACGTGGGAAAATCGAGTACCCAACCAACCAGCCAATAAAAAGCACCGAAGATGTTAATGTTAATGTAAGTTAAGGAAATATAATTAAGAAAAAATCCAAAATAAGAGAAAAGAATTTGTGTAGACACAGTGGGAAAAAATAATGAAAAAAGCCTTTAATAAAATTTTTTTTCCCACTTAAAAAGCAAAGAAGAAATTGAAAGAAAAAAACTAGTAAATAAGTAATCTGAAAAAAGTAAAAAATAATTTTAAAAAAAATTTCAAAAAATATTAAAAAAATATCAAAGAAGCTAACTTCGGCAATGCCGAAGTTTATATACCCTTGTAGTCTTTGGTAATCATTTTTTTACATTTTGAAATTTCTTTCCCAGCAACTGAATTCATCAATACACAAACAAAACATTCAAATTATTTCTCTTTTTTATAAAAATTTTTCTTCTTCTTGCATCATTCCCTAAGCGAAGCACAACACGCATACACATACAGTTCTTGTAGCGCTGCGTGTGTGTATGCATGTGCTCTGTTTGATTTAATGAAGACGGCAGCGCTGCTTGCTGTCTACTACGTCATCATTTGAACCGATTTGTGTTGACTGTAACTTCTGTTCTATTTATCCGATCACATTGAAATTTTTGGATCTGTCCATTTATATCAAATACTATCATATTGGTGAATTTCATGGGGATACTCCAATTTTTGCAAAAATGTTTGTTCTAGAGCTATATGATAGAGTGGTCCGATCCTTACAAATTTCATACTTTATCTCACCCGGGTAATAAAAATGCCACAAAAAAAATTTCATCCCAATAGCTCTTAATATGGCTGAGTAAAACGTGTACGCACAGACAGACGGGAGACGGTCAGACGGACAGACGGACATGGCTATATCGACTGATCAAGAATATATATACTTTATGGGGTCGGAAACGTCTCCTTCTGTGCGTTACAAACATCTGACCAATTTTATAATACCCTCTGCAAGGGTATAAAAAGGAAAAATCATACAAATTTTCATAATTCCAGAAAATATTATTTAAGTACCATTTCCATCCAGAATTAGTGGACATACCGCTATATTTTTTCGACACATATAACTTTCGCGGTATTAAAATTTCCGCGACACCATAATATTCGCTATATCGTAACACTTATTTTCTTGAAGTAAACTTAAGATAAAATATTTTTTTCCCAAAAAAGGCTAAAGACAGCTGGGATAAAGCAGCAGGGTGGTAATCAGGCAGGAACTTCAGATGGTCAGGCAGCATCCACCCTAAATGCAGCAACCCCTGTCAATACAAGGATTAGATGTAGCCATCCAGAATATTTTGTCGTCTCAGCTACAGGAAATATTTAAGCAAATAAATTATTCTCAACCAGGACATATTCCCTTTACAGATCAGACAGCTAGTGTCCAAAATAACTGGAATTAATTAGACAAAGTGCAAGATATTGTAAAAAATCTTGACAAATTCTCAGGTAGTCGTGAAGAATTCTCAACAAGGTTTGTTTCCGCCACGCGCCACGCCAAATACTTTGCAATCCTTATGACCATTCGGCCATACAGGCCATGCCAACACACTCTTGAAAGTTTATCGCACCACATTATATTGGGGGGCAATCTCACAGTGTCTTTTATCTGAATACTCAGACAAACGAGATTTGAGCACTTTAGAATACCAGCTATTCACCATGTCCCAAAAGGGCACTTCCATTCATGACTTCTACTTTGCCGTGTACCAACAGATGTCTTTAATACTAGACCAAATTGAAACCATGGCCTATACTGCCGAGACCATGGAAGCCATGGCAAAACAGGTCAGAGATAGGGCTCTAGATACCTTCATCAGGGGTCTAAACGGACATCTTTCAGACAGAATGAGCCTAGTTCAACCCAGAGATCTGAGGCATGCAGTGCAATTGTGCGAGATGTTAGATAATAAAAGGGATAGAAACCATATCAGCCATCGCGACACTCGTCCACCTGTAGGACCAAAACCCCTACAGTACACAAAAAATAACCTGCAGCCTTAGCGACCATACATACCGGCAATTCCCCCAAACCTTATAATAACAACAACTTTTTTAATCAAAAACCGATGAAGAACGTGTTCATTCCCGAAAACAAATTCACACAGACTAATAACCCCGTATTCTTTAAGGCACCACCAAGGCCATTCGCCCCGAATCCACAGCCGGCACCAACACCAAAGGATGTTGACGGCTCTATTTCAACAAAAAAGGTTAACTACATGAACAAGCGAATCTTTAATTCACCACAACAGTTTGCTCTAAAAAGAGTCAATCAGTCTACTTCAAATTTTTCTAATAAAGTGCAGAGGCAATTCCATATGGAAACAGGTATGTCAGGTGAGCAATATATCACCATACCCCCTCAAGAAGAGCATTACTCTGATACGTCCGATTATCAGGCCGTTAACCAAGGCCAAGAAGATTTTTTTTAATTAGTTCCATATTCTGAGGTTCGTGAATATCAACAGCAGGAGGAATATTTTACCTCACAAG
Organism: Drosophila equinoxialis; assembly: GCA_018150345.1. Lineage (NCBI taxonomy): Eukaryota > Metazoa > Arthropoda > Insecta > Diptera > Drosophilidae > Drosophila > Drosophila equinoxialis. Next base: position 183,987 of record JAECWI010000656.1, read on the forward strand.
GAGACAACTCAGATGATTTAGTCCCACAGAACAAAGAGGAAACAAGATCACCATCACAGGAGCCTCAACAACCACAAATTGAGGACACCGTTAATTTTTTAGGCTAAAGTGTTCCTTTTTGCCGTACTTTGTTGTCCGGGACAATATGCAACAGCATACAATTTCCTAATAGATACCAGTTCAAATAAAAACTATGTCCAACCCGAATCGCCAAAAATATCAAAACAAATGAACACAAGCTTTACGCGAACACCGTAAGTGGTCGCATCTTAATCACCAGTCATATCCATTTAGGTTTATTTAACGAACACAATAAACCTATAACTTTCTTCTTATTACCTAAGGTGAATCCATTCCATGGAATCCTAGGTAATGACACAATCCAGTTGGGCAACAATAAGCATTTCTCTGTTCTCGATTTAAAGAACGGTTTTCATCAGATTTCCCTTAAGGAATCCGATATTTAAAACGAAGGGAAATACGAGTTCACAAGACTAGACCCCTTCGGCCCAAAGAATTCCCCATCAATATTCCAAAGAGCTCTCGATGATATTTTGAGAGATCTCATAGGAAAAGTTTGTTATGTCTACATCGATGATATAATAATATTCAGTAAATCAGAGGAAGAGCATTTCCGACATCTAGTTTTGGTATTTTCTACCTTGTCAAAAGCAAATATGAAGATCCAAGTACATAAATGCAAATTCCTAAGACATAGCGTTGATTTCCTGGGCGTAGTAATTTCAAGGAAGGGAGTTAAAACCAATCCAGAGAAAATTCAGGCCATTAAAATGTTCCCCATTCCAAAGAACCTAAAACAACTAAGGTCCTTCCTGGGATTAGCTAGTTACTACAGAATATTTATAAAAGATTTTACTGTTAGCTAGACCCTGCGTTACTGCGTTATTGAGAGGAGAACATGGCAGAGCAAAGAAAAATGTCTCAAGCAAGATCGAAATCCGATTCGGCGAAGCCGAACTTGAGGCCTTCGAGAAAGTAAAAAATGCATTAGTGTCACAACGTAATGTTAGCATACCCTGATTTTAAACAAGAGTTTCATTTGATTTTCATTTCATTTCATTTTGATGCCTCAAACATTGCATTAGGAGCTTCTCTAGAACAAAATGGTACCCCCATTATATTTCTTTCCCGTGCTTTATCTGAAACTGAAGAAAACTATGCCACAAATGAAAGAGAAATGCTAGCAATATTATGGGCATTGGATAAGCTAAGGATGTATGTATACGGCAAATCCAAGGTGATTATTTACACCGACCACCAGACTCTCACTTATGCTCTAAAGAAATGGAAAAGTTACCTGGATATAACTACGAGTTGAAATATAAACCGGGTAGCTCGAATGTGGTAGCAGTCCCACTTTCTAGAAACCCTACAAGCATAAACGCTAGTAGCACGTCAGCCACAGCCCATAGTGATGAAAGCTCAGATCATGAACTCAATCCAGCAATGGAAGTCCCCATAAATGTCTTTAAAAACCAATTGATTATCTTCACTGGTAATAACGAATCCACCACTTTTGAAATACCGATCCCCACAGATCACAGGCATACAATAATAAGAAGTAACTATTCCGAAGACAATCTTGTATTTGAAAAAAAAAAAAAGGGAAAAAATGGATCCTTCCGAAAGTATCATGGGGAAAATTCAACAAATATTTCCGGAACATTTTAGGGATTACAAGGCAAGATTCACACAAATCCAAACTACAGATGTTCACGATCAGACTCATCAACAAGACATCATAGTTAAAGAAGATAACGGGTGTTTTTTTACGCTTTTGGTTTTTCACGTTGGCAACACTGACATACCGCATGTGATGTTCATGACAGCTGTGAAAGTGAAAAATGCTCAGTTTAGTTTGCCATTTCATCATGGAAAGACTTACGCCCGAACAACGTTTACAAATCATTGAAATTTATTATCAAAATTCGTGTTCTGTGAAAAATGTGTTTCGCAAATTACGTCCATATTATGGTCGACACAACCGACCAACCGAGCAACCCATAAAGGCAATTGTGGACAAATTTCGCACACATTTTACTTTATTGGACATTCAACCATCGAATCGTGTACGGAGAGTGCGTACAGAAGAGAATATTGCTGCTGTAGCGGCCAGTGTCAATGAAGATCGTGAATTGTCCATTCGTCGGCGTTCTCAGCAATTGGGCCTGTGTCCTTCGACTACGTGGAAGATTTTGCGCAATGATTTAGGTTTAAAACCCTATAAAATTCCATTGGTTCAAGAATTGAAGACGAATGACTTGCCACAACATCGTTGGAACAGCTAGATGAAGATCCGCTGTTTTACCATCGAATAATCTTCAGCGATGAAGCACATTTCTGTCTCAACGGATACGTCAATAAACAAAACTGTCGTATCTGGTGTGATGAGCAGCCAATAGCCATTCAAGAATTGCCTATGCATCCAGAAAAAACCACTGTTTGGTGCGGTTTATGGGCTGGCGGTATCATTGGACCATTTTTCTTCAAAGACGATAACAGACTTTTTTTGCCCAAAATGAGAGATAATGATCTGGTTGATATGTGGTTTTAACAAGACGGTGCCACATGCCACACAGCACGTGCGACAATGGACCTATTGAACGATGAGTTCGGTGAACAATTAATCTCTCGTTTTGGACCCGTCAGTTGGCCACCGCGGTCATGTGACATTACACCACTGAATTATTTTTTGTGGGGATATGTAAAGTCATTGGTTTACCAGGACAAACCAGCGTCAATTGGTGCATTGGAAGACAATATCCGTCGTGTTATTGGCGAAATTCCCTTAGACATGCTGGAAAAAGTGGACCTTCCGTGTTGATCACTTGAAACGCAGTCGCGGCCAACATTTACATGAAGTCATTTTTAAAAAGTAATTGGCAGAGATTGTTTTATCATCTCAAATAAAAATTTTACAATAATATTCAAATTTTCTGTGTTTCATTTCAATTTTAAAAACCAAACGCTTAAAAAAACACTCGTTATTAGAGTCCATCGAAAATCCATAGAAAACAAAAAACAAATTTTATCTGAATATTTCTTTCCCGGTATGAAGAAAAAGATTGAAGCAGTAGTAAACTCTTGCCAAACGTGCAAACTTTTGAAATACCAGAGACACCCTCCGAATCAAGAAATACAACGAACTCCTATTCCAACATATCCAGATGAAATAATCCATATAGACTTATATTCCACACAAAGCAAGATCATTTTAACCGCAATAGACAAGTTTTCTAAGTAAGCGCAAGTTACACTTAAAACACTTAAAAGTACCTTTGCGAGAGTTATTGATAGCTTTCTTGATGACCAAAATTGTGGTCATGGATAACAAAAAAGCCCTAAATTCGGAATCAATTAAGTTTCTCTTAAATAATCAGTTAGGAATAAATGTACACACTACTCCACCATATATTTCGTCTAGCAACGGCCAAAACGAAAGATTCCATTCCACGTATACTGAAATAATGAGATGCTTGAAGTTAGAGCACCCCGAAATGGAATCCGAGGATTTAATATTCAAAGCCGTGGATGAGTACAAAAAAACAATCCACAGTACCACTAACAAAAAGCCAATAGAAGCATTTTTTGCGACAGGTTTAGTCCATACACCAGAAAAATTAGCCCTTGAAAGGGAAAGGATTTCGGAAAACATTTTAAGGAAACAAAATAAAGATATAGAGTACCATACTAAAACCAATCAAAATTTATGATCCAGGTGAAATCATCTACGTCAGGATTTATAAACGATTAGGTTCGAACGATTAGGTCAAGATATACAAAAGAAATAGTAGCCGAAGATCTTAATTCCAAAGTTAAATCCAGGTCAGGCAGGATAGTTCATAAAAACCACTTGAAGTATTGATCAACATCCTCTTTCGACAGATTGCTTATGTCCGTATCAGCCCTTTTTGGCCTATGACATAACGCGGATTGAGAGTGAACTCAACAGGCTTCAGGCGATGAAGCTCAGAAACAAAAGATAACTTGATATTCTAGGCACAGCTTGGAAATGGTTAGCGGGCACACCGGATCATGAAGATCATAAAATAGTGGTAGATAAGATCAATGAACAATTGGAAAACAATAACAGGCAGATCATAATTAATAACTTAATAGAGAATAAGATAAATGATTTGGTTAAGATAACAAATACTATACTACTTAGAGGTAAACCCGAATCCAATGATAAATTAAATGATGTCGAAATAACCAAATTCAAATTAAGTCTCCTAAGAGAAGAATTAACAAACACCATTTATGCAATAGATTGGGCTAAGGCCAATACGGCAAACTCACTAATATTGTCCGCCACCGAAATAGACTTTATTGAAGCAATTAAAGAAGAAAACCTAACGTTTGTAAACATTGAAGAATGGATAGAGTTTACTGAGGTTAATATAGCCTCAGACGGTAAATCACTCCTACATATATATTGTTAGCTTACCCAGAGTAATTAACGAAACCTGTAAAAAATTACTTGCAATATCCATTAAATATCAAAAATTTATAGAATGAGAATATTATCAAATGTAATAAGAAATACTTCGGGTTAACAAGTAAGAATAAATGTAAAATTCATAACGATAAGACAATTTTTAAACTGGAAGATCTGACTAATTTAGAAAACAGTAAATGTGTAGGAGCCTACTTGCATAGAAGGAATCCACAATGTAAGGTCATCAATAACCAGCACGTGAAATCTCATTCAGAAATAATACCCTGCTGCTGAATCAATTTCAAAGAAACGTAAATATGGACGGAGAAAACATTACCCTGGAAGGCACCTTCATAATTCAAGCGGAAAACGCGACAGTTATTATAGAAGACTCCTGGTATATTGTGAAGACACGCTTTGAAGCCAAGGTTCAACCGCCGCTATTACAACTACTATCAGATAAGCAGCAGAGAGGTGAAAGATTATCACTGGAAATGATCAAGGAGCTACATATAAATAATACTAATAATATCGGTTCATTCTAACCCTTCTGACAGATGCAATGCTATATGCAATATATGCATCATCAAAAAATACTGTAGCCATGGAACAGGCAACAATGGTCCACCAATGGAGGTCTCAATTTCGCCGGTTCAATATATTGTTGCGACCGAGGACGTCCGCAATTAAAGGGAGACGAGTTAGGCACTTAAATCATAAGATGCAATGCCCAATGGCCAACCCCACTCCATCATCACATGCATATTAGTTGCATGATCAGCTATCTCAAATAAACAGTAAACAACAGGCCTGCAACCCACTTTCCCAGGCCCAGAATAATGCCACAACTTTTGGCAATAAACAAAGAATGGCAATAAACATTCCTTGTTTATACAAGTCTGCAACCACGCACTCATTAATTCAGCCAACTCAGCCGCCTGCCACGACGTCAAGTACCAAACCTTCATCTGACCTAATCGAATCAAAGCAAATCAGTCTTGAGCCTAAGTTCTAATCATCCAGTAACTTCGCTCCAGCTCCGCACTTCGAAATCAGAATCTTTCAGTAAACCGAAACATACTGTAACTGTAACAAAAAGTATCTTTGAATACAACTTTATTTTTTTACATAGCAGTCAATAAAGTGTTTAAGTTATAATATAACTATACAATGTATATCGATAAATTGAGTTGAAGGAAAAGAGCTTTGAATATGTAAAAATATTATTGCCAAGGACTGCAAAGGTATGTAAACTTAGGCATAGCCGAAGTTAGCTTGTGAATTATTGTGTGCATACAATAATTGTTGTTGTTAAGAATATTTTAATAGCAAAATAGTCGGTTGAACAGATTTGGATAAAAAGAGCTCTTAACAACTTTAAGTGACAACTTTTAGCAACTTTACGACTTTAACTACATTAAATACAACTTCAGCAACTTTTGGCACATCATCTGCTTATATGTACGTCTGGTCTCTATCGTTCCTTCTTTCGTTCTCATCTTATTACAACAGGCGATGCCAAATTGGCGCGCCGCTTTCAGGGCTGCTATCTCTCAGCACATACATATGTCTACATACAAGCTTACATGTTAGGTCAAGCTTACTTGTTACTAAGCGGAGAACGAATCAGTTCGGTCACAAAAACAAAAAGCATAGTTAAGCTCACTAGTCGTTATCGCTTCAAAATAATCGTGGTTGTGACCGAACTGATTCGTCCTCCGCTTAGTAACAAGCGGTAGCACCTAACAGTTAGAATAACATTTGATGGCCATCCCCAAAACTGGCCTCTGTTCTACAGTACTTTTCAGACAAGTACAGAACCGATGGATATACGAATGCAGCAGATCATATAGCCGCATATAAGCTTATGGCTGCCAGGCTTTAGAAGGGACAAAACACCAACCAAACGCGAACTCGTTCAAGTACTTATGTCAATGTATGACCCACTCGGATTTATTTCATGCTTCACAATAGAGCTAAAAATTCTACTGCAAGACATCTGAAGAAGGGGAATTGGCTGCGATGAAAGATGGAAACCGATCCTTTCAAAAATCGACTTGACAATCCCAAGATGTTATTTCGACAACAGTAACCGAATCCAACGTAATCAGATATTGTAAATTAATTCGAGTTGGTACTGGTCCGAAGCAAAATTTTTCATCTAAAAATATAGTTCTTATCTCTCTGTTGCGCACCCGGGCCTTGCCAGACCTTTTCCGACTTTGGACGCGATTTTGACATATTTTTACTAAAGCTAGCGATGATTTTATAAAAATTAGGATTTAAAATTGTACACCTTTCCTTGGGTCTAAACTCCAATACAAACTAAATGGAATCACATAGAATTTTATGCATTTTTTTTTTTAATCAATATTACGTCTGCCTTTTACAGTCCTTTAGGTCACATGCATCAATTAATAATGACTTATATAATTTTTGATTGCTTTGCGAGGTAAAAAAAGGTAACTTCAAATTTAAATTTCGCCAAATGAGATATTTTCGATTATTGTTTAAATATTAAAAGTATTGTTTAAAATACGATATTGTAAATAAATACGATAATGTCTTATCGAATATACTATAGATCTTCTATCGTAAGATGATTCTGTCAGTAAGTAAGACATCTCGCCGACTATTACATTTTTATGCCTACCTCATAGCATATGTTGTCTCACTCACTCTTACAAACAAACATGCACTCTAGCGCAGTAGAAGGGACAGATCTTGAAGTGCCGATCCCGAAGGTTTTGTCTGTGCATTAATAAATTGAGTTCCAATAAGGGTTTGGAACTGGTTAAAATAGTATGGCCAAGACCTGATATTTAAAATTTATTAGATCCTCAACCTTTACATGAAAATTCCATAAGTACGAAAAGGATAATGGTTGAATTAGTATTTGGTATACAAAAATTTATATCAGCTAATATTTTGGCAGTGAGTACGAATTACATTATGAATAAGTCACTATGTACATAAATATACATACATATATGTACGTATTTAGGAATGAGAAGAGAGGGATTGGACGAAGAGGATGTACGTTACATTGGTCTCGTATATGAAGTGCCTAATAAGTTTGTTCATTTTCTCTCAATAAATAAATATGTTATTATCATTCGATAATAATACCAAATGTATAAACCCAATTAAATAATTAAATTATTACACATCTCATTTGAGAACATATTTACAAATACTTACAGATGGGTTGTGCAGAGAAGTATTAAGCATTATAATGGCAAAACTGAGAACGTAGCAGGTATCCGTATTTGTGAAGATATCGAGATTCAATTGGCAGTACCGCTGAGCGAAGCATTCCATCATACGATCTATTTTTTGCGCTTCACCCGGCAGTCGAAACGACCATAAAAACTGTCTATTGAACATACGAACAATGAAATTAAAAAGGGTTTTTATAGGTGCAAAAATATGTGTACCTTAAAGCTTGAACTAAAATTAGATTGGTAAAATCGTGAAGCGCCACAAAAGCTTTTAGAACATCCTCATTAAAATCATTTTTTTCGCCAAGGTAGTCACCTAAGTATTAGAAAAATAATTATTTAAACTTGGTTCTAAGGTATATGCGACTTACCAATGGCAGTTTTATTTAGACCTTCCCCCTTATAAAGAAAATGTGCCACATCTTGAGGATCGTGGCGTAACAATCTATTTTCTACCAGATATTCAATGCCTGAAAAAAATTTAAATAAATATATAAAATTTTCCAAATTTATAAGTTGTTTATTTTTATACCATGCACCCACAGGGTGAAATGGTACAAAGTAGCCAAAATGTATGTAACAGGCAGAAGGAAGCTTTTCCGACCCCATAAAATAAAAATATTTTTGATCAACATCAACAGCCGAGCCGATCTTGTTTTGTTCGTCTATCCGTATGAATACCTAGATCTCGGAGACTGTAAAAGCTAGAACCACCAAATTTGGTATACAGACTTCTTTAGTATAATCAAGTTTATTTCGAATTTTTGCCACGACCCCTTCCGCCCGCGATATTAAAATAAAAGTATTTTTCTCACTGACTATTTTAGCTAGAGACATCAAATTTAAGAGCGTCAGTGATTGCGCAAATTTTTTGTTGCGTTAAAATTTTGTAACCCTATTGTTTTTCACCGAAATAAGTATATGGCACACTACGTTTCTATCTATAACAACTGAAACGCTTAATATATTGAAATAAAAAATGTACCTTTAAACTTTAAACATTTAGCCCATTCAAAGAAGATAACTTCGGCTATGACAAAGTTTATATACCCATGCAGTTCTTGGCAATAATATTTTTACACTTTTTTTTCCCTGGAACTCAATTCATCAATACACAAACAAAACATTCAAATTATTACTCTTTTTACTATAATTTTTTATTCTTCTGCCATTCCGTTCCCCAAGCAAAGCACGCATACACTTACACTTGAGACGATTTATATTCACTGTAACTTGTGTTCTATTTATCCGATCAGATTTAAATTTTGGGATCTGAGATTTTATATAGAATATTGGTAAATTTCATGGGGATACTCTAATTTCTGCAAAAATGTTTCTTCTAGAACTAGATGATATATAGTAGTCCGATCCTGATCTTATCCGGGTAATAGGTAATAAGAAGCCCAAAAAAAAATTTCATCCCGATAGCTCTTAATATGGCTGCGTAAAACGCATACGCACCGACGGACGGACGGATTAAGAATATACATATATACTTTACGGGGTCGGAGACGTCTGCTTGTGTGCGTTTCAAACATCTGACCAATTTTATAATACCCTCTGCAATGGCATAACCAGAGGACCGGGGCTTACTTTGACCGCGTCGAAGTTTGTATACCCTTGCAACTTTTTGGTAACTCTTTCCTTAGCTATAGCCATCAAAGTGAAATAAGTTTTACCCAAACAGTCTACTGTTAGCTAAAGAACGGCCTACAATCTTAAATAAAGAAGTTATTGACAAAAGTCACTGTTTTCGATTGATCGTTCCTATGGGAGCTATATGATATAGTAACCCGGTCTTGATCCAATTTGGCACAGTCGTTTATAGGTGTTAAAATAACGAGGTTAAAATAACGAAGCTATGGAGGAAAGTCACTGTTAGTGACTTTGCCGTTTGTATGGGAGCTTTATGATATACATACATACATGATATCCGATCCGGCTGAATCCGAGATATGCAACCCCTGCAGTATATACAAGCCTACAACTTTCAACTAGGTAGCTCTTACGGTCTAGAAGGAGTTTGCGTTGATCCATACGGACGTACGGACGGACGTATGGCTATTTGAACTCGTGTCGTCGTGCTGATCAAGAATATATATACTTTATATGGTCGGAGATGGGTTGCACACTTCTGACCAAAATGAATATACCCTTTTTGCAAGGGTATAAAATTAACTGAGGCGAAGAAGCTGAAGGAGATGAGACCCTTGTAGGCGTCCAGTCGGAGGAGCGCAAAACGACTGATGCTAATGATCCTTGATCACCCTTGAGGAGAAGACCGCCAATCTTGCCTGCTACATCCATGTATCGTGCTCCAGCACGATAGAGATGCGCCACCAGAGGAACTAGAAAACCTAACATGGGCAGACGCCAAAAACCTGACCCTAATTGGCAGACAGCCGCTAATGCGCACCACACTCTCTGAGTAAGGCCGGACAAGAATAACAGGGGTGAGTCAATAGGTGATTTTATCCTAGTAAATAATATAAGAGTAAGCCCTGGTGGCTTGGCCATTTGTAGTCATATCCTTATTGGAAAATCGTTAATAGCATTGTCTTGTGGGCTGAGCTATAAAATCAGGCGGCAACAGAAAAAGTGCCAACAATCGACAATTGTGGGAGTGTGTCGAAGAAGATTTCAATAGAGTCCTACCAATCTTTGATTAAGAGTATGCCCAACTGGGTGAAAAAAGTAATGGTAAAAAAATGGTGCGTACATCGCAAATGAATCAAATAATAAAACAAAAAAAAAAATTTAATTGATATGAAAAAAAATATATATATGCTACTCAATTTAAGTCTACCTATTATTTTAATCAAGCACGAAATTAAGCAACATAATTTTTTTTTGTTGTTACTTTTGAATAAAATTGTTTTTCTATTTCAAATGAAGGTGTTTTTAAAAATAAATGTACAATAAAGAAAGGTGCCTATAAATTTTGGTGAGTAAGGTAGTGGAAAAAAATTGTGCTTATCTTAAGTCAATAAAGATAATTATACCTATTATTTTCATCATAAGTGTTTGTCTTCAAAAGAAAACAAAAGAGCGGGAACTGCCAAAAATCCAAAAGGTTTGGAGTTTTTTTTTGACAAGGCGAGAAATGGCGCCAGTGCGGTGTGCCGAATGTGATGCAAATTTCAATAAAAGCATTGATGTGTGCATATGTCGATGGTGTCAATGTTAATAATCGATGGTGTTTTGAAACATCGGGCTAAAATTTAGATTCATCGACGTATATCTGATGTTTTTATACCCTTGCAGAGGGTATTATAAAATTGGTCAGATGTTTGTAACGCACAGAAGGAGACGTTTCCGACCCCATAAAGTATACATATATATTCTTGATCAGCATGAGAAAATGAGTCGATATAGCCATGTCCGTCTGTCCGTTCGTCTGTGCGTATGCGTTTTACTCAGCCATCTCAAGAGCTATCGGGATGATAGCATTTGGGGCATTTTTATTACCCAGAAAAAATAAAGTATGAAAATTTTCAGGATCTGATCACTATATCATATAGCTCTAAAACAAACATTTTTGCAAAAATTTTAATCTGATCGGATAAATAGAACACAAGTTACAGTCAATATAAATCGGTTCAAGCGCTGCTTGCTGCCTACTACGTCATAATCAAATCAACAGAGCCAATGCATACACACACAGACGGAACGCTACATGAACTGTATTTGAATGCGTACGGGGCCTTGCTTAGGGAATGATGGAAGAAGAAAACAATTTTTAGTAAAAAAAATAATAATTTGAATGTTTTGTTTGTGTATAATTTCAATATGTGAAAACAATATTGCCAAGGACTGCCAGGGTATAAAAACTTCGGAATTGCCGAAGTTAGCTTCTATTTTTTAATTGATTGTATTGTGAGAAACATTTTTTGTTAAACCTTTTATCTTGTAAAAGCTTACCTACAAAAGAGAAATAATAAAGAATAAAAAGTTGAAAAATGATCACTTTGCATTCGATTTGCTAATTACGGTAAACTAATATATTCTCAAAATATATAAGAAATTAAAATTTAAACATCTTAAAGTACATATAAAAATAAACGAATAGTTTTAAGATTGTTTTATTTATGTGCTCTTGGTTGACAATTCCGCAAGAATACCCATATGTTTAATATTATTTTTGTAATATAACTTAACTATAAAGATTTGTTTAAGTAGTTTGTTAAGAATGATCTCAATGAAACTGCCATGGAGCCATCTATTGATGGCTGATTTTCTTCAAAATAATTTTCAATATTTACATCAAAATCTAATAAACTCAACATTTCGGGACTATAGTTGCTATTTTCCAAATCCTGTCATGATCGCACGTGTCTCAGTGATCCAATAAGTGGGTCCGAAGAGGCTGCCAGCATGTTAAAAAGATCTTTATTTTGTCCAACACGAGAAGTTTTTAATGTATTAGTGTATCTGAACCTTTTGTAGTCCTTGTTTTTACATTCCTCTTCCGGATAGCTTACCAATTGGTAAACACTATTAAATCCTTTCCGTGAGCCAAAATCCTGTGTACCGTTGGGGTAAGTTTTTTTTGCGGATACACTTCAGTCAAAAGTTAAGCAGTTACCATTTCCTTGCAATTTATAGCATTCAAGATAACAGCCAAACTTTTAATGATCTCTTGACTAACACCTGTTATTAATGATGTCATTTCATCATTATCAAAAAATCTCCTTGAAGTATTTCCATCATTCGTGTTTACTAATCCTGTATACTCCTCAAGCCAAATTTCTTTTTTTCGTGAAATTTGTGCCCCTTGCGATCCATTTTCACCTTAAGTTAGAGTATGTATATTTGATTTTAACCTTAAGCTCCGTACTAGCGTTTTCGAATGAAACGCCCATCTCCTTCAGCAATCCCATTTCAAAAACATTCTTTCATTCTTTAACAACATTTTTGCACAAATAAATAAAACTGTCTTGAATTATATTGACAAATACTATTCAGTACGGATTTAAGTTGTTTCCACTCATGGAGTTAAAAATAAAATGTCGCAAACGTGACGAACAATTAGCTCTTTATGTTATATTTTTTTAATTAACTAGGTAGAACGAAAAATCGGTATTACCCTTTTTGTATTAAGTAAAAGACTTAATATTAACATTCAATTAGGTAAACGGAAATAAAAAGGACCAACCTAAAACTAGGACCAATTTTTCCTCAACTTAAATATCATCTACCTGCCTTGTCAGTTTTTCCAAAGCAGGTAATTATAGATAGCTATAACATTGCAGACAGTATTTGCAAAACAGCATTACGCAATGTTATCATTTAAATACAAAGAAGGTACAGGCCAATACGCATGCGCTCTTCTTCTTCCTTATACCTGCAGCGCATTTTTTAGGCGAGGTTGACTTATTATTATTTTATGGCTTATGCATCGGGGTCGCAGGCCTCCGCATATTGGGACTATATCTGATAGGTAAATATTTCACCTACCTAGTGTATGTAGTCCGGAATTGATACTCGTTGATCCTTGCTAGTTTTATTCCACCAAAGTTCAAAAATGCCAATATTTAGTAATTTTTTTAAACGCTTCTAGTTCAATAACGATTTAAGTAATTATTAAACTTTATGAAACATGCTGATAAAACCAAAAAATTCAAGATCGATTGTTGAAATCGCCCAATATTCAGTTTTAAAGTTGCGACTTTTTTTTAAAAATTATAATTTTTTTCCTATATACTAAAAATGTCTCCACTTTGGGAGCCTCTAGCACCCATGAATCTCAACCGAGATTCAAAATTTTTTTGATTCATAATCTCTGAAGTATTTCCTATCGATTGCATATATTATTTTTGCCAAACGCGATCATGAAAAAACGTATTTATGCAACGCTATCCGAGCAGAGGCCCAACTGTACGTCGTTTATGCTGTATATAAAAGCGCTAGCGAGATAGCATATACGAACCCCGACCCCGACCACTATTAATTCGTACTGTGACGAATTCAAATGTTTAATAGACGGTATTATTATACCATGCACCCATAGGGTAAAATGTAATATACCAATGGTATATACAGTTGCGAGCAAAAAAATAGAAGTGCACAACACCCGCCAACATTTATTCCGATAACTTGCCAGACAATATTCTGATCTGACTAACACTGCTATCTGAAATGTATGCCACATGTTCAACTCATTATAACCTCACTTTGTGCCTCCACTTCATTGCAAATTCAATTTTAAGCCTAAATACCAAATTTGGCACGAGCAAAATAAGGCTCGCGCAATAAGTAAGTGGGACAAAGACTTATCACATTATTTTGTCCAAAATATGCAGTTTTTCGTTTTCTCTTTTCCTCCTATATTTCGGCTGCAGTGTCCGTAAGCGATGATGAAAAAGTGTGGAAAAGTACCAAAAGACTTTCGCGCTGCACTTGCTTTTAGAAGCCATTGTTGAGTTTCGCAAACGAAATAAGTAAGTGGGACAGATTTCTATGCTTTCATTTCTGTATAAGGGAACACGTGTTTTTTCATCTTCCAATTGTTAATTTTGCTTAAACTATTACAATTATTGAAATTAAGTAAGTTTCAACTGAAATCGACATTCGTTGCAATTTTTAATTACCTTTTTGTATAAAGAAATGGCTAGTTTTGCACGTTTATCCAGTGAAGAGCGTGGGAGAATCGTGTCACTGCGTGATATGGGGATGTCCATTTGCAAAATTGCAGAAAATATTGGAAGGAATAAAAACACAGGAATAAAAACACAGTGGAAAAGATACTGAAAGACCCGGAAAATTATGGGAAAAACCCCGTTCTGGTCCCCCAACATTGATAAGCAGCAGGGACAAAAGGCAAACTAAAAATATTGCGGTGAAAGAAAATATCAGGGCATCCCAAATAAGAAATAAATTGTCTCTACCAATATCCACGAGACGTGTGCAGCAAGTCCTGCAGAGAATGTTTCATATGAAAAAAAAACTCCCCAAACCGGAACTACTGCCTAGGCATAAAACTGCTCGGTTACACTTCGCGAACAAATACAAATTTTGGGACGATGAGTGGAAAAAAATTATATTCAGTGACGACAACAAGTTCAATTTAGATGGCCCTGATGGTTACCGCAATTATTATCGTGATGTACGTGCCCCAAAAAAAGTTCATATACATATCTAGAAATTTTCACGGAGGGTCCTTGATGATATGGGCAGCGTTCTCCTTTAATGGAAAGACTTCAATGTGTTTCATAACACATAAAATGAATTCTGAAAATTAAGTCCAGTTGTTGGAGACTATTTTAGTACCATTTGAAGAGAATTATCACGGCGAGGATTGGATATATCAACAGGACAATGCTTCCATCCACACATCGAACTTCACAAAAGCCTATTTTAAGAACTCGCAAATTCCAATTTTAGACTGGCCAGCACGCAGTCCGGACTTGAACCCGATAGAAAACCTTTGGGGCATCTTGACTCATAGGGTTTATGCCAACGGAAGGCAATTCGGAAGTTTGAGGGACCTAAAGGAAGCCATTATTCAAGAATGGCAGAAATTAGACGTTCAAATGCTCCAAAATTTAATTAACTCAATGCCAGGCCGTATATTGAAAGTGTTAAACAATAAAGGGGGGTCAATTTAAATTAATTTAATAGCTAAAAGTTTCTTTACTTTGTTTTTGTTTTGTTTCTAGACAGATAATGAATTTGTCCCAGTTACTTATTTCGCTTGAAAATTTTTTGTTTTTTTTTTCTAATATTATCTTATTTTTTTTTTTATTAAAATAGGTTAAATTATATTTATAGTTTTATATATTTTGAAGAAAAATTTGTTTCCTTTAAAAATAATTTTGGGTTCAGTTGTGAATGATAACAACGCATTGTCGCACCTTAGTAGTGAAGACTCTACCATCGCAAAGAACCCAAATTACTGCTGGTAAGTTGGTTCTCTGCGCTTCATTTCATCTGATTAGTATTCGCAAGACATATAAAAAAATTCAAGATTTGCTAAAGTGCTCACCAACTGCTATTCGAAATGCTCTAAAAGCTGAAAATACAGCAGAAACCCGCGGCCGAAAACGTAAAATTTCGCCTAAATTGGAGAAAAGAATAGTGCGAGCTTCAAACACTCGTCCATGTTGTGGGGCTGCTTTTCGTATTACGGTGTCGGGCCTATATACCTGATCGAAGGCATCATGGACAAGCATCTATATGTTGAAATCATTGAGCAAGTAATGCTGCCCTATGCCGAGGAGGAGATGCCACTTCGTTGGGTCTTCCAACAGGATAATGATCCCAAACATACAAGCAAAGTGGCAAAAGCTTGTTTTCAAAAGGCAGGGGTAGACTTAATGGAGTGGCCCGCACAGTCGTCCGATCTTAACCGAAAATTGGTAGTGCGACGTCAAGAAGGGAGTAGCTGCAGCAAAACCAACAACCAAAATGGATTTTTGGTCAGTTGTACAGCGCTCATGGATGGCAATAACACCTGAAAGGTGTCAAGTATTGGTAGACTCCATGCCACGTCACTGTGCAGCTGTACTTGCCAACAAGGGTCATGCCACTATATATATTAGTTAGTTAATAATAAATGTATCTCTAATTTAACAATATTTCTTTGAAGTAAAACTTGATAATTTGAATTATTTTAATCTCCAAAATAGGCACTACTATTAATTTGCTCGCCCCAAATAGTCACAATTTTCACAAAATCATCATTATTTTCAAGTAATGAATGTGGAGTGCTCGTTTTTGTTTATAAAATAAACATTAACTATCAGAGTAGTAAATGTGCATACCAAAAAATCTGAAGCAAGCGCCAAAAACATTAGTTTCTATGTGTTGATCAAAGTGGACAAGGGCACTACTATTTTTTCGCTCGCAGCTGTATATTCTTGATCAGGATTAATAGCCGAGTAGATCTAGCCATGTCCATCAGTCAGCTAGAGACATTAACTTTGGTATATACTCGTGTAGTTAGCTAGCAAAAATTAATTGTTCAAACTTTATGGATGTTTACAAATTTTGGCACGCCCACTTCCGCCCTCCACAAATTAAATAAAACTATTTTTCTCGAAATGTATACTGGCTTATATATGAGCGCACAATATAAATATTTTATAACGCCTTCTTCCTCAAATTTAATAGACATACATTAGGTTTTGAAATTTTAAATATTTTTTTTACTTGGTGCATGGTATACCCGAGTCGGCGAGACGAATTACTTACTTAATTTCTATACCCTTGGAAAAAGGTACATATATTCATTTTGGTCAGAAGTGTGCAATGCATAGAAGGAAGCATTTCCGACTATATTTAAAGTATATATGTAAATATAAAGCACGACGGGGCGAGTTCAAATAGCCGTGGCCATCCGTCCGCCTGGATCAAGGCAAACTCAACGCAACTCAAACTTTTGCACGTAGGCTTGTATATACTGCCGGATCGGTCGACTAAATCATATACATATGATTCAATATCTTCGTTATTTTCTAAGCTATTGTCGAAATTTAATATTGGTGAGTTTATTACACCTATAATGACTATAAATAAAGATCGGGTGACTATATCTTATATCTCCCATAGAAACCATCGGTCGAAAACAGTGACTTTGATCAGTAACTTCGTTATTTTCTATGCTAAGATTGTAGGCCGTTCTTTAGCAAACTTGTAAGGCAATACTGAAAGATAGATCCATCAAGTCGGGTATATGGTGGATTACCGAAAAATATTTTATTATGGTTCAACGCGAACTTCTCCATACCCTTAAAAGTTACAAGAGTGAAATTTTGCATGTAGGCTTGTATATACTGCACATTTTGTATATCTCGGATTCAGCCGTATCGGACCATATACTATATCATATGGCTTCCATACAGTCACTAACAGTGACTTTTCTCGATAACTTCTGAGCTATTGTCTTGAATTTAATATTTATTAAACCTATATATGAATGTGCTAAATTTGATCAATATCGGGTGGCTATATCATACACCTTCCTTGGAAACGATCGGCAGAAACACGTTTGTGTTTCATATGTAATTATCACCAAACTTGATAATTATACATTAATACATGCGGATATATGCAGGATGTTAACAAATATATCCAGGATATTTTTACACTAATTCTAATATTTTGAGAAATTCTAATTAAAATCAGATAGCTATATAAATTTAAATTATAATATTTGAATTGATTTAAAATACGCTGGCTAATTTATATGGATATCGATAAGATTGCGAAACAAATTTTTATAAAATTTAATGAATTAAAATTATTAAAATGTCAGGGTCATCTTCTCACCTTTCTTGGGATCCATGTTGAACTTTTTGCGACCAATTGACATTTGCTTATCCTTATTTGAGTGTTTACAATCTTCAGGGACATCGAGTGTTTCCATTTCCGTGACAACCTCACATAACTCATCTTTGATTTGCTGTAAAGGATGGACAGAATTTCATGTAGGTTGCGCTTATAAATAATTCAAAATAATTTTTAAAATTGAAAGAGGTAAGTTATTTTTGATTTTAAATATAAAGATTAGATATAACAATTACAGTGTGATAGTTTTATTTTTTTTAATATCAAAGAAGCTAACTTCTGCTAAAATTTATATACCCTTGCAGTCATTGACAATAATATTTTTACACGTTGAAAATTTCTTTCCTGCAATTCAATTCATCAATACACAAACAAAATATTATTACTCTTTCTAATACAATTTTTTCTTTTTCTTCCATCGTTCCCTAAGCAAAGCACGGCACGAATACAATTACATTTTATGTTGAATCTGTGTGTGTGTGTGGCCGGCTGCTCTGTTCATTCCATTCAGTACGAAATGTCGCCGGGGACAAAATCGCCGCATATTCCAAGCCACTGACGCGTCAGACGTCATGACGTCGGCAGAAAAAATTCTGCGAGCGTATTTCATGCAGAGATTAGCCGACGGCACCCCAACGATCTAATGTCGTCATCAACACACGATCGGCTTGTTGCTTTTCGGCAGCCGATCGCGTTTTAATTCTTATTCTCATTAAAAAAAAAAAAAAAAAAAATTAGACAAGAAGAACAGCAGCAAAGAATACTTTATGTCAGGGTGAGGCCTGTGCTGCCAATTTAGCTATTTTCACACCAGATCTAGTGGCTTGCCACAAGGAATTGCGGGATAAACTGTGAAGTAGCGGTTAGCGGGAAATAAATAAATAAATAAATATCCAGAGGGCCGGGGCTAACTTCGACCGCGCCGAAGTTTGTATACCCTTGCAACTTTTTTAGTAACTCTCTCCTTACCTATAGCCAAAGGAAAAAACGTTTTATCTAAAAAGTCTAATGTTTGCTAAAGAACGGCCTACAATTTTAGCATAGAAAATAACGAAGTTATTGATCAAAGTCACTGTTTTGCACCGACCGCTCCTATGGGAGCTATATGATATAGTCATAGTCATAGTCATGCGGCATAGTCATTAACAGATATATTAAACTAACAAATGTTAAATTTGAAAGCAATCGTATCAAAAGTAACGAAGTTATTGACAAGTCACTGTTTTCGATTGATCGTTCCTATCGGAGCTATATGATATAGTCACCCGATCTTGATCATATTTGGCACACTGGTTTATAGGTGTAATAAACTGACCAATATTAAATTTCACGACAAAAGCTGAGAAAATAACGAAGTAATTGAGAAAAGTCACTGTTCGTGGCTCTGCCGTTTGTATGGGAGCTATACAATATAGTGGTCCGATCCGGCTGAATCCGAGATATACATACTGTGCAGTATAAACAAGTCTACATGTTATAGCTCTGTAGCTCTAACGGTCTAGGAGTTCGCGTCGATCCAGACGGACGGGCAGACGGACGGTCATGGCTATTTGAACTCGTCTCGTCGTGCTGATCAAGAATATATATACTTTATATGGTCGGAGATGCTTCCTTCTATGCGTTGCACACTTCTGATTAAAATTAATATACTCTTTTTGCAAGGGTATAAAAAT
This sequence comes from Drosophila equinoxialis, assembly GCA_018150345.1. Classification (NCBI taxonomy): domain Eukaryota; kingdom Metazoa; phylum Arthropoda; class Insecta; order Diptera; family Drosophilidae; genus Drosophila; species Drosophila equinoxialis. The sequence continues at coordinate 203,627 of JAECWI010000656.1, forward strand.
GAAACTAGCTTTCCTTGGTCACGGCATCACGCGTGAATGTCTGGACCGATTTCACTAATTCTTTTTTTGTTGTATTTGTTATTATTAGGAGAAGGTTCTTACGGAAAAAAATATTAAGAAAATCTTCGCCAGCGCGAATAAAATGGCTTTCCGTGTATCGATCGCAATAGGCGGGTACAGATACATGTCAACCACGTTGTAGGAAATTCATTCATTCCTGTTTCAGTTACGAACGAAAAGTTACTAACGAAATAATGCCTCCTAAAAAAGCGAATTTGGGTCGTCGTACGCTGAAAGAATCTGAAGCAATGGTACTGGAAGCGGAGCGGCTTAGGCAAAGCAGAGGATTCTTATTGGAACCAGCCGAAAGGCGTGCAGCCAGGCTTGAGCATGAGCCTTTGCGAGCCCGAGAGTCGCGGTCTGCACCAATTCAATTGCTTCGGTTGTAAAGAAATAAACTGCTTAGGGGAAGGGTAGCTGAATACCGCCCACAGATAAGACTAGATCGACATGAGCAATACCATCGTATTCCATTTCGATTTGACCCAGCTGTTGATTTTGTCTCTGCACTGCACTTACTGTCAGGCTCTGAAGTTCAATAACACTGTGATAGATTTTTCAAAAATAAAATATCAAAGAAGTTAACTTCGGCAATGCCGAAATTTATATACCCTTGCAGTCCTTGGCAATAATTTTTTTACATTTCGAAATTTCTTTCCCTGCAACTGAATTCATCAATACACAAACAAAAAAATTGTTCTTCTTCTTGCATCATTCCCTAAGCGAAGCACAACACGCATACACATACAGTTCTTGTAGCGCTGTTTGATTTGATGAAGACGCTGCTGGCAGCGCTGCTTGCTGTCTACTACGTCATCATTTGAACCGATTTGTATTGACTGTAACTTGTGTTCTATTTATCCGATCAGATACAAATTGGGATCTGTCAATTTATATCAAATACTATCATATTGGTAAATTTCATGGGGATACTCCAATTTTAGCAAAAATGTTTGTTCTAGAGCTATATGAAATCAAATCTTGACCCAAATCTCTTATGTTTTCATTCTCGCATTTTGCTAAACAAATACAGTTAGTTTAATTTTGTAACCATATCTAAAAAAAGTTCAATTTGATTAAATGGTTATATTATAAATCGTAAATTAGATAGGTCTGGTATCTTTTCTGCTGGCATTGAGCATAATAAATTCGCATATTATAATCAAGATCGAATGGAAAATTTTTAATTTTAGCAAAATGAAAACATAAAAAAAATTGTGTCAAGATTCGATTTTTTTTTTACATTTTGTCCTCAATCTCGGAAACGGATTGAGGATTAGAGGCTAGATGTTTTCCCAACATTTGTAGCCCTTTTAATTCTAAGAAACTTTGGTAAAGAAAGTTTGTAAAAAAACTGAATATTTTAGAAGTTAGAAGCAAATGAAAAAAATACACTTTTCGAAAAAATGGCAACATTGATGAAAAAGTTCCGCAAAAATTTTGGATGAAACCATCGTGATAACTTAAAAAACTAATGATGCAGTTTGATTGGCAGGACCCGAAATAGGGTGAAACCATCGAATTTTGCCATGTCTCTTTTTCGGCTATCACAGTGTAATGAAACGAAAGGAATGTGTTGTACTGTCGGCAAAATCAAATTACCTCAACTTGAAGCACCACCAGAGCCACTGTGAACTCTACTTTTCCGATCCACTACTGAATCGAATTATTTCCTATCAAACATAAGGAAGTATAATTTCTGCTTCCAAATGACGTCATTTGGTGCGGAAATTGTGGCTGCCCAATTCATGCCAACTTTCAAACTCAAAGGGCAAATCTATCACAAAGTTGGCGCCCTGCTCCCCTTCCCAGATAGTGAACATAAATTTTTTCAAATGTACAGTGGTGCTCATAGACTTCAACCAAGAATTAAAATGAATATTAAGAAAAGTTTTTATTTCACAGCTTCAATTTTTTGTGTCACATTAGTTCTATATATCTGACACCATCTCGAAAGTGTCCTGCTCATATACTTAAGACACCTGGAAAAAAATTATTGAAAAAATTAAAATTTGCCCAATATTCCTTATAATTTTGGCATTGAGCGTACAAGACGTACGCACTGTTGAGGGGTGATTTTCTTCCACTCTTCTTGTAAAATTCGACACAAATCCTTTTTATTTTATGGTTTTTTTGGCCAACGACTTGTTTGATAATTCATTCCCCACAAGTTCCCTATAGGGTTCAAGTCGGGGCTTTGCGGTGGCCATTGCAAAACTTTGATTGAATATCTTGCTGCAGTCTTTCAAGTCGTTGTCCTGTTGAAATGTCCAGGCAAGTGGCAAATACTCTCCAGATAAATTGTTACTAAGGATGTCCCTGTACATTTCACCGTTCATAATGGCTTCTATCTTCACTAGGGAACCTACGCCCGATGCGTTGAAACAGCCCCAGATCATAATCGAAGTCTATAGTCATAGTCTTCTTCGTGTGTTTGGGGTGCAATTGTTTGTTGGGAGGACGTCGTACGTATGGTTTACCATCACTCCCAAAGACATTAAACTTGGAAACAATCATGTTCCAAAAATTGGGACCTTTATGAAAATGCTCTCAGCAATGGTTTTTTTTTGGGCAATGCGTCCATATAGTCCGAACTCATTTAGCCGTCTTCTTATGGTCTGAGATGACACATTCACGTCATAATCTGCCACTATTGGATCTCTGATTTACGTCGAAGTCAAGAAAGGCATTACTGACTTTACCACGCGAAAATGTAAAGTCTTATAAATTTGTAGAATACTTGATTTTTTTTCGTAACATTCCCATATTAGCTTCCTTTCTTGCGGATTTGTATTCTTTTTTTTAGCTATAGCGGTCAAATAGCTTTGGGAAACGTATTTAGTATTCTATATTTCTAGGTTAGAAAATAACTAGCACAACTTTCCTCGAAAAAACAAAAGTTTGATGCTTTAGTTCAAGGTGGTTTAAGTATGTGAGCAGGAGATGGAGATGGTCTCAAATATTTAAATTTTTTCGTTGCATATATATTTTCATAACTTGGTTATTCTTGTATTATTACACTGATATAAAGAACTAATATGACAAAAAATTGGAGCTGTGAAACAAAACCTTTTTTTAATTTTCGTCTAAATTTTCGATTAAAGTCTTGTGGCATAAGTCTATGAGCACGGTCTTACGGTCTAGGAGTTTTCGCTGATCCAGACGGACGGGCGGTCAGACGGACGGACATGCTGATCAAGAATATATATACTTCATATGGTCGGAGATACTTCCTTCTGTGCGTTGCATACTTCTGCTTTTTGCATTCACATGTATGTTTAATATGTACATACTTTGTATGCCTGTTTATTTTACAAATACAAGTCGACTTTCTTAAATAAATCTAAACTGGGTTGATTTCAAAAGTATGCTGCTTATAACTTATAATGTATGAATAATAAACAAAAATGATAATGTAAAGAAATTTTAATTATTATTTAGAAAATTAATTATTGTGTGGTAGCTTTGTATAAGAGTAGTTTCCACAAGCAGCTAACTGCCATTAGGAATTTCTGATTTACCTTGAGATTCCGACAACTCTCACAGAGATTTGTCTTTTGGTTAATGCGCTTGCTAATGTTTCTGCTGCGTGTTCTAATGTTATTAATAGTGTTGTTGTTGATGTTGTGGTCCATAAAGTTATGCTCGATTTCATTATGGGGAGTCGAGATATCATCAATGAAGCGAAATTCGCCCGTGTTCAATTTCAACGGCGAACTAAGCTTAGCGCTTATGTTTCCATCATCATCTAACATGCACCCGAGCGAGTTCGAACGTACTTTACTCGGTGATCTTTTTGAAATTATTTCTCCTTTTTCATTGAAGAGGATTTCAATAGGCCGGGAAAAAATCAATGTTCGCGTTGTGGTGGTCCTAGTTATGTGGGTGATTTGGTCACATTTATTATAAGTTTGTGTTCCAAATTTTCCATCAGGAATTCGAAGAAGCTCCCTCTTATGAATCACATCACTCTCAGTTTTAGTACTAAGTGTTGGACTTTCAGGAGGGGGACTTTCTGGACTGAGGGATGTAATTTTATGGGTGGGCACACTTCCACATGGCATCGGGGATCGTGATTTTGGCTGAGGTTTTAAAAATGTTTGTTGTGTTGTAGGTGTGGGCGGTGTCCCAGCAAGTGACTCAACTGCTAAAATATTGCAAAAGCAGCGCGCACAAGCACTGTTAATACTGCTTCCACTTCTGCTAGTTTCATTAAGTCCAAAGAATGGAATATCGTCTATAACTGTAGCGAGAAAAACTTAGTAACGTTTCGTAAAATATGCTGCGTCTGTCGCTCATACCTTCAGCTCCCATTAATGATAGATCGAAGCAACTATGCTGCATTTGTTGTTTACTTTCCAAGGATTTGCTGCTCTGCCATTTATTTTCTTTATTAGTCTTAGGCTGCCGACGCAGTGAGGAAAACCAATTGCTAATGCTAGGTCGCTTTTGGTTACGGGAAGCCATTGCTTTACCCACTATAGACGCATAATGAATTGAACAATATTCTCATTTTAACACTGCATTAGCTAATATTTTTTAAAGTTCTTATTATTAACAGGGACAGGACATAATTATTAAAACCATTTTTTATTTTAAAAAATTTATCTCAAGAACAACTTCAATTTTTAATTATAATTTTACCACTGAGGTAAAACTGTAAAATAATATTGTATAATCAACAATAAAAATGTTATACATATTATAACCTTGTAAGAAGGAAATTTAGACAATTACAACCTTATACATGAGAAGCCGATTGTCATGTCAATGACAAAGATTAAACCAGAGGGCCGGGGTTAACTTCGACCTCGTCAATTTTTGCATACCCTTGTAAGTATTTTGGTAACTCTTTCCTTACCTATAGCCATCAAAGTGGAAAAACGTTTTAACGGACGGCCTACAAATTTAGCATAGGAAATAACGAAGTTATTGATAAAAGTTACTGTTTTCGACCGATCATTCCTATGGGAGCTATATGATATAGTCACCCGTTGTTGATCACATTGGGCACAAGCCTACATGCAAAATTCCAGCTCTGGACAGCTCATGGACAGACGGACGGACGGGCATGGCTATATGAACTCGACATACTGATCAAGTATCGCGGTCTGTGTGCGGGATTTAGCTACCCTTCCCCTACGCAGTTTACAACCGAAGCAATTGAATTGCTGCAGACCGCGACTCTCGGGCGCGCAAACGCTCATGCTCAAGCCTGGCTGCACGCCATTCGGCTGGTTTATAAGAATCCTCTGCTTTGCCTTAGCCGCTCCGCTTCTAGTACCTGTTCCTGATCTTCTTCTGTCTTATTCGAAACATTGCTTCAGATTCTTTTTGCGTTGTGAGTACGACGACCCAAATTCGCTTTTTTAGGAGGCATTATTTCGTTAGTAACTTTTGTTTTGTAACTGAAACAGGAACGAATGAATTTCCTACCACGTGGTTGACATGTATCTGCCCCGCCTTCTGCGATCGATACACGGAAAGCCGTTGTAAAACCCATTTTATTCGCGCTCGCCAGTATAATATATATTTACCGGATAAGCACAAAAATTTCATGGAAATCGGTTAAGCCGTTTCGAAGGAGTATGGCAACGAAAACTGTGACACGAGAATTTTATATATATAAAATATATATATCTCTTTCTTTCGTATGGAAAAACCGCTGTTTAGGTAAAAAGGGACGAACAGGTATAAGTACCTTTTTTGCGAGGCAACGAAGTCTATATATTTTTTATCTGATTTTGATGGTCAATATCTCATTCGACAGAATATTTAATTCACTAATTCAAGTGTAGTTAGTGTATAGAGACCAAAAAAATACATACAAAATTGCGTTTTTCAATTGGCTCCAAATTAGACCCTGGGGCCAAAATGAAAATTTGTGGTATGAAGGTAATCTTATTTTTACTAGACTTGTTCTTAGGGTTCAATGGTGTACAATCAATTTTACAAATTTTCAAAATGTTTTTTTTTTTTTTGCCAGGTCCGAATTTTGAATTTTCATCAAAATTCACTAAAAAAAAAACCGTTACAAAAATTACGCCCACGAAATTTACAGAACATTATCTCAATAAAATTACAATTTCATTAAATAAAAATCAAACCTTGCAATTTAGCCGGCTCGAGGTCAATCTTACACAAGAAGATTATTTCAAAGAAAACACAAAAAGGTGAGCAGGTTGTCTGTATAGCTATTTCAAGAACTACCAAGTTCTATCATCAGCAGACTTTGTTAAAGAACTTCGGAATTGCAATAGCCATACCATGTCTTCAACGCTAGAATTAGTTGGGAATTGCAGCAACCAAATGAAGCGAAAAATAGTTGGTAAAGCCTACAACACCAAAGACCACCTTTTTGACCATACCCTTAGGCGCTATGAAAAATTAGTGTAAGAGCTTTGCCCTTACCGAACTAATATCACGACCTGTTATTTCATATGCGTTATATTGTACCATATAGAAAAGGGTTTTTTTTGGAATAAATATTCCAAAGTAACGGCGTGCCTTCCGTTGGTGTTATCTGATTTGATTACGACCTATTTGAAATTTAAAGCAAACCTTGCAATTTAGCCGGCTCATTTTCATTTAAAAATCTAATGAAATCAGAATTTAAGGTCAAAAAAATGTCTCAAATTCTTTGCCGCCACTGTACCAGCTTTACAAGCTGCTGGAACCATTATACAAGGTGGCGCAAAAGAAGTTATCCGGGCCAAAAGAAGTCATCCGATGTTGTTCAGCTCTCATTTGTTTGATTCTGTTTTTATGTTTGTGTCTAAAGCTTGAAAATTTGATTGTTCAAATAAACATAATTAAAAAGCAGAACCAAAGCTTGAAAATTTGATTGTTCAAATAAACATAATTAAAAAACAGAACCAAAGTTTTTTATTTAGAAAAAAAAGGGAGGCAAACAACATCGGATGACTTCTTTTGGCCCGGATGACTTCTTTTGCTACACCTTGCACATCCGCCATTTTAAGTCCTATAGCCAACATCTTTTAAATACCAGCTATACATATATCGGTACTGTATTTAAAAAAAAAAAAAAAAAGATATAGTCGGAAATGCTTCCTAAGCCTTGCACACTTCTGACCACAATTAATATACATACCTTTTTTGCAAGGGTATACAAAATCCGAATACCGTAAAAAAAAACAAGTAAAAAACAAAAACTCATTTTTGTAATTGCCACAAAAAAACAAAACAAATTTAAACATAGTTGAACCCTTAACGTAGAGTACAATAAGTCAATGATTAAAACTGGCCTAGACAAACAAAACAAAATAACGATGTTTCATGAAGAATACGAATAAGAAAGGCAAACTAAAAAAAAAAAAATATCAAAGAAGCTAACTTCGGCAATGCCGAAGTTTATATACCCTTGCAGTCTTTCGCAATAATTTTTTTAAATTTTGAAATTTCTTTCCCTGCAACTGAATTCATCAATACACAAACAAAACATTCAAATTATTTCTCTTTTTATAATAAATTGTTCTTCTTCTTGCATCATTCCCTAAGCAAAGGACAACACGCATACACATACATACAGTTCTTGTAGCGCTGCGTCTGTGTGTGTGTATGCATGTGCTCTTTTTGATTTCATGATGACGGCAGCGCTGCTTGCTGTCTACTAGGTCATTATTTGAACCGATTTGTGTTGATTGTAACTTCTGTTCTATTTATCCGATCAGATTAAAATTTATTAATTAATTGATTATGTCAATTTATGTCAAATACTATCATATTGGTAAATTTCATGGGGATACTCCAATTTTTGCAAAAATGTTTGTTCTAGAGCTATATAATAGTGGGTCCAATCCTTACAATTTTCATACTTTATCTCACCCGGGTAATAAAAAGCCCACAAAAAAATTTCATCCCAATAGCTCTTAAGATGGCTGAGTAAAACGCGTACGCACAGACAGACGGACAGACGGACATGGCTATATCGACTCAGCTTCTCATGCTGATCAAGAATATATATACTTTATGGGGTCGGAAACGTCTCCTTCTGTGCGTTACAAACATCTGACCAATTTTATAATACCCTCTGGAAGGGTATAAAAAAAAAAAAAAAAATGAAGTAAGTAAATACACCGAGAACAACAAATATTTTTAAATGAAAGGACCAAATGTATACATGTTATTTTGTATTTTTATCAAAATTTGTAAACGTATTTCAAGCAAGCATATGCGATTTCGCTCAGCCTACGGCCAACTGTGTCAAAAAATTGCCGGAGGCAATTGTTATACCATAGACCCATAGGGTGAAATGGTATATTAAAGTCGCCAAAATGTATGTAACAGGCAGAAGGAAGCTTTTCCGACCTCATACATTATATATATTCTTGATCAGAATCAACAGCCGAGTATTTAGCCATTTCCGTCTGTCCGTCCGTCCGAGTGTCCGTCCGACTGTCCGTCCGTATGAACGCGTAGATCTCGGAGACTTTAAGGGATAAGGCCGCCAAATTTGGTATGTAGGTTCGTGTACTATGTAAAGTGGTCGAGTTTATTTCAAATTTTTGCCACGCCCCTTTCCGCCCCCGCAATTCAATTAAACGTTTATCTCAAAAACTATTCTAGATAGAGACACCATTTGCTACGTATATTTGCTTAGTAAATGCGCACATTTATAAATAATAAAGATAACTGTTATTCTAACCAAGCATATCACTTTCGCTCTTACAATTACAATCAGAAGCAATTAGCCTTACATAGAGCCTAAAAACCTAAGTTTACATCGCTGCATGTAATCCTTATAGCATTGTGAATAAAGCACCATAAAATTTGATCGAGCAACTACGAATAGGGAAAAATCCGTTGCTTTACCAGATTTTTTAAATCTATTATAGCTTCTCGATTTTACGTTCTTCAAGTTACATAACTTACGTGAGAGCCAACGTCCATCAGACCATCCTTGGGTCACAAATGGCAAGGTCCATATCCGTGCAAGATTACAGATATGACCTATCATTAATTAACAGAGTTGGATGGAAGTTGTATTTAGGGATTAACTAAGAGATCAGTCCTGGAAACTTGATAGATGGAAGAATCCTTGTCGGAGATATATGAGCAATCAAGTTGAATAGCTTTCAAATGGTGAATATATACCAAGTCGGACTATGGTGGAATATACGAACAAGTAATATAGGCAGAGAAAGAATTTAAAGAAATTTTAAAACAAACAAATTCAATCGCCTGATTGGAAGACTGGACAATTTCAGACGAGAACGACGAATCAACATCGATCACAACATCACCGGATAATCCGATCATGTCTATATATGAAATATTTTGATTGAAGCATCGGCAATATTAGGCTTCAGCCAAGTTTCAGTAAAGGCAAGAATATGAAAGGTAAAAGCTAAACTATCTACATAGAGTCTAGACAGTTTAGACTTTAGTTACGGTATGTTCTAATAGGCCAGAGTTAGGGTGGAAATTAGTTTTTTGACTCGAAAACAGGTGCAGACGAGCCGGAAGGAACTTTATTCGCAGAGGCAGATAACAGGCTAATCGAAGGCATATTCCTCTTTTTATACCATACACCCATAGGGGAAATGGTTAAAGTCGCCAAAATGTATGCAACATGGAGAAGGAAGTTTTTCTGACCCCATAAAGTATATATATTCTTGATCCGCATCTACAGCCGAGTCAATCTAGCCTTGTCCGTCTGTCCGTCCGTATGAACGCGTTGATCTTGGAGACTATAAGAGATAAAGCCTCCAAATTTGGTATGTAGGCTCGTGTAGTATGTAGAGTGATCAAGTTTGTTTCAAATTTTTGCCACGCCCCTTTCCGCCCCTGCAATTTAAAAAACGTTTATCTCAAAAACTATTTTAGCTAGAGACACCATATTTGGTACGTATATTTGCTTAACAAATGCGCACATTTTGTACGGCCCTTTCCGCCCCCGAAATTTGAAAATGTGGTTTGTGCGAGTTTACTAAAACTTTTTGTACATTATTTAGTACACTTTTAACAATATTTTAAAATTATCTAATGATAAGAATTTTGAAAAACCAGCCCAGAACGTGTTAAAAAAATCAACTAGCGATGTTCACTGTAACTCGGTCGGAAATTATCTGAAACCAAAAACCATAATTTAGTTGAAGTATCATCAAATTTAAATGACAGCGAACAAAAGTCAAAAAATGACAGTGAAAAAGTCATTTTGAGGAAAACGAGTTTAAAAGTTTTTTATACTCAAACAGCTTCACCGAAGGCCAATCAATTGAAGCACTACATCTTTGTCTGTTCTACTCCGATTTACTTTAAATTTTTACACAACATTCTTAAAAAAGATTGAAAAAAAACATTTTTTTAAACTAAAAAATATATTTATAAATAAAATGTTTTTAAAGCCTAAAAGGTTTCCCATAGCAATGACAATGACAATGCATTTTTAGCAGCTATGTCCTCCCATTCGTCCGTCGGTGCAAATCAACTTCACGACTCCATTTGGAAAGCTATTGGAATAAATCTTGGGGAATAACCTAAATAAGCTACTTATAACGCGGGTAAGATAAAGTATGTAAATCATACGGATCGGACCACTATATAATTTCGTCAAATACGAAAAATATATGAAGAAAATGGAAATGGACGAATGGGTTTAAGCTGATCAAGAATATATACATACATACACTTTATGGGGTCGGAAACTTCTCCTTCTCTCTTTGCGAACATCTGATCAATACCCCCCCTTCAAGGGTATAAAAAACCGTTAAGACCTTACCACCCCCTCCCCAGCGACTGACAGGCCCACTCAAAACCTGGCACATATACAATGATGTACAAGTAATTGTTACGCCTTCTTCTTGCTCGTCCATGATTTATACATTCAGCTGTGTTCACCAAAATAGCAGTGCCCTTAAGCTTTAACTTCAAATACATACCATAAATATACCAATATTTTTAAAATTTATAATCTATATTTATATATAATAAAATTACTACCATTTTGGACTAAACAAAAAGTCCCTCATTTTCAGAAATGAGCAAGATAGTAAGAAAAAGACATTTTGAGCTGTTCATAAAAAAGCAGTGACAACTAATTAAAGTCCATTCCAAATTATTTGAAACTCAAATTCAGGTTCTTAGGACTTAATACTTAATCCTGCACCAATTGTTGGCAATAGCGGCTTGGCACCTGCGCCACACCGAATTCAGCAATGCTGAACTGGAATCTGCTGCCACGTTTCCTGGATAACTTCCCAATGTTAAGCTTTATTAGACACTCTTTTCTTTGTGACGATTCTCTGAATGTTTTCCCATACAATTTAAATGAGTTACCAATCCATCGGCTATCTCAGCCGTTCGAACTGAAAAAACCGTTTCGAGCTTGCTCCTATATTTTGGGTCGTTGTACTGGTGATATCTCTGTTTTATGGGCATATTCCATATAACCCTCTTAATGATGTCCACGTAGATATTTCAATTCATATTCACATGGATCTTATGAATTGGACCGACTATGAGAAACAAGCCCAAATCACGTCACATTGCTTAACCGTTTTAGCGCGTCGCTTGGGTGGTATTTCTTATGTTTGGGGCGAAGTACATAGTGTTTAGACAAGACTACTGGCGGATGTCGGGCCCGAGAATATCACGCTACCTTGGGAAGATTCATATGGGCATTTCCGGAAAAAGGTCAACCACAGGACCCAAACATAAAGTACCAAATATCCGTTTTTTATAACCTTGCAGAGGGTATTATATAATTGGTCAGATGTTTGTAACGCACAGAAGGAGACGTTTCCGACCCCATAAAGTATGTATATTCTTGATCAGCATGAGAAGCTGAGTCGATATAGCCATGTCCGTCTGTCCGTCTGTCTGTGCGTACGCGTTTTACTCAGCCATCTTAAGAGCTATTGGGATGAAATTTTTTTTGTGGGGTTTTTATTACCCGGGTGAGATAAAGTATGAAAATTGTAAGGATTGGACCACTATTATATAGCTCTAGAACAAACATTTTTGCAAAAATTGGAGTATCCCCATGAAATTTACCAATATGATAGTATTTGACATAAATTGACATAATCAATTAATTAATAAATTTTAATCTGATCGGATAAATAGAACAGAAGTTACAATCAACACAAATCGGTTCAAATAATGACCTAGTAGACAGCAAGCAGCGCTGCCGTCATCATGAAATCAAAAAGAGCACATGCATACACACACACAGACGCAGCGCTACAAGAACTGTATGTATGTGTATGCGTGTTGTCCTTTGCTTAGGGAATGATGCAAGAAGAAGAACAATTTATTATAAAAAGAGAAATAATTTGAATGTTTTGTTTGTGTATTGATGAATTCAGTTGCAGGGAAAGAAATTTCAAAATGTAAAAAAATTATTGCCAAAGACTGCAAGGGTATATAAACTTCGGCATTGCCGAAGTTAGCTTCTTTGATATTTTTTCATTATATCTTGTTAAGAAATGTTCCAATTGTACATTTTTGAATAGAAGTAGTGAAAATGAAGTAAGTAAGTCGTCTTGCCGACTTAGGTATACCATACACCAGTAAAACAAATATTTCAAATTTGTAATAACAAATGCATTTGCCTTTTTAAAAAAATTCTGTTCACATGCTTTTTACAAGCATATTTCAGTATCTCGCGCACTTATGCATATAAGCACCCTAGCGCCCCCACCCACCAACGACCATCTCCGGCCGATATGCATAACTCAGCTATTTTTTCTCCGATTTTGATCAAATTTTTATTTTGCTGGGTATTAGTATCAAATTTATGTGTGCCAAATTTGATTGCACAAGGTAAAAAATTACGGGAGATAATCGAGTTTTTCAAAGGGGAAAGGGGCGTGGCAAAAACTTTATACATACAAACTGTGCGCATTTACTATGCAAATATACATACCAAATTTGGTGTCTCTAGCTGCAATAGTTTTTGAGATAAACGTTTTTTTTTGAATTGCGGGGGCGGAAAGGGCCGTGGCAAAAATTTGAAACAAACTTGATCACTCTACATACTACACGAGCCTACATTCCAAATTTGGTGGCTCTATCTCTTATAGTCTCCGAGAACTAGGCGTTCATACGGACGGACAGACAGACATGGCTAGATCGACTCGGCTGTTGATGCTGATCAACAATAAATGTATATACTTTATGGGGTCGGAGAAGCTTCCTTCTGCCTGTTACATACATTTTGGCGACTTTAATATACCATTTCACCCTATGTGAATAGGGATTCCCGGAGAGCAGAGAAAATAACCCAGTCTTCATTCGTTGAATTCAAAATATGAACTGCTTTTATTTAAAAACTCTTAAACTCTAAGAAGCGACAATTGTTCTTAAAAATGCTTATTCTAATGTCCCACGTTTTCGGGGGTTGAAAAATGTTTATATTTCATGCTGAGCGCTGGTTACTTGATACCGCGCCGCTGTTTGATCTTAAGTGTTTTCCACAGAATGTGGATGCATAATTGTCATATGAATTTTATGACTTACTTTTGTTTATGTTTCATTTGTATATTTCTTTGGTCAATCTGATTTGGTGAAGCCATCTCAGATGAACACGATGTTTATTCTTAAACATTCTGCAAAGGGCCGCCAAATGCGGCGTTTTGGACTTTATCTTTATAGTTAGTTGTCATATCCAAATTATTAAAATTATTATCATTAGTAAGAAAACTATTGTTAAAGAAGCATGATAGACGTTGAACCTAGTCAATCTGATGTTCCTTTACTGATTGTAACTGACTTCTTATTCTTACCAATTCTCCCATATGTATTACTATGTTGGCTTCTACTGGTTTTTAGAATATTTGGCATATTACCTAACAATTTCTGTTTTGGGATATCTACCCACTTCTGATGTGTATTACTGTGCTGACTTCTAGCCTTTTTATACGGTGGAGAATTTATAAAATAACTATCTTTATTTTTTGACTTGTTCCAATGTGATCGCTCCACAATTTTTAAATATCGCTGATTGCTAAAATTTGATTGGTTATTCCGGTTACCATTAAATTTTGGCCTTTTATAATTATTTTGCCAGATCTGCCTTTTTTGTACTACAGTTTCGAACAATTTGTTACCGGAATCTATTTTGATATTATTTTTTAGATAATCATTATCTAATTGAGCCATTGCCTTCTGAATATTTTCATGTTTTACTGGCTCTGGGATACATACTTTTTCTTTTCCAATTTTCACTTTACCTCCAATGTGAGGTCCTGCCGGGGGCCATAAATTTATTTTTTGAGTTTTGCTGTTGTATTTCTTTGGAAATGTGTGATTTTTATTTTGATATTTATCTTTCTTTTTCTCCCAACTTTGTTCAAAACATGTGACATCTATTGTTGTTGCCACTACAGATTTATTCTGATTGGATTTGGTGCATCCCGAGACGATCCAACCAAATTGAGTATTTTGGCCTAGCAGGCCATCAATCTTTGTAATTCCCCCTTTTAAGATTTGGGTATATACGTTTACTCCCATTATTATATCAATCCTACCAGGTTTATTAAAGGTAGGATCAGCTAGAACGTAAGTTTGCCATTTTGACATATCCACGTTTGCTATTTTTAATGGAAGAGCTTTCATTAATTTTGGCAACACAATTGCCTCAACCTTTAGATGTCCTTTCCAAGGATTTCGCGTCTTTACATCTATCTTTACCTTATATTTTGATTTATTACATTTTATTGAGGACACGCCACTTATTTCTGTATATTGTTTAATTTTTGGTAGTTTTAATATTTGAGCGGCCTCTTCAGACAAAATGGTGCTCTGTGAACCACAATCAATAAGGGCTCTTAGAGTCTTATATCCTCCATTTATATTTTTTACTTGTATTAAAGCTGTGGCCAACAGTGTTGGTTGTGCGGTTACACAAATATTAGCTCTCTCCTGTTTTTCTTCACAATGGAGTAAGGTATGGTGTTCCTTACTACACAATGAACAGACCATTTCATTAGTGCACACCTTATTGCTTGAATGGTTCAAGCATCTTATGCAAAGCTGCACTTTTTTGGCTGTTTCATACCTTTCAGTAGGTGTCAACCCTTTAAACATATAGCATTTATACGCTTTGTGTCCGGCAATTTTGCAAATCGGACATTTACCTTCGATTTCCGCATAATTTAACACAGTTTTTAGCGGTTTTTTCTCTTCTTTGCTCATGGCACTTAGCGAGCAATATCTTTGCTCCAAGTATTCCATGACATCAGATAGCATTTGAATTTGTCTTGTTTTTCTAATCTGACTCTCATACAATTGTAGAGCCTCTCTGTCAAATTTCCTTAGTAGGAGTTGTGCGCATATGACGTCAACTTCATCGGACAAATTTGCTTTTATTTTAATTAAGTAAACTGACTCATTAACTATGTCAATCACTTCTTTAACACTTTTTGCGGATTCATTGTTGATCATCGGTAAATCAACGATCCGACTTAATTGTTCGGAAAATACCCTCCGATTATTTTCATACCGCTTGGTTAACAATTCCCAAGCGGCACTATAGTTATCAGTTGATCCTGACAATAGATGGGCTACCATGCTCTTTGCTTCGCCCTTTAACGCGGATTTTAAATAATTGAACTTAAGAGCAAGACTTAAATCCTCTCTTTTTTCAATCAGTTCCGCAAATAGTTCAACAAACAGATCCCATTCTCTAGGTTCTCCAGAAAATGTGGGTACCTCTATTTTCGGCAACACCGGTAGTTCGCCTCTCACGGTTATATTTGCATCTTTACAATTTTCCTTATTGTTCATTTTCATTTCTAGCATTGATAATGAATTTTGGACGTCGAATTCTAAATCCTCCATAGTATTCTTAAATTTTGCATCCATTGTTATTACTTGGCATGCCCGTACCTTCTCCCATAAATAATTTATTTTATTTATATAAATTATCCATGTTCCATTGCCTGTTGATTTCAACTCAACTACCTCCAAATATTCCTGGAGCTGTCGGACTCTATCCATAAACATCTCCTGGTTACCACTACCGTTTTCATGACTGGAGGTCGCATTCCCGCGCGACTCTCCTTTGCTATCATCAAACATTTCTGACATATCCGCTTCTGCTTCAACTAACACTGACTTACTAGTGCCTGGTTTTTCTGACTCTCCTGTAGCTATTATTTTGGCAACTATCGTTAAAACCTCTTCATGTACTTTATCTCTGTAGTACTGATGATCGAAAATACCCTGCTGGAGCAATTTTTCATGGTTAGGCATCCATCGGCTACTAATCACTTTTACTTCCTCAACCACCTTGCTAGTAATGTCTCTGGGATTCAGTGCTTCCAATTCCCTTAATCTGGTATGCAACCCTACCTGCTTCTCTAACAATTTAGCAGTCTTATTACTGAACATTTTATATGGTGGATGTATATATATGTGACAATTGATTCTTATTTTTTTTTTAATATTTTTTTTTTTTTTTATATTGGTTTTTAAATGTTTTTTTTTTTTTGGTGTTTTGTTTTCTTTTTTTACATATATCCCTACCTATTTTTGCGTATGGTTTTCAGGCCACACTCTAATCGGACAGCTTTAGCGCCGCACAATTGTACATAGTTTGTTAGGAATATGAAAAAAAATATGCATCGCAGTGCATTAAAAAAAATGTGCGACGCAGCGCATAGTTGTTTATTTTGTTGGGCGCTCTTTGTAGCGCTATCGGTCCAGACGTTGAACAGCTTTCAAGTTGCCGGTGCTGGTCTTCGCACAGGCTGTTGGGGCGATGCTGGTTTCTCCGATCGCTCTGTTCCGGGGTCTAGCTTGTCGCGCTAGACGGTGCCGGTGCTGGTCTTCGCACAGGCTGTTGGGGCGCCGATGCTGGTTTCTCCGATCTCTTGGCTCCCGGGTCTAACTTGTCGCGCTAGACGGTGCCGGTGCTGGTCTTCGCACAGGCGTATTCGCAATAAGGTGAGTCGAATGGTCCAGGGCAGTCCTTGGGACCCGTCTTCCCCGGTATGTTTTTTTTTTTTTGCTTTGTCGTTGCTCAGCTGCTGTTGTCCAGGGCCTATGGGCTCAGGCGGTACCGGTGCCGGTCATCGCACCAGATTTTCTCCTATTAGCCACCTCTTCTCTGCAACTATCTTGTTGCTCTGCTGTTTTTTGTAGTTGCTGACTTGCAACTACATATGCACTTTTAACTTTAATTTTTTTTTTTTCGATATTAGGGCTTCGAATACGCCACACACAAAACTCCCGCCGCCGATATTACTACAGTTGCTCCACTAGCCAAACTGTCTTTAAAATCGGACGCACGCACTTTTTAATTATTAAGCAATATTTTGCTTTTTATATTACACTCTGTCTCTTACCACGGGTGGGGAAAACAAGAGTAAATTTATTTTTGCTACCTTTAGCTGATCTTAGCATTTACACTTGCATAAGATCAGACTTCAAGGAGCTGATTCACACTCTGAGTCTCTTACCACTGGTGGGGGAAAACTACAGAGTTCCTTTTTCTCGAAGGACCAAAATGAATAGGGCTCGAAGGACCAAAATGAATCCGGCTCGAAGTACCAAAATGAATCCATCCGGCTCGAAGGACCAAAATGAATAGGGATTCCCGGAGAGCAGAGAAAATAACCCAGTCTTCATTCGTTGAATTCAAAATATGAACTGCTTTTATTTAAAAACTCTTAAACTCTAAGAAGCGACAATTGTTCTTAAAAATGCTTATTCTAATGTCCCACGTTTTCGGGGGGTTGAAAAATGTTTATATTTCATGCTGAGCGCTGGTTACTTGATACCGCGCCGCTGTTTGATCTTAAGTGTTTTCCACAGAATGTGGATGCATAATTGTCATATGAATTTTATGACTTACTTTTGTTTATGTTTCATTTGTATATTTCTTTGGTCAATCTGATTTGGTGAAGCCATCTCAGATGAACACGATGTTTATTCTTAAACACTATGGGTGTATGGTATAAAAAGTTCAAATGTACAAAATATTTGTAAGAAAAGTTGAGTTTGTGTTTTTAGTAAACTTGGTACATTTTTAAGAGATTACTCTTTAAATTATTTACGGTATTATTTTTAGTGATTAATTGTAAAAAATTTGATTTTCTTTGATTTATTTCACATATGAAGTTTTATTCTGCTTCCGAAAGTCGTGTGAGTGATTTCGGAATTGCCCATATGAAGTTTTGACAAAATATAAATATTCTATATATATATATATTCTTAAACAAGCTTTTACATGCTTTGAAGTCAAAAGTGGGACTTTCCTTGGTCCATTTTTGACTAAACTAGAAGATAAAAACGGATTGGATCTGCTTGGATCGAACAATGTGTCAGCCATCTGAAACCGTTTTTGAACGTTTTACGCCACGTTTTTCGTTTTTTATACCCTTACAATAAGGGTATATTAATTTTGGTCAGAAGTGTGCAACGCATAGAGGAAAGCGTCTCCGACCATATTAAGTATATATATATATTCTTAAGCAGCATGTCGAGACGAGTTCAAAAAGCCATGTCCGTCCGTCCGCCCGTCCGTCTGGATCAATGCGAACTCCTCTAGACTGTAAGAGCCACAGAGCTGAAATTTTGCACGTAGGCTTCTACATACTCCAGGGGTTGTATATCTCGGATTCAGCCGGATCGGACCACTATATCATATAGCTCCCATACAAACGTCAAAGTCACGAACAGTGACTTTCTCAATAACTTCATTAATTTTATAGCTATTGTCGTGACATTTAATATTAGTGGGTTCATTATAGCTATAAACGACTGTGCCAAATTTAATCAAGACCGGGTAACTATATCAGAGAGCTACCATTAGAACGATCGTTCGAAAACAGTGACTTTTGTCAATAACTACGTTACTTTTGCGTTGCTTTCAAAATAAACATTTGTTAGTTTAATATTGTAATAGGTTGACTTGTTTAAATTGTTTAGTATATATGTATTTATTACAGGCAAGGGTGCGCTTATTCTATGATTCTTATTCTCGTTCGCACGACCGATTCGCAAACTCGTTCAACCCAGACTGACTCGACGCTCTCTCGTACTTCGCTCTCATTTAGAGACGAGCATGTTCTCTCCCTGAGAGGATGAGTACTACCGTCTTTAGTGAGCAAGCCTGCTACAATTCGGCCGTCCTGACAAAATAAGATCTCCTGATCTTGGGTGGTATACATTTCTTTTTCATATCTTACGAGCTATACATATTTTGTTCATATCTTACGAGCTATACATATTTTGTTCATATCTTACGAGCTATACATATTTTGTTCATATCTTACGAGCTATACATATTTTGTTAATATTTTACAACTTGTATCAATTATTGAAACGAAATTTTATGATTACATCGAAGTTCTTAACCAGGGCTTAATATTTTGGCCACACCATACTCCCTGATAAGGGTTACGGGAAAGTTGAAATCCCTCTACATCTTTAAGTAAAAATCTGTTGTTTTTCAGGACTTTATCTACTACATATGGTCCTTTGTTTTTTGGTATTAATTTTCGAGACACTCCCGCTGTACTGTCGAAATTTTTAACCATGACATAGTCCCCTTCTTTATATTCTTTTTGTACTGTTCTTTTACTATTGTAATATCTTTCATTGTATGCTTGTGATTTTTGCTGGTTTAACGCTGCTTTCTTTCTTATCATCTCAAGGTTTATTTGATTATCTGTATTTCTTAACTCTTTGATCTCTTCTTTCAGGTCGTCTATGACTACTCCTCTTTGTTCTATGCCAAATAACATTATACTGGGGTACTGTTTTATACTTTTATGAATTGTATTATTTAATGCGTACTCTACGTTTTCGACAACCGTATCCCAGTAATTCCCCTTATCTGGATCTGTCAACTTTGCCAGCATAGGCCCTAGACTCCTGTTTATTCTTTCCACTTGTCCATTTGCCTGAGGGGAACCCGTTGCTATTTTAACGTGCTGTACCTTCTGTTCAACCAAAAAGATTCGAATTCAGTCGAGGTAAAACAACTCCCTCTGTCGGATATTATGCATTTCGGCCGGCTATAACTTCTAAAATACATTTTTAACGCATCTATTGCTTCTTTTGTTTTTGTGGTTTTTGTTGTATATAGCCTAACGAATTTCGTAAAACCGTCTACTACAGCAAGTATGTGTTTTTTAGACCTCCCGGCTTCTATTGGTCCATAGTGATCGATATGAATTAATTCGAAAGGTTTATCGCCTTTCGGTATACTGTTCAGAAATCCATCGCCTTTGCCACATTTAGGTGAGAATGCTATGCATCTGAGACAATTTTCTATATGTCTCGTTGCTTTATCCTTAAGACTTGGGAACCAGTAGTTTTTGCCTATTGCGTCCAACATTTTGTCTCTACCTACATGGCCTAATTCGTCGTGGTATTTGTATAAAACGTGATTTTCCATTTCTTTTGGAACGTAGAACAATATTTTCTTGTCATTGGACTTTCGGTATAATACTCCGTTTCTCATTTCAAACAATTTGTGCTCTGATTTTTCTAGCATTTCCTTTATTTTTTTCAGTTCTATGTCTTTTCCTTGACAAATAACCAGGTTGTGTTCGAAGCTATTCGGTTCTATAACCATGATATTGGTGCATCTGCTTAACGCGTCTACGTGCTGCATTTGCTTCCCTGATCTATGCGCTAACTCGTAATCGTACTCTTGAAGTTCAAGGGCCCATCTCGCAATCCTAGGGTTTAATTCTATCTTATTTAGCGTAAGAGTTAGAGAATTGCAGTCAGTTAAAATTTTAAAATTCTTTCCTTGGACATAAATCCTAAATCTGCGCAGGGCATACACAATCGCTAACGTTTCGAGTTCAAAACTGTGATACTTCGACTCAACCTCACTTGTCCTCTTTGAAAAATAAAATATTGGATGTAGTTTTTTATCCGCTTTCTTTTGCAATAAGGCCGCTCCAAAACCTAATGCACTTGCATCGCAATGAAGCTCTGTATCGTCTCTGGGGTCATATATCGCCAATACTGGTGCTTCCAATAGTTTTTGCTTCAAGTTGAGAAAGCATTCTAATTCCTCTTTTCCGAATTGAAATTCTTTGTCTTTTTTCATCAAGTCATACAAAGGTTTAGCGATTATGGAGAAGTTTTTTATAAATCTTCTAAAGTAGGAGCACAAACCTAAGAAACTTTTCACTGCGTGTGCATTGCCTGGCACTGGAAAGTTTTTTACTGCCTCCAAACCTTTATCGTCAGCGCATATTTTGTTTTCTGTGATTTTATATCCCAGGTATTTTATACTTGACATGAAAAACTCGCATTTGTCCATTCGTAGTCTTAATTTGTTTCTTACTAACCTATCAAAAACTTCTTCTAGAGTCTGTAGGTGCTCGGTTGTATCTGCACTGGCTATCATTATATCGTCCATGTATACTAGGACCTGCCCTTTTCTGATCATGTCTTCAAAAATTCGATTTATAAACCTTTGGAAAACATGTGATGCATTCTTGATCCCCATTGGCATTCTTAGGAACTCGAATTGACCAAGCGGCGTGATGAAAGACGTATATTTTACTGACTCATTATCGACGAATACATGGAAATATCCATTTTTAAGATCTAATTTGGAAAAAACACGTTTGTTGACTAGTCTGTCTAATAGGTCGTCTATCAGTGGTAACGGATAGTTGTCCTTTATAATCATCTTATTCAGTTTTCGGAAATCTATGCATAATCTGATGTCTCCTGTTTTCTTTTTCACTAAAACTACTGGAGACGCATACTCCGAATCGCTTGGTCTGATAATTTCTTCTCTTATATATTCATCTAACAAGTTCTGTAGTTTTTCCTTTTCAGAATATGATAACCGTCTTGGCGCGTAACTAAATGGTTTGCAATTTTCTAGGTTTAATTTCATTTCACATCTGATATTCGGTTTATCCGGTCTTTGCGCATTCACATATCTATCCCTGACTAGCTTATCAAAACTCTGAACCGTTTTATAATCTATGTTTTTACCGATCGCGTATTCTAGCTCTGGGTTTTCATTATCTATGTAACAAATTTCTAACATTCTTCTCTCAAAGTTATCTTCCATATTTGCTTCAGACTCACTACGGGGTTCCTTTAATTTAATTTCTTCAATCTTATACTTTTCCTCATTTGTACCTCTATTTATATTCTCTTCAAACTCTAAAGTAATTTCTTTATCTATGCCTGTTCTTTTGTCAATAACACTGTATTCAATAATTTCCTTATCTACATTAACATTTTCTGTATTATTATTACCATTTGCATTAATATTTTCGTTTTCTGTATTACCCGTTACACTTATGTTAACAATTTCATTTTCCATTAATTCTGACATCAAAATTCCAATTTCTTTAAAATTGACTTTTCTTACGTTTTCGTGGCTCTGAGAAGTTATTCGTGTGCTTTTTTCAAAAGAATCTAAATTTAGTTTTAGATTGCATGATGTCAAAAAATCCCTTCCAAAAATTACATCGCGACTCATAGATTCGTCTGGGATAACGAGTAAATAAAAGTAAATCTTTATTGAATTTTTCACAACGTAACATTGTAGTTTTCCAAATGTAATGAGAGGACTTCCATTTAGCCCTTGATAAGATTGCTCAACGGAATAAAGATATGAATGATTAGGTAAATGTTTCTTCTTGATTAAGGAAACTGGACTCCCCGAATCTATGAGGCACGCTGCAATAAAGGAATTATTTGGGAAGTCTACAAAATGTATAATAAATTCTCTTACAAAATTGTTGCTGCTCTGGTTCGTGCGGTTAAGTCCATTAGTTTCACGATTGCCCTTCCTATCTGGACATTTGGCCGCCCAATGCTCCATGGATCCACAAATGAAACAAGAGCCTGGTACACGATCCGGCCTGTTGCAGTCCTTCACCAGGTGTCCTCTAATGTTGCATCTACGACATCGCATCTCTCGGAGCTTGTTTGGTCTGCCAGCTTCGCTTTCATCCTTAGCTGCGCTTCGAATGTCCTCTAGATGTATCTCAGCGAAAGCAGCTAACATCTGCTTGGGGTTGGCGAAACATTGGATCCGTGCTTGAGTTCGTAATCCCTTGTCAGGTATGCCCTCGATAACCTTATCAAGGAGCTCCTCTTCATCGATGTTAATGCTGTTGGCTAACATTAGTTTGTCGTCCAGATAAGCTGCAAACTTTTCGCCCAACTTCCAATTACGCTGTTCGAAATGACGACGCAATTCTGACTTGGACATCTTCTCTCCAAAAGCTGCCATTAACTGTTCGCATAATACTGCTACTGGCTCACGAATGCGTGTAATCTCCGAATGAAGCCATGAGTGCGCCTTGCCTTTCATTTTGCAAATGAAGAGCATTCGTAAGTGAGTGTTGCCTATGTTATACACTTCACCGATGCTTTCAAGCTGAGCCACCCACTTTTTGGAGCACGATTCGCCGTTAAAGTCCATCAATACTTCCTTCGCCAGTGAAAAAGCTATGCCCGGAGATTCGCCGTTTGAGTTGCCAGAGTGTTGGTTGGTGGCTTCGACTGTGGCGTTGCCACTGATGGGAATGCTGCTGTCATCGATATTTGCATTGTTATCGATACCATTGTCAATGGCGTTGCCATTGTTTTCCAAATTCTGGAAAGGTCTGCTCAAATCGTGACCATGCTCTATTCTAGGAATCAACACTTGAAGTTGTTGTAGCAATTGTTGAACCAACGCGACATCGTTGTTGTTGTAGTTGGAGTTTGCCGCTTCTTGTTGTACGCTTCTCGGAATCGCGTCGCCAATTGACGCTTCATTTAATTGGTCTGGGTTAGGCTGCATCAATTGAATGTCGTCTAAATTATGATCTGAATTATCATGTTCGTTCCAACCAGGTGGGGCATGACCACGTGTTTCGACTGGTACGCTATACAGGCGGAGCACTAATTCATTTCTTGAGCCGCTAGTTGGCATGTTTAAAGTTGCTAGCCATTGTTTTAGTTGATCGAGGGTTAAATCGGATATTTGAGCTGCGTTACTCATGGTTTTGGGTTAGGACCACTTCTGATATTGTAATAGGTTGACTTGTTTAAATTGTTTAGTATATATGTATTTATTACAGGCAAGGGTGCGCTTATTCTATGATTCTTATTCTCGTTCGCACGACCGATTCGCAAACTCGTTCAACCCAGACTGACTCGACGCTCTCTCGTACTTCGCTCTCATTTAGAGACGAGCATGTTCTCTCCCTGAGAGGATGAGTACTACCGTCTTTAGTGAGCAAGCCTGCTACAATATGTATATCTGTTGATGACTGTGCCGAATTTTATAAAGATTGGCTGACTATATCATATAGCATCCATAGGAATGATCGGTCGAAAACAGTGACTTTGATCAATAACTTCGTTATTTGCTATGGAAAGATTGTAGGCCGACATTTGAATTTTTAGATAAAACGTTTTCCCACTTTAACGGCTATAAGTGAGGAAAGAGTACCAAACAACTTGCAAGAGTAAAGAAACTTCGGCGCGGTCGAAGTTAACCCCGGACCTATGTTTTTTTTTTTTAAATCTAGGGCTGCAGAGACCATCTATGCAGAACATCCAAGTAAACTTTGATTTTTTTATATGTTGTACCATTGTTTCCAAGGTTTTGGATCCACTCTGACTTCTCGGTAGAGCAATGCGTTCCTTCTCCAATTACCATGAAAATTTTAGCGTTAGTTAACGCAAATATTAGTACATCTTTATTATATAACTAGCTGTACCCTTCCACGCTTTGCTGTGGCATATTGTCGGTGCACGCATAAAAAATGAGGAACACAACGAAGCATAACTTTTTAATACGTTTAATTCTCTGATACTTGTGGGTATACAATATTTTTTGTTTTTTCATGCAAAAATTGTCAGACAATGATATTTTTCTTGACCATGAACCATGGCCAGAATCAATCTGATGAGGAATGTTTTCCCAGTTCCCCCTGAAGCATCTAAGAAAAAGATGCCCCCACCTCCACTATTTATCATTTGCACAACATGATCATAAATGCCAATCATGATTAGTTATATTCCACGTGTAGTAAGAAGTTACTTCTGAATACATCATAAAGTGGCATAGAGTGAAGAAAGCAATTAGAGTTGCAGCAGGTGGAGTCAGGACTCTTTGTTGCACATTTGCGTCGGAGCCTGACAGTAAGTGCACACATGACTCATCTGGCCAATGACGACATAGCGGCTCGAGCAATAATCAGCAGCTGGGGTCAGATCGAAATGCAATACGATGGTATTTCATGTCGATCTAGTCTTATCTTTGCGGTTTACTTCTTTGCGAGCGAAGCAATTGTATTGCTGCAGACCGCAATTCTCGGACTCGCAAACGCTCATGCTCAATCCTGGCTGCACGCCTTTCGGCTGGTTCCAATAAGAATCCTCTGCCTTTGCCTTAGCCACTCCGTCTCCCGTACCAATTCCTTCTCTTCTTTAGTCCTATTCAAAACATTGCTGCTAATTCTTTTTGCGTTGTAAGTACGACGACCCAAATTTTTAGGAGGCACTTTTCGTTTGTAACTGAAACAGGAATGAATGAATTTCCTACCATGTGGTTGACATCTAACTGCCCCTGCCTATTGCGGTCGATACACGAAAAGACGTTATAAAATCCATTTTATTCGCGCTCGCAAGTATGATATGGCAATAAAAAGTTGACAAAAACCATGCATTCCCAGTGTGGAACGCAATCGGTTCAGTAGTTTCTGAATGAATAGCGGTTGTAGGTACTGACACAACATTTTTATATAATGAAGGAATAAAGTCAACATACATCTACAATTTTGCCATAATTCGGATTTTTGCAATAAAAATTAAAAAGGTAAGTATGCTATAATTTAGAGGACAGAAAAAGTTAACTCTATACGAGAAAAAAAACTTCCAAAAAGTTTTAAACAATTAAAGTTATTAACAAAAAACAGAAAAAGTGATGAGAAAAAGTCTACATACACCGAAATCCCTTCTCTTAATAACGTAAAAAACAATGATATTTGGTATTTTTCAAGACTTTTCGACAAATTGCTTTCTTTTTAGGTCTTCCTTATTGCTCAGAATTTTATAAACAGGATCTAATCTAGGAAAAAATTGGGTAACTTAATGTCCGTCTCAGAGTATCCTTACAAAAGTCCTTCCAAAAACAAAACTAGTTGGCAGAAAAGGACGAAACACATCGCAAAATGACCCTTAAGGAAAAGAGAACTATGTTGCATCGCAAAAGACCCAACAGCTGAACCTAAGCAAATTTATAACCCTGCGAAGTATTACTTTGCTAAAACCATGTGTTTTTGTATGTAAAATGCACCTTAATACTTTTCAACAGTATTTGGTCCTTCTGGCGCCATTTGAAGTAATTTGACGGGTTTTTTCGGAATGATACCTGCTATGGGTAAGTCATAGAAAAGTAAATTTCATTTCCCTTAACACTCACTCAATTGGTAATAATCCATCTTACTTCATACATATGTATGCATATGTATACATATGCAGTCTTTTAGTTGTTCGACTAAGCAGCCAAAAACTCAGGAAAAATGAAGAAAATCTATTTTGTACTTTCGGTTCGCTTTCTTTTCAAAATTACATGGACTTTTTAACCAATTTACAATCTGTTTGAATGGTATAAAAATTAGTGGAAACAGTTAATTTGCTAATTCGAGATCACAAAATGGATACAAAAATGAAAAAGAGATCAGCTTCAAAACCAACCAATCAATTGGATTACACTTGCAAATATGGTATATTAATTTTGGTCAGAAGTGTGCAACGCGTAGAGAAAAGCATCTCCGACCATATTAAGTATATATATTTGTATATTCTTGATCAGCACGACGAGGCTAGTTCAAATAGCCATGTCCGCCCGTCTAGATCAACGCAAGCTCCTCGTAGACCGTTGGAGCTACAAAATTGAAATTTTGCATGTAGGCTTGTATATACTGCAGGTGTTTGTATATTTTGGATTCAGCCGGATCGGACCACTATATCATATAGCTCCCATACAAACGGCAAAGTCACGAACTGTGCCTTTTCTCAATAACTTCGCTGTTTGCGTGAACATTGTAGTAATATTGGTAAGTTTATTACACCTGTAAACAACTATGCCAAATTTCATCAAGATCGGGTGACTATATCATATAGCTCCCATAGAAACAATCGGTGGTAAACCACTGTTAACAAAGTCACTACTTTGATCAATAACTTCATTATTTCCTATGCTAAGATTGTAGGCCGTCATTAGACATTAGACTTTTTAAATAAAATAAACCTTTTTCCGCTTTGATTGCAAAAGGTAAGGAAAGATTAACAAAATAAGCAACATGCAAGGGTATACAAACTTCGGCGCGGTCGATGCTAGCCTCGGCCCTCTGGTTTTATATTCATTTAAATTTGAGATTTCACATATGTATGTATGTATGTAAATATTTACATACATAAATAGTATTTTCATAGTATAAAACGACTGAAGTTGCCTCTCTGATAAAGCCGTTATACGATGAACTAACAAATTGTGTATTTGAATGGATCTATACATATGAATATGAGTACATGCATGCATGTACTATGTATGTATGCATGTACATATACAAAGTATATTTTCTGTTCTTGCAAATTTTTTCCAACAGCATGGTTTAATAATTAAAGAGTAATCGGCAATTGTTCTTTGTAATTCACCACAACACTCACATATGTATGCTTTTAACAGACTAAATAAATGTTGTATATACATACATACATATGTACATATATATATGTACATACATATGTATATATATTGAGTTGTCTTTTATGTGGCTACATATGTACATACATTTGTAAAAAGTCTGCATTTTTACATACATACATACATACATATACGAATTTTGCACAATATAACCACCACGCGCCACATTCATCAGTATTAACAAAAGTACATATATACTAGATATATTTTCGCACACGCATACAATTATATTTCTAGAGGTGAGTCTAGTACAAAACAAATTTAAAATCACAAACGAAATACTAAAACTTAAATATTGCTGCTATTTTTTGTGATGGCACACCGACGAGTAGGTCCGTTACGCAAACATGTTGTTTGTATTTTAGAATTCAGACTGAGGCAAATGAGCGCGTACTGCCTCAGCCGACTAGGTCTTTTGCTGACAACAAGTGTTTTTAAGAGAGTTATGAAAGAGACATTCGATTAAATGCTGTGTGGCTTTAAGAGAGGGAAAACAGTACGTTCTCTTCGTTTGCATTGTGTGGCCTTGACATAAGTTAATAAAACAGGGACGTTCTTAGTCAGATTTCAGCCTTTTCGACCCCGCTCATATTTCAAACTTTTTTTTTGTCTTTTACTGCAAGTCACTTGAATTGGCAGATGAATACCTAAACCTGCTAGTAATGGACAAGTTTGAGGAATATGTACATACATATATATACGTTTATATGTTTATATACATATATGTATGTATGTTTATGTGTATATTTTGTAAACTAGCTGCCGTCTTGTCCTGTGTGGTCATAATCTTCAGAAAGACAAAGTAACTTACAATACAAAATTTGTACGTGAGTGAGTCTGTATTCCAAACATTTGTACTTGTTCCTGTTTAAATAACTTTATAAGAATAGTTCAGTAAACGCGCGCTGAACTATCATCGGAAATAACTTGTTTTGAAAAATTAAAGAGATTTGAATTGAAGCGTGAGTAATTCACAATGACAATTAAGAGAAAAAACATGTGCCGTGACTGTGACATTTCTCGATCGGATGACTAACCATTCGCATCAAGAAATTATCTTCCAATCCAAAAACAACTTTTACAAAAATTTAACGAAATACAGAAATAATGTACATATGTACATACAGCCATATGTGTGTAAGTGTATATACATACATACATACATACATACATACATGAATAAATACTTATGTATGTATTCCTATCATATATATATATTTAAGCATATATGTATGTACATACATATGTACATACCTATGCTTAAGCAAAAACGTTTTTCATCATAAAAACGCGTGATTCAATATATTGAGAGAGAAGCTAAGTTTGCTCTCTTTTAAAATTTGTATTATCTTATCGACATTAGTAATGGAAGTAATATTCTACGAATAATTTTCTTTAAAAATTTGTGAATTTACATACATACATATATATGTATGTATGTATGTACATACATACATACATATGTAAATTTTCAACCAAAAAGAGGCATTAAAAGATTGGAGCACTAAAAATTCATTGAATGATGTCTGTAGAATGTTTAAAGTCTATTTCGGCTTTTTTACATATGTACATATATGCATGTACATACGATTGTACATATATATGTACATACGATTGTACATACATATATATGTACATATGTATGTATGTATATATGCTATGTACATATGTACACATGTATGTATGTATGTACGCATGTATATGTACATATGTATGTACAATTTTGGTATATTTCAGCTTTTTGCAATAAATATTTTAAACGTACATAAGTGTGTCGTAATTTTTGGGATAGATAGCTAAATTAATGCGAGAAAAATCAAAAAAAGTTTTAAACAAAGAATAACAGATAAAAGTGACCGGAAATCAAGTCTATGTACATACACTGAAATCTCTGTTCTTAATAACTTAAAAACCAGTGATATATTGTGGGTCTTCCTTATTGCTCAGTTTTATAAACCGGATTTAATCTCGGGAAAAATCAGATAATTGAATGTCCGTTTAACAGTATTCTTACAAAAGTGCTTCAAAAACAAAACCAGTACGGAGAAAAGGATGAAACGTATCGCAAAATGCAGGGACGGTAAATAATGATTATGTTGTCTTTTTATACCCTTGCAGAGGGTGTTATAAAATTGGTCAGATGTTTGTAACGCACAGGAGGGGACGTTTCCGACCCCATGAATCTATATTCTTATCTATATTCTTGATCAGCATGAGAAGCTGAGTCGATATAGCCATGCCCGTCTGTCCGTCCGTCTGTGCGTACGCGTTTTACTCAGCCATCTTAAGAGCTATCAGGATGACATTTTTTTGGGGGGCTTTTTATTACCCGGGTGAGATATAGTATGGAAATCTTTGGGATCGGACTACTACATCATATAGCTCGAGAACAAATTTTTTTGCAAAAATTGGAGTATCCCCATGAAATTTACCAATATGATAGTATTTGATATAAAATCTCAGGTCCCTTTTTGAATCTGATCGGATAAATAGAACACAAGTTACAGTCAATACAAATCGACTCAAATCTGCCTGCTGCCTGTTACTGCTACTGTATGTGTATGCGTGTTTTGCTTTGCTTAGGAAATGATGGAAGAAAAAGAAAAATTTGTAGTAAAAAGAGTAATAATTAGAATGTTTTGTTCGTGTGTTGATGAATTGAGTTCCAGGGAAAGAAATTTCAAAATGTAAAAAAATTATTGCCAAGGACTGCAAGGGTATTTATGTAAACTTCGGCATTGATGAAGTTAGCTTCTTTGATATTTACCTATGATTTGTGTACATATGATACAATACATATACATATATTGTTTAAATATAAATCATTGATTTTGATTTGACTCACAACATAAAAATTATATTTGAAAAAAAAAAAAAAAATCAAAAAATAATGATTATTTCTTGAATTTTATTTTTTCGCTCAAAAGTCTTATCTTATCTCTTATCTCTGTTGATTTTGTTCCACCTTTCAGAGATTTTTTTGTGCAAAATTTTAAATTTTCCCATAATTAAATCGTAGTCCTGTTCACTACAGTCCGATTATTAAAGAACATTTGAAAAAAATGAACTCTTCAAGTGCGGAATACTATTTTGAAGAGCAATTTTTATGTCATATTACAAAATGTTGCCGCTTACAGACCGACATGATTTCTAAAAAAAAAATGACACTGTCAGAATGGTCATCTCAAGGCATCTAATGTTGGACAATACACATCATATAATCACACAAATAAAACATTTTTACAGGCCGATACGGACCTCATAACGATTAATTTTAAGAATATGCAATTAGCTCAATATAATAGACTGTTATAGAGATAGATGGTTTAAAGAACAGGGTGTTTTTTATGATAACTGAAGTTAAAAAAAAAAAAAAAAAAAAAAAAAAATACCACAACAGGCAGTCAAAATCACCACCTTTTGAAGTTAACCGATTTGGAAACATTGAGCGCTGTATATCCATTGTTTGTCGAGCAATATGACATGTTGGACCATCTTGCTTGAACCAGTAATTGTCCGTACCATTTTTAGCTAGCCTATCATTGCCGTATATCGTTGCCCGGTATCGCTCTCCATTCGCAGTCACTGTCACGACAATTTATTTTTGAAATAAAGTTTCACAATTTCAAAGTTTGTATACCCTAGCAACTGTTTTGGCAACTCTCTCCTTACCCATAGCCATCAAAGTGCAAAAACGTTTTATCTAAATTGTCTAAATCAAACTGCAATTTAGCC
This sequence comes from Drosophila equinoxialis, assembly GCA_018150345.1. Classification (NCBI taxonomy): domain Eukaryota; kingdom Metazoa; phylum Arthropoda; class Insecta; order Diptera; family Drosophilidae; genus Drosophila; species Drosophila equinoxialis. The sequence goes on from JAECWI010000656.1 coordinate 235,092, forward strand.
GACTCGAGAGAAGAAGAAAGAAGATTATTTCAAAGGCAACACAAAAAGATGAGCAGTTTGTCTGTATAGCTATTTCAAGAACTACCAAGTTCTATCATAAGCAGACTTTGCTAATGAACTCAGCTTTGTTCACCTCTTTGTGTTGCCTTTGAAATAATCTTCTTTTGGAAGATTGCAAGCATATCTTAGTATCTCGGATACTCAGGCATATGAGCACCCTAGCGTCCCCACCAGCCAACGGCCAACTCCGGCCATATCAAAAAACGTTTAGCGCGTTATCTTTAATGGTTAAATAGCATAGAGCGATGAAATACATATCGTGCAATATTAAATATAACTCAACGGACATACAAATTTCTTAAAAAACATGACTATATTTTGATATTAACATCTGACAAAGGAAATAAGACGGTAGCGATAAAAAAGACTGATTATGACCATAGAATGATGGACATTTTATCGGATCTTTACACCTACATCCAAAGAACAACAATCTGGTGGACAAACTACATAATATGGGTTTTATTTCAAAGATTGAAAAAAACAAAATGACGACAACTACTGCGATCTCACCAAGAATATATGGTCTATGAAAAATTCACAAAGAAGGGATACCAAATTGTTCGTCAATTTGCCCATCTTATGGACTTTCCAAGTACATTCTACAAATTTTAAGGAATATAAAAAGGAACATTGGACTCTAACTATAACATAAAAAATGCAACTGAATTTAAACAACGCCTAAACATCACCTACATTTGTGACGATGAAAAATTAATTTCGTTTGACGTGCTTGGAAATGCATACCAACGGATTTAGTTTTGGACACAATCAGAAATAAATGGACTAAAATACAGGAACACACAAGGATACCAAAAGCTTTATTTATGAAAATAGTAAAAATCTGCATCCAAGAGAACGAATATTTTAGCTATAAGGACCAAACATTCAAGCAATTAAAAGGAATGCCGATGGGATGCCTCACCTGTCATTGCGGTTGCGGACATCGTTATGTCAAATCTTCTGGACAGCACCATGGATAAACTATCCAGACCACCAAGATTATTGACGAAATATGTGGATGACATTTTTTCAATAATACACCAAGATGACATCGATATCGCACTGGACACCCTTGATTCTTTTGACTGGAATATTAAATTTACTATGGAGCTGGAAGACAATGGAAAACTAACGTATTTGTACTCTATGATCATCAGACGAGGAAATGAATTAAAACTAAAACACCCTAAGAAGATGGATGATCTGTCACTTATGTACCTAAATTATCAGAAAGACTATCACATTAGGAATGTTATGACAAAGATCAAATAAAAATAGCACATAAGCCTAAATACCCTCAAACATATATTCAATAAAACGAAATCCAAGATAGAGTCGACAAATAGAAGTAATGTAATATACAAAATCCCAAGCAAGTGACAAGGAAACATACCATGTTATAAGATATACATAGGCACGACCAAATCGAAATTAAAAACTAGGATCTCAAAACAAAAATCTGACTATAAAATGAGAAATTGTTCAGACACACCAAAAACAGCACTAATGACACACTGTGCAACTGGTGGCCATGCACCGAATTTCGAAGAGACAATAATATTAGATGAAGAGTGGCACTACAACAAAAGGTTTACAATGGAGATGGTACACTCCGAACGCCACACGACTTAACTTTAGGACTGATACCGACAATTGCGCTCACATATACAGACACATGACGTGTTAAATAATGTATGTTACAAGTTGGTTAAATGTCACATAATTGTTAAATGTTCTTGTACTCTATTGTAATTGCCGTGAAGACGGTTGCCGCTGAGCAACCGAAATATATCGGTATAAAAATAAAGTAGAAACTGCGGTTTTTAATTAATTGACCTGAAGCAATAATATTTTTACAAGTACAAAATTCTTTAAGTCAATTAATTAATACATCAAAACCATCAAAGCTCTTTTTATACCCTTGCAGAGGGTATTATAAAATTGGTCAGATGTTTGTAACGCACAGAAGGGGACGTTTCCGACCCCATAAAGTATATATATTCTTGATCAGCATGAGAAGCTGAGTCGATATAGCCATGTCCGTCTGTCCGTCTGTCCGTCCGTCCGTCCGTCCGTCCGTCCGTCCGTCCGTCTGTGCAAATCAACTTCACGCCGGCATCTTAAGAGCTATCGGAATGAAATTTCATATTTGAGCTACTTTTAGCCGGGAGATGATAAAGTATGAAATTTGTCAGGATCGGGCCACTATATCATATAGTTCTAGAACAAACATTTTTGCAAAAATTGGAGTATCCCCATGAAATTTACCAATATGATAGTATTTGACATAAATTGACACATCCCAAAATTTGAATCTGATCGGATAAATAGAACAGAAGTTACAGTCAACACAAATCGGTTCAAATGATGACCTAGTAGACAGCAAGCAGCGCTGCCGGCAGCAAACAGCGCTGCTTGCTGCTCAAACAGAGCACATGCATACACACACACAGACGCAGCGCTACAATAACTGTATGTGTATGCGTGTTGTGCTTTGCTTAGGGAATGATGTAAGAAGAAAGAAAATTTATTATAAAAAGAGAAATAATTTGAATGTTTTGTTTGTGTATTGATGAATTCAGTTGCAGGGAAAGAAAATTCAAAATGTAAAAAAATTATTGCCAAAGACTGCAAGGGTATATAAACTTTGGCATAGCCGAAGTTAGCTTCTTTGATATTTTAGTTTACAATACTCGCAATTTATATTTCTTGTTTTCCCCCGCCTTTTGCAAACCAACTGAATATATGAATGCGCGAATAAGTACATACGAAAAAATGAAGTAAGCGAGTCGTCTCGTCGTTTTAGGTATACCATACACCAGTAAAACAAATATATCACTTGCTTTTTACAAGCACATCTTACAAGGGGAACTTCAGGTATGCGAATCACCGATTTGGATGAAATTTGGATATGTTGTAGAATACCCCGTCATTTGAAGCTGTGTAAAATATTTCGGCGCACTATTCTATAGTTTCCTTATAAATCGCGTTTAAAGCTATAGCTTCGGTGACTTATACGTAAAACGCCGAGGCGACTTCAAGCAGCTCGGTGGTGTAATGGGTAGAGGTCCTGGCTAAAGTTGACGGAACCCTGGTTCAACCCCCGCCCGAAACTAGTTAGTTTTGGATTTTAATTTTTTGCCTTTTTAATAATTATTTTTTTAAATACATAGCAATATATGTTTTGTGATGATTTGTCATTGGAAACATATTTTTTGTACATATATTAAAACTTGTACGATTGAGGTAATACTAGCTATAAGCACGACATTACGAACTGTATTTTTCGGGCAGGTTAAAAATATGATAAAGCGAATGCAAAACTCCTCTACGCTTATAGAAGAAAATCTAGAAATTTCATCAAAAAAAGATTACTTGTCGACTTGTCATCCCTGATATTGAAGGGAATGCTTAAGTATGCATGGTTCGCTTCAAAGTTGATGATGAGATGAGATGAGAGAGTAGTTTTCCAAAATTTTTATTTAGTTTTCTTCTTTTAAATTGATCTAAAGTTGTAATATTTTTGGACAAAAGCATCATTTTAGCATGTTCATGGTTTTGAAAAAATGTACATATGTATGTATCTAAAGTTTTTATGGTGTATATCACAACAAAAAATGTGAAGAAACTAGTTAATTAGTGTATTTTACGTCTATATTCGTATTTATTACAATTATGTTTTTGTAAAGGCATAAAAAATTAATTCAATCAATAATCATCAAATGCCCTATTTTGCTATTTAAAAAAATAATTATTAAAAAGTCAAAAAATTAAAATCCAAAACTAACTAGTTTCGGGCGGGGGGTTGAACCAGGGTTCCGTCAACTTTAGCCAGGACCTCTACCCATTACACCACCGAGCTGCTTGAAGTCGCCTCGGCGTTTTACGTATAAGTCACCGAAGCTATAGCTTTAAACGCGATTTATAAGGAAAATATAGAATAGTGCGCCGAAATATTTTACACAGCTTCAAATGACGGGGTATTCTACAACATATCCAAATTTCATCCAAATCGGTGATTCGCATACCTGAAGTTCCCCTTGTTAGTATCTCGCTCACCACCAGCCTACGGCCATCTCCGGCCTAATGGGAAGACGTTTATATACATAACTGGGCTATTTTTAGTCCGATTTTGTGGATATTAGGATCTAATTTAAGTGTGCCGAATTTGCACAAGGTAGCAAATTACGGGAAATAATCGAGTTTTTTCAAATTGCGGGGACGGAAAGGGGCATGGTAAAATATTTATACATACAAAATGTGCGCAAATATACGTACTAAATATGGTGTCTCTAGCTAGAATAGTTTTTGAGATAAACGCTTTTTTTGAATTGCGGGGCGGAAAGAGGCGTGGAAAAAATTGAAATAAACTTGACCACTTTACATACTACACGAGCCTACATACCAAATTTGGTGGTTCTATCTCTTATAGTCTCCGAGATCTACGCGTTTGTACGGACAGGCGGGCGGACAGACAGACATGGCTAGATCGACTCGGCTGTTGATGCTGATCAACAATAAATGTATATACTTTATTGGGTCGGAAAAGCTTCCTTCTGCCTGTTACATACATTTTGGCGAATTAAATACCATTTCACCCTATAGGTGTATGGTATGAAAAAATTTCATCCCGATAGCTTTTACGACTTTTTACTTTAAGGGGTCGGAAACGTCCTTCTGTGCGTTACAAACATTTGATCAATTTTAATATACTCTCTGCAAGGGTATCAAAAATTTATTTGATTTTTATACCCTTGCAAAAAGTGCGAGTTAAAATAGCCATGTCCGTCCGTCTGTCTGGATCAAGGCAAACTCGTATCGGAAACTCGGATTCAGTCGGATCGGACCACTATATCATATAACTCCCATATTTCCATGAGACTTTGATTTTACTTTTTAATAAATTCTAAATTGTTATTTGAAGTATCAATGGTCACCGATTAATATATTAAAATAAAATAAATTTATTTTTAAACTTCTTAAATTTATAAATATATTTCAGCCCATTTAAATCGAAAGATTAGAAAAAAATTAAAGAATATATTTTCAAACGAAATAAGTAAATGGGACAAATTGTTAATTTGCGTTTTAATTTTAAAATACAAAATAAAAACCAACGGACACAAATTTAAAATATTGAATATCATTAGATTAAACAAGTTTTGAAGCATTTGAATGTCCAATTCGTCCGATTCTTGAATAAGGGTTTATTATAAGCCCTTTAAATTTCCAAATTGCTTTCCGTGGGCATAAATGCGTTGAATCAAGATGCCTCAAAATTTTTAGTCTAACATAGGAATTTAACAGACTTTTAAATAAGCTTATGTGAGTTTTGTTGAATGGTTGGGTGCATTATTCTGCTAAAAAATGCATGTATTTAAATGGCACAAAAACGATTTCTAACAATGCCACATCGTTTTGTACATATGTTTTATGCGTTATGAAAGGCTTTGGAGTCCTTTTTAATAAACTGGAATTTTGACCATATAATCATATAAAAATCTATGGACTCATGGACAAACTTTGGGGCGCGAAGTCGCAAATTTAATTGCGCTATCCATCGTGTTTACTTAACTTAAGTATTTATGGTTACCAAAAACAAAATTTTTCCATTCAGTTCAAACTGAGAGTACAAACTCTGTATTTGTTGGCAAACTAGTAGCTCCAGTTTCATAAGTTTTTTCAATATAAAGCATTATATGATCACTGCAGAATTTATGCATACGCCTCGTGGATATCGATAGAGAAAAATTACACCCTATTTGGGATGCGCTGATCTTTTATTTGATCTTTACGTTTCATATTCGGTTGTCAATCAATATCAGAACACGGGTTTCTTCCATATTTTTCCCGATCTTAAGGTCATTTTTCACTGTTTTTTTATTTTCGCAAGCATGTTCTGCAACTTTGCTAATTGAGATCTCCACATCACACAGTCCCACAAATCTTCAATGTTCTCCATAGGATAAGAGTGCGAAACTTGACCTCTTTTAATTAAAAATGAAGTAAGTAAGTCGTCTCGCCGACTTAAGTATACCATATACCAGTAAAGCAAATATTTCAAATTTATTAAACAAATACATTTTCACATGCTTTTTATTACAAGCATATCTTAGTATCTCGCTCACTCAAGCACCCTCGCGCACCCACAAGCCAACGGGCAACTCCGGCCTTATGGAAAAACTTTTACATTCATAACATGGCTATTTTTAATCCGATTTTGCTGGATATCACATAGTATCAAATTCAAGTGTGCCTAATTTGATTGCACAAGCTAGAAAATTACGTGAGATAATCGAGTTTTTCAAAATTACGGGGCCGCAAAGGGACGCGGCAAAATCTTTACATATACAAAATATGCGCATTTATTAAGCAAATGTCTTTAAGAAAATCGGTTTTGTTTGAATTGCGGGGGACGATGGGGCGTGGCAAAATTTTTTTGCAACAAATTTCTGCGCGCTTACTAAAGGATTAATCTTACCAAATTTGATGTCTTTAGCTATCATAGTATTTAAGAAAATCAAATTTGTTTAAATTTCGAGGGCGGAGAGGGGCGTGGCAAAAATTTGAAATAAACTTGACCACCGTAGGTAATACACTAGACTACGTACCAAATTTGGTCACTCTAGCTCTTATAGTCTCTGAGATCTACGTGTTCATACGGACAGACGGACGGACAGGGCTAGATCGACTCGGCTGTAGATGGTGATCAAGAATATATATACTTTATGGGGTCGGAAAAGCTTCTTTCTGCCTGTTACATACATTTTGGCGACTTTAGTATACCATTTCACCCTATGGGTGTATGGTATAACAAAATAATAAAATTGCTTGTAAAAGCTAAAATATAGGCTTGTATAGACAAACCGTTTTTATTCACTTGCAGAGGGTATTATAAAAGTGGTCAGATGTTTGTAACGCACGCAAGGAGACGTTTCCGACCCCAAAAAGTATATATATTCTTGATAAGAATGAAAAGCTGAGTCCATGTAGCCATGACCGTCCGTCAGTCGGTGCGTATGCGTTTTACTCAGCCAGTTATTGGGATGAATCTTGATATTTGAGCTACTTATAACACGGGTATGATAAAGTATGAAAATCTGTGCCAATCGCGCCATACATGTAAAAGGGATAGGAAGACGAAGAACAAGAAATGGCAATAATTTTTAAAAGGTTTTGTCTATGCATTAATGAATTGAGTTACGAAAAGTTATCTTCTTTGATGTTTTTTATACCATACACCCATAGGGTGAAATGGTATATTAAAGTCGCCAAAATGTATGTAACAGGCAGAAGGAAGCTTTTCCGACCCCATAAAGTATATATATTCTTGATCAGTATCAACAGCCGAGTCGATATAGACATGTCCGTCCGTCCGTCCGTCCGTCCGTCCGTCCGTCTGTCCGTATGAACACGTAGATCTCAGAGACTATAAGAGCTAGAGTCACCAAATTTGGTACGTAAAGTCGTGTATTACCTACGGTGGTCAAGTTTATTTCAAATTTTTGCCACGCCCCCCTCCGCCCACAAAATTTAAACAAATTTGATTTTCTTAAAGACTACAATAGCTAAAGACATCAAATTTAGTATGTGTATTAGTTTAATAAATGCGCATATATTGTATATACAACGATTTTGCCACGCCCCTTTCCGCCCCCGTAATTTGGGAAAACTCGATTATCTCACATAATTTTCTACCTTTTGTAATCAATTTTGGCACACTTGAATTTGATACTAATACCCAGCAAAACACCAAATTTGATCAAAATCGGACAAAAAACAACCAAGTTATGCATATAAACGTTTTTCCATAAGGCCGTAGTTGGCCGTTGGCTGGTGGGGGCGCTAGGGTGCTCGTATACTTGAGTGAGGGAGATTCTAAGATATGCTTGTAATAAAAAGCATGTGAAAATGCATTGGTTTAATAAATTTGAAGTATTTGTTTTACTGGTGTATGGTATACCTAAGTCGGCGAGACGACTTACTTACTTCATTACTAAGTGTTAATCATAAAAAAAAGTTTTTAAAACGCTTTGTTACGATCTGCTTATTGACGTTCATATTTGTTTTGAGATATGTAGCATTTGTTGTTTTTTCTTCAAAAACATTTCTATTTTGAAAAAACGATCAACCTAGTTACATATTTCAAAATATATTTATCGTTTTGAGAACATTATTTGTAAAGATAAATTCCTAGTTTCCTGAACACTTTTACATATAGGCGTATAAGTATGTAGTGTATAATTAATATCCAAATGTATACTGAGTAACTCACCTGGATTTCGAGCAAAAGTTCCTGTTTTTTTCGGCGCAGCTCAATCAGTAATTTTTGTTGTTCTGGTGTTAATTCTTTACCATCATGCGAAAACAAAAAAAAGATATGTTTTATATTATTTATATTATTATTAAGAAGAATAAAAATTCACTTATTACCCTAATATAAGGCTAAACTACTTGAACGGCTGTTGTCTCCAGCCAAAAACGAATTTTAAATTAGTTCGTCCCTCTGGTTTGATTTTGATTGAACATAACAAATAAACATTATCAGATATGCTGTAGAAATCACTGACAATTTCAATTTAGCGCAGCTCCAATCCGCGTCAAAAAAACTTGGTGCAACAGAACGTCGAAGGATTTTATTTATTCTACGCTCGAACATAGTTTAGGTGGTTTTATTAGGGTTGTGACTGTGTATCATTTAATTTAAACTGTGCTTATAATTTAAGACATAGAAAATGACTAAAAAATTTGTGATTCATTAAATTATTATTTTTATGGTTTTAAGAAAACAAAGTACCAAATGTTTTCGAACGTTGCTTAGTATCTCGCTCACTCAAGCATACGAGCACCTTAGCGCTCCCACCAGCCAATGGCCAACTCCGGCCTTATGGAAAAACGTTTTATGCATAACTTGGCTATTTGTAGTCCGATTTTGATTTGGTATTTTCCTGGATATTAGTATCAAATTTAATTGCACACGGTAGAAAATTACGGGAGATATTTGAGTTTTTTTTAAATTACGGGGGCGAAAAGGGGCGTGGAAAATTTTTTACACATACACATGTGCGCATTTACTAAGGAAATATACATGTAGGATTGCGTGAGAACCTCTAACGATATAAGAATGTCGATAACGATTGGTTTGATATATATCGATAGGTGGATAGACAATCGATATAGGAGAGAGGCTTGAGTTGCTGGACGAGGAGGTTGATAATTAGATGGTTCTTTTTCTTTTGTTAATAATTTTAATAAATATGATAAGCTAAGATACATAAAAGCAAAATATTGTGAAGAGTATTTTATTTTGCTCCTGTGGATTCAGCCCTTCTACATATATAACAAATTTGGTGTCTCAAGTGTTTGTGAAAATGGGTTTTGTTTAATTCGCGAGGTCGGTAGGGGGCGTGGCGAAATCTTTACACATACAAAATATGTGTGCATTTACTAAGCAAATATACGTATCAAATATGGTGTCTCTAGCTAGAATAGTTATTGAGATAAACGCTTTTTTTTAAATTGCGGGGGCGGAAAGGGGAGTGGCAAAAATTTAAAATAAACTCGACCACTTTACATGCTACACGAGCCTATATACCAAATTGGGTGGCTCTATCTTTAATAGTCTCCGAGATCTACGTGTTCATACGGACAGACGGACGGACAGAGCTAGATCGAATCGGCTGTAGATGCTGATCAAGATTATATATACGGAGTTATGGGGTTGGAAAAACATCCTTCTGCCTGCCTTCATTCTGGCGACTTTTATATACCATTTCACCCTATGGGTGTATGGTATAATAAACTTGACACCAATTCACTTTGTATATCTTAGCTTATTTATTTATTTTTCGAAAGAAAATAACCGACTTATTGAACATTTTTAATTTAACGAGACCAACACAACCTCTTCGTCCAGCAACTCAACCCTCTATCTCCCATCTATTGTCAACCTATCGATACATATTAAACGCATATCATTATCGGCATTCAGCTTCAGATCCGCTCCAAACTGGTTACGCTTTATAGCCCACTTCGTATTCTATTTCAGACTTTCTGAACTTGATATATGACTTGCGATTTTCTTTCTGTATTTTTGTTATATTACCTTTTACTAATCTACGAATTTCATCTTTCTCTCGTCGTAATTCAATAAGTAATTCTTCCTCTAACAGTGACGTTAACTCTTGGTCATTACCATTCATTTAATTCATTCATTTAATTCATTCACCATTCATTTAAAAGCTGAGCCTGTTGTATCTTTTGTTTCAGAAAATCTTCAAGGAATAAGAATCGTGCTCAACGCATTCACGTGATTCAACTAAGTTCCATGTTCGATTTCGATCCCGAAGTCGAAATCTTGCAGAAATATCGGCCATCGAGCCTGTTTTAAAGGTAATTTTTTATACCATACACCCATAGGGTGAAATGGTATATTAAAGTCGCCAAAATGTATGTAACAGGCAGAAGGAAGCTTTTCCGACCCCATAAAGTATATATATATTCTTGGTCAGTATCAACAGCCGAGTCGATCTAGCCATGTCCGCCTGTCCGTCCGTCTGTCCGTCCGTCCGTCTGTCCGTCTGTCCGTATGAACACCTAGATCTCGGAGACTATAAAAGCTAGAGCCACCAAATTTGGTATGTAGGCTCATGTAGTATGTAGAGTGATCAAGTTTATTTCAAATTTTTGCCACGCCCCTTTCCGCCTCCGCAATTCAAAAAAAACGATTATCTCAAAAACTATTGCAGCTAGAGACACCACATTTGGTATCTATATTTGCTTAGTAAATGCGTACAATTTGTATGTATAAAGATTTCGCCACGCCCCTTTCCGCCCCCGTAATTTGGGAAAACTCGATTATCTCACGTAATTTTCTACCTTTTGTAATCAATTTTGGCACACTTGAATTTGATACTAATACCCAGCAAAACACCAAATTTGATCAAAATTGTTTCCTTTTGTTGTTGTTGTTGTTGATGCACTTTGCACTTTTTCACTCTCTTGATTTTGTGCTTAATGGAGAGAGGTTATTGTCTATTTATTTTGGTTTGTTGTCTATGTGTCTTATCACTTTGCCAGATTCTTAATTCTTAGCTTTTTATTTCACTTCTTTGTTAAGTGTTTTGTGTGTTGGCCCGTTGCTTTTCGGCCGGAGCTTAAAAGCGAACTTTATTTAAAAAATGAAGTAAGTAAGTCGTCTCGCCGACTTAGGTATACCATACACCAGTAAAACAAATATTTTAAATTTATTAAACATATGCATTTTCACATGCTTTTTATTACAAGCATATCTTATAATCTCCCTCACTCAAGTATACGAGCACCCTAGCGCCCCCACCAGCCAACGGCTAACTACGGCCTTATGGAGAAACGTTTATATGCATAACTTGGTTGTTTTTTGTCCGATTTTCAAATTTTGTGTTTTGCTGGGTATTAGTATCAAATTCAAGTGTGCCAAAATTGATTACAAAAGGTAGAAAATTACGTGAGATAATTTGATAGTCTTTAAGAAAATCAAATTTGTTTAAATTTCGAAATAATCAAACACAATCGATTTCAGTCTGAGCAGCATACTTCGTTTTATTATTGTTTCGGTTTTCTGTTGAGCACTTTACGTTGAACTGTTCGTAACACAATCTGTCAAACGTCAAATAACGACCGAAACGAGCGACGAACAGTGAGGTATTTTGGAATTTAAAATTCCAAAAATCGTAGCTTCTAAACCGATAAAGCGATTTTAAAAATTGAAAAAGCTAATGATAAAGAATACCTTAAGCTTCACAATGAATGTTTGCCAATTTTTAAAATTTTTAAAGGTTAATTTTGAAAATTTGCTATTGATGGCTGATATTTTTCAAAATAATTTTCAATATTTACATCAATATCTAATAAAATCAACATTTCGGTACTATAGTTGCTATTTTCCAAATCCTGTCATGATCGCACGTGTCTCAGTGATCCAATAAGTGGGTCCGAAGAGGCTGCCAGCATGTTAAAAAGATCTTTATTTTGTCCAACACGAGAAGTTTTTAATGTATTAGTGTATCTGAACCTTTTGTAGTCCTTGTTTTTACATTCCTGTTCCGGATAGCTCACCAATTGGTAAACACTATTAAATCCTTTCCGTGAGCCAAAATCCTGTGTACCGTTGGGGTAAGTTTTTTTTGCGGATACACTTCAGTCAAAAGTTAAGCAGTTACCATTTTCTTGCAATTTATAACATTCAAGATAACAGCCAAACTTTTAATGATCTCTTGACCAACACCTGTTATTAATGATGTCATTTCATCATTATCTAAAAATCTCCTTGAAGTATTTCCATCATTCGTGTTTCCGTATTCGTGCTTTAGGCAGTCAGTCCTACCTTCTTTTTTTCTCCGAATTTACTACTCTTGTATATTCCTCAAGTCAAACTTCTTTTTTTCGTGAAATGTGTGCCCCTTGCGATCCATTTTCGCCTTAAGTTAGAGTACGTATATTTGATTTTAACCTTAAGCTCCGTACTAGCGTTTTCGAATGAAACGCCCATCTCCTTCAGCAATCCCATTTCAAAAACATTTGGGTTTTCCCACTCGAGGAAAACATTCAAAATTCTTTCATTCTTTAACAACATTTTTGCACAAATAAATAAAACTGTCTTGAATTATATTGACACATACTATTCAGTCCGGATTTAAGTTGTTTCCACTCATTGAGTTAAAAATAAAATGTCGCAAACGTGACGAACAATTAGCTCTTTATGTTATATTTTTTCAATTAACTATGTAGAACAAAAAATCGGTATTACCCTTTTTGTATTAAGTAAAAGACTTAATATTAACATTCAATTAGGTAAACGGAAATAAAAAGGACCAACCTAAAACTAGGACCAATTTTTCCTCAACTTAAATATCATCTACCTGCCTTGTCAGTTTTTCCAAAGCAGGTAGCTATCTAACATTGCAGGTAGTATTTGCAAAACAGTATTGCACAATGTTATCATTTAAATACAAAGCAGCTACAGACAAATACGCATGTGCTCTTCTTCTTCCTTATACCTGCAGCGCATTTTTTAGGCGAGGTTGACTTATTTTTATGGCTTATGCATCGGGGTCGCAGGCCTCCACATATTGGTACCATATACTTCTGATAGGTAAATATTTCACCTACCTAGTGTATGTATACGTCCGGCATTGATTCTAGTATTCACCAAAGTATTAGTATTTCGCCAAAGTTAAAAAGCCAATATTTAGTGTATTTTTTAGATGCTTCGACTTCAATACCGATTTAAGTAACTATTAAAATTTTTGAAACATGCTATTAATAAAGAACATATGTACTTTTTAGATCAAACTTCGAAGATCGATTGTTGAAATCCCATGAATTCCCATTCTTGCAACGCCTTTCGAACAAAGGCCCAACAGTGCGACGCTTGCACAGAAAAGACCGATTGACTGAAAAAGGAAATGAAACGGGCTTTTCACATACACACATATGTATGTATGTATGTATGTACATATGTACATACATGCTCAAAAGACTTTTTGAATTTTCATTGAAATTAATAAAGTCAGGTTGCTATCGGACTTTTTTCTCAAAATCTGATTGAACAACACTTATTTTGAGTTTTTGGTAAAGACATACAAATACAAATACATACACATACACATACACATACACATACACATACACATACACATACACATACACATACACATACACATACACATACACATACACATACACATACACATACACATACACATACACATACACATACACATACACATACACATACATACACATACACATACACATACACATACACATACACATACAAATACAAATACAAATACAAATACAAATACAAATACAAATACAAATACAAATACAAATACAAATACAAATACAAATACAAATACAAATACAAATACAAATACAAATACAAATACAAATACAAATACAAATACAAATACAAATACAAATACAAATACAAATACAAATACAAATACAAATACAAATACAAATACAAATACAAATACAAATACAAATACAAATACAAATACAAATACAAATACAAATACAAATACAAATACAAATACAAATACAAATACAAATACAAATACAAATACAAATACAAATACAAATACAAATACAAATACAAATACAAATACAAATACAAATACAAATACAAATACAAATACAAATACAAATACAAATACAAATACAAATACAAATACAAATACAAATACAAATACAAATACAAATACAAATACAAATACAAATACAAATACAAATACAAATACAAATACAAATACAAATACAAATACAAATACAAATACAAATACAAATACAAATACAAATACAAATACAAATACAAATACAAATACAAATACAAATACAAATACAAATACAAATACAAATACAAATACAAATACAAATACAAATACAAATACAAATACAAATACAAATACAAATACAAATACAAATACAAATACAAATACAAATACAAATACAAATACAAATACAAATACAAATACAAATACAAATACAAATACAAATACAAATACAAATACAAATACAAATACAAATACAAATACAAATACAAATACAAATACAAATACAAATACAAATACAAATACAAATACAAATACAAATACAAATACAAATACAAATACAAATACAAATACAAATACAAATACAAATACAAATACAAATACAAATACAAATACAAATACAAATACAAATACAAATACAAATACAAATACAAATACAAATACAAATACAAATACAAATACAAATACAAATACAAATACAAATACAAATACAAATACAAATACAAATACAAATACAAATACAAATACAAATACAAATACAAATACAAATACAAATACAAATACAAATACAAATACAAATACAAATACAAATACAAATACAAATACAAATACAAATACAAATACAAATACAAATACAAATACAAATACAAATACAAATACAAATACAAATACAAATACAAATACAAATACAAATACAAATACAAATACAAATACAAATACAAATACAAATACAAATACAAATACAAATACAAATACAAATACAAATACAAATACAAATACAAATACAAATACAAATACAAATACAAATACAAATACAAATACAAATACAAATACAAATACAAATACAAATACAAATACAAATACAAATACAAATACAAATACAAATACAAATACAAATACAAATACAAATACAAATACAAATACAAATACAAATACAAATACAAATACAAATACAAATACAAATTCCGTTTTCGATATGTTTCGAGAAGTATATATAGAGTTGCGTTTTATACTTCTCAAGTTCGTGTCGTGTGTCCACGTGCTTTTCGTGCTCTTTTTATATATATGTACATATGTACGTTCGTAGTTCGATTTCCTTTAACAAATTGTTATGTGAAAAATTTACTAAACAAAGTTTCATGTTACTTTTTATATGTTATTTTAATTGTTATTACTTTACTCTTAGGCATCGATCAACCAACTATATTTTTTTTATTGCCTGAGGCGTCAACTTCTTTTAAAAATAAGGTTGAATGTGCTGAAATACAGATGGCTTTCTTTTTGGCGAAAAACAATCTTTCCTCTGCCTTGGCGAAAGATCTTGGCAGTATCATGCAATCTGTTGCTAGCGATCCCAAAGTCGTACATTCACTAAAATTTTGACAGACAAAGGCTCAAGCTACAATAACATCGGTAACTGGACAAGTGGCAGAGGACGACTTAATAGTCGCTTATTGTCTTTGAAAGTACAGACAGATCTACAACGAAATATCTCGCTCTTATTGCAAGAACTGCAGTGGCATTTAAAGTACAAGATACTTTTTTGGGGCTTATTGCAGTAACTCACAGCTCTGCCATAGCATTGCATAATGAATGCAAGACATTTTTTCAAGAAAGGGACATACCATATGAGCAGAACATGATAGGATTTGCTGCAGATGGATGCAATGCAATGCCAAAACCATTGTCTTTTGCAACTGCTGAAGAAGGATATTTCGAATTTGTTTTTGATGAAATGTATATGTCACTCATTTCACTCATTCCTGGATTTGCAAGAGATGTCTATAACTTTATATCAAAAAGCCCAAAACGTATCGGACACTATAAGGAGTTTCAGTCTTTCGTTAATGTGAAGCCACACAAACTTTTACATATCGGACAAACAAGGTGGCTATCTCTGCTTCAAGTAGTTGAAAGGCTGTTAAAGCAACTTCCTGCGTTAAAACTTTACTTTCAAGAAGCTGCATTGAATGACCAGTTAAAATCTGCAGAACGACAGAACTGTATTTGTAGTTTCTGAAATTTGTGCTGCCATATTTCATCAATTTAAACAAGGAAATGCAGTCAGAAAGTCCAAAATTGTATTTGTTATAGGAAAATCTTACAGTTTACAAGACAATAGTTGAGTGCTTTCTAAAATCGGAGTTTTTTTATTACCTGATGAAAAGTCGATATAGCCATGTCTGTCTGTCGCTGCGTATGCGTTTTAATCAGCCATCGGGGTGAATTTTTTTTGGTTGGCTTTTTATTACGTGCGTGAGATCAAGTATGAAAATCGCCCGGATCAAACCATTATATAATACAGTTATATAAGAGAAATCGGTGAAGGAGTTTGAGTAACCCTATGAAATTCGGCAATGTAATGTTTTGAATATAAAAGATCAGATCCTAAAATCAGATCGGATAAATAAACCAAAAGAGTCAGTCAATATAAATCAACTCTGCTCAAATGCTGCCCGACAGCCTACTAATTGTAAGTCCCCTTCAGTACCAAATGTCGCCGGGGACAAAATCGCCGCAAATTCCAAGCCACTGACGTCGCACAGTTGGGCCTTTTGCTGGAATAGCGTTGCAAAAATACGTTTTTTCATAATCGCGCAAAAATGATATATGCAATCGATAGGAAATACTTCAGAGATTATGAATCCAAAAAATTTTTTAAATCGATTGAGATTCATGGGTGCTAGAGGCTTCCAAAGTTGAGACAATTTTAGTGAATAGGAAAAAATGATAATTTTTAAAAAAAAATCGCAACTTTAAAACTGAATGTTGGGCGATTTCAACAATCGATCTTAAATTTTGGTTTTATCTGAAAAGTATGTTCTTTATGAATAGCATGTTTCATAAATTTTAATAATTACTTAAATCGTTATTGAACTAGAAGCGTTTAAAAAAAGTACTAAATATTGGCATTTTTTGAACTTTGGTGGAATAAAACTAGCAAGGATCAACGAGTATCAATACCGGACTACATACACTAGGTAGGTGAAATATTTACCTATCAGATGTACAATGCGGAGACCTGCGACAGCGAAGCGTAAGCCATAAAACTAAGGCAACCTCGCCTAAAAAATGCGCTGCAGGTATAAGGAAGAAGAAGAGCGCATGCGTATCGGCCTGTAGCTTCTTTGTATTTGAATGATAACAGTGCGTAATGCTGTTTTGCAAATACTACCTGTTTACAAATATGCCATTCTACAATGATAAATTGCTAATTACCTGGCTTGAAAAAACTGACAAGACAGGTAAATGTTATTTAAGTTGATGAAAAATTTGTCCTAATTGTGGGTTGGTGGTTTTTATTTCCGTTTACCTAATTGGATGTAAATATTAAGTTTTTCACCTATTTAATAGAAAAAGTGTAATACCGATTTTTCGTTCTACCTAGTTAATTCAAAAATATAACATAAAGAGCTAATTATTCCTCTCGTTTGCGACAGTTTATTTTGAACTTCATAAGTGGAAACACCTTAAATCCAGACTGAATAGTATTTGTCAATATAATTCAAGACGGTTTCATTTATTTGTGCAAAAATGTTGTTAAAGAATGAAAGGATTTTGAAAGTTTACGAGTGTGAAATGGGATTGCTGAAGGAGATAAGCGTTTCATTCGAAAACGCTAGTACGGAGCCTAAGGTAAATATCAAATACATACATATGTATATGCAATATAACTTAAGGCGAAAATGGATCGCAAGCTTCTGAAATCTGGCATATTTCGTGAAAAAAATGAAATGGTAAATGGTGAAAAATTTGCCGAATATACTTCAAAGACTGCTCAA
Source organism: Drosophila equinoxialis (assembly GCA_018150345.1). Lineage (NCBI taxonomy): Eukaryota > Metazoa > Arthropoda > Insecta > Diptera > Drosophilidae > Drosophila > Drosophila equinoxialis. The sequence continues at coordinate 253,252 of JAECWI010000656.1, forward strand.
ATTTTAACTGAATTGTATCCGCAAAAAAAACTTACCCCAACGGTACATAGGATTTTGGCTCACGAAAAGGATTTAATAGAATATCAGTGTTTACTACTTGGAGAGCTATCCGAAGAAGCATAGGAATGTAAAATCAAAAGGTTCAGATACACTAATACATTAAAAATTTCTCGTCTTAGACAAAATGAAGACCTTTTTAACATGCTAGCAGCCTCTTCGGACCCACTTATTGCATCACTGAGACAGGTGCGATCACGAAAGGATTTGGAAAATAGCAACTATAGTCCAGAAATGTTGAGTTTATTAGATATTGATGTAAATATTGAAAATTATTTTGAAGAAAATCAGCCATCAATAGCAAATTTTCAAAATTAACCTAAAAAAAATTAAAAAAAAATTTTTTTTTCTTTTTGCAATTATGTTAAAAAATTAAATTAAAACAATAAATAATGTTACACAGTCGTCTAAAACAATGAAAAATTCCATTTGTGATTGAAAAAAACCGGGTTTCGATCCATTTTTAAAGGAAAAACGTGCTTGGAAATATTTTCTGACTTTGACCTTGAATATTACAGCACCACGAACACCCAGCACTTTTGACAAACATTCATTTTGAAGCTTAAGGTATTCTTTATCATATGCTTTTTAAATTTTTGAAATCGCTTTATTGGTTTAGACGCTATGATTTTTGCAATGCTAAATGCCAGAAATCCCCACTGTGCGTCGTATCCACCACTCCTCTTCGCCTGCTTCACCTTATAGGGAACCAAATATTCGCTGGACAGTTTTTTTCCTGCGACGAACTGCGTCCTGTGTATGGCGACCAAATCTCCAACTTGATATCCGGCCTCTGGCTTTCTTTTACTGTCAAAGTGCTTCTTATAAGACTTCTGCGCTTGATTAATTTAATTTCGCGTTCTGTCTGATTAGTTGGCGTTCTTCATCAAAGTGTTGGTACATCTCTTCTTCAAGTTTCACGACCGGTTCATCTCGCTGCGCTACTCGATGCTTCGATTCCCTTAGCTCGTGCTCAACAGGTTCCTTTGCGGAATAGGCCTGCTCTAGCTTGGTCGTGGTTTCGGCATTCTTTTCTTCCAATCGCTTGGCTTCATTTTGTTTCTCCTCCAAAACAAATGTCGCCTCATCGCGCCGCTGGGTCTTCTGCTCCGACTGTTTGCGATTGTTGCGTCCAACATTGACCTGATTGCCCCCTTTGGCCTCCATTTCATCAGTCTTTGGCTGAAGAGTCTGTTGTAGTTGGCCTAATTGCTCGTCACGCTTATCTAGGACTGCTTGCAAGCCTGCCATCGGAAGCTGAGATGTGGATCGAATTTCCTCCAGATCAGCGCTTAGCTTCTCATTAACCTTCTCCAGGCTATTCACCCGTCGCTCCAGCTGAGCCTTCGCACTGGTTAAATCTGAGACTTGTCGAGATGCTTCGGCAAACTGTTCATCCCTGGTCTCCAGGAGCCTTTGTTGCATATCCAACAGCAGCTGCTCTTGGGTCTTTACATGTTCACGTAGACTCTGTACCTCGGTTTTGTAGGCCTCTCGCCTTTCCTCCAATTGATCTTCAAGAAATTTTCTCAGCACTACCTCTTTGGTCAAAGTTTCACACGACTAGACGAGTTGCCTCTGCAGCCAATTGGTTTTCCACATCGATTTTCTCAGCCATTGACAATCGGCTTGAAAACTGGCGAAAACTAGCTGTATTCCGCCTTGCAGGTACTTCCGCTACAGCATCTGACAACTTGTAGTTCTGATTCAGCCATTTAACTTCTTTTGCATACTGTGGGGGAACATCGATTTCATCATTTGCATTACTAATGTTGAAAATACTTATCTGGTTAATCTCCTCACAAGTTTTCTCCCCCTGCGGGAAGGAAAACTTGTATCCTCCTGCCGATAATGAAAAATCGAATTTAGATATGAAATCGAATTCGAGCAGCGCTTCAAATTCAATGTCTCTATCCCCAACAATAACAAATTTGTGCCAAGTCGTCTCTTGATCAACGATAACCTCTGCTTCAAAGCATCCAACTGGGCGTGTCGTCTTGTTTCCCAGACCTCGCAGCTTCGAAGTCCATCTCTTCATCATGATGCCTGGAATATTGTTGAATACCGACTTGGTCACCAGGGATACATCGGCTCCCGTATCCACCAAGCACTCCACATCGACTACGTTGACAGCTATACTCTTCATGCGTGTAGTGTTGTAGTAACAACATTAATGTCCGCAGCTGAGCCAGGACAATTTTTCGCCATATGTCCTCTTTATTGCACCGAAAGCATTTCGTTGCAGCATCGCAATCTTTACGAAAATGCTCAACAGATCCACAATTAAAGCAGTGCTTCGTCATATTTGGGACATGCGGCAATCTCTTCTGATTCATCTCGTTGGCCAAAAAAGGTTTCGCCGATCTTTCGGCCACGCGCTCATACACAGCATACTGCTCATGAAGCTCTTGAAAGGATTTGCAACCATAGAGAGTATATCTAAAGTCGCTATTCAACTGCAAACCGTCGACAATGTAGCGGATTACGGACTGCGCATCAACGTCACCAACCCCAGCCAGCTTTCTCATCTGAAGAAGATACTCGTGAAGGGACTGTTGATTGTGTTTCTTCCGATTACGTAGCTCTGCGTGAATCTCGGCGCTGCATTTACTTCGTTGACCAAATTCATTCTCCAGCATCATCCGTAGCTCCGAATATTGGCATACGTGTATGGCCTCCAGAAACAACTTTGCCGTTTTGGTCATTTTGGCACGTGCTTGTACATACATTTGCTTTATATTCAGGCCATATACCTCAGCATTTAATTCAAAATTCTGAAACCAATGTTTCACCGGAACTGTTTCGCCATCGAATTCAGGGATGATTTTTCCAAAGCTTTCCGCTGCGATTGTACCACTGCTTCTATTCTGCTCTTCTGATCCCACTTTCAAAGCGAGCAACTGCACCAGTTCCTGCAGAATTTTGGTGTTATCAACCATGGCCTGAATTCCAGTAGCACTAACTTCGCCTCCAGATGCAACTTCATCCAGCTTTAAGTCGCCACACGCTTCGTCTGCCATTCTCTGCACTGCCTCCTTTGCTTTCGATCTGGTGTAGTATGGTTGCCTCACTCTCACTCTTGGTATTCTAGAACGCTTTATTTGTACTGTCGTTTCTCTCATCAGCGTCACTCAGCAAATTCGCGGCAAAGCCTTGGTGGTAGTTCTGTTGTCTCCCTCTCACTATTGGTATTCCAGAGCGCTGTGTTTGTAGTGCCGTCCCTCTCAGCAGCGTCACTCAGCAAATTCGCGGCAAAGTTTTTGAGACTCCTCTGGCCAAATTTGAGATACCTCCGGACAACTCCAAATAACTTGCACTTTCCAAATTAGGACGAGCCCCCAAATGTGAGTTGAGTAAACTCAACTAAGTTTATTGATTGTATTAATGTAAAAGTAGTTTGGAAAAAAGTTACAATTGTTCTTAATCTGCTGCTTCGATTCACTTCTTTTTCTCTCACTGCTGCTGCTTTTTCGACTCTCTATCTTCAACTGTGTCTCTCTTCTACCACATTCTGCTGCCAACTGTACTCTCTGTTGTTCTGCTGTTAAACTCTGCTGTTCGTGATCATCTGTCCGCTTGCTGCTGTTAAACTCTGCTGCTCGTGATCATCTGTCCGGTTGCTGCTGTTAAACCCTGTAACTCTTCCTCGTACCTTACATGTACATATATTAATTATTTATTTATTTGAATTCAATTCGAACGGATTCAATGATTTTGTTGTTTGTTTGTTTGATGATATACATCATGTTGTTGCTGACTGACATGTTTCGACTCAAAAGGTAGGTTAATATTGCTTATTTTGTTGAAAATAGATCAAATAGGCGCAATCACCTTAAACAAGCCATCTAGGCAGTTGGTTTCCAAACATAATATGCTGATTTTTTTCAATATATGGCAATTTCGAACAAACTGTCCCTAACCTCATACAGGCCGTGTTTCAGCAACGTGGTTTTTGCAAAATCCGAATCGCGCGATACCAACATATTCATAGAGAAAATACCAGTTGCAACTTACAAAATCCGATTAAGGCAGTTATAAGTTCACGTGGAGCATTATGAGCGGATTAAGATATTTGTAGTTGTAGAGCTTTTTGCTACTTGTCTAGCTAAGCATTTTCGTTGACTAAGCAGATTATTGTGACCAACAACAACTTCAGTGAAGCTTCTGACAGTCTGCTTCAACGTTTCATTAACAGGCATATAATCATTCGCCTTTTCATTAACTGTTTTTGTAGTCTTCCAGCGGCACACAGATGCCGTTTTAGAGAACAAACTCTGTTGCGATTCGCAGATTCGGGAGTGGGAAAAATTTTAAATAATCATACAAGTAGTGGCTTTAGTTATGTTAGTCTTCAAGAAAATCAGTTTTATTGAAATATCAGGGGCGGACGTAGGCGTGGCATGATTTTAACAACCAATATCTGCTGCGCGTATTAAGCAAGTGTACATACCAAATTTGACGTCTTTAGCCAGTATAGTCTTTGCTTTGAAATTTTTACTGTTCTCACTTAGAGTAAGTGTCAGTAATAAATGTACTCATTGTAAGTGAGTGCAGTACTGTACTGGTACAGTGAATATGTGTCCTCATTTAGATGAGTATAATAGTTTGAACAACGATGACATGGCTGCTGAAGAAAATGAAGCAATAGCAGGAAATGCGAATGAAACCGTAAGTTTTTATACCCTTGCAGAGGGTATTATAAAATTGGTCAGATGTTTGTAACGCACAGAAGGAGTTTCCGACCCCATAAGGTGTATAAATTCTTGATCAGCATGAGAAGCTGAGTCGATATAGCCATGTACGTCTTTCCGTCGATGCGTATGCGTTTTACTCAGCCATTTTAGGAGCTATCGGGATGATAGGGGGCTTTTGCTTATCCGGGTAAGACAAAGTATGAAAATCATCGGGATGGGAGTACTATATCATATAGTTCTAGAAAAAAACATTTTTGCAAAAATTGGAATCTGATCGGATAAATAGAACACAAGCCCTGCTTGCTGCCTACTACATCATCATCAAATCAACAGAGCATATACACACAGACACAACGCTACATGAACTGTATGTCTATGCGTGCAGTGCTTTGCTTAGGAAAAATTGGAAGAATAAAAAATTGTAGTAAAAAGATGAATAATTTGTTCGTGTATTGATAAATTGAGTTGCAGGGAAAGAAATTTTAAAATGTAAAAATATTATTGCCAAGGACTGCAAGGGTATATAAACTTCGGCATAGCCGAAGTTAGCTTCTATGATATTTCTCTTTCTTTTTTCCTCAAATTTGTTAATGATACCTAACTTCGCACACAGTTCAGAGGCGTCTAAAACTAATTCATTAAAAGTATGACGAATGTTTGTGAGAAAGCATTCTTTTTATTGAAGAGCTTTGGATGCCACATTTATTTTTTCTAAGATTTTGCACTCGATTGTCAAGAGTAATACGAAATCAAACTTTTCCAATTTCCTTTGGAGTCCTGAATTCATTTTTCATTGGATTTTTCGCTTATAAGAACAATACGTAACAAAAATTTGTGAAAACGTCCCCTAAGCTAACTTTAAGAAAGTACACGTAAATGCATTTGTTATTATTCATTTGAAATATTTGTTTTACTGGTGTATGGTATACCTAAGTCGGCGATACGACTTACTTTATTTCATTTCTCATCCTTTTTTCTCAATTAGATCAACAAAATTTATTAAGAAAGGCCCTTCGCAAATCTTCGTCCTTAAAATCTTCTTATAACGATCTGTTTTTTTTTTTTTAATGCAATAAATATAGGTTGAAATTTGTGCCTATAATTTAATGTACATATTATTCGATCGAACTTGTACGACTTAGGGCGCCTTAGGGCTGGGGCCGATGCTTGTCTTCCGGCCCTGATAGCGATACTTACATCACATACTTTTCGTATAAAACTATATGAAATAGTGGTCCGATCCTTCATATTTTCATACTTGATCTGCCCCAGGTAAGAACCAGAGGGCCGGGGTTAACTTCGACCGCGTCGAAGTTTGTATACCCTTGCAACTGTTTTGGTAATTCTTTCCTTACCCATAGCCATCAAAGTGTAAAAACGTTTTATCCAAAAATACTAATGTTTGCGAAAGAACGGCCTTCAATCTTAGCATAGGATATAACGAACTTTTTGATGAAAGTCACTGTTTTCCACCTATCGTTTCTATGGGAGCTATATGATATAGTCAGCCAATCTTGACCAAATTTGGCACATTTATAGCTTCAATAAACTAACGTTTATTAAATTTCACGACAATAGCTTAAAAAGTAACGAAGTTATTGAGAAAAGTCACTGTTCGTGACTTTGCCGTTTGTATGGGAGCTATATGATATAGTCACCCGATCTTGATCAAGATTGGCACAATCATTAATAAAAACATAAAACTGACAAATACCAACTTTTATGACAATAGCTATGAAATTAATGAAGTTATTGAGAAAGTCACTGTTCGTTTGTATGGGAGCTATATGATATAGTCACCCGATCTTGATCGAATTTGGCACATTCATTAATAAGAACATAAAACTGACAAATACCAACTTTTATGACAAAAGCTATAAAATTAATGAAGTTATTGAGAAAGTCACTGTTTCGTGACTTTGACGTTTGTATGGGAGCTATATGATATAGTGGTCCGATCCGGCTGAATCCGAGATATACAATGCCTGCAGTATATACAAGCCTACGTGCAAAATTTCAGCTCTGTAGCTCTTACGGTCTCGGAGGAGTTCGCGTTGATCCAGACGGACGGACGGACGGACGGACATGGCTATTTGAACTCGTCTCGTCGTGCTGATCAAGAATATATATACTTTATATGGTCTGAGATGCTTCGTTCTATGCGTTGCACACTTTTGACCAAAATTAATATACCCTTTTTGCAAGGGTATAAAAAGCCCAGCAAAAAAATTTTAGACCGATAACTTTTAAGATGGCTAAGTAAAACGAATACGCAACGACGCACAACTGAAAAAGTGAATTATATGCAAAAATTACTTAGAAGTACCAAGAATACGAAAGAAGTACCGTATTCATTTGTTTCGTTTGGTAAGCTTTGTTTAAGAACTGCAAAGGAGAATACCTTTGGGACTTTGCATTTGGTTTCATTAGTTTCGAAGCAATATTACCGACCCAAATACAAAGATACAGTGGCTCACAGCCTCTTTCGTGCAAAGCTTAAACTATTAAAGATATCCAAAATTATTAGTGAAAGACTAGCAAACAAGACTGCATTTACCCATTTTGGATATATTGAATAGTTTAAAAGCTAGACGGGTTTTTTAGTACCTCTGCACGAAAAAGGCTGTGAGCCACTGTATGTACATACATAAATGTATGTATATACATATATGTATACAAATTTGTGAAGATTTGAAAGACTGACGCCAATGAGTATACTTGTGCATTTCTCCAATATGTACATACATTATCACATAAATGTATATTTTAAAAAGAAATTATTTTTATATTTTTTTGTTGGATTTTGTATAGTACTCAGTGTATGTACATGTATGTATATGGATGTATGTACATATGTACAAATACGCATACCAATCAACCACAGCCATACATACACTCAAGCATTAGCGCATTATTCGTGTTTTTAAACTCGCAATTAATTTATGATCTTTAAGCCGTATTTTCAATGTTTGTTAACCATTTATTGATGGTTAAACGATCATCCAAACGTATGCTACAACATATTTATGTATGTATGTATGTATGTAAATATACTCAGAAATAAGAAAGAGAGAGAGAGAGTAAGGAGCAGACACAAACAAATGCATAAGGCATGTTGATTCTTAATATTCTTCGTGGCCTATAATAGTCTTCCGTTCAAAAATTTGACTTATTTATTGAAGTCGTTACCAATTTTTTGAACAGTTGTAATTCTGTATCAACTTTATGTCATTTTGTGTATGTGTATTGGAATTGTATTTTACCTGGCATTGAGAATTCACTCCGTTTCGATATCGCTCCGTACGATCTGTTGTCAAAATTATCCGTTCTAATCATTATAGTGTCTCCCCTACACAAACAACACGAACACACACATTAAAAAGGCAAAGTTGACAAACTAAACCTCATTAATTTTGTTAAATTTTCATTGATTATTCAGAAACTGATTCCCGTAAACAAAAAACAGTACCTATTTATTCTGGCAACACTGCTACCTTGTTGATTTTCTCTCTTTGTTAGAGATGAGAGATATAGTGTTTTTATAAGTGACTGATAGAAAAAAAATTAGATACATGTTTAATAGATTGTATGCTTGGGGTGTTTTTGAATTCGAAGAAGTATCGCAACTTGTAGTTTGTTTATAATAGATTTAGTTTTATTTTCAACGGGATGGTTTTGAATATGACTGTGACTGTGAATTTTCATGATTTGTGAAACATTTCAATGTATCGATATTTCTCCCATATTTAAATTATCGATTGTAAAGTATTCGATAAGTTGAAAAATCATCGATAGTAAAAAAAACACTAATTCTAGAAATTTCCTTTGTGACACCAACTCGGGGACGACTGAGAAGAATAAAAACTGTCGCTCCTGCCATTGACAGCTTCCACCTTGATTTTATTACCACATACACCCACACATTACTTTAAAGAAAATCATGGCTAAATGGGGAGAAGGAGACCCTCGTTGGATTGTGGAAGAGCGACCAGATGCTACCAACGTCAATAACTGGCACTGGACAGAAAAAAATGCAACGCCGTGGTCTAAGGAACGACTACCGCAACTGTTTAAAGATTTTAAAATAGGCAAGTCAGCTAGTGAAATGTATTAAAGCGTAATTAAGAAATCCTAACCTAAAATCTCAATACTTCAATGCCAGAACAAAACGACATTGACTGCGTGGTCGAAGCGGTGGATAAGTGTAATGGCGAAGCGACGGTCAACAATCGTAAAGGCAAGCTGATATTCTTCTACGAGTGGGAGCTAGTCCTCAAGTGGTCCGGACGGCTTTTAAAAAACAGCAAACTGAGCCACAAAGGGAAGCTAACCATACCGAATCTGTCGGAAGAGAACGATTTGGATGATGTAGAAATAACTGTGACCATCGACGAATCAAATGATGAATCGGAGACCCTTAAACAATTTATGTACAATACGGGTCGGGATCGCATTCGGCATCAACTCGGGGCTTATATCAAGGAACTGAAGGAAGAATACTCCAAAAATCTACTACTACCAAAGAAGGGCGATGGGAGCGAAGCCCCGCTAAATGACTCTACACTTAAGGATGCTAATAATGTTAAAAATGCTATTCATAAAGCAGTATCAATGTCGGCTAAAACACAAAAAACACCGCCTAATGCTTCGACTAACGTTGGTTGCAAATTAGATGTGCGCACTTTATCTATGACCGAGGAATTCCACTGTAATGCCAATGATCTTTATAATGCCCTCACAAAGCCAGAAATGGTAACCGCATTTACCCGGGCTCCCGCTAAAGTTGATGCTGTGCGTGGCGGCGAGTAAGTAGATTGATTCTGTAGAGTACAGAACAAAGATAATTTCCAAACTAACAAAACATTCTTAGAAAAATCTTGCACTTCAAAATATATTTAGTTTTAATTACAAAAAATAGTTATTTCGTTGGAAAAGCAATAGAGAGCATATAGAGTGACAGACAATGAAATAATGATCAACATTCCTTTTATTGTTATTAAGCAATGTTTATTTTGTACACAAAAATCGATTTATAATTTTGTTTACAGGTTTATTCTTTATGGTGGTAACGTACTGGGGAAATTTGAAGAACTTGTTCCTGAAAAAAAAATCCAGCAGAGTTGGCGTCTAAAAAATTGGTCATCTGGTCACTACTCGAATGTTGTCATTGAATTTGAAGAAACTGTAAGTATAGGCAGATCTTGATGTTTGTATTAATTGTATTATTAAATTAACGCAAATAAGTTACAAATTGAATAATTTACATTCATCTTTACGTATTTGATACCGGCAAGAAAGTATAATAATTTTAACCACAGTTATAAGCATCGCATAGAAGTAAAAACTTCCGACCGTGTAAACTATGTACATATACATATGTATATAGCTTCAAGACGGTTTAAGCTAAAGTGGTAAATGCATTAGTGTTAAAAAAGAGTAATATTTGTTTTTTTTACCAATGATGCATAATAAGTTATAAATTTGTAACCTTACAATTAAGACCCTACAAAAACTTCGGAAATGGAAAATTCATAATTATTTGACAAAAATTCTTTTTGTGTAGTTATTTTCGAGGTAACGTAGAGTTAGTAGTATAACGAAACACATTAATATCAATCATATATTTTTTAATAAAATCGGATAAATGGAATAAAAGTTACAGTCAAAAGAAATTGGCTCTGCTCAAACGCTGCCGACAGCGCTGCCACGTCATAGTTTTTAAAGCTGATGTCGATGGTGATCAATTAAGTCCATACATTAGGACCGCCGTTTACTATATACATTTTGCAGTCTTAAAACTAGATTATTTACGCATGCTAAAAATATATTACATTATATTACATAGGTATTTGAAAAATTGATTCTACGCTGCTCTCCCTAATTTAGTACTTCTTTCTTTTAGTCCTCCAGCACAATGATGACTCTTAAACAAACTGGCATTCCGGCCACTGAATACGATGCGATGAGAACTAATTGGCACCGATACTACTGGCATAGCATCAGACAAACATTTGGCTTTGGCTCTTCAATTGCCGACTCCTTATAATTGGACACACATTAAGGTCTACTCTGGTTGCCTGCTACAAGTTCCAGCTTTCCCTTGAACGTGTGGTGCGATGTAACATTTCAAACAAAGCTTAATTGAGCTATCATTTACTAGCTTTTAGCCACACATCATACCACAAGAGTCATACTCTTGGCATTACTTTACACATTAAAATGGCGTAAATAAACAAGAGTTCTTAAATATGTAGAATATATATTTATACTAGATAGATCTTAGTGGTTCTTGAAACAGCTATACAGACAATGTGCTCACGTTTTTGTGTTGCCTTTGAAACAATCTTTTGGAAGATTGACTTCGAGCCGGCTTAATTGCACATACTAACATACTTACAGTGGCGAGCACGGGAAAATGCATTAATTGATTTGAAATTTTTACCAAAAATCCATTACTAATATATAAAAAGAAAAGCCAAAAAGTTTATTCATTAAGAATATTTAAGAAAAAACTTAAAAATGAGCAAGTATCCATTTTTACTCGTGTAACAAAACTTATAAATTAAGGAACTTTTTCAATACTTATTGGCTTTAATCACACTATCAATGCGCCTGGGCATACTCTTCATTCATTTTTCTATCAATCCGTCCAATAGAGTGCTCTATTCCGTTTGGATTCGAATCCAAAGCTCGTCCATTAGCCTAGGCGGTTTATCGTAGCGCGACAGTTGCTTCTTTAGCAGAGCCCATAGGGTTTCGAACGGATTTAGATCTGGGCTTTGAGCCGGCCATTGCATCTAAAGAAAATTTTGATTTTTGAGCCATTCTTTTACAATTGTATTTCGGATTGCTGTCCTGTTTGAAAATGTCTTCGCTCTCTGATAACCTACTCTCATCTACAAAATAAGGAATATTGGATTCCATTATATGTATATGTAAATATTGCCCACTCTCATCTACAAAATAAGGAATATTGGATTGCAATATATGTAAATAATCTTCCTTTTTTATAATGCTATTTATTCCATCCGATTCAAACCGTTAAGCCGCCTCCTCCATGTTTCATAGTTTCTTTTACATTGTGTTATTAAAGCTTCTTATGAGGGCCTTGCCAGTAATACTCATTTCTATCCGATTGAAATCTATTGATTTTGGTCTCACCTGACCAAATCAACCTTTTCCAATCATCCACCTTTCAATTCCTGTGTTCCTTGCACAAATTAAGCCATGCTGTAACATACTTCGTCAAGAGCGCAGGTTTCCTCTGCCTTATAGCAGCTGTTAGACCAATCCTGGCAAGTGCCTCGCGCGCTGTCTACTTACTATCTCCTTTATTCAACGAAGCTGCGGTTTGTTTTGGTGTTGTTTTCGGTTGGTTGATCATTATTCGTTCCATAGCTAGAGCATCTCTACCGGCGATCCGAAACACACGGCTAAGTGTCTGAAGATGCAGTGGCTGGCTCAAAGCCCAGATCTAAATGTGATCGAAAACCTATGGGCTCTGCTAAAGAAGCAACTGTCACGCTACGATAGTCCGCCAAGGCTTAGGAGTCGAGTCCAAGCGGAATGGAGCACCCTATTGCACGGATTTATATAAAAATTGGTGGAGAGTATGCGCAATGATGGCATTGGTTAAAGCCGAAGACATGTGCTCGCCACTGTATGTATGAAACATATCATACGTATAGTATTTAAGATATAATTAAAATGAACTTACTTTGATATCCCTCATTTGGATAAATGGATGGTCAAATGTGTTTGATATTCCTTAAAACTGTTGCTTTTGAATATTGCATTGTTTTGATCAGCTAAACATTTGTCGCACTCATAAATAAACCTTCCGGGATGCTTGCCTGTCTTAATAATGTGCTTGCGCAGGTTATCTGTTGTACTGCAATGGAAATCACAGTATGGGCATTTGTGAGGTTTGGCTCCAGAGTGCTGTAGTAGATGTCTGGTAAGATGCCCCTTGAGTCGAGCTTTAAAGTCGCATTGATTGCAAGAAAACGAATGAGCCGTCTCTATCTTATGAGACTTGAGGTGCCTGCAGATTAAAAGTTGAAATAAAAGAAAAGCTATATAGCGTTTGATTAGACGTAAATTCCAATGGTGGATTTGGTTCCGCCAACGCAGTAGAAACTAATTGATAGTTTCGCATTTGAATCGCACGTTCGGAATTAAAATGCCGGTTGGCGATGGCAACAGACAATGCTGGGTTGCTGAAGATTAGTATTTAAAACATTCGGCATATGCGAATGCTCTTATTGACAACTTGTTGTTTTGAATGAAATGATAATAAATTCATTTCAAATATTTATTACTAATATTCTCTTTTACTAATCATGGCCATATTATTTTGTGCATGTATTTTCATATTATGCTCAAGAATCAATATACCCGACGAAATTATATTAACAACAGTTAACAAACGTTCATTGCAACGTGTTTTCAATTCTTTTAACGTTCTCGGAGAACAAAACTGGAAACTGTTTCTATGTATTTGTGTTCTCCACTCACTTATCAGCTACTGTCCACACCGAGGCTTTACAATTAATTGCCAATGTTTTGTACACAGACAGACAGAATTTGAATCTGTGTGAAATCTCGAGTCGAAAAATTCAAGAGTAACCCACAACAGAAAAGGTGCAACGCATGCACACGCGGTTAGCTTAATTAGCTGCAACTAAGGGAGCTTCGAGGCGAGGTTAGTGTGCAGTTGTAGGAGTATCGTTCTTAGCTTGGACGCCGAGAGAAAGGTGCGTTTTTGTTTCACTTTACAGAACAATTAAACTTTTGATAACTTATTGGCCAAAAATGTTTCTTGGTAAAATTTCAGTATATCAGTAAAATTTCAAGTGTATTAGTAGCAAAAACGGCAAAAGTTTACATGAGAACATTTACGGTAGTTGAGAAAACCGAAACTAAAGGCCGAAAAGCTAAATATCATAAATTCGCTGGGCATAAATGCCCGCTGGCCTTTAGTGAAAAACGTTAATACAAATAAATTGGCTATTTTCCGATTTTATTCCAATTTGGCACTTTGCTGGATATTAATGACAGAAATTAGTGTGTTAAATTTAAGGGCAGTAGTTATACAATTGGGGTATCTCCCGGTATCTCGTTTATATACCCTTGCAAAATGGGTATATTAATTTTGGTCAGAAGTGTGCAACGCATAGAAGAAAGCATATTCGACCATATAAAGTATTATAAAATTGGTCAGATGTTTGTAAAGTATAAATATTCTTGATCAGCATGAGAAGCTGAGTCGATATAGCCATGTCCGTCTGTCCGTCCGTCTGTGCGTACGCGTTTTACTCAGCCATCTTAAGACCTATCGGGGGGCTTTTTGGGGGCGTTTTATTACCCGGGTGAGATAAAGTATGAAAATCTTTGGGATCGGATTACTATATCATATATGTATCTCTAGAACAAACATTTTTGCAAAAATTGGAGTATCGCCATGAAATTTACCAATATAATAGTATTTGATATAAAATCTCAGATCCCAAATTCTGATCGGATAAATAGAACACAAGTTACATGCAATAGAAATCGGATCAAGCGCTGCTTGCTGCCTACTACGACATCATAGCACATGCATACACACACAGACGCAGCGATATACGAACTGTATGTTTATGCGTGTTGTGATGGAAGAAGAAGAAAAATTTGTAGTAAAAAGAGAAATAATTTGAATGTTTTGTTTGTGTGTTGATGAATTGAGTTGCAGGGAAAGAAATTTCAAAATGTAAAAAAATTATTGCAAAGGACTGCAAGGGTATATGAATTCCGGCATTGCCGAAGTTAGCTTCTTTGATATTACTTTAAGGACGACGAAACGACTTACTTCTTTTGATTATTTTGTACCGTCCCTATTGCCCAGGCAAAACATATACAAATAAAGCGTATTGATTTCTTGGGTAATATAGAGTCTTTTTGGCTATGACTGAAAAAAAAAAAATAATAATAGCCAAACAAAGCGGGGTAACGTTTTAAAACCAAAAAAAAAAAAACATACAAACTAAACAAAATAAAACTAAACTAAACTACAAATTAAACTTTTTTTGTGAAGACATGAATAATTTGGGACTGTTTCTTTTAAACAAGCATTGTTAATGAACATTATTGGTAAAATTTGTATTATATTATTATATATGTACATACATATATATACATATATACATATATGTACATATATAAATATTACGGTGAGATCGATTCTGGTTTATAGGATTATCTGAGAAAAAATAAATAAAATTGCTCTTAAAAGCAGGGTTTCAAAGTTAAAATTTCGTTCATTAACAAATTTCGGACTAATTATTAATTATAACATAAATTAAAACAAAAATAAAACCAGAAGGGCGGGGCTAACTTCGACCGCGTCAAAGTTTGTATACTCTTGCAACTTTTTGGGTTACTCTTTCCTTAGCTATAGCCATCAAAGTGAAATAAGTTTTATCTAAAAAGGCTAATGTTTGCGAAAGAATGGCCTACAATTTTAGCATACGAAATAACGATCGATATCACTGTTTTGGAACGATCGTTCCTATGGGAGCTATATGATATAGTCACCCGATCTTAACAAAATTTGGCATAGTTGTTTATGTATACATATGTGTAATAAACTTATCAACATTAAATTTCACGACAATAGCTGAGAAAATAACGAAGTTATTGAGAAAAGTCACTGTTCGTGACTTTGACGTATGTATGGGAGCTATATGATATAGTGGTCCGATCCGGCTGAATCCGAGATATTCAATCCCTGCAGTATATACAAGCCTAGATGCAATTTCAGCTCTGTAGCTCTTACGGTCTAGGAGGAGTGCGCGTTGATCCAGACGGACGGTCAGACGGACGGACGGACATGGCTACTCGTCTCGTCGTGCTGATATCCTTGTTGAAAGGGTATAAAAATAACACTTGGCCACGACCTGCTCACTTATGTTTGAAATTTTTGTAAAACAATAAATAAAATATTCACTGAAGGCCGATCAGTTGAAGCACTATAGCTTTTCCAGTTTTCCTCCAATTGCCTTCTAATTGTCACACATCATTTTACATAAATGAAAAATAAAATAAAAAAAATTGAAGAAACCTACCTTCTTAAATGCATAGCACTCTTTCCTACGTAGAAGCATTTTTCCTTGGTACATTTGAAACTTCCTTGGGAGTGTGAAATTAAGTGGGTTTTAAGATTTTCCTGGGTTAAACCTGAATACGCACAGTCTTTAAAATGGCAATGAAAATTCCGTTCGATGTTGGCGTTGTGAGTCAATTCGTGAGCTTTTAGGGAGGATCTAGAAGATAAAATCAATTTGATACAATTAGATACTATCTAATCATTTATTAAAGATAGGACTCTAATAATTGTGTCTTTGCATTTATTTTGTTTTATTTCTTGTAAAGTATTTAATTGCATTAAATGAAAGCAATGGTAATTCGTATCAAAGTCACGTTTCATTTGCTCACAAGCATGAGGGAAACACAGGCACGTTCGGAGTCTTGCCTAGACCATGTCCATGTCAAAAAAAGCAAGTTTGATCTCGTAGGCAAAGTTTTCAGTCTTCAATTACGGATGCTAATTAACACTAACAAATGGCAACCGACTTGAGTTAAACTATTGCCTTTGCTGTTGTTTTTTGGCTTTCGTATGAAGTGCATAAATGTATATACACATACATACGTATATATTTTTTGTCCCTGCGTTTTAAAAAATCCTTAAGCAAAGGGAATACTAAATTTTGATTTTGAAAACCCTCCAAGTGTATGTATGTATGTATATGAATTCATATATGTACATATGTATGTAAGGTTTAGATTAATTTAATGTTTATTATAATAGTTATTTAATAGGTTCATGATAATACAGAGTAAATATATATGATGCAAGTAATAGATTTAAATCGACTTTTACACAACTTCGATACAACTTTTCACTTCGGCTGGCGACCAACGAACGCAACTTCCAACTCGCTACTCCTTACCCAGCGAACACTTGCCTCCCAAACGCATCACCCAGCAAACAGCCCAGAATGGCACGTTGCCAGCTGTCTGGTAACTCTCTCTCTTACATTCGGCCCCCCTGTTCATCCTCATCTGTCCCAGATGATAACAGCTCGTCATTTTCAGAAATAAAACGCCATAACTTCATATTATCGCAACTCGTTGATGTGATATTTGGTCCTTCGACGCTTGCCGCTTTTCTCACGTCATAGCGGCCATTTCGTTTTATCTTCGTGACCTCATATGGGCCTAGATACTCGATTGCCAGCTTACGTCCTGCGACGAATTGTGTCCTCTTGACCGCTACCATATCTCCCACTCTATAGCCGTACTCAGCTCGACGTCTCTTATCGAAGTTCTTTTTATAAGCTTGTTGAGCGTTTTCAATGTTTTCTTTTGCTCGACTACGCAACTCTTCGCGCTCGCTGTTAAACTGCGTAATGAGCTCTTCATTTAGGACCTCTAATAATCTTCCATCCGCGTTGCTGTTCATTTTGGTCCCAAACATTACTTCAAACGGTGATACCTTCAACGATGCATGCACATGGGAATTAATCGCTTTCTGGACCTGTGGCACAAACTTGTACCATTTTGCCGAGTCATGAGCCGACAGTTTTGCGATGATACTCAGGATCGAACGGTTTACTCTTTCAACTTGCCCATTACCTCTGGCTACACCTGTTGTTGTCCACACATGCTCCACTTTGTTTTCATTAAGAAACTCAGCAAAAGCATTAGATGTTAATGCTACTCCTCTGTCGCTGATTATACGCCTTGGGAAACCAAACACAGCAGACCAGTCGGTGATCTTTTTAATAACTTCTTCATAGCCGGTTGACTTAGTAGGGAAAAGCCATACAAATTTAGAAAAAGCATCCACAGTCGTCAGAACATATTTATATTGTTTCGCTGTCGCGTCCATCGGACCCAAATGATCTATGTGAAGCGTATGCAGTGGCGTGTCCCCTTTCTCTATGCAGTGAAGATAGCCCTCTTGTTTGCCCAACTTTTTACTGAAAATTATACAACTTATACAATTAGCAATCACATTAGCTACTTTCCTTTCAAGATGTGGGATCCAATATTGCTGCTGGATTGAGTGCATCGTCTTCGCCGTCGAAAAATGACCCACTTCATGCGCCCCTTGAATCACGTCTCGTTCCATCAGCTTTGGAACAGCCAACAAATCATTGCCATTTACGACTTTGTAAAGGAGACCACCTTTCAGCTTGAAATCTTCATATAAACGTTGTTTTAGGATTTCCAATACTGCCTTGATGAAGTTGTCTTCTAGCTGGGCCTTCCTTATACGAGTAGTTAATTCCGTTGTTACTACCCTGCTTGTGAGCGGGAAACGGCTGAAGAAGTCCACGTGTCTCATCTTATCACCCGGCCGGTGAACTGCATTAAAAGTGAAGTCTTCCATATACAAAATCCATTGCGAGACTTCTCTTGGTACGTCGCTTTTAGTAGTCGTCTGCTTAAACGCCGCACAGTCAGTAACAAGATCAAATTTCAAGCCTAAGAGATAGTGTCGAAACTTCTTAAGAGCGAGGTAGGCTGCTTTAACCTCCAGATAATAGCTATGACGCTTGGACTCTGCTTCTGTGCTTTTTCTGCTCCAATAATAAACTGGATGAAGATAGCCACCAAAGTGCTGAAGCAACATTGCTCCAAATTCGTCTTTGGATGCATCCGTGTGGAGTTCGGTTGGCGCTTCCCTTGAGTAAATATGCAACACCGGATCCATTACCAGTAGATTCTTTAGTGTTTGCAGCGATTGCTGCTCTGCTTCTCCAATATTAAAAACAGCTTCCTTCCTGAGTAAGTTCGTCAGCGGACGTGCGATTTGTGCGTACCCAGGGATAAATTTTCGAAAAAACCCTGTAAGTCCCAGAAAAGCTTGAACTGATTTTATGTCCTTCGGCGTAGCAAACCGACTGACAGCTGCTGTTTTCTCCGTGCCAGGCCAGATTCGTCCGTTTTCAATAATATGACCAAGAAAACTTATGCGTGTCTGCATGAAACTGCACTTCTTCCATTTCATCTTTAAGCCATATTGGGCTGCCGTCTCGAGTACCATCTTTGTCTTTCGCATACAGACGTCGGGCGTCTCGGCATATGTATACAATTATGTCATCCATGTAGAGCTGCATTACACCAGAGTTAATTAGTTCTTGAAAAATATGATTAACGAACCTTATAAACGCCGCTAAAGAGTTTTTAAAACCAAAAGGCGCTTGATTAAACTCGAACAACCTCTCTTTTGTGATAAATGATGTATACGGCTTGTTTTGCTCTTCAATAGGGACATGAAAAAATCCATTTTCCAGATCCATTATGGTAAACCATTTCGCCGGTTGTAGCTTTTCCAACACCTCCTCTATAATCGGCACGGGGAAACAATCAACCAATACCATTTTGTTCAGCTTTCTGTAGTCTACGCAAGCTCGAAGTGTTCCATCTTTTTTCTTCACGGCGACTACTCTGCTGGCGATATTTGAAGATGACTTTCGAACGATCCCTTGTTTGATCCATTGCTCGACTTGCTTCTTTACCTCACTGGCTTCATCTGCTGCTAGGCGACTCGGTGAGTGATGAAATGGCTTGATTACTCCATCAGGAATAATCTTCAATTGAATTGAATTGATTGAATAACTGCTTTCAATCATCTGTTCAACCTCTTTGCGATATTCTGGCGGAGCTGTAGAGGAAGATTCTTCTGTGACATTATATATAAGTGCAAACTCGTTCAATGGCATTTCATCTGAGTTCTCCTCCAGGAACGTATATCCTTGCTTACTGCCCACCAAACGGAACTTTTTGATCAAATCATCCCCCAGCAGCCCATCGTAATCAATCTGGTTATTCGGAAGTACTATGAATT
Organism: Drosophila equinoxialis; assembly: GCA_018150345.1. Classification (NCBI taxonomy): domain Eukaryota; kingdom Metazoa; phylum Arthropoda; class Insecta; order Diptera; family Drosophilidae; genus Drosophila; species Drosophila equinoxialis. The sequence continues at coordinate 272,899 of JAECWI010000656.1, forward strand.
TTTGGTTTGTGTTCAACTTATCCACGACCACATCTGCAGTGAAGTGTCCAATAGGCTTCGCTGTACCATTGCCTAGACCGTGCAACACACGTATATCTTCAATTAGCGCCACGTTTTTTAATCTTTTGAAAATACTCTCCTTGATCACAGAGACGTCTGATCCTGTATCTACCAGACATTCGACTTCAACACCATTTATACGAATTTTCTTCAAACGACTGCGCTTGGAAATAACACGAACTTTATCAGCATTCTTAGGACAGTCACGGGAAATATGTACGTTTTGGTTGCACTTGAAGCATTTCGTTTCGGCGTCACATTTATTGCGCTTATGGTTTCCCGATCCGCAGTTGAAGCAATACTCTTTTTTAGCCATTTGTCCGTTATTCTGCTTGAAAAATGATTTCTGTTGTTTTTTATTGACCTTCTTTTCCGATATGTTCAAACGATCATAGATATCGAACTCCTCTTTCAAAGCCTTAAAAGACTTACTCGTTGTACATTGCAACCTTATATTCATTTTTTATATCCAGACCATTGACTATGTGGCTTATAACAGCTGTATCTTCAACATAACCAAGTGAAGCTATCTTTTTCATTTGAAGTAAGTACTCATGCAGTGTTTCACTGTTCTTTCTCTTTCTCTCTTGCAACATCTGATGAATGTCAGCACTATTGTAGTTGCATGCAAACTCCTCCACTAGGGCACTTTTAAATTCTTCATAATTGCAAATATTCTCGGATTCTAAAAACAGTTGGGCTGCACCGCTCATTTTAGCTCTGGCATAGCAATATTTCTGCTTCTCACTAAGGTCATAAACTTCGGCATTTCTTTCAAATATTTCCAACCACTTTTCCACTTGTATAGATTTTCCATCATATTCGCCCACAACTTTTCCAAAATTGTCCGTAGAAATCTTCATTTGACCATCACGCTTCTCATCAGAAACAATTTTTAGACTCAGCAGCTGTATTATTTGTTCCATTTTATCTTCTGCAGGCTGTTCAGCTTCCTCCATATGAAATTCGTTTGGACACACTTTGAGTTCATCTGCCATCTCGCTTTGAATTCGAATCGGCGTCGTGTGTTCTGCTTTCTCGCTCATACTTGTTTTATGTTTAATATCTCCTATCTCTTTTTGACTTGCACGTTTTACTACCGGCTTTGCAACCGTCTTCTTCGTCTTAGGCGTCGACATGGTATTTTGCGCCTTTTTTTTTTTCTTCTGTCTCTTTCTTTCGCTTAACTTCGGGACTACTCTGGCGACTTCGAATTTCACAACTTTTGTTCGCGCCTTTTTTTCTTCTGTCTCTTTCTTTCGCCCAACTTCGGGACTCCTCTGGCGACGCTAGGGCGACTTCGAATTTTACAACATTATGCAACGGATTTTTGAGACCACGCGTCTGCAAGAATGTTTTGTTTTGAACAGCACAACTTAATGTTTTTAGCTATTTTTAACAACTTTAACAACTTTTCAGCAGCATACAACAACTTAGCAACTTTTAACAAAACCGTACTCGACTTTTCGCGATCACATATGCATTTTAAGTCTCTGTATTTGACACGGGCGAGCCCCCAAATGTAAGGTTTAGATTAATTTAATGTAAATATACATATATGATGCAAGTAATAGATTTAAATCGACTTTTACACAACTTCGATACAACTTTTCACTTCGGCTGGCGACCAACGAACGCAACTTCCAACTCGCTACTCCTTACCCAGCGAACACTTGCCTCCCAAACGCATCACCCAGCAAACAGCCCAGAATGGCACGTTGCCAGCTGTCTGGTAACTCTCTCTCTTACATGTATGTACATCAGTAAATACGACGGTGGTCCGATAAGTACTTAGTGGCGTCACTATGGCAAGAAATGTTTATTATCGTGTATAACCGAGCGTGTCCACGGATTTTAGACAAATGGAGGAAGAGCAATTTCGGTCGGTAAATTTTGAAATTTTGGGCATGAGAAAGCTGTCGGCGCAATGGGTACCGCGTTTGCTTACTCCGGACAAGAAGCGCAACCGTAAGACGACATCAGACCAGTGTTTGACACTGTGTAAACACAATCCGAATAAGTTTTTGCGTCGTTTTGTAACCGTCGACGAAACATGGATCCACTGGTACACACCAGAGACCAAGGAACCGTCGAAACAGTGGACTTCACCAGTTACAGGGGCCAACTATGCTGAATTAAAGAAAAAACGGCTACATTTGGCGAAAAAAAGTGCTCTTTAATAATGACAACTCATCGGCTCACGAATTGGGCTACGAACTGCTGCACCTCAACCATATTCTCCAGATTTGGCCCCTTGCGACTTCTTATTGTTTCCAAACTTGAAAAAGTCACTTGCCGGGCAGAAATTTGAGTCGAATGAGGAAGTCGTCGCCGCCACGGAGGCCCATTTTTCAGATCCTGAGAAAACTTATTTTTCAGGCGGGTTGGAGCATTGCTGGAACAAGTGTATCAACCTTAAAGGAGACTATGTTGAGAAATAAATCGACACTTTTCCAAAATGTTCAGTTTTCATTTGTACGCTAAGTACTTATAGGACTGCCCTCTTACATATGTATGTATGTAAAAACAAGAGGGCCGGAGGTAACTTTGACCGCGCCAAAGTTTGTATACCCTTGCAACTTTTTTGTAACTCTTTCCTTACTTTAGCCATCAAAGTGGAAAAAGTTTTATCCAAAAACGCTAATGTTTGCGAAAGAATAGCCTACAATCTTAGCATAGGAAATAACGATGGGAGCTATATGATACAATCACTAGATTTTTATCAAATTCGGCACAAATTCGGCAGATATATAAAACCAAATTTTTAATTTTAAAGCAATCGCGTGAAAAGTAACGAAGTTATTGACAAAAGACACTGTTTTTGACCGATCGTTCCTATGGGAGCTATATGATATAGTCACCCGATCTTTATCAAATTTGGCAACGGTCTAGGAGGAGTTCGCGCGATCCAGAAAGACGGTCGGACGGACGGACATGGCCATTTGAGTTCGTCTCGTCGTGCTGATCAAGAATATATATACTTTATATCGTCGGAGATGCTTCCTTCTATGCGTTGCACACTTCTGACCAAAATTAATATACCCTTTTTGCAATGGTATAAAAAACGTTATTATTATTAATATAGGACAGCGGTCGGCACGCATACAGTCGCAACTGACGCTTTAGCATTTGTGTATGTAGCAACACAAACGAAGTGCGAAACTTTTTCTTGCTTTAAACTAAAAACAGTGTAGCTAAATAAATAAGTTTGAAATGTTTTTAAAAATGATTAAATGTATTTTAAGTATGTAATGAATTGGAATTTAATATTATTATCCTGTTATCAACAAACATTTTTATACCATACACCCATAGGGTGAAATGGTATATTAAAGTCGCGAAAATGTATGAAACAGGCAGAATGAAGCCTGCGGCCCCATAAAGTATGTATATTCTTGATCAGGATCAACAGCCGAGTCGATCTAGCCATGTCTGTCCGTTCGTCTGCCACACGTAGATCTCGGAGACTAGAGAGAGGACTACCAAAACAAAATTTCTCTGCAGTGTAAAAAATTTGTTTTAAGCCTACTTTAATAAAATATTTCTAAAGTTTACACCCAATCTAAGCTCCTCCTTACCAACACAATAAAGAAATAAGAACATCAGCCATACGAGAAGAAGCGGGCGTGGTTATTGGGTTTTCGAGTGAGGCGAAACATTCTCATGCATTTAAAATGATGACGGCGTTAGTGGGATTCTGGTAGGAAAAACGGTGCACCCATGTCGCTTTTGATATGTGAATTGTCACTTTGTACAGAGTTTGAATAGCTGCAACAATGGCAACAATGACAATAACAAGAGTACAGAAGGCCGAAATGCGCCATTTCACTTGCAGAAGTTACAGTAAATTGATTTTGTTGGAAGATACCTACATGCGTTGCGTTGCAAGAAAAAATACGAAAAGCGCATTTAATGACACAAGGACGGAGTAACGGGAGTAACAGCATTAATTTTTATTGCCTTATTGTCCTTTGTATGCGCTCTGCCCGACCGCCAGTATGTGCGTAACGTGTTTTGAAAAGGAGATTAAGAATTCAAAATTTTAAATCATTATTAGTTAGGGAGAAATATTACTGTTACATGTTAATACTTTTTAATTATAGACCTCAATTCACGATAGCGATGTAAAATTAACTAGGGTGCAACACGAAAAAAATTGTGAAAAATATGTGATTGAAGCACCTTTTCATTAAAATGATAATGGGCGGCTTTGCGATTTGCTGGCATACTGGTTCGCGACAAAAAGTTTGTTTTTTAGCTTTTGTTCTGACTGAATCCAAACATTGACGTGGGCGTGGGATTGACTTTGTTGAAAGGAATAGGTGTCATCAAGACGCAAAATGAAGATGGGGAAGTGCTTTGAAAGTTGGAATCAACCGTGCAGCAGCTGCAAGTCAGGACAAAGCTGTTGGCTTTAGCTTTTCATCTGGCCCAACCAGGTGTTGGATTCGGTGTTGTGTCAACTTTTGCGCAGCATCCATTATAAGTTTCAACTAGGAAGGGAAGCAGCGACGGAAGCTCTCAAGACGATGGGCAAACATAGGGCGGGTGTGGAAAATGCCAAATGTATCCTGCAGAAAGAGGATGCAAACTGCAGTGGCAGAGGTCTGTAGTTGGCCGTAACAGTCTTAGACAATCGCATATGCAGCATAGATATGGGGAACTTACCTTCATACCATCAGCAGACAATGTTTTGAGTTCGGGTTGTTGTTCCCAAAACTCACATAAATATTTATGACAGCGTCTTTCTTGTCTTCAGGTGCAAGTTTTCGTGCCACGAGGCGTTGCTCACCATCACCATCACAAAGTGCAGACAGCATCCTGTGTCATTCAAAGGATGTGTGTTCATGTTCATTCTTACCTCACACCGCGCGTTGGCTGTTAGCATGTAATTGCTATGTAATTCTCGACTTCTTAGTTCTGAGCTTTTCTTTGCTTGCGTGACATTAGCCGGATTTTGACGCTCTGTTCTGTGTTGCATGTGAAATTAGTCCATGCCTTTTTTACTATCTCCCATTCGCTCTAAGATTTGGGGGCGAACATTATATTATATATGTATAATTAGGAAAGTGCCCGCTCACAGAAGGCTCTTGGAACCCACTTTGTCATATTTTAAGTATTTAACAGCTTTTTTTGCGTGCATAAATCTACGAATCGGAAATTACGGTTTTCCTTTCGAAATGAGGACTTACATACATGGTGAATTTAAAAGATGTTTTTATGAGATGACTCAGTAGAGTCTGCGTCTGCATTTTTATAGGAAAATGACTTAAATGTACATTGAGCTCAGTAGTTTTCAGAAAAGAAAAGAAATGTTAACTGTAGTATGCAATTAGTATTAAAGAAATGTGCACTACAGCTAAAATACAAAAAAAAAAAAGAAAATTAGTTGGCAATAAATTCAGATTTTACGACGGCTGCACATTGTAAAAGCCCAATATCCCTGTATGTATAAAGTACAAAGATAATGAAGTAAGTAAGTCGTCTCGCCGACTTAGGTATACCATAGACCATATATGTATAGTAAAACAAATATTTCAAATTTATAATAACAAATGCGTTTACGTTTTTTCTTTACAAATTCTTTTTACATGCTTGTTCACGAGCATCCTAGCGTCCCCACCAGCTAGAATGTAGATGCTGGTTAAAAATATGTGGTCGGAAAAGCTTCCTTCTGCCTGTTACATACATTTTGACGACTTTAGTATACCATTTCACTCTATGGGTGTGTGGTATAAAAATTGATTAAGGTGACGGTATGTAGAAAAATGTTATAAGTATTCCTAGGCGAATGAAGTTCGCAAGAATATTCGACAAGGATAATCAAATAATATTGGTATTATATGGCTATAAACACATAGAACAGCTGTCAATACATTAGACGCGGATCGAGTTGTAATCACTATCCTAATATAGAAGATGGTAGATTTAGTTTTCCTAATTGGGTTAAAAAAAATGCGAATGTAAATAAATACGGCGAATGTACATATGATATAAATTATACTCCAGAAAATACAAACAAATTAATTGCAGAAATAGCTCGAAAATTACGATTCATACAATGTTTTGGATGATTGTTCAGTGGGTAAGAAAGGGGGGGCTTGCAAGTCCCTTAGGTTATCATTTATGCTGGCTTTTCAGTTCTATACTATTGTACTTTTTTTTCTACACCCGATTGCACTTTTTGGTGGAACAACCATGCCTCCGGTTGTGTGGGAGTGCATTGCATACTTTGTGGCGGCCGTCCGGCGCAGCGATTCTACCATGAGGGCCTTTGTGTAATTTTACGGAAATGTCCTGCACTTAATGAGTTATTTTTTCACCCTTGTAGTCCTATAATTTTGGTCATATGTATGTTTTGTTTTTCCATTTTGTATCTAAAGCAAGCATCCTCTTGGCAAAGAATTTTAATTAATACAGGAAACCCCTTTTTGGATTATTCATGCACATTTTTGTTGCTGCATTTGCTTATATTTTTTTAAAATTTTATAAAAGCAAATATGTACGATTTTCAGAAAAATATTTTTCGTGACTTGATGAGGATTTCTTTGCCAAAGCAAATCTTCAAATTTAAATCTTCCTAATGTTATAAATAAGCTACAAAATAAATGTCCATAAACAATAATTTATACGGCAAAAAATGCAACACTCAACAAATGTTTACCATATTTTTAAAAACTTACTTTTTTGCAAATATCTTTCCACAGGTTTCACATTCATATTTCTTTTGTTTTTTTTTTTTGACTCTTTGATTTTAGCTTGATATTTTTGTTTATTTTGGTGGTTTTGACCATGCATACTAGTTAAGTGATTTTTGAGATTGTGACGCCGAGCAAACTTTTGCAAACACTCGGGGCATTGAAATATCTTTTCATCTGTGTGATTACGTAAATGGGCTCTTAGGGAATGTTTGCGAAATTTTTTACTGCATAGTGGACATTGAAGAAGCTCATTTTTGTCAATGGTCTCTCCCTGAGTATGGAAAAACTGATGATAGATTAAGTCCGATTTATACTGTGAACTAAAACTGCATTTGTCACAAGGCCACAAGTTTATTTTATGCAGTGCCTGTTTAGAGGTTGTTGGTGTTGGTCTACAGTTTCGAGTGTGCCGTCCTAAGGCCTGAGCAGTTTGAAAATGGCATCCGCAACTAAGGCATTGATGATTTTCAGAAGGATGAGCCTGAGTCAGATGTTGATCAAGAAGTTGCGGCGACTCAAAAATTTGTGAGCAATCAATGCACTGTTTTTGAAAAATGCACCGCTTGTCGGCAGAAGGACTTGGAGATCTGTCTTCCAAAATTTTAGAAATCGTCTGTTCGGTATATTGCTCTGCCTGGGAAATGGACTTATTTGGTTTAGTTTTCATCCTGTGTTGCATAAGACTGCGGTGTCGGCGGGCTTCCATTGGAGATTCAAATTCTAATTGACAAATTGTGCAGTAATATCTTATAAATTGATGTTTGTACTTCTCGTGCCGCTGCAGAGCCACTCGAGAACGATGAAGTGATCGACAGAATTGACAGCGAAAGCGGCACTGATAATCATCAGCAGCACTTTCAGTGGGCGTGACTCCAGGATGTTCGGATGAAAAATGCCTACGCAATTGTATATTAAACAGAAAGCGCATACCGCAACACGAGCAGTAAATATGTCTTCTTTGAGCTATGTAAACGGGAACAGAGCGATTAAGAGATGAAATGACGCTCTTGTGTGTTGATTGCAAAAAATGGTCAAACATGGCGTCATTCGAATTACACTCAAACTGACAGTAATCACACCAGAAACTTCCTCCAAGCCTAATCGTAAGTTCCAGATGTTTTTCTGATTGCCAATGAGTTAGAAAAGTTGCTTCTGTGTTGGCATAGAAGCGGCAAGGCATGCACTGGAACGGCGATTGTTTTACAATGCTGCTCATGTGATTAAGTATATCTTGAAGCGAGCTTTGTCGCAGTCCCGGAGATTGCTGTTGAAGTCGTCGATAGTGATAGTGTGATATAAGATGCTTGCCAATCCACTGACGTGGCACGCTGTAACGGCAAAGATTACACCGGATGCGACTAGACCGACGCTGTCTTAATTGACTTCTATCTTTATTTGAACGATTAAGCTCGATAGAAAACTGTTTACTTAATGTCAGCTCCGTTCCAAGACTTGCCTGGGCTAGTTGGCACTCTGTTTCTGCCCTTTTTAAGTGGAAGCTACTTTTTAAATGCTGCTCGTAATTTGAACGAGTTTTCAATTTACGACAACATATGTTACACCAAAAGCCGTCATCAAATTGTTCACATTTAGTGAGATTATGGTTTTCGCGATATTCCAAATGCTTGCTACCAGGTATCCACTTTCCCTTGGTATATTCCGCCGGTGGATGAGCATACGTTTCATCTCCAGGCTCATCCGAATTAGGTGAAATGCGTTCCATGTGCGGATGCCGCAGATGGGGCCGATGTTCTGGCTTCCACTTGCCTCCAGTATGTGTAGCTGGCACTGTAGGTGGCGAATGGCGTCTTATATCAAAATCTTCGTCAACCTCCTCACCAAATTCATCGGGATCGTCGTCTTCTTCTTCATCATCACTTAGCTCTGGGGAATCTTGTTCAAACTTAAGAGGTTTAAATACCGCATCATCGTGTTCCCTTAATGCTTTGAGAAGTGGATCTACCCGGGGAACATTCCAGTCTTCGTCTTTGGATCTTCCAATCTCGGCCCGTCCTCCTGTTACAGTCTTACAACCGGTTGAGACGCTTTGCAATTGCAGGGATGAAAAGAATACATCAGCGCCTAATTCGTATGGAAGATCATAAGCCTCTGTCAATGATTTAGATGACTTTCCGCCGTGACTTTCAGCAGCTTTTTGTAAAAAATTGCTTGGTGGCTCTGGCTCAACGAAATGAAAACTATCGTATGTGTGGTCCAAGTTGTTGCGACTAACTATTGGTGGCGACGTTCTTGTCATTGTACCATGCGTAGTACTTGACGTGTTTCGCTTTCCCATAGGCGAACAGTTACGTTTACGGTGATCAATGTATTTCGAAAGTCCCAAAATTTTTCCATTACATTTTATACACAGATGAGTGTCGTCTAAATCGGCCGAATTCATAATTATCTGAATAAAACAAAAACAAAAAAAAATACTATTTTAATAAATATAAGTATACATATATAAATAAACTTTTGGTTTAACGTAAGGATAGCTTTATCTAGGGAGGAATAAAAACTGCAATAATGGCTTTGTTTATTGAACAAATATATATGTATATGTATAAGTACTAAAAAGTGAGATTACAGCCGAATGTGTTTCCGAACCCTCTAAATTTACTATTGCAATTACATTTGTACATATATATGTACATACATATGTATGTGTATGTATATTATTTCGACTGCGTCGTCGACAAGTTAAAAGCAGAGGCAATCTAATTATGTATGTCTGTATGGGCTGGAAAATCTAATTTCGGAGGGTGCGGGCGAAAATTTCGTTGGATATATGAGAACGCAATTGTGAAATATTAAAATATCTCCTTTTCTGAACTTCGAATTTAGAACTTAATTTTTTGCCTGATGAAAAAAATATCATGTTCTAGAAACCTTCGAAAACAGAATGCTTAAAATTTATGAAATCGCAGGTGCCACAGTTAAAGATTCGAAAATTTTATAGCAAATATCATAAAAATGTATATATCTTAGTTTAACATACATAGCTATTAATTAATGAACCAAAGTTGATCAGGATTGGGTGACTGTTTCATATAGCTCCCATAGGAACAATCTGTGGTAAACAGTGACTTTGATCAATAACTTCTTTAATACCTGTGCTAAGATTGTAGCCCGTTCTTTCGCAAACATTAGACATATTAGATAAAACGTTTTTCACCTATATGACGGCTATAGGTGGGAAAAGAGAAACATAAAACTTGCAAGGGTATAGAAACATTGACGCGGTCGAAGTTTGCCTCCGCTCTCTGGTATATAAATATGTAATTTTAGTTGTGCTTTGAAGAAAATTTTTTTTATTTCTACTATTACTAAGTAAATATATTTAATGTAAGTAAAAACCAGAGGGTAATTCTTTTCTTACCCATAGACATCAAAGTGTAAAAACTTCTAAAGTCTAATGTTTGCGAAAGAACCGCCTTCAATCTTAGCATAGGATATAACGAACTTTTTGACAAAAGTCACTGTTTTCGACCGATCGTTCCTATGGGAGGTCTATAATATAGTCACCCGATCTTGGCCAAATTCGGCACAATTATTAATAAGAACACAAAACTGACAAATACCAACTTTTATGACAATAGCTATAAAATTAATGAAGTTATTGAGAAAGTCACTGTTTCGTGACTTTGACGTTTGTATGGGAGCTATATGATATAGTCACCCGATCTTGATCAAATTTGGCACAATTATTAATAAGAACACAAAACTGACAAATACCAACTTTTATGACAATAGCTATAAAATTAATGAAGTTATTGAGAAAGTCACTGTCTCGTGACTTTGACGTTTGTATGGGAGCTATATGATATAGTGGTCCGATCCGGCTGAGTCCGAGATATACAACGCCTGCAGTATATACAAGCCTACGTGCAGCTCTGTAGCTCTTACGGCATCGGAGGAGTTCGCGTTGATCCAGACGGACGGACGGACGGACGGACGGACGGACATGGCTATTTGAACTCGTCTCGTCGTGCTGATCAAGAATATATATACTTTATATGGTCTGAGATGCTTCGTTCTATGCGTTGCACACTTCTGACCAAAATTAATATACCCTTTTTGCAAGGGTATAAAAAAATATTTTATATATAATCAAAATAATTATATCGCCACCCCTATATTTCAAATATTGGTCTAAAAGTATTGTTTAAGAATAAACATAGTGTTCATCTAACCTGGCTTCACCAAATCAGATGCACTAAAGAAAACACAATACAACTGTACCTTTGTACCAAACAACTAATCTAGCATATGACTAGAATTACAACCAGCCACACACCATGTGGGAAAAACACTTGTAATTCTAAACTAACCCAAAAGATCACAACGGCAGGATGTCAAGTGGCCGACGCCGTGCCCAAAATAATGAAGTAAGTAAGTCGTCTCGCCGACTTAGGTATACCATACACCAGTAAAGCAAATATTTTAAATTTATTAAACAAATGCATTTTCACATGCTTTTTATTACAAGCATATCTTAGAATCTCCCTCACTCAAGTATACGAGCACCCTAGCGCCCCCACCAGCCAACGACCAACTACGGCCTTATGGAAAAACGTTTATATGCATAACTTCGTTGTTTTTTGTCCGATTTTGATCAAATTTGGTGTTTTGCTGGGTATTAGTATCAAATTCAAGTGTGCCAAATTTGATTACAAAAGGTAGAAAATTACGTGAGATAATCGAGTTTTTCCAAATTACGGGGGCGGAAAGGGGCGTGGCAAAATCGTTGCATATACAATATATGCGCATTTATTAAACAAATACACATACAAAATTTGGTGTCTCTAGCTATTATAGTCTTTAAGAAAATGAAATTTGTTCAAATTTCGTGGGCGGAGGGGGCGTGGCAAATTTTTTTGCAACAAATTTGTGCGCGCTTACTAAAGGGTTAATCATACTAAATTTGATGTCTTTAGCTATTATAGTCTTTAAGAAAATCAAATTTGTTTAAATTTCGTGGGCGGAGGGGGCGTGGCAAAAATTTGAAATAAACTTGACCACCGTAGGTAATACACGAGTCTACGTACCAAATTTGGTGACTCTAGCTCTTATAGTCTCTGAGATCTACGTGTTCATACGGACAGACGGACGGACGGACGGACGGACATGTCTATATCGACTCGGCTGTTGATACTGATCAAGAATATATATACTTTATGGGGTCGGAAAAGCTTCCTTCTGCCTGTTACATACATTTTGGCGACTTTAATATACCATTTCACCCTATGGGTGTATGGTATAATAATAAATTTTCAACCCCCAAATACATGGGTGTGAGTCTAGAATAAGATCTTCTAAGAACAATTGTTACCTCCTAGAGCCTAAGATAATCCTATATAAACTCCGTACTTTTGTAAATAAAATCAGTTCATATTTTGAAATCAACGAATGAAGATTGGGTTATTTTCTCTGCTCTCCGGGAATCCCTATTCATTTTGGTCCTTCGAGCCGGATTCATTTTGGTCCTTCGAGAAAAAAGGAACTCTGTAGTTTTCCCCCACCAGTGGTAAGAGACTCAGAGGGTAAATCAGCGCCTGTAAGTCTGAATTCTTATGCAAGCTTAAATGCTAAGATCAGCTAAAGGTAGCAAAAATAAAATAACTCTTGTTTTCCCCCACCAGTGGTAAGAGACAGAGTATAATATAAAAGGCAAAATTTTGCTTAATAAATAAAAAGCGCGTGCGTCCGATTTTAAAGGCAGTTTTGGCTAGTGGAGCAACTGTAGTAATCTCGGCGGCGGGAGTTTTTGTGTGTGGCGTATTCGAAGCCCTAATATCGAAAATAAAAAAATTATAAAATACAAATTAGTGTATATGTATACACAAATATAGTTGCAAGTGAGCAACTACAAGCAGCAGCAGAGCAACAAGATAGTTGCAAAGAAGAGGTTGCTAATAGGAGAAAATCTGGTGCGATGACCGGCACCGGTACCGCCTGAGCCCATAGGCCCTGGACACAGCAAAAAAAAACATACCGGGGAAGACGGGTCCCAAGGACTGCCCTGGACCATTTGACTCACCTTATTGCGAATACGCCTGTGCGAAGACCAGCACCGGCACCGTCTAGCGCGACAAGCTAGACCCCGGAACAGAGCGATCGGAGAAACCAGCATCGGCGCCCCAACAGCCTGTGCGAAGACCAGCACCGGCAACTTGAAAACTGTTCAACGTCTGGACCGATAGCGCTACAAAGAGCGCACACCAAAATAAACAACTATGCGCTGCGTCGCACATTTTTTTTAATGCACTGCGATGCATATTTTTTTTCATAATTATAACAAACTATGTAAAATTGTGCGGCAATAAAAGCTGTCCGATTAGAGTGTGGCCTGAAAACCATACGCAAAAATAGACAGGGATATATGTAAAAAAAAAAACAAACATTTAAAAACCAATATAAAAAAAAATTAAAAAAAAAAGAATCAATTGATTGTCACACATATATACATCCACTATATAAAATGTTCAATAATAAGACTGCTAAATTGTTAGAGAAGCAGGTAGAGTTGCATACCAGGTTAAGGCAGTTGGAAGCACTGGATCCCAGAAAACGTTACCAGCAAGGTAATCGAGGAAGTAAAAGTGATTAGTAGCCGATGGATGCCTAACCATGAAAAATTGCTCCAGCAGGGCATTTTCGATCATCAGTACTACAGAGATAAAGTACATGAAGATGTTTTAACGATAGTTGCCAAAATAATAAATACAGGAGAGTCAGAAAAACCAGGCAATAGTAAGTCGGTGTTAGTTGAAACAGAAGCAAATATGTCAGAAATGTTTGATGATAGCAAAGGAGAGTCGCGCGGGAATGCGACCTCCAGTAATACAGACGCTAATGATAACCAGGAGATATTTTTGGGTAGAGCCCGACAGCTCCAGGAATATTTGGATAGGGTAACCAAAGATTTACGTACTATAGATAATTCAACAGGCAATGAGACATGCATAATATATTTTAATAAGATCAATTATTTATGGGAGAAAGTACAGGCGTGCCAGGGTTTGACAAAAAATGCCAAATTTAATAATGCTATGGATGATTTAGAATTCGATGTCCGGAATCAGCATTAGAAATGAAACTAAACAACAAGGAAAGTAAGATTGAGAATGTAACCGTGAGAGGCAAACTACCGGTGTTGCCAAAAATTCAGGTACCCACATTTTCTGGAGAGTCTCGAGAATGGGACCTGTTTGTGGAATTATTTGCGGAATTAATTGAAAAAAGGGAAGATTTAAGTGTGACTCTTAAATTTAATTATTTAAAATCCGCGTTAAAGGGCGAAGCAAGGAGCATGGTAGCCCATCTATTGTCAGGTTCAGCTGACAATTATAGTGCCGCTTGGGACTTATTAAACAAGCGATATGAAAATAATCGGAGGGTATTTTCCGAACAATTAAGTCGGATCGTTGATTTACCGATGATCAACAATGAATCCGCAAAAAGTATAAAAGGAGTGATTGACATAATTAATGAGTCAATACACTTAATTAAAATTAAAGCAAATTTGTCCGATGAAGTTGACGTAATAGTCGCTCAACTCATACTTCGGAAATTCGACAGAGAGACTCTACAATTATATGAGAGTCAAATTAGAAAAACAAGGCATATACAATTGCTATCTGATGTCATGGAATACTTAGAGCAAAGATATTGCTCGCTAAGTGCCATGAGCAAAGAAGAGAAAAAACCGCTAAAAACTGTGTTAAATTATGCGGAAGTCGAAAATAAATGTCCGATTTGCAAAATTGCCGGGCACAAAGCGTATAAGTGCTATATGTTTAGAGGTTTGACACCTACTGAAAGGTATGAAACAGCCAAAAAAGTGCAGCTTTGCATAAGATGCTTGAACCATTCAAGCAATAAGGTGTGCACTAATGAAATGGTCTGTTCATTGTGTAGTAAGGAACACCATACCTTACTCCATTTTAAAGAAAAACAGGAGAGAGTTAATACTTGTATAACCGCAGAACCAGCACTGTTGGCCACAGCAGTAATACAAGTAAAAAATGTAAATGGAGGATATAAGACTCTAAGAGCCCTTATTGATTGTGGTTCACAAAGCACCATTTTGTCCGAAGAGGCCGCTCAAATATTGAAATTACCTAAAATTAAACAATATACAGAAATAAGTGGCGTGTCCTCAATAAAATCCAATAAATCAAAATATAAGGTAAATATAGATGTAAAGACGCGAAATCCTTGGAAAGGACATCTTAGGGTTGAGGCAATTGTGTTGCCAAAGTTAATGAAAGCTCTTCCATTAAAAATAGCAAACGTGGATATGTAAAAATGGCAAACTTACGTTCTAGCTGATCCTACCTTTAATAAACCTGGTAGGATTGATATAATAATGGGAGTAAACGTATATACCCAAATCTTAAAAGGAGGAATTACAAAGATTGATGGCCTGCTAGGCCAGAATACTCAATTTGGTTGGATCGTTTCGGGGTGCACCAAAAAAAATCAGAATAAATCTGTAGTGGCAACAACAATAGATGTCACAGGTTTTGAACAACGTTGCGAGAAAAAGAAAGGTAAATTTCAAAATAAAAATAATACAGTTCCAAAGAAATACAAGAACAAAACTCAAGAGATAAATTTATGGCCCCCGTCAGGACCTCACATTGGAGGTAAATTGAAAACTAGGAACAAAAAAGTATATATCCCAGAGCCAGTAAAAAATGAAAATATTCAGAAGGCAATGGTTCAATTAGATAATGATTATATAAAAAATAATATTAAAATAGATTCCGGTAGTAAATTGTCCGAAACTGTACTACCAAAAAAGCAGATATGGCAAAATAATTATAAACGGACAACATTTAATAATGACCAGAATAACCACTCAAATTTCAGCAATCAGCGATATTTCAAAATAGTGGAGCAAAGATCACATTGGAACAAGTCAAAAAGTAAAGGTAGTTATTTTTTAAATTCTCCACCTTATAAAAAGGCTAGAAGTCAGCACAGTAATGCACTTCAGGAGTGGGTAGACATCCCCAAACAGAAATCGCTAGGTAATATGCCAAATAATTTAAAAACCAGTAGAAGTCAACTCAGTAATACATACGTCAAAATTGGTAAGAATAGGAAGTCAGTTACAATCGGTAAAGGAACATAAGATTGACTAGGTTGAACGTCCGTCATGTAACTGATCATGATTCCTTAATAATAGTTATCTTTTAATAATAATTTGTATAAGACAACTAACTATAAAAATAAAGTCCAAAACGCCGCATTTGGTGGCCCTTTGCAGAATGTTTAAGAATAAACATAGTGTTCATCTAACCTGGCTTCACCAAATCAGATGCACTAAAGAAAACACAATACAACTGTACCTTTGTACCAAACAACTAATCTAGCATATGACTAGAATTACAACCAGCCACACACCATGTGGGAAAAAACACTTGTAATTCTAAACTAACCCAAAAGATCACAACGGCAGGATGTCAAGTGGCCGACGCCGTGCCCAAAATAATAATAAATTTTCAACCCCCAAATACATGGGTGTGAGTCTAGAATAAGATCTTCTAAGAACAATTGTTACCTCCTAGAGCCTAAGATAATCCTATATAAACTTTTGAGCTTGTTTCATAATTATAACGCCACTTTCAATTAATGCGTTTTTTTACTACAAATGTTAACAGTTAATTAGTTATGAACTGGACAGCAGGATGCCCAGACCTCAATCGAGAATCTTTGGAGCATCTTAGAATGTAAGGTTTGCAAGGAAAATCGGGAGTTTAACACAGTACAAAAACTGAAAGATGCGATAGACGGGGCTTGGATGGTGGTTGGAAAGCAAATTTTAATTGCTCATAAAAAAAAATTTATATCTGTTAACATTTGTATTAAAAAAATACATTAGTTGAAAGTGGCGTTATATTTATTTATTATTTAATTATAGTGGTCCATTTATTTATTCATTTCACAAGTAGTTTAAATATTAAGATTCATTCCAATAGCTTTCTAAATGGTGGCGACGGAAGGACGGGATACTAGACGGATATGGCTATATCACAGATTTCCATGATGATCAAGAATATATATACTGTATGGGGTCGGAAAAGTCTCCTTCTCTGCGTTGCGAGAGAGAACCGACAGGGATGTAGGGGTATTATCCGGGATAAAAATGCGAACCCTTTATTTTTTTTCATTTGACTCAAAAAACTTAAATAAGACCAGAGGGCCGGGGTTAACTTCGGCTGCGTCGAAGTTTGTATACCCTTGCAACTGTTTTGGTAATTCTTTCCTTACCCATAGATCTTAGCATAGGATATAACGAACTTATTGACAAAAGTCATTGTTTTCGACCGATCGTTCCTATGGGAGGTATATGATATAGTCACCCGACCTTAACCAAATTCGGCACAGTCGTTAATAGATACAATAAACTAACTTATATTAAATTTCACGACAATAGCTATAAAATTAATGAAGTTATTGAGAAAGTCACTGTTCGTGACATTAACGTTTGTATGGGAGCTATATGATATAGTCACCCGATCTTGATCAAATTTGGCACAGTTGTTTATAGCTTCAATAAACTAACGGTTATTAAATTTCACGACAATAGCTTAAAAAGTAACGAAGATATTGGGAAAAGTGACTGTTCGTGACTTTGCGTTTGTATGGGAGCTATATGATATAGTGGTCCGATCCGGCTGAATCCGAGATATACAACGCCTGCAGTATATACAAGCCTACGTGCAAAATTTCGCGTTGATCCAGACGGACGGACGGACATTGCTATTTGAACTCGTCTCGTCGTGCTGATCAAGAATATATATACTTTATATGGTCTGAGATGCTTCGTTCTATGCCTTGCACACTTCTGACCAAAATTATTATACACTTTTTGCAAGGGTATAAAAATATTATTGAGATCGGATGTCATTGGCCCGTGAAGACTCACTATTGAAACAAAAGTTAAATTGTTAAATAAATAAATATTAAAGAAGCTAACTTCGGCAATGTCGAAGTTTATATACCCTTGCAGTCATTGGCAATAATTTTTTTACATTTTAAAATTTGTTGCCCTGCAACTCAATTCATCAACACACAAACAAAACATTGTTTCTCTTTTTTACTACAATTTTTTCTTCTTCTTCCATCATTCCCTAAGCAAAGCACATACACATACAGTTCGTGTAGCGCTGCGTCTGCGTCTTTAATTTGCTCATGACGTAGTAGGCAGCACTTGAACCGATTTGTATTGACTGTAACCTGTGTTCTATTTATCCGATCAGATTCAAATTTTAAGATCTGAGATTTTATATCAAATACTATCATATTGGTAAATTCACATGGCGATACTCCAATTTTTGCAAAAAATGTTTGTTCTATAGCTATTTGATATAGTAGTCCGATCCGAAAGATTTTCATACTTTTCTCACCCGGGTAATAAAATGACCCCAAACAAAATTTTAATAGCTCTTAAGATGGCTGAGTAAAACGCGTACGCACAAACGGGCGGACAGACGGACATGGGTATATCAACTCAGCTTCTCATGCTGATCAAGAATATATATGTATACTTTATGGGGTCGGAAACGTCTCCTTCTGTGCGTTACAAACAATGACCAATTTTATAATACCCTCTGCAAAGGTATAAAAATAAAACACATATTGCGTTCCGATTTGGGCGCCTATGTTTAAAACAGCTTGAACATGTTCATGAAAACCATTTCTCATAAATTTAGCAAATACATATGTACATACATACATTTACAGATCTCTTATTCCAACCGTATTACCAATTAGTTTATATCGAGCGTCAAGGGCACTAATAGCTCTCTGCACTTCAGCTTTCGTTTTTGAAATTTTTGATACACATTCGTCAATTTCAATTTTATTATTATTCGCATCCGGCATTTCTTTTTCTTATTCTTTTTTCCGGCGCTCTTTTTTTCTTAGTGATCACGATTGTAACAGATGGTGATGATAATGGTGATTGAAACAATCGATAATAAACGTAGTCGATAGTGTAGACGAAGTTAAGAAAATAACATATTTAAGGCTGCAAACTAGAGCTGGAAAACTATCGATGGCACTATCGAGGTATCGAATATTTACTGTTTTGCGCCACCATCGATTGTTTTTTTTCGCTATCGTTAGTGCGGAGAATTTTTCACATCACTTAAATTGGCGGAAAGCACTAGGTAAAAAGGTAAAATAAAATGCAAATAATTTAATATGTAAACTTTCCAATAATTCTACATTACTACCATTCTAGATAAAGTTAATTTGGTGTGAGTTGGTGGCTCTAAGCATGGAGAAATACTTAGTGAATCTCAAAAGAAAAGATAATTATAAGTTTTACTTTATATGTATGTGCCAATCGTATTTACATATGTATTTGTGTATTTGTAGAAAATAGCGCAGCAGAAATTAACAGCTCAGATGAGGAAAACAATGAAGTTAAAAGACCCAGGATTGGAAAATCAAAAGTATGGTATTTTTTCGTAAAATCCAAATATGGAAAGTCGGCAAAGTGTACCGCGTCCAATCTCTTTGATCACTTAAAGCGTGACCATCCAACATGAAACGTTGCAGATTTAGCGATGTCTTCATCAAAGCGTTTGTCAGTGCAAACTATTATTCAAATCGCAGTCGAAAAACTGAACTTCATAACATTGTTATGAAATAGCCAAAATTACCATGCCGCAAGACATTAAAAAATGTGTTAATGGCAGAGCAGTTCAAAGAAAAATCAATTAAATTAATGGAAATATTACAAAAAAATTATTCTTGTGCTATTACCACAGATCGCAAGCAAATGAATCGTTTATAACTGTAACGTGCACATTCATCTCCAATCAGTTTAAGCTGCAATGGCATACAGCAAAAAATATTATAGAAACTTGAGAAGCCATTTTCGACAAATGGTACATATCTTAATTACTTAAAAAACCAAATCTAACTTGCTTTGCTTATTCTATTAATTTAGTAGTGCAGTAGTGAATATACATAGATTGTTTAGCCGCCGCACTTGCTAAATTTTAAATTATTAGAAAATAAGATGGCAATCTTCAAAAACTCCATAGATGATAACACACTCAATGCATTAGGGCCGCCAACACCGCTTTAAAATCGCCAAACTCTATTTCAATTCGTTCAAAAAAATATTGACGACTTGCCTACACAAAAAACGGCAGACGCAATACTTGGCCTTCGACATTCGGATGAAGATCCCCTCCAATACTGGAAGGTAATTGTAAGAATTTGCACGAACCATTAAGAAAAATATAAATAACATTTCTATAATTTTTTTCAGCACAATGATTCTAGTTTGAAACATATCGTCCCAAAGATTTTATACGTTCCTGCAACATCGACAGAGTCGGAGCGTATGTTCAGCAAGACTGGACTTGTAATTAGTGACCGCAGAGCTTCACTTAAATTCTTTCATAGAAATGCATGGATAGAGTAAGTTTTTGTTAACTACACGATGCTTTGTCTTCTTATTCTTCAAGTTGATCTCTAATGGATAAAGTATGTTTTTGTTGATTACACTTTGTTTTGTTTTTTTATTACGCAATTGCTTGCGTTGCGAGTAAGCGAATAGGTTGCACAGTGCAAGATGAATTGGCTGCGCTTTTGTTATGTTAGTCGCAATGGATTCCTTATCAGATGATGACCTGCTGATTGAGCAAAGCTTATATTTTAAATTAAAACGTAAAAAAGTAAATAAAAAGTACACTAGCAAGCGATTCGTCTTCAAATTCAGTACAGTAGCGTTTGAAGCTAATTGCTAACGTTTCGTCGTCATCTTCGTCTTCGTCACAACGCGCACTGCATTTGCAGCCTAAGTTGTTTATCGGATTGAGCGACCTAACCCATATGCGACCGAACCCCCCCAAATTAGATTTTCCAGCCCTTACCCACGGGTACCCGACAAAAACCCAACCCATGCCCATGTACTATACATGCAAATATTTAGCAACGGGTATGAGGGTGCACACAAAAATTGCGATTATAGCGGAAAAAAGGTACAGAGTAAAAATTTGAAGGTTTGGTCGGTGGATTAATAAAACGAGTTAAAGAAAAATAGTTTTGAACATTTAATTGAAGGGTACACAAGCATCGGCATAGCCGATGTTAGCTTCTTTGATATGTTATGATCAATTTACTTAATATAAACCCGTTTTTTTTCCTGCTTACATCAACTACTTACTAAAAAGAACCTTTCTGATACCCATTTTACTACCACCCAATGTCACCACAGTGTTGACATCGTGTGCTCCGCCCTGTTTAATGTTCGTGTCTGCCTGTTGGTATTGCGGCCTGTCAAACATGAAGTTTATTGAGTCTGTGTGCTACATGTCTGTGTAAAGTATTCTCTCTGGTTCGCAATGCATACAGAATTTTTATTTCCGCCATATGCCAGCGCAATAAACAATACGTCGACGCCTTCGGCTACAGTTACATCCCTCAGCTTTTGACACTCATATACACTCTTCAAATTTATCAAAGCACAGAACTGTAAAATTACAGTTCCACCCAAGGTAATTATTGCAAAAATATATGATATATGAAAATTCAAACCCAAATGTTTTGCTCATGCAACAGTTGTTGGCTATAAAAATATCACTGCTTACATATGGTAGTTCCTACTTGTAAGGTAAACCGATTTATAATTTTAATAAATGTCTATTACTTTACAGATAGATAAGTGTATGAAGCGATGTCAGAGTATTTACATTTTGAAGTACCGATTTTGTTACCTTTGCTCGTGTTACTGTTCCATTAAAAAAGTGTTAACGATGTCCAACAGCACAATAATTGACAGCAGTTACCAGTTGTTGCTCGACTTTACAGAACGTTAAGTATAAAAAGAAAAGTTCAATGCAGAACAGAAAATTATAGTTCCCGTTCCTAATTTGGGGGCACCGTGAATGGCGGAAATGAGAAACAAAAGTAAATATGGACTGAGAAATCAACAAGGAATAGGAATATGGTTGGCGACACTACTTTTTACTACATTAACCATTTACCCACTGGAATATAATTTGATGCATTTTGTTTTGGGGGAATTGTATCTAGCATTAATTTGGACTGAAAAGAAAGAACGAAGTCAGTTTTTGAAAACAAGGTTACTTGTAGATTGTGGGGTAAAAAAGCTATTTCACATAGACGGTTAGAGATTAAAGTGAAAAAATATCAGGTTTTCTGTGCAAAGAAATTTTTTATTTAAAATAAATTTTAGATTCATCGATCGTAACAGGCAGTCTCCATTGCGCAAGGCATGGATACGGATACCTTTGAGACAGAAGCGTAATTTTTATTAGCCTTATCATTTAATCATTATCGTTGTACCTATATTCGGAAGAAAGTTAACGTCTCGAATATTGCGGTGGAAAAGTTAAAATTTTCTTATTCTCGGGACATTTCGTCCTTTAAAATGAGTGTTCCTGCCAATATCTTCGACAATATATGTCGAGTAGATTTTTGGCCGAAGCATATAACATATAATATACTGTACTGTAAAAAAAAATCGGCAACCGATTGCCAACAAGAACTAACACCATTCCCGCCACATCAGCATCTGCTGGTGTGTCAAATAACTAGGTTCGTCCGTTAACCTGGGTGACCAGAACGTTAGAGGACTGAAATCTAAACTTTCTAATCTCTATGCAGATAGTCTTTCTTTTGAAAATAATATTTTTGTGGTCTATTTAAATCATTTAGAGGCAATTCAATGTGTCTCCTCTTTAGTTTCTAGTCAGGACGCTCATAGTTTTAGGTGATTTTATTTTACCTGCTTTAGCATGGTCACTAACAGATGAATCTACCATGTTGCTGCCCTCTATGCACTAGCGTAGTAACGGGGGGGGGATAAACCCCAAAAAAAAACTCATAAAACATTTACTAAGTCATATTTCATATTTGGAATTTTGTACCCCCCCAAAAAAAAAAAAAACTCATAAAACATTTACTAAGTCATATTTCATATTTGGAATTTTGTCCAATATCTTTGATCCTAAAACATGATTTAATAATTTAATAATAATTTTTTTACATTTTGAAATTTCTTTCCCTGCAACTGAATTCATCAATACACAAACAAAACATTCAAATTATTTCTCTTTTTATAATAAATTTTCTTTCTTCTTGCATCATTCCCTAAGCGAAGCACAACACGCATACACATACAGTTATTGTAGAGCTGCGCCTGTGTGTGTGTATGCATGTGCTCTGTTTGATTTGATGAAGATGTAGTAGGCAGCAAGCAGCGCTGCCAGCAGCGGTGTTTGCTGCCGGTAGCGCTGCTTGCTGTCTACTACGTCATCATTTGAACCGATTTGTATTGACTGTAACTTGTGTTCTATTTATCCGATCAGATTCAAATTTTGGGATCTGTCAATTTATATCAAATACTATCATATTGGTAAATTCCATGGGGATACTCCAATTTTTGCAAAAATGTTTGTTTTAGAGCTATATGATATAGTGGTCCGATCCTTACAATTTTCATACTTTATCTCACCCGGGTAACAAAAAAGCCCACAAAAAAAATTTCATCCCAATAGCTCTTAAGATGGCTGAGTAAAACGCGTACGCACAGACAGACGGACATGGCTATATCAGCTTCTCATGCTGATCAAGAATATATACATATACTTTATGGGGTCGGAAACGTCTCCTTCTGTGCGTTACAAACATCTGACCAATATAATACCCTCTGCAAGGGTATAAAAATTGATCTGCCCTTGCTATCACCATTACTTGGTTCTAGAAGCTTCTGCTCTCTGACGTGACGGTCGTGTTTTTGCATAGCTCCTGAGTTTTTATTAATATACATACATTGTATATTGTTTTCTCTCCATTTTTAATTGTGCTTAATTTGTTTTCGCTTTCTCTGGTGTCGTTTGCTTGACACCCTTGTATTTTATTTGCATAATTTGCTAAATTAAACAGTTTTTTTTGTCTTTTTCGTGATTAGTGTTTGGTGCATTTAAATTTTTTTTTTATTGTTCTCTCTCGTCATTGCTTTTGCAGTTGCTCTTCTCATCACCCCCATCATACGATCAGTGCTAGTGGTTTTGTTGTTCTCTCTGCTTTGTGCTTGTTCTCAGTTTCTCTCCCGCGTAATCACTTTTGTAAGGCCGCCTCTCAAAGCTCGTCTTATAACTGTTCTTGCACTCTTTCTTGTACTGTGCACTCTAGCTGTCTCATTGTTTTATTTGTAATTATTGATAATATCTTTGTGCTGTGTATTTAAATTTTTTTATATATATATATTTTTTTTTTTTTTTTTGCCCTGTTTTTCTTTGGGCTTTTCAATGGCTTGTTGTCTACCTACTTGCAAGCATTCTGATCGTTTTGACGATCAGTATAGAGCAATATCTTGTTGGCTCTGCGATAATCTTATTCACCTAAAATGTGCTGGCCTCAACGGCCGCGACTACGACAAATTTTTTGGTTTGTCTGTGTCTAAGCCTGAGCTTAGCTTAATGCGCTGCACTTGCCCATCTTGTGCCAGCCAGCAGCTTGATTTTAGCCGAATGTACAGGGATCTTCGTTTAAAGTTTCTTTCTTTAAATCGCAATTCAAGTTTGGTCCACCTTCTAAGGAATTGCCCAAGAAATGTACCCTTGAGTTGCCTCATAAGCAGTCGCCCGCACTCTCTATTACATCTTCTCCCATTTTACTTTCGCCTACACCATCTTCTTGTCCCTCTTTATGCTCTTCTTTTCTGATTGAAGTACCCACTATAAGCCCTAGTGTACCGCTATCCCTCACGGGAACTCTGATCAATTGCAGGATCATGCTGGCTGTCAATCACTTGCGGATCCCAATGCTCCTCCGCCTCCACTAACTGTAGTTCCTCATCGCAAACAATTATTTATCTGTAGGCTTGCTCCAGATACTTCTGAGTCGTCTGTGGCAGCTTACATTGGTAATATTTGCCCTGCTAAGGTTTTAATTCAAAAGTTTAAGTTTTCTAGGCCTCGAAATCTCCTCTTTTAAAATTACAGTACCAAATGAGTATTTCTCAGCTATGGTTGACCCTAATTTTGGCCAGCGCTCCCGTCAAAATGTAAGAGGACTTTCGACCAAGGTATCGAGGTATCCAGCTTCTGAAATCATTGAACTACATGCACCATGCTGATGCTTTGCGATCTATTTTTAGTCGTCTTAAAGATCGTGATTTTTTTATAGCTTTAGGTGATTTTAACTTGCCTAATGTTTCTTGGCTTGCTGATGATAATCTATCTTTCTTAATTCCTTCATCGCAACATGTTTTTCTTGATAGCCTACTTGAATGTCCGCTATATCAGCTGAATTCTTTTCTTAACTCTTCTAAAAGAATCCTCGATCTTGTTTTTGTCTCAGATCCCACTGTTAGTGCTGTATCACAAACACAGCCCCTAGTGAAGCCTGAAGATCCTTATCACCCTACCATTGAAGTTAATATTTCTTACAATTCCGTTAATAATTCATTTAATTACATCTCAAATTCTCGTCGTAGATATTTTCGTAAAACAAATTTCAATCTTCTTAACAGCCTTATTTTCTCTTTTGATTGGTCATTTCTATTTGAGTGCTGTGATATAGAATTTGCAGTGAATTTTTTCTACTCTGCTCTTAATTCTCTAATTGATAAATGCGTTCCTTATGTGAATGTCTCTACCGTCTCCAGTGCGCCAGTCTGTGAATGTCTTATGTGAATGTCTCTACCGTCTCCAGTGCGCCAGTCTGGTTCACAGGTAGACTCTCTAATCTCCGTAACATTAAATCGAGATATTTTAAAAGATTTAAAAAAACTGGATCGCAACTTGACTAGGCAAATTATTGTGTAGCCAAATCTCAATTTTGTCTTTTTAATACTCAATGCTACAATAATTATATCGTTCGCTATAAGGTTGAATTTTATAAGAACCCCAAAAGATTTTACGACTTTGTTAATTCGAAAAGACGCTCTAATTTACTACCTTTCACCTTCAGACTTAATGACCAGACTGCTAATAAGGATTCATATATTGCAGATCTTGCTTTCAGTCGACTTATTCTACTACTGCTTCGGATCCCGCACCTTATCCCTTCTCAATTCCACATTAAAATTGTATGTTTTTTCCTAGTATAACTGAAGACTGGCCTGATAATATACCTAGTTGCATCCTTAAAATGTGTTCGATTTTCCTATCTAAGGCTTTATCTCGGTTATTCTTTATATCGAGTGACACTTTTATATTTGGAAGGAGTCTTTTATTATTCCGCTTTTTAAAAAGGGTAGCAAATCGGATAACTAACTACTAACTATCGGAATTCTAACTACCGTGGCATTGCCAAACTTTCGGCAATACCTAAGCTGTTTGAGAAAATTATTACGTCTTCCCTTCAACGCCTATCCAGATCCACAATTTCTCCTTGTCAGCATGGCTTCATTAAAGGTCGTTCGTCGCTTACCAACCTTTTAGAATTCACTACCCTTATACACCATGGCTTCCGTAAAAAGTGTCAAACTGATGTTATTTATACTGACTTTAGTAAGGCTTTCGATACAGTTGATCATTCTATGCTTCTCATGAAACTTAACATCATGGGTTTTTCCCCGAAACTTTTGGCTATGCTTCTCATGAAACTTAACATCATGGGTTTTTCCCCGAAACTATTGGCTTGGTTAAAGTCGTATCTTATTGGCAAAACCCAAAAGGTGTCTTTTTGTTCCTCGATATCTAAAACTGTTCGAGTTACGTCAGGTGTCCTCTAAGGCAGTCATCTGGACCCACTGTTATTTACCTTGTTTATAAATGATTTGCCTTTGGCCTTGGCTCATTCACTCATGTTTGCGGAAGACGTCAAGATTTGTTATTCATATAATGATCCTTCATTCCAACAAAATTTGCAATCAGATCTCGATGCGTTCTGTGTTTGGTGTCACCTTAATAAATTACACCTTAATGCCTCTAAGTGCTCTTTTATGACTTTCAGTCGTTTGTAGCTGTTCCTAGCTCATTACTCTATTAACTCGGTTCTGTTAGATTGTGTACCATCTTTCAAAGACTTAGGCGTTGTGTTTGACCCAAAACTTTCATTTAATGTTCATATATCTTCAATTGTCAATAGAGCATGCAGTCTTCTTGGCTTAATTAAACGTTGGGCCAAAGAATTTGATGATCCATATGTGACAAAGGTTTAAACACTTCGTTAGTTCGCCCTAGTCTAAAATATTGCTCGCCAGTGTGGAACCCTCAATATGATGTTCACCAGCGTAGTATTAAATCGGCACAGAAGCAATTCCTTAAGTTCGCGTTACGCGGTCCCGAGTCTTCGCCTACCTTCTTATTCTGACAGACTTCTTCTTATTAATCTGCCTTCACTTTACAACCGTAGGCTCGTATTTGGCATTCTCTTTCTACATAAACTAGTCAACGGCGAAGTCATTTCTACCAATTTACTAGATACGCTATATTTTTGTGTTCCCTCACGTCGGACCAGAAACTTTTTTCCTCTTCACCTTGGTAGATGTCTGACTAACTACTCTCTTCACGAACCTTTTCATGGTCTTTGCCAATCTTGTATCAACCTTTCTCACCTTATTTCTCCTCATCTATCTGTCACTTTTCTTCGTGCTATACTTTTTAATTATTTACAGCGAAACCACTTAAAATATTCTGGACTGGATATTGGATTGGCTGCAACTCATCCCTGACCACATTGGCTGTGAATCGGGGCATAGCTGGCACCTTGTTGCAAATAAAACACCTCCACCGGGTCGGGGATGTTTAGTTGTGCATTCAGCTAAGCTACCTTCGTGAATTAATAATGATCTGTATTTTAGCTTAAGCTTTTTCGTCGACTGCTGATTTAGTTGACGTAAATAAATAAATAAAAATAAATAAATTACCTCGTACTAGGTGCTTTCGTAAGACTGACTCTGCCAGCCCTAATGAAAACATTACTAAGACCTATGTGCACACACCTTTTTTCTCTTTTCAAAAAAAAAAAGCGAGCCCTAATCAGGCAATCGCTGACATGTTTGAAAATCTAGAATCTAGCAAGTCTATATCATTATCATTTAAAAAAGGCTAATTGCATTTTCAATTCAGTGATTAATGAAAGTTCTCTTCTTAGCAAACTTAAACTAGTTTAACCTGTTTATTCTCCAGGGCCAGATGGTCTACTTGGATGTGTACACAGGTTGGGGACAAACGCATTATATAAACTTTTTAAACTATTTTTGCAGCTCTATCATTTCGCCATCCCAACATGGGATAATAAGAATGGTGCCAGCAGCTAGTATAGCTGTTGTATAAGAGATGACGGCTATTAAAACTCAAAATGGCGGCTGTAGAATGGTTCCAGCAGCTTGTATGACTGTTATATCAGGGATGGCGGCTATAAAACTCAAAATGGCGGCTGTAGAATGGTTCCATAAGCTAGTATAGCTATTATAGAAAATATGGCGGCTATAAAACTCAAAATGGCCTCTGTAGAATGGTTCCAGCGGTCATATACACTGACTTCAGCAAAGCCTTTAATTCTGTTAATCATAGCCTATTACTTTCTAAACTGAACGACATTGGTTTTCCACCTCTTTTCCTTTCTTGGGTTCGAGAATATATAACAAATAGAAAACAAGGTACTTTTTTAAGTCTTTTTTTTTCAATTCCATTCCTGTGACATCTGGTGTACCTCAAAGTAGACATCTTGGCCCTCTGCTTTTCACTTTATTTATTAACGATCTTCCATCAGTCATTATTCATTCGCGTGTGTTTATGTATACAGCTTTTTCTTGCTTATAAATATACAGATTCATTTACCAAACCAAATGTAAGGTTATGACTTTTTTTCGTAACTCTCCTCAACTGGTCACATATATTCTAAACAATAGTCCTTTAGAACGTCTAAATATTTTTAATGATTTGGGCGTACTTATGGACCATAAGTTAAATTTTAACACCAATATTTCCATCATGGTCACAAAGGCCATGAGCGTTGTAGGTTTCATTAAAAGATGGTCAAAAGAATTTGACGACCCCTATACACCTCATTATTTTTTTTACTTCGCTTGTGCATTTGGTCACATCAATAGGAGTCGCAGCAGCCTAGACTTGAATCCGTTCAAAAGCAGTTCTTGCTATTTGCTCTTCATGGCTTAAGCTGGAATTTTAGTTTCAATTTGCCTTCGTACTCTAGTACACTTTTTTTGATAAACCTTCCTTCTTTAACTAACCGTAGAATTATGCTTGGTGTTAGTTTTATGCACAAGCTTCTAATTGGTGATATTGACTCGCCTGAGTTATACCTGTCGATACCATGTAGACGGAGTAGACATCCTATTATACCTTAACCCTTAGTCGTTGTTCATCTAACTATGCCATGCATGAACCTGCTCTGATGACAACCTTCTATTCCCTGTAATGTGCTCAGAGTCTTCTAGTGAGAGGTGGGCAGTTATTTGCTTGTGCTCGCGCGTAACAGGCTTTGGCCTGGTGTCGTAGGGGAAACTTGAACGTACTGCGTAAAGTATCGTCAACGTCCGCTAAAAAAAAAATTATTTTCCTGCAACTCAACTCATCAATGCACAAACGAAACATTCAAATTATTTCTCCTTTTACTACAATTTTTTTTTCTTCATCCTTTATTCCCTAAGCATAGCACGGCACACATACACATACTGTTCATGAAGCGCTGTTGCTTTGATGACGACGTAGTAGGCAGCAAGCAGCGCTGCCGACAGCGGTTGAACCGATTTATATTGACTGTAGCTATATATTCTATTTATCCGATCAGATTCAAATTTCGGGATCTTAGGTTTTATATCCAATACTATTATATTGTATAATTTCATGGGGATACTACAATTTCTGCAAAAATGTTTTTTCTAGAACTATATTATACAGTAGTCCGATCCTGATGATTTCCATACTTTATCATACCCGATAAGAAGCCCGAAAACCAAGTTTTATCCCAATAACTCTTAAGATTGCTGAGTAAAACGCATACGCACCGAAGGGCAGACGGACAAGGCTATATCGACTTAGCTTCTAATGCTGATAAAGAAAATATATATTTTGTGGAGTCGAAAACGTCTCCTTCAGTGCGATACAATCATCTGACCAATGTGATGTGAACAGAATTTTTCAAAAATACATTTGTTATTATAAATTAGAAACATTTGTTTTACTGGTATACCTGGTATACCTAAGTCGGCGAGATGACTTACATACTTAATTCATTTTACTATAATTTGTAAAAATGTAAAAAATATGTAACTACAGTCCATTATTTTATTGAATTTTACTGAATACATTTAGTATTGTGGATATTCGCAATTTTTTCGATAAGGTGTGGCACCCTGTATTTCAGAATTTTACCAAAAATTGGGTGCTTTTAGGGCAATCAAGGTAAACAATTGGTCTTTGAAGTTATTCTCAAATGTTCTTACTAGAATTAAGTTCCGAAGATCTTCTTGTCCACCCAAGGTGTCAGGGTGTTGGTCTTAGAATTACGATACGGAATCTGCCCAATTTTAGAAATACGAATGAGTCAAACAACACTCTTGGTATGGAAAATAGTCCAAAGCACTAGACTGCTGATTGGCATTCCCGAAGTCAATTTCGTACGAAACTAATCTAACCGAATTTCGGTTTGTAAATTTGTCTCCCTCGGTTGTTCTCTTCTGATCGTGTAAGCCTGACGGATTTTTTATGATTCTTTGTTGTAAATTTTGTGGTAAATAACGGGTGTTTTTTTACGCTTTTGGTTTTTCACGTTGGCAACACTGACATACCGCATGATGTTCATGACAGCTGTGAAAGTGAAAAATGCTCAGTTTAGTTTGCCATTTCATCATGGAAAGACTTACCCCCGAACAACGTTTACAAATCATTGAAATTTATTATCAAAATTCGTGTTCTGTGAAAAATGTGTTTCGCAAATTACGTCCATATTATGGTCGACACAACCGACCAACCGAGCAAGCCATAAAGGCAATTGTGGACAAATTTCGCACACATTTTACTTTATTGGACATTCAACAATCCAATCGTGTACGGAGAGTGCGCACAGAAGAGAATATTGCAGCTGTAGCGGCCAGTGTCAATGAAGATCGTGAATTGTCCATTGGAAGACAATATCAGTCGTGTTATTGGCGAAATTCCCTTAGACATGCTGGAAAAAGTGGTGCAAAATTGGACCTTCCGTGTTGATCACTTGAAACGCAGTCGCGGCCAACATTTACATGAAGTCATTTTTAAAAGGTAATTGGCAGAGATTGTTTTATCATCTCAAATAAGAATTTAACAATAATATTCAAATTTTGTGTGTTTCATTTCAATTTTAATGAAGTAAGTAAGTCGTCTCGCCGACTTAGGTATACCATACACCAGTAAAACAAATATTTCAAATGTATTAAACCAATGCATTTTCACATGCTTTTTATTACAAGCATATCTTAGAATCTCCCTCACTCAAGTATACGAGCACCCTAGCGCCCCCACCAGCCAACGGCCAACTACGGCCTTATGGAAAAACGTTTATATGCATAACTTGGTTGTTTTTTGTCCGATTTTGATCAAATTTGGTGTTTTGCTGGGTATTAGTATCAAATTCAAGTGTGCCAAAATTGATTACAAAAGGTAGAAAATTACGTGAGATAATCGAGTTTTCCCAAATTACGGGGGCGGAAAGGGGCGTGGCAAAATCGTTGCATATACAATATATGCGCATTTATTAAACAAATACACATACAAAATTTGGTGTCTCTAGCTATTATAGTCTTTAAGAAAATCAAATTTGTTTAAATTTCGTGGGCGGAGGGGGCGTGGCAAATTTTTTTTGCAACAAATTTGTGCGCGCTTACTAAAGGATTAATCATACTAAATTTGATGTCTTTAGCTATTGTAGTCTTTAAGAAAATCAAATTTGTTTAAATTTCGTGGGCAGAGGGGGGCGTGGCAAAAATTTGAAATAAACTTGACCACCGTAGGTAATACACGAGTCTACGTACCAAATTTGGTGACTCTAGCTCTTATAGTCTCTGAGATCTACGTGTTCATACGGACAGACGGACGGACGGACGGACATGTCTATATCGACTCGGCTGTTGATACTGATCAAGAATATATATACTTTATGGGGTCGGAAAAGCTTCCTTCTGCCTGTTACATACATTTTGGCGACTTTAATATACCATTTCACCCTATGGGTGTATGGTATAAAAACCAAACGCTTAAAAAAACACCCGTTATTTACTTAAGATATATTTGGTACCAAACAAAAGAAAACAATTCCACGAGCACGACATCACGAACTCCTTGGCAAATTTTAAGGTTTTAGCGGAATATTAGCTAAAAGTATCTCTTTTCAGCTAAAAAATGAAAGAAATAATAGAAAATCCCAAAATAAGGAAATTTTGAGATAATGTTACCAGATTCGAAATTTCGGATACTCCAATACTCGGGCTTTTAGAAATTTTTATTCACACTGTTCTCAATAAACGAAAATATTGTTAAGTTTACAATATTTCTTGATTTTATAGAACAAATTTAGTTCAGAATACAAACGCAGTCACGAACAGTGACTTTTCTCAATAACTTCGTTGTTTTCTGAGCTATTGTATGAAATAATATTTAACATTAATCAATATATTACACCCATAAGCGACTGTGCCAAATTTGATCAATATCGGGTGACTATTTATAATTTATTTTTCTCAGTTTATCAAAACTAATAATGACTGTATTAAATTTGTCCAAGTTCGGATGATATATCATATAGCTTCCATAGGATCAATCGGTGATGTTTACCACTTGATCAGTAACATCGTTATTTACTATGCTAAGATTATAGGCGTTTCTTCGTAAATATTAGACTTTTTAAATGAATCGTTTTTCCATACGTAATGAAAGAGTAACAAAAAACAAGGGTATACAAAGTTTAACGCTGTCGAAGTTAGCCCCATCCCTTTGGTTTTTATGTGGACATTTGTCAAATCCTAAGGCTCACACCTATTTATTTGTCCATGAGTGTAACAGGCAGAAGAAAGCTTTTCCGACCCCATAAAGTATATACATATGTATAGTCTTGATCAACACCGTTCGTCTGTATCAACACCTAGATATCGGAGACTTTAAAAGTTAGAGCCACTAATGTAGACTCCACGCCACACCAAAACCAATGTTTTCAAAGACTATAATAGGTAGAGACACCAAAATTGGTATGTATGCTAGCTTGGTACTCGGGCATATTTCGTTTATTTAAACATTTTGCCACACCCACTTCGCCTCTGCATTTTTTTTTCAAAAAAAGAAAAATTTGTTCATTTAAGGAAAATATTTCTTTTTTGATTAATGGTTTTAATTGTTCCTAAAATTATCTTTTTACAACGTTTGTCTCCAATTCGATTGCTTTATTTAAATTCAGATCATTAGCATCAAACTCTACACTACAAACTTGCTCAAAAATTTCATAGGTGTAATGTAACGGGACAACTTATTTCGAATCTAAACCTTCGATTTAGCACTTAATGCAAAAAAATATTAATCCTTATTTCTTTACAAAATAGTATTTTTGACCAAAAATTACTGTTCGCAATCGGCTATTAGAGAGTTCGTTGTCCGTTCATCAAGAAAATCGAGTATTCCAGCTTCATAGCCATCATAATAAAAGTTATTATTTAGTTTTTCTTTATAAATGAGAACGCAGAAGAGAAATCCCATTTAAATTTTTCTCATTTAATGACCACCAAACTAAGATCTCTTTTTCTTGATCAAAATTTATGAGACTGGACAATGTTAATGCAAATTGTACTCACGATCAGCTTAATTTTTGAACTTTAAAATATTTATGTCTTTTTGTATTTCATAGCAATGATCTTGATTCTTCAGTTACGGAAGATGTGGTTCCGGCGATGATGATTTATTATTTCTGCGGCAATTCAATTATAAAGACATAAATATTTTTTTATATAGCTCATACAAGCGATTTTATGTGGGTGTTTCTCGTTTAGTTAAAGGCATACCCCCTACTCTTGCAAAAAGCATGTGAGAAGATACAGCCCTTAATTCTGAACCGATTTTTATAATGTAATAAAAAACCAAATATTCCGGTTTCAAATTAAGTTTTTTTTTTAAAGGGGTCGAAAAACAGGCTCTCAAGGCTCCAAGATAATATTTAAATATATTTATATCATTGCAGACGGTGTTATAAAAGTGGTCATTGTTTGTTACGCAAAGAAGAACACGTTTCCGATATAGCCATATCCGTCTGATGGACAGACCATATCCGTCTCCGGTCGTGCGAAAGTCCGCTAATGGGCATGGATTTTGTATGAAAATGATCGTAAAACTCTTGGGACTGAAAAATCGCGCGTCCACATTGGTTATTAATAATTTTTAAAAATTTGTTTCAATTGGTGCATTGTATACCAAAGTCATAATTCCCCCGACCTAGATCAAATTTCGCACAGTCATTAACAGATATATAAAACTGACAAGTGTTAAATTTGAGAGCAATTGCAAAGTAACGACGTGTTTTTTTAAAAGTCACTGTTTTCGACCGATCGTTCTTATGGGAGCTATGTATATGATATAGTCAAACGATCTTAAATTTGGCACAGTCGTTGTAAGGTGTAATAAACTCACCAATTTTTAATTTCACGACAATACCTTTACAAAATAGCGAAGTTATTGCGAAAAGTCATTGTTCGTGACTTTGCCGTTTGTGTGGGAGGTATGTATATATGTATATGTATATGATCTAGATGCTACAGACTGACATTTTGATTTTCAATCCAGGGGAACTTATAAGGAATGAAAGTCGTACGACAAGTTATTTAGTAACTGATCATTCTGCATTCAAATAATAAAAGGTTTAACATAGCCCAGTTCGAAAAGCGAGATCAATATGATCGTGTTCAATACCAAAGTAAATGTGTTAAAACATAAATAAATGCAGTGTTAGTTAGAAGTTCGCGGGTATCCCGACGGACGTACGGACGGATACGGCTATTTGAACTCGTGTCGTCCTGCTGATCAAGAATAAATATACTTTATATGGCTGGAGGTGCTTCCTTCTATGTGAAATTTTGGAATGTATTGTTAACTTTGAATTAAATTCAATCTTGACCGATCTTGACCAAATTTGGCACAGTTGTTTATAGCTTCAATAAACTAACGTTTATTAAATTTCACGACAATAGCTTAAAAAGTAACGAAGATATTGGGAAAAGTGACTGTTCGTGACTTTGCCGTTTGTATGGGAGCTATATTATATAGTGGTCCGATCCGGCTGAAGATATACAACGCCTGCAGTATATACAAGCCTACGTGCAAAATTTCAGCTCTGTAGCTCTTACGGTCTCGGAGGAGTTCGCGTTGATCCAGACGGACGGGCGGACGGACCGACGGACATGGCTATTTGAACTCGTCTCGTCGTGCTGAAGAATATATATACTTTATATGGTCTGAGATGCTTCGTTCTATGCGTTGCACATTTCTGACCAAAATTAATATACCCTTATTGCAAGGGTATAAAAACAAAAAACACATTTAAGGTTTTTGATGAGACAAGACAGACTAACCAGTCTAATTAGAATTAGTGTAAAGTACTTAAAAGAATCAACTAACAACTAGACCCAATTATTCGGGTTAAACTACTTGTGCTATCGTTATTGAGCCGATGTTTGTATACCCTTGCAAGTTTTTTTCTACCCTTACAGAGGGTATTATAAAATTTGTCAGATGTTTGTAACGCACAGAAGGAGACGTTTTCGACCCCATAAAGTATATATATTCTTGATCAGCATGAGAAGCTGAGTCGATATAGCCATGTCCGTCTGTCCGTCTGTCTGTGCGTACGCGTTTTACTCAGCCATCTTAAGAGCTATCGGGATGAAATTTTTTTGGGGGCTTTTTATTACCCGAGTGAGATAAAGTATGAA
The DNA here is from genome assembly GCA_018150345.1 of Drosophila equinoxialis. NCBI lineage: Eukaryota > Metazoa > Arthropoda > Insecta > Diptera > Drosophilidae > Drosophila > Drosophila equinoxialis. The sequence continues at coordinate 308,578 of JAECWI010000656.1, forward strand.
AATTGTGAGGATCGGACCACTATATCATATAGCTTCAGAACAAACATTTTTGCAAAACTCGGAGTAACCCCATGAAATTTACCAATACGATAGTATTGGATATAAAATCTCAGATCCCAAAATACATAAATAGATCTTATCGGATAAATAGAACACAAGTTACAGTCAATATGAATTGGCTGAAATTTTTTTGTGGGGTTTTTTATTACCCGAGTGAGATAAAGTATGAAAATTGTGAGGATCGGACCACTATATCATATAGCTTCAGAACAAACATTTTTGCAAAAATCGGAGTAACCCCATGAAATTTACCAATACGATAGTATTGGATATAAAATCTCAGATCCCAAAATACATAAATAGATCTTATCGGATAAATAGAACACAAGTTACAGTCAATATAAATTGGCTGAAATCTGACTGCTGCCTACTACGGCATCATCAAATCAACAGAGCACATGCATACACACACACAGACGCAGCGCTACACAAAGTGTATGTGTATGCGTGCCGTGCTTTGCTTAGGGAATGATGCAAGAAAAAGAAACAATTGTAGTAAAAAGAGTAACAATTTGAATGTTTTGTCTGTGTATTGATGAATTGAGGGAAAGAAATTTTTAAAATGTAAAAATATTATTGCCAAGGACTGCAAGGGTATAAAAACTTTGGCATAGCCAAAAAATGCAAAATTGCCCTTATATTCTCCATCACTTTCTTTTTATGCGTGTGTGGTTACTACCTGTCAGTTCCAACCCTTTTACGTAAACAGCGAAAGGGTCATACGCATAAAAAGAAAGAGATGGAGAATATAAGGGCAATTTTGCATAAAATGTTTTATATTGATAGGCAAAAAAATATATCTAATTTTTATCCGATTTTAATGAAAAATATGTCATTCGACGGGAAATTCAATTTACTTTCTTTCCTCGTTCATGGAAAAAAGTACTTTAGTGCAAACTAGTGTCGCAAAATGGCTTCGCCCAAAGGACCAAAAATTTCCATACAAAATTCAGATTTTCAATTGGCTCCAAATCGAAAGTTGGGGGCTAAATTAAAATCTGTGGTATGCAGTTTATCTTATTTTTGCTAGATCTACAACTTCTTCAAAGAGTTCATACTTCTATCTTTAATATTTAAGATTTTGGAAAAAACGTCCTAAATATATGTCCAGCCAAAAACGGACTTTCCATTGTTCAAATGCACCTGTGAAAAAAACGGATTAAACTATGAAGACCATTTTTACAGTTCATCATCTGAATACAATAACCAACAAATTACAGAAAAAATTATTGCATTAAATTATTTAGGAGCCGAAAAAATTAGAACTAAAGTCAAAAGAACAAAACGTCCTAAATTCGTGGCCACCACTGTATGTATGTATGTATAATTGCGTCAAAAGTAACGAAGTTATTGAATAAAGACACTGTTTTCGACCAATCGTTGCAGAGGGTATTATAAAATTTATCAGATGTTTTTGGCGCACAGAAGGAAACATTTCCTATCGTAGCTATGATATAGTCACCCGATCTGAATCTGATTAAGCTCAGTCATTAATAGCTATGCTAAACTGGGAAATGTAAATACACTGTTTTCAACTGTTCATATGGATTCTATATGATATAGTCACCCGATCATGATTAAATTTGGTACAGTCCTTAATAGGTCAACGAAACTTGCAATATTAATTTTTATGACATTAGCTCAGAAAATTACGAAGTTATCAAGAAAAAATACTATTTGCGACCACGCCTATTGTATGGGATATAGTCATCCGATCCGAATGAATCCGAGATATACAACATTTGCAGACGGACAGGTTATTTGAATTCGTTTTGTTCGTGCTGTTCAAGAATATATGTATATACTTTATGGTCGGAGATGCTTCCTCTTATGCGTTACAAACTTTTGACATAAATTAATATACAAAAGAAGTTTTACATCAATATTTAAAAGCATTAGTTAAATGTATATTATACGTAATATTTAAGCGTTTAACATACATTTAATTGGATTGGTTTGGTACGGAATAGTTTTAAGTGCAAAAAGTTCTAAAGGAAAAACTAAATATAACAACAGCAATTTAGTTGTATGTACCGACGAAGCAAACAACGATTTAGATAAAGTTGTGTAAAGGCAACAGCAAACGGGCGAAAGCAAAGTTCCATACCATATTTATGTGCAATAAAAGCATGACTAGAAATGCAATCAGAACACTAAATCTGATATACGTCGCTAATTGCGCATATATTATCAATTGAAATGGTGATTTTAAGATGCCGCCCAATACAGGTTTCGGTTCTGTATGCAATTTTTATACCCTTGCAGAGAGTATAATAAAATTGGTCTGAGTTGCAGAAAAAGAGTTTGGAACATGTAAAATTATGGCCACAGACTACAAGTGTATATAAACTTCGGCACAGCCGACGTATACTCGCGCCAAGTTATAGTTCAATGAGAAATTGCGACAAAGACGTCTCTATTTGACTATCAGAATGAGGATGGCGTCGGTTGTAAGGATCGCGCAAGATCTTTGCTTATTTATTTCGAAATGGCCTACTTGGCTATATTCATAATTTAAGCGTATTCCAGAGCCATAGCAGCAACATCGCTTCAACTTCTCTGCGCTCCATAATAGTTTTGCGCGGCTGTCATTTGAGCGTATTTGCGAGCGTTGTGCTATTATAAGTTGCCGCCAAATTGTTACACTTTACGTGCTGAGATTAGTGGAGATGACAGAATCATTAAAAATCAAAGATTCGAAAAATATAAAAATTAAATGAAAATAATTTGGATAAAAATGTTCTACATGCTAGAAGCTTACAAACATGCGACAGTTTTAGAATCAAATTATACACACATATGTATAATTATAAAAGTACACCGAAACTAAATACAATAAAAAATGTTTATTAATATCCATATTCAGGTTTAGAAACATTCGACGTTTATATTTTTTGCTTTCTGAAGCGTTCTTTGGTTGTTGTTTTTAGCACCATCCATGCCCCTGTGCTCAAAAAAAAAATTGCAGTGCCCTTAAGCTTTGACTTCAATGTTCATAAATTATGTATAATAAAAAGACCATAAATAAACCAATATTTTTAAAATTCATAATCTATATTTATATATAATAAAATTACTACCAATTTGAGGAAGATAATAAGAAAAGTACATTTTGAGTAGTAGTAGTAAAGTAGATTCCAAATTATTTGAAAGTTCAAATTCAGGTCACCTTTGGTTCTTAGGACTTAATACTTAGTCCTGAACCTATTATTAACAATAGCCGCTTGACACCTGCACCGCACCGAACTCAGCAAAGCTGAACTGGAATTTGCTGCCTTGTTCTGGATAACTTCCCAATGTTAAGCTTTATTGGTGACGCTTCTCTAAATTTGTTCCCATACATTTTTAATGGGTTACCAATCCGGCGACTAAACTGGCCCTGGCATTCTGAGCATAGCAATGCGTTCCTCTTCCGACTACCATAAACATTTTTGCGTTAGTTGTGGCAAATTAGAGTACAACATAATTATCTAATTAATTCATCTCAATACTGGCAGATACATATTAGAGAGATGCATGAATGATAGAAAAAATGAATTCGAGGTAACAACATCTAAAATGAAATGAATGAATTGAATGACTTTGAAAATCGACTTCAATTGAATGAGTGTGTTGACGTAGAACTCAGTCGCACAACATTCAAACGAAACAAAACGAATTGAATGAGTTAGAAAGTGAGACAATGAGTTGCTATGATTCGAATGCATTCGAATTTCAATTCTGATTTTAGTATTTTGTATTTATTTATATTGTATATTTTTTAACTATATGTAATTACTATACGACCAAACTAGTGTGGTCGGTGGTTAAGTGGGGACCTACTCAAACTTTAATACTGTTGTTATCGGGTTCAAACCCCAGACAGTAATAGAGATGTGTTTTTTTTTCCAACTAGTGAAGTAATATTAAAAGGTAGATCCATCGTGTATATATGATGGATTAGCAAATATTATGTTGTATAATATGTATATTAGATAGCCTTGTGGCAACTAGGAATCTAATTTAGAAAAATTCCATTTTACAAGATTTGTCCCAAATTGTCCAATCCATAACTGCTCACTAAAGTTTTTTGGTGTATAGCATATTTTAATTAATACATATGTATGTGTGTACATATGTACACTTTTTGGTTACTTTTTTCACAATGAAACGAAAAACTGTTTTTTTTTTTGTTGGACATGTAAATTTGAGGGGATAAGCACAAAAACTACAAAAGAATTAGTAAAATTAAACGGACTTTTTCGTTTTTCCTATGTGTATATGTATTTCATTTTGCAAAAACAAAGACAGAAAATTGAATCTATAAGAAAAAAATTTTTGCATATTTTTTCTAAAAAACTATTCTGTGCAGTTCATCTCAAACTTATTTCTCAAAAAAAAAAAAAAAAAAAAAACCAGAGTATACCCTTGCAACTGTTTTGGTAATTCTTTCCTTACCCATAGATATCAAAGTGTAAAAACGTTTTATCCAAAAAGTCTAATGTTTGCGAAAGAACGGCCTTCAATCTTAACGAACTTTTTGACAAAAGTCACTGTTTTCGACCGATCGTTCCTAGGGGAGGTCTATGATATAGTCACCCGATCTTGACCAAATTTGGCACAGTCGTTTATAGCTACAATAAACTAACTTATATTAAATTTCACGACAATAGCTATAAAATTAATGAAGTTATTGAGAAAGTCACTGTTCGTGACTTTGCCGTTTGTATGGGAGCTATATGATATAGTCACACGATCTTGATCAAATTTGTCACAATTATTAATAAGAACACAAAACTGACAAATATCAACTTTTATGACAATAGCTTAAAATTAATAAAGTTATTGAGAAAGTCACTGTTCGTGACTTTGCCGTTTGTATGGGAGCTATATGAAATAGTCACCCGATCTTGACCAAATTTGGCACAGTCGTTTATAGCTACAATAAACTAACTTATATTAAATTTCATAAATTTCTCCAATAGCTATAAAATTAATGAAGTTACTGAGAAAGTCACTGTTCGTGACTTTGCCGTTTGTATGGGAGCTATATGAAATAGTCACCCGATCTTGATTAAATTTGGCACAATTATTAATAAGAACACGAAACTGACAAATACCAACTTTTATGACAATAGCTATAAAATTAATGAAGTTATTGAGAAAGTCACTGTTCGTGACTTTGCCGTTTGTATGGGAGCTATATGAAATAGTCACCCGATCTTGACCAAATTTGGCACAGTCGTTTATAGCTACAATAAACTAACTTATATTAAATTTCATAAATTTCTCCAATAGCTATAAAATTAATGAAGTTACTGAGAAAGTCACTGTTCGTGACTTTGCCGTTTGTATGGGAGCTATATGAAATAGTCACCCGATCTTGATCAAATTTGGCACAATTATTAATAAGAACACGAAACTGACAAATACCAACTTTTATGACAATAGCTATAAAATTAATGAAGTTATTGAGAAAGTCACTGTTCGTGACTTTGCCGTTTGTATGGGAGCTATATGAAATAGTCACCCGATCTTGACCAAATTTGGCACAGTCGTTTATAGCTACAATAAACTAACTTATATTAAATTTCATAAATTTCTCCAATAGCTATAAAATTAATGAAGTTACTGAGAAAGTCACTGTTCGTGACTTTGCCGTTTGTATGGGAGCTATATGAAATAGTCACCCGATCTTGATTAAATTTGGCACAATTATTAATAAGAACACGAAACTGACAAATACCAACTTTTATGACAATAGCTATAAAATTAATGAAGTTATTGAGAAAGTCACTGTTCGTGACTTTGCCGTTTGTATGGGAGCTATATGAAATAGTCACCCGATCTTGACCAAATTTGGCACAGTCGTTTATAGCTACAATAAACTAACTTATATTAAATTTCATAAATTTCTCCAATAGCTATAAAATTAATGAAGTTACTGAGAAAGTCACTGTTCGTGACTTTGCCGTTTGTATGGGAGCTATATGAAATAGTCACCCGATCTTGATTAAATTTGGCACAATTATTAATAAGAACACGAAACTGACAAATACCAACTTTTATGACAATAGCTATAAAATTAATGAAGTTATTGAGAAAGTCACTGTTCGTGACTTTGCCATTTGTATGGGAGCTATATGAAATAGTCACCCGATCTTGACCAAATTTGGCACAGTCGTTTATAGCTACAATAAACTAACTTATATTAAATTTCATAAATTTCTCCAATAGCTATAAAATTAATGAAGTTACTGAGAAAGTCACTGTTCGTGACTTTGCCGTTTGTATGGGAGCTATATGAAATAGTCACCCGATCTTGATCAAATTTGGCACAATTATTAATAAGAACACGAAACTGACAAATACCAACTTTTATGACAATAGCTATAAAATTAATGAAGTTATTGAGAAAGTCACTGTTCGTGACTTTGCCGTTTGTATGGGAGCTATATGAAATAGTCACCCGATCTTGACCAAATTTGGCACAGTCGTTTATAGCTACAATAAACTAACTTATATTAAATTTCATAAATTTCTCCAATAGCTATAAAATTAATGAAGTTACTGAGAAAGTCACTGTTCGTGACTTTGCCGTTTGTATGGGAGCTATATGAAATAGTCACCCGATCTTGATCAAATTTGGCACAATTATTAATAAGAACACGAAACTGACAAATACCAACTTTTATGACAATAGCTATAAAATTAATGAAGTTATTGAGAAAGTCACTGTTCGTGACTTTGCCGTTTGTATGGGAGCTATATGATATAGTCACACGATCTTGATCAAATTTGTCACAATTATTAATAAGAACACAAAACTGACAAATACCAACTTTTATGACAATAGCTATAAAATTAATGAAGTTATTGAGAAAGTCACTGTTCGTGACTTTGCCGTTTGTATGGGAGCTATATTATATAGTCACCTGATCTTGATCATTTGGCACAATTATTAATAAGAACACAAAACTGAGAAATACTTTTATGACAATAGCTATAAAATTATAAAGTTATTGAGAAAGTCACTGTTCGTGACTTTGCCGTTTGTATGGGAGCTATATGATATAGTCACCCGATCTTGATCAAATTTGACACAATTATTAATAAGAACACGAAACTGACAAATACCAACTTTTATGACAATAGCTATAAAATTAATGAAGTTATTGAGAAAGTCACTGTTCGTGACTTTGCCGTTTGTATGCGAGCTATATGAAATAGTCACCCGATCTTGACCAAATTTTGCACAGTCGTTTATAGCTACAATAAACTAACTTATATTAAATTCCATAAATTTCTCCAATAGCTATAAAATTAATGAAGTTATTGAGAAAGTCACTGTTCGTGACTTTGCCGTTTGTATGGGAGCTATATTATATAGTCACCTGATCTTGATCATTTGGCACAATTATTAATAAGAACACAAAACTGAGAAATACTTTTATGACAATAGCTATAAAATTATAAAGTTATTGAGAAAGTCACTGTTCGTGACTTTGCCGTTTGTATGGGAGCTATATGATATAGTCACACGATCTTGATCAAATTTGTCACAATTATTAATAAGAACACAAAACTGACAAATACCAACTTTTATGACAATAGCTATAAAATTAATGAAGTTATTGAGAAAGTCACTGTTCGTGACTTTGCCGTTTGTATGGGAGCTATATTATATAGTCACCTGATCTTGATCATTTGGCACAATTATTAATAAGAACACAAAACTGAGAAATACTTTTATGACAATAGCTATAAAATTATAAAGTTATTGAGAAAGTCACTGTTCGTGACTTTGCCGTTTGTATGGGAGCTATATGATATAGTCACCCGATCTTGATCAAATTTGACACAATTATTTATAAGAACACGAAACTGACAAATACCAACTTTTATGACAATAGCTATAAAATTAATGAAGTTATTGAGAAAGTCACTGTTCGTGACTTTGACGTTTGTATGGGAGCTATATGATATAGTGGTCCGTTCCGGCTGAATCCGAGACATAGAGTATATACAGTATATACAAGCCTATACAACCCATTGACGTCGGCAGAAAAAATTTCTGCCAGCGTAAATCATGCTGAGGTTAACCGACGGCACCCGAACGATCTAATGTTTTTATTCTCATTTAAAAAAAAAAAACCAGAGGGCCGGGGTTAACTTCGACCACGTCGAAGTTTGTATACCCTTGCAACTGTTTTGGTAATTCTTTCCTTACCCATAGCCATCAAAGTGTAAAAACGTTTTATCCAAAAAGACTAATGTTTGCGAAAGAACGGCCTTTAATCTTAGAATAGGATATAACGAACTTTTTGATGAAAGTCACTGTTTTCCACCTATCGTTTCTATGAGAGCTATATGATATAGTCACCCGATCTTGACCAAATTTGGCACATTTATAGCTTCAATAAACTAACGTTTATTAAATTTCACGACAATAGCTTAAAAAGTAACGAAGTTATTGAGAAAGTCACTGTTCGTGACTTTGCCGTTTGTATGGGGGCTATATGATATAGTCACCCGATCTTGATCAAATTTGGCACAATCATTAATAATAACATAAAACTGACAAATACCAACTTTTATGACAATAGCTATAAAATTAATGAAGTTATTGAGAAAGTCACTGTTCGTGACTTTGCCGTTTGTATGGGAGCTATATGATATAGTCACCCGATCTTGATCGAATTTGGCACAATCATTAATAAAAACATAAAACTGACAAATACCAAAAATGCAAGGGTATAAAAAAGAAAGAGAAAAAAAATTAGACAAGAAGTACAGCAGCAAAGAATACTTTATGTGCTTCACTTCGTTCGTCTGTGCATTGTTGCTATTCTTTTCTCCCATTTATACTCGCCGCGCTTTGTACTTTTCGTTTCTTTGTGCAATTGCGATTGATTTTCGTAAGGGTACGACCTATGTACATACATATGTAGTTAAAATTAATTTTTTTTATTTTTAATTTTTTTTTTTTTTTTTTATTATAATTAGATAACAATATGAAATATTATGTCTAATATAGTTTAGAGCGTACTAGCTGCTATGGCCTTCGACCCTGTAGCTCAAATTGTTACAGTGAATCACATTAATATTCGTTTTTTTGTTTTGCTCAACTTTGAGCGCAAGTAAGTCTACTTAATTTAGCTGAAATTAAAAAATTTTAAATGCTAAGTCATAGTTTAGAATGTTTTCTATCCATAGAGGCGTATTACAATAAATTTTATTCAAAACTAAAAAAGAAAATATCCATACAATTCTAGGTAATTTTTTTCTATGTCCATGTACATACATACATATACAACAATTAACGTAAGAGTTATTAAGATATTACGCACTATTCATTCCCCACTAAAATTTTGTTCTTTTCAGAATCCATCCAAAATTCGATTCCGGATGAGCAGGCAAAGTAATAATACAACAAGCAAAACAATAAAAAAGTGAGAAAAATGTAAACATAATAATAATTAAACTTAATTTAATATCTTACAGAAATAGAAATAAAATAAATATGTATAATTAAATATGTTATTAAATAAAAACTAATGCATGTTAAAAATCTAAATTAAATCAAAGATTTATTTATTTTTGGGAAAATGCGACATATCGCCGCAAATTGTAAATCCGAACTATAATTTTGCTGGGACATTGTGTCGACATGTCGCCGCAACTTCGATTTAAAAAACAACCACCATTTTGCGCATTCCGTCGAGATGATCGCCGCAAGTTCCGTTGAGCACACGAGCGACTTTGTTATTCGTCTTCAGAGAAAATTCCGGCGACCATGTAGCCGAAAAATCGATAGAATGTCCGAGGCGCTACTACATACATGCAATGTTAAATGTCGCCGCAATTTTAATGGGAGTGTCGCTACGTTGTCCGCGCGGACATGCGACATGTCCCAGGGGAATCCCCGGCGACCGGTATTGAAGGGATCTGAAGGGTACACATACAGTTCGTTTTGCACTGCGTCTCTGTGTGTGTATGCATGTGCTCTGTTTGATTTGCTAATGACGTAGTAGGCAGCAAGCAGCTTGTAACTTGTGTTCTGAGATTTTATATAAAATTCTATCATATTGCTTAATTTCATGGGGATACTCCAATTTTTGCAAAAATATTTGTTCTAGAGCTATATAATATAGTAGTCCGATCCTAACAATTTTCATACTTTATCAGCTCCTGGCTAAAAGTAGCTCAAATATCAAATTTCATTCCGATAGCTCTTAAGATGCCAGCGTGAAGTTGATTTGACGGACGGACAGACGGACATGACTATATCGACCCAGCTTCTCAAGCTGATCAAGAATATATGTATGTATATAACGGGTGTTTTTTTACGCTTTTGGTTTTTCACGTTAGCAACACTGACATACCGCATGTGATGTTCATGACAGCTGTGAAAGTGAAAAATGCTCAGTTTAGTTTGCCATTTCATCATGGAAAGACTTACGCCCGAACAACGTTTACAAATCATTGAAATTTATTATCAAAATTCGTGTTCTGTGAAAAATGTGTTTCGCAAATTACGTCCATATTATGGTCGACACAACCGACCAACCGAGCAAGCCATAAAGGCAATTGTGGACAAATTTCGCACACATTTTACTTTATTGGACATTCAACCATCGAATCGTGTACGGAGAGTGCGCACAGAAGAGAATATTGCAGCTGTAGCGGCCAGTGTCAATGAAGATCGTGAATTGTCCATTGGAAGACAATATCAGTCGTGTTATTGGCGAAATTCCCTTAGACATGCTGGAAAAAGTGGTGCAAAATTGGACCTTCCGTGTTGATCACTTGAAACGCAGTCGCGGTCAACATTTACATGAAGTCATTTTTAAAAAGTAATTGGCAGAGATTGTTTTATCATCTCAAATAAAAATTTAACAATAATATTTAAATTTTGTGTGTTTCATTTCAATTTTAAAAACCAAACGCTTAAAAAAACACCCGTTACTTTATGGGGTCAGAATCGTCTCCTTCTGTGCGTTACAAATTTTATAATACCCTCTGCAAGGGTATAAAAAAAAAATCTTATCTCTCGGGCTACGAAAAACTGTTAACTGCTATTGCAAGCTCTGGTTATAAGAAAAAGTAGTAACATACTGGACACACTGCTACCTTAATATGGTCAACAATTTTGTCGTAAACTTCTAAAATAGACAAAATTTAAAGAATCACAAACAGTTCCCCCATCTCATAGATTTTACGATCTCTTTTAAAAGCTCGCAAAATTTGAATTTTACGACTCTTCTTTTAATTGACAGTAGACATGCGTACGAGTACGCAATAATAAATATAAGGACGAGACGGACAGGGCTATATTAATATATCAGCTTCACATTTCGTATGTAGACTCGTGTAGTATATACTGTGATCGAGGATATTCAAAATTTTTTCTCCGCCCCCGCAAATTAAATAAAACTGATTTTCTCGAAAACTAACCAAGTTAAAGAAAATTTGGTGCGTAGACTTGTTCAATATGCGCGCAAACTATAATTATTTAAAATTTTATTCACGCCCACTTCCGCCTCTATGAATTAGAAAAACACGAATCAAATTCGACAGAATAAATAATCGTATATATTTCTAACAACCCAGTAAATTTTTTAAAACTTAAAACCGTGTTTTAATATGCGGTTTATAAGGGCAGCGTTAGAGTGCACGTCTGTTTCTAAGAATGCGCGACAGAGCATTTGCTGTGATCGATGATGATGACATCGATGTAATATCGATACATCGATTTTTCTCCTTTCGTAAAAAACATCGCTTTTTTCTCTCCTATGTTCACTAAGAAAAAAACTCATCAAATAAAGCATTTCAAGATGGCCGCAAAAAATATTTTTTGGGTTCCAGCAACTTCGACTGAAACCGAACGAATGTTCAGTTACGCTGGAATCATAGTAAGCGAGAAAAAAAGTTCGCTTAAGTTTAATGTTGACATGCTTCTTTTTATACATTGTCACAAGTGAATCTCTGAATAGCAATGATTGTTTTATATTATATATAGTCTGTATTACGTTTGAAAAAGATGCAATTTCTCTTTTATAGTTTTAAGTTTGGAAAAAAGATGTTATTTTTAATAAAGATTTATATATATACATATGTCAAAGTTCCTGTTGAAGTCCTGACAGGACATCCTTCATGAGAATTCGGTTTACTTCACTCATTTTCACTTTACTGTGTTCTTTTATTTAGACTTCACTTGCTTACTTTGCACTGGACTGTATTTGTTAGTTCCGGACCGGGGCTGGCTATTAGTGACCTCTCTGAGTCCAATGCCCCGTCTTATGTACATATGTATATAGGACCTCACATGATGTCAGTTCTCGTACTTTGGCAACATTTATTAGTCAACATGTTGCTTAGGCCTGTAAACTCAACATCTCAGGTGTCAGTCTGCAAATGCTGCACGGCAGTGTTGTCAATTGCACAATGCACTGACAGCTGACAATTCTCAAAGCAACACACTGGGCTTTGATTTATTGACACCTGATAATTCTAAAAACAACATAGTAGGCTTTGATTCATTCTCCGGCATATTTATATATATATATATAGCAAATCAAAAAAATGTACTATATTACTTCGATGTAGGAAAACATCAAAACTTCGATGTGGCCAAATATCGATGTTTCAACAGCTCTAATTCAAAGGGGATGGGGAAGAAGAAGAACAAGAAGAAAAATAAATGGATATGATATTTGGAAGATGTTGTCTGTGCGTTGATGAATTGGGTTACAAAAAAGAAGTTTGGAATATGTCGATGTTTCACCAAAACATCGGTTTTATTTGCCATTTATCAAATTTTATCATATAATTTAATCTTTAAAAAGCCATTTCAATCTTTTAAAAAGCTACAACTTTAAGCGCATTTTTCTCAGATTGACAACAAAGATAACGTAAAGAGTTTTTCACCGACTGACAAAATGTTAACAGTCGGAATGTTCTAAAATATTCAGTTTTTTTAAAAACTTTCTTCAGTAAAGTTTCTTAGAATTGAAAGGGCTACAAATGTTGGGAAGACATCTAGCCTCTAAACCTGTCCGTTCCCGAGCTTTAGGACAAAATGTAAAAAAAATCGAATCTTGACCAAATTTTTTTAATGTTCGATCATTCGAATTATGATCGTAATATGAGAATTTATTATGCTCAATGGCAGCAGAAGAGAAACCAGACCTATCTAATTTACGATTTATAATATAACCATTTAATCAAATTGATTTTTTTTTAGATATGTTAACAAAATTAAACTAACTGCATTTGTTTAGTTTTTGAAAAATATTTATACAGTCGGTATCATAACTGCATATTATTTATTTGACAACAATATTTGTATTATATACCATGAGCTTCATTTATTAAGTTCCAACAAAAAATTTGCGAGCAACGAGTCAAGCCTTTTTCCGCTATACCAATGTTCTAATGGTGCAGCAACCTGATGAAATCGTTCTCCGTGTTCATCGGATTCTGTCGGAACTTGTCGTCCGAAATGGTCCTTGTCGTAGTGGAGAAAATGAATCTTTAAAGACATATTTACACCTATGTCTTTAAAGGACTCTAACATTTGATCCACATTCCCTTGCCATCCTTCAATACGGCGAACTCCCAAACAGTTGTTAATAACAGCTTTAACGCAATTCCACGTCATCTTTTCTTTTGGTCTTAGAAGCTATTTTTTATTAGCTTTCTTATATCTGGACCATTTATTACACCTAGAATGAAATTTTTGATCATATTTTCATTTCAACCCTTGAAAGAAAAAACTATATAAAATACCTTCTTTTATTTTTGCCACGCTCAATCCTGGAAATATATGTGTTAAGCTTTGAAACGCTTCACCATCCCGATTCAGTGCTTTAATAAAATTTTTGACAATTCCCAATTTTATGTGCAGTGGTGGCAGTAAAATTTTATTAGCTGGTATCAATGGGGTATGGATTACATTTGCAACATTTATATTGTACTCCGACCGCGAAATCTGGTATCCCAATGACAAATGAAGCACATGTTTTTTGTATAACCCGCTTGCAAGCCAGTGAGTAGAGCAACAACTTTTAAGTCAGCGCATATCTTCCATTGATGTTTTTCATATTGCACACAATCCAAAATTAGTTTCATTGAATCGTAAGTTTCCTTCGTGTTGGAACTAATAGCAATGGGAACTGGATTTTTCGTGTTATCCACATATAGCAGTACTGCCTTTAAACTACTTTTGGATGCATCAATAAACAATAGCCATGGTTTGTACTCGCAGTTCATATGTTCCATTAGCCCAACGATATTTTTGCAGTATGCAAACGTATTATTGCCGTTTATTTCGGAAAAGTCCAAAAGCTCTTCTTGTCTGTTCCGATATCCGTACACTTTCACATCTCTAGACAAAATGTTAACAGATCGTAAATGATGTGCTAAACAGATTGTTTGCCTTACCATCGTATTTAAGCGAGCTTGCGATATCTCGACATGTTGGCAAGGTTTATCGATTTGCGATGGCTCATAGATTGATAGTAGCTCTTCAGGTTCGGTGTAAAATGTTGGCGGAATATATCTTTCTGTTGGGCTTTGACATCTAGGAATTGGAACACTCTCCGAGTGAGGTACTGGCAACTGTGCAGATTGAACACTTTTATAAACCATAGAACTCTTCTTTAGTTTTGCGAGTTTATTCTGGCATGCATAGCAGTTACCCGTATGATGACCTTGTGGTCTATCCAAATCATTGGAATGCCGAAACCCATTTTTGCACGCAACCTTTTTGACCAATTCTGCAAATTGTTATTGCATTGTGTGCAGATATTGCTTGGTGCCCAATTTACGTCTCTAATCATTGGTAAATTAAAGTATTCCTCATAAATTGCTGCAGTTCCAGGAGATATTTTGCGTCTACTGCGAGGGCTCGTAAATTTTCCACATACGTAGCATGTTTCTTTTTCCAATCTTTTTTTTTATTAAAAAAATAAATATAAAAAAAGAAAACCTTTTTCACAATTTTGAGCTAGGAATCGAACCAGGCAGCATTCGGATCGCCAAGCGAGCACTCTATCGACACAGCCACAGGGCTACATACAAAACTGATGCCAATATTTTTTGATATTCTTTCCACAGGGGCATGTCCTATTCGCTTAGTCGCTGTTTTGTCGAACATGAAAAATTTTTGTCGAGCGAGCTATTGAAATGCGGTGTTGTACACACTACGAAGCCTGAGCATGTACCGACGAGTGTACACATACATAGACAGAACGAAATGACAAGCGACATAGAGCTGCCTGCGTCGTTCGGTAGTCTGTGCCAGACTGAATTTTCGATGCGTAGCGACACTGCTGTGAGCGAATTTTTTCGCTCTCGCCGCGGCCGCTCTCTGGGGTTCTACGCTATTCGGCTTTTGCCGAAGTTCTCTGGGGTTCCAGGCTCAGGTTAGCGTTTGTAATCAAAAAATCTTGAGTTTGACGCATCTATGTATTCTATGGTTAGTGGTGTTAATGTATTCCTTTTCTTTCCGATATATGTATTTCGACTGACAAAGAGTGTGTAGCTCCATGTCACAGTGTGCGGACGTGTAAAAATAATTGCCCTGAAGACGACCACCGATGAGTGGTCAAAATATATCGGAAAGAAAAGGAATACATTAACACATTGTTTTTCATTATACCCTTGCAGAGGGTATTATAAAATTGGTCAGATGTTTGTAACGCACAGAAGGGGACGTTTCCGACCCCATAAAGTATATATGTTCTTGATCAGCATGAGAAGCTGAGTCGATATAGCCATGTCCGTCTGTCCGTCCGTCCGTCCGTCCGTCTGTGCAAATCAACTTCACGCCGGCATCTTAAGAGCTATCGGAATGAAATTTCATATTTGAGCTACTTTTAGCCGGGAGATGATAAAGTATGAAAATTGTGAGGATCGGACCACTATATCATATAGCTGTAGAACAAACATTTTTGCAAAAATTGGAGTATCCCCATGAAATTTACCAATATGATAGTATTTGACATAAATTGACAGATTCCAAAATTTGAATCTGATCAGATAAATAGAACAGAAGTTACAGTCAACACAAATCGGTTCAAATGATGACCTAGTAGACAGCAAGCAGCTCAAACAGAGCACATGCATACACACACACAGACGCAGCGCTACAAGAACTTTATGTGTATGCGTGTTGTGCTTTGCTTAGGGAATGATGCAAGAAGAAAGAAAATTTATTATAAAAAGAGAAATAATTTGAATCTTTTGTTTGTGTATTGATGAATTCAGTTGCAGGGAAAGAAAATTCAAAATGTAAAAAAATTATTGCCAAAGACTGCAAGGGTATATAAACTTTGGCATAGCCGAAGTTAGCTTCTTTGATATTTTTTATCTATATTTTGTCAAATAATTTTTCAAAAATAAGGCTAACAATGAGAAAAGCGACCAGCGGCTTTCAGAACTTTTAATTATTAGAAAACAGTGAACTTTATTGACCATCAAACGAATTACCAAATGCTAAAACTCCGATACTAAATAAATAACAAAGTTCCATTATATGCCTTTACCTTGTCCCTCATTCTTTACCCTGTTAACCCGGTCCCTCTCTCTCGATAACGTCGTCGAATTTTCTTCCTCTCTCTCTCTTTATTCTTTTTCCTATACGTACATACATACATACATACATTCAAACATAGTATATGATATGTACATATTGTCTTCATTTTGCCTGTTTTATTTTTTTTTGCTATTGTTTTAGACTTGCTGCGCACTCTCTGCTAAATGAAAATGCAAAGGGAATATTCATGAGGGGATTAGAATTATTTTGGTACTGTGTTTAACCTCCACACTTTGTGCTTTTGGCGGCTAATTCACTACACCCCAATTTTTTTTTTTGGGTTTATTATTATAAAGAAGACGAGAAAGACCAAACTAATACAACTACATATGAGATTGACATAAAAAGGTGTTTAATTGAGAACTTGGAATATGGACTAAAAAATTTTACCAAATACAAAAAAAGTACGTGCTTCCTTTTTTTTTTTTTTTTTTACTATGGTGTTTTTATTTTGTTTTTCATGCGATATGTGAGAAATATGTACATATGTACATATAAATACCTGTTTTTGCAGGGCAACGAAGTCTATCTATTTTTTATCCGATTTTGGTGATCAATATCTCATTCGACAGAATATTTAATTCACTATCGATCATAGTTCAAGTGTACTTATACTTTAGTATGAATTAGTCGCGAAAATTGACGCCAAGCAGAGAGACCATAAAAATCCATACAAAATTGAGATTTTCGATTGGCTCCAAATTGGACCCTGGGGCCAAAATGAAAATTTGTGGTATGCAGTTTATTTTATTTTCACTAGACCTTAAACTCTTTCTTACGGTCCAAAGGTGTACAATGCATTTTACAAATTTTGAAAATGTGTCTTTTTTATTTTGCCAGGTCCGATTTTGGAGCCTTTTATCAAAATCCATTTTTTAAAAAAACCTTTAGAGATACGCCCCCGAAATTTACAGAACATAATCTCAATAGAATTACCAATTGAACGCCATAAATTTTAACACCAAAACTTTTCACTAACATTAAATAAAAATCGAATGAAATCAGAATTTAAGGTAAAAAAAAAACTGTCCCAAAAACTTTGCCGCCACTGTATGTACATACATACATATGTACATACTTATGTACGATTCCTCCGCTAAAAGGGATTAAATTCACGGTCGTGTTGTCGTATTTATGATGAGTTTTGCCCCGCCTATGTGTTGGTGTGGCTTGCTTGTTTACCATCTTCTCGAAAATTTTAATGATACAACAACAACATTAGAGCATTGGCATGAATCATCCGATGGCAAGCAGACATCGCTTACACTTACTACAACCACCACGTTCTCGCGTTTAAAATATTTTGTGAAATTATTATGAAAATGCGTAAAGGGATTTAATAAATAACTGTAACTGCTTCTCGCTTACACTCTGAGCTTTCTTTCTCATATTCTTTACCCCGCCGTTAAACCGTAATTCATTTTTTTTCGTTTTTCATTCAGACCACTTCCTTTTCTTGTGCATCTGTGTGGGTTAGCTTTTCCAGGGACCCTGCTTCTGTTGCTCTGTGGAATTATGTTTTATCCTGAATTATGGATTTTGTTTTGTTGTTTTCTGTCAAAATCATATTTTTCTCACCATCCCCCAAAATTCTTCAACAACCAACTTCCAACGTTGACTCATTTACATGCTCGGAATTTCGTTAGCTTCGCTTTGGGTACCATTTTAGTCTCAGCTTTATTAATGAGAATTTGTTTGTATCGACGTTAGTCTGGGAGTGGGAAGACACTTATGTATATATATACATACATATATATATACAGAAGTACATATATAGACGTACAATATGGGCCCCACGACTTGCTGAGTCTGCTTCGTCTATTTTCATACCCTATAAAAGGAAATATACATAAAAAAATCGCTGTTTTTATCTGATTAAAAAGCTTAATCTGAGACGAGACTTAATGACGCGAGAGTTTAGTGTTAAAGTATTTATTTTTAAATTTCATTTGCAATAGGGTACGTCAAGGTCTGCATCAGTAGCATTTTCGTTCTATATTTAAGTTTGCTTCAGTTGTAAATTTTAAAAAAGTTTTCAAATAACTTCCACTTAATGTTTAATATAATTTTTCGCAAAAATTAAAAGTAATGACAAATATGTCATCCTCTAAATTTTAAAGAAGCCCATCTGTGTGTCATTAATTGGTAATCGCATATATGCAAGTACATACATATGTACACATAAACACACATATGTACATACATAAGATGTATGCACACACAGATGAATTTTATTTATCCCTTTATGTTTTGACCACTAACCATAGAATACATAGATGCGTCAAACTCAAGATTTTTTGATTACAAACGCTAACCTGAGCCTGGAACCCCAGAGAACTTCGGCAAAAGCCGAATAGCGTAGAACCCCAGAGAGCGGCCGCGGCGAGAGCGAAAAAAATTCGCTCACAGCAGTGTCGCTACGCATCGAAAATTCAGTCTGGCACAGACTACCGAACGACGCAGGCAGCTCTATGTCGCTTGTCATTTCGTTCTGTCTATGTATGTGTACACTCGTCGGTACATGCTCATGCTTCGTAGTGTGTGTGTGTGACGTGAAGTTGTACAACACCGCATTTCAATAGCTCGTTCGACAAAAATTTTTAATTTTCGACAAAACAGCGACCAAGCGAATAGGACATGCCCCTGTGGAAAGAATATCAAGAAATATTGGGATCAGTTTTGTATGTAGCCCGGTGGCTGTGTCAATAGAGTGCTCGCTTGGCGATCGGGCAGCCGGGGTTCGACTCTCAGCTTGGCCAAAGTTTTTTATACATATTGTTTTATATATTTTTTTGATACATTTGAAAGTACGTAGTTTTAGTCTCTTCGTACGTAGATACGTAGATCTCCTTCGAAATACGTAGATCTACGTACAAATACGTAGACTTGGCAACGCTGGTAGCGACACTGCTGTGAGCGAATTTTTTCGCTCTCGCCGCGGCCGCTCTCTGGGGTTCTACGCTATTCGGCTTTTGCCGAAGTTCTCTGGGGTTCCAGGCTCAGGGTAGCGTTTGTAATCAAAAAATCTTGAGTTTGACGCATCTATGTATTCTATGGTTAGTGGTTTTGACAGAGGCCATAGATCGCTCAAGGACATCCCGCGTTGGAAGCGTTAGTCCATGCATATTTTTACCATGGAACATGGTAATTTTGACCAATTTACTTTCAACAAAACAAACATGAACTCAAATGACCACCGCGTTCGCCAGATTTAACGCTAGCTGACGTTATATATGGAATATTTAAAATCAATGGGCTACTTAATGAAAAACACTCAAAAACCACATTCAACTAGTATGGGCACGAAAAAACAAAATGTTTTTACAAACTGAAATATCAATACATATGTACATACATACATCTGTACAAATGATGGAATCCGAGTGCTTTACTTTATCAGTCCACCAACAATATGAAGATGGCAACAAAGCGAAAAAGAATACATACTCCCTTATGTCGGCATTATCCTAAAGAATTCTGGTTCGTTCTCGTCATTCGCAGGGCCATAAATCACTCACGTTTTTCTTTCCCTATCCCACCATCTTTTTCTACCATGCTTCGTTGGTGTACTTTGAATTTGAAGCCCTGGTGTCTGCTGTTGTCTTGCTCAGACGCACAGTAGGTATCCCGCACTGTCACACTGTCCTTCTTATATGTATTCGATTCAAACTTTTTGTGGGGATTGGATTGCTTTTGGATATTCACGGACACCGACTTAGTGTGATTTTTAAATAGAAATTTAACATAATTAAATTTAGAAGCTGTAGGTTAAAACAGGGAAAAACAGTTTCCGAAGTTTATTTATACGTTACTTTAGATTTCCCTTTAAAATGTAATAAACGTGTTATACATACGTACATATGTCATTGATGCGTATTATATGTATTACATTAATGGTCGGCTTGCTATTTTTAAAAAATTCTATGATTAGAGTATATAAAGAACTACCATTCAATTTTCAGACATATTTCTGTTCTTTAAAACGCTGGACTGTAATTCACCCCGCGGTGACATTTTGTAGTGTCAGACAAGACGTGTCCTTCGTCCTTTGAATTTTTTGTTCGTTTTTTGTGCTCCTTTTCTCGGTTGAGAGGCAAGTTTATCGTTTTAATGTTGATACAAGCGAGGGTCGACGGCTCCTTGGCCTCGTGACATGGCGATGGCGAGGATAATAGGATGTTAAGTAAATATTTTAAAAAGGTTTCGACTCCACCTCCGTGCAGCTACAAACAGCAACCATACCTATCCTTATTTCTTCTATTCAAGGAGATTGTGAAAATATAGGCGAGCCCAAACTTTCAGGCAATGACCGGCCGCTCATTTACTTCGGGTCGAAACGCAGGGATTTTTCTGGTGTTTGGAGCGTTTATGGGACGCTTGACTCAACTCTGGCAGAATCTAATCCAGTTTTGCTCGACTGCCGGGCACTTTTTGGCATAAATCATTTGCATACAAAATGAGCCTGAGTCTGAGCCTGCCACTGAGCATTCAAGATGAATGCGACAAAAACAAAAATGGCATTAACAACAAGACGACAACAGTTCAGACGCTGGCAGCCAAAATCCTTTCAATTTTTGCACACATTCAATTTTATTAATTAAAACATTTTTTCTTATGGCGATTTCCATTTCCACCCCTCCCAATGTTTCTACGGAGTGTGGCAATTAATTCCAAACATTCACGACACTTTTTCTTTGTTAAGTTTTTGGTTTGGAGAACCGAACCAGGGCGCAAATTATTCTCGCTATCCTTGCGCGGAAATAAAATATCACAAACAGTTACTGCCCCATAAATAATGGGAATTTATGCCAGGCATAAAGTGTTCCTGACTGAATAACACACGCAGAGGCGAAACAGGCCAAACAAAAGGCAGTCCAACTTTTCCGAGCAAATTACCATTCAATCATTTTGTAATTGCCCCAACTATCCAATCAGCTTCAAGCTGCCACACATATGTACATACATAGGTGAGTCAACGGTACATTCTTCTTCAATTCTATTTTGCTTAATTTCTATAATATATTTTCATAAGCCTTTATTCTATTTATTTTGCATCCAAATTAGAATTTTGGCCATCTATTAATAAAATAGATTGAGTTAATTCTATGTTGCCTAAAGAGTTACGCCTTTTACTACTTTTGTAATCAACGATTATCATCAACTTTTATCAACCGACTTAATTGAGGCTTATTTTAACAGCAACTTTTTATTAACTTATATCAGTTAAAAAAGTGTTTTATTTTAATAATAATGGTTTACACCAAAAGTATTCCTTCGAATTGAATCCGTGTCTACAATAATCTCAAGCCAAGGAACTCGATCGTGAAAATTTGTAGGCACTGGATTCAAATATTCTTTTATAAATTGTGAACCTGTTCGGCCTCATAAATGTAGGTCAAATGAATCTAAAGGTAGTGAATTAACCTCAATGGTTAAATTGAGAAATTGGAATGGAAAAACTTTTAATCTAAAAAGTCTAATGATTGCAAAAGAACGGCCTACAATCATAGCATAGGAAATAAGGATGTTATTGATCAAAGTAACTGTTTACTGCCTATGGAATTGTTTCTAAATTTGTATGACAATTGCTTCAAAAGTAACGAAGTTCTTGACAAAAGTCACTGTTTTCAACTGATTGTTTTTATGGGAGCTACATGATATAGTCAACCGATATTGATGAAATTTGACACAGTAGTTTATAGGTGTAATAAACTTACAAATATTTAATTTCACAAAAGCTCAAAAAATAACGAAGTTATTGTGAACAAACTCACTATTCGTGACTTTGCTGTTTGTATGGGAGCTTTATGGTCCGATCCGGCTGAGTCCGAGATTTACAACCTGCAGTATAAACAAGCCTACATTCAAAATCGTAACCCTGTAGCTTTAAAGGTCTAAAACGAGTTTGCGTTGATCCAGACGAAAGGACAGACGGACATGGCTTTTTGAACTCGTTTCGTGGTACTGGTCAAGAATATATATGTACATATATACTTTATATGATCGGAGATGCTTCCTTCTATGCGTTGCACACTTCTGACCAAAATGAATATACCGTTTTTGCAAAAATGAAAAAGTCTTTTACAACGACAGATATTGATAAAAAAATATCAAAGAAGCTAACTTCGGCAATGCCGAAGTTTATATACCCTTGCAGTCTTTGGCAATAATTTTTTTACATTTTGAAATTTCTTTCCCTGCAACTGAATTCATCAATACACAAACAAAACATTCAAATTATTTCTCTTTTTATAATAAATTTTCTTTCATCATTCATCATTCCCTGAGCGAAGCACAACACGCATACACATACAGTTATTGTAGAGCTGCGTCTGTGTGTGTGTATGCATGTGCTCTGTTTGATTTGATGAAGACGTAGTAGGCAGCAAGCAGCGCTTGTTCTAGAGCTATATGATATAGTGGTCCGATCCTCACAATTTTCATACTTTATCTCACCCTGGTAATGGCCACAAAAAAAATTTCATCCCAATAGCTCTTAAGATGGCTGAGTAAAACGCGTACGCACAGACAGACGGACAGACGGACATGGCTATATCGACTCAGCTTCTCATGCTGATCAAGAATATATATACTTTTTGGGGTCGGAAACGTCTCCTTCTGTGCGTTACAAACATCTGACCAATTTTATAATACCCTCTGCAAGGGTATAATTATTAGTTGTTGAGCATTCCAGTTAGTTTTTTTAGTATGCATCCTAATGGTATATTAGCATTAACAGTCGAGTTGATATCCATCCCTCCTTCTGTCCGTCCAATCGGCTGTCCTTCCATCTATCCGTCCATCCATTCGTCCTTCCATCTATCTGCCTATCCTTTTGGGCACCTAGATCTAGGAGACAATTGCTAAAAAAAATTCTTTAAAAAAGTCACTGTTTGTGACTTTGCGGTTTATTTGATTTAGTAGTCCTATTTACTCACTCGATCTTCATAAAGTTTGACACATACATTAATAGGTTTAGTTAACTAAAATATATTTTGAATTTTATGGTAATTGCTTAGAAAATAACGACAAAAGTCACAGCTTTCGTCAGATTCGGCAGACGGAGAGATTGATGGACAATAGCATGCTGCCTCCCAAGCAACACACTTCTGACTAAAATCCATATAAGAGAATAAAACTCAAAATTCAAATATAAATAAATTCCTATCATTTGTAGTTTTATAAAAATTTACAGTTTTAGAAGGTAGAATCTTACTGTATTCTGCCAAAAAGGTTTTCAATGCCACCCTTGAATTTTGTTTGATGCTCTGTCATAAATCTATCAAGTTTAATGGCCGCCCCAGCACTGTACATAATTTTATGTACTTTATGCTGCAAATGGTGGCCAAAGTGTACGCAAACACAAATCAGCAGAGCAACCCTCGTTCCCCCGGTTCCTAGCACCACCTGCCTCAACCATAGAACACCCAATCAACCAACCCAAACACCCCCAAAAAGAGCGGACGGCGGAGACATAAGGACGAGTTTCACGCACATCTCGGAAGACTCACAAATTTCATAAAGTGGCAATTCAATCAATCAATTCAGACAGAAACCCGGCAACCGTCCGGGTGGGTTTCTTTGGGGATGGCTATTAAGGGTGGACGGATACTTCATAACAAGTCAAGGGCATTCCACTGTTAAGCTTACGTACCCAGCCATAGAGCTCAACTGATTTATCAGAAAAGGAGAGAAGCGGTACAATTTTCAGGAACTGTAAACAATGTATTTTAATAGATGCAACCATAAATAATTACTAAAAAGCATTCAAACTAAAAGTACTTTTATTGATGACTGAAACAGTTTAATAGTCGCTAATGGCGTTATAACCCAGATGACCGGGCTAACTTTGCAAGTTTTGGTTTTATCAATTTACATATACAGGAAAAAAAATGAATTATGGAAAACGAACATATTCCCAAAGAGCTACCTACAAACTAAACTAAAACCCTTATCGGCAGCTTTTTCTGATTTTTTTAATTCAATGTTCTTTTGTAAATTAGAAGTATTGATTTAATTTTCTAACGTCTGTTTGTAAACTTATTTTAATAAGTAGTTCTATGAGCCGATTTATATTGCCTAAAACTTGTGTTATATTTATCCGATCTGATTGTAAGATCTAATGTGTTTAAGATTAAACATCGTGGTCAGCTGAAATGGCTTCAGCAAATCAGGTTGACCAGAAAGGTATACAAAACGAAACAGAAAAACAAAAATAAGTCATAAAGATTCATATGACAATTATTGCTTAAAACCAAACAAAACATGCATCCACACTCTGTGGGAAACACTTAGGATTATAACAGCGGCGCGGTATCAAGTCGCCAACGCAGAGCATGAAATATAAACAATTTTTAAATAATAAGCATTTTTAAGAACAATTGTCGCCTCGAGTATCGATCCTAGAGTCTAAGAGTTCATTTATATACACAACACTTTTTTAAATAAAATCAGTTCATATTTTGAATTCAACGTATGAAGACTGGTCTAATTTCCTTCTCACTCTCTCTTCTTCTCCCTATTCAAATGTTTTATATAAAAAACTATCATATTAGTAAATTTCATAGGGATACTCCCATTTCTACAACTATTTTTCTTCTACAACTATATGATAAGTGGTCCAAAAATTTATATACTTTATCTTAGCCGGGTTATAGATAGCTCAAATATCAAGTTTATACCCGATCCGGCTAAAAACCGAGATATACAACCCGTTCAGTATATATGAACGAGTCCAAATGCAAAATTCCACTCTGTGGCTTTAAAAGTCTACGAGAAGTTTGCGTTGATCCAGAAGGACGGACACACATGCCCATTTAAATTCGTCTCGTCGTGATGATCAAGAATATGTATAGTTAATGTCTTCCGAGATACTTCCTTCTATGCGTTGCACATTTCTGACCAAAGCCAATATACTCCTTTTGCAGAGGTATAGAAAAATACGAAGGTCCATGGTAACATAATGGCCTTAAGTTCGATTTTAGTTTCCTAAGTACATACATAGCTCTGAAAATTTGGAAAACCCCGAAAGTTAGCTGTTTGTTTTAATTAACATCTTCGAAGGTAGCAAAATAAAGTAAGTCGACTCGGCGACTTGGGTATATATGAGGACCCTAGCACCCCCACCCGCCAACGATCAAATCCGGTCTTCGGGGAAAACGTTTACAAGGTACGTTTCACAAGTATAACGCCACCCATGTATATCAGTTATTGGTCTCACGGCACTATACTCGATGTTATAATGTTCTACCGAAATACTTGGGACACAAGAAAATCATATACGAACTTTGGGATTAATGGGAATCACGGTACTTTTCTTTATAACGCCACTATCAATCGATGCAACTATAGGGTGAAATGGTAAATTAAAGTCGCCAAAATGTATGTAACAGCCAGAAGGAAGCTTTTCCGACCCCATAAAGTATATTTATTCTTGATCAGCCGTGTTGATCTAGCGATGTCCGTCTGCCCGTCCGTCCGATGGTTGGCATGTATACTCGTGTAGTATGTTAATGTATACACTCAGGGTTTGAAAACTGCGAAAACTGTCAACAGTTTTGCTGTGTGCTGTTGCTTCTGCTTCGGAAACTATGAACAGTCGAAGCAAAAGCAACAGCAAAAAACCGAAATCAGAAAATCTGACAGCAAAAGCAGCAGCGAATAACCGAAATAGAAAATTTTGACAGCAGCAGCAAACAGCAAAAATCCGAAAGCAAAAAACCTGACAGCAGCAGCAAACACCAAAAATCCGAAAGCAAAAAACCTGACAGCAGCAGCAAACACCAAAAATCCGAAAGCAATCCGGCAACAAGACCCCTCGCGTTGTGGAGAAAATTCAAAAATGGCAAATAGCAAAAATATATGGAAGTACTTTGATAATAACTTAGAAGAAGGAGTCGCTGTGTGTAAAACGTGTAAAAGTGTGTTAAAAAATAATAGATTGTTTAATTTAAAATCACACCTATTGAAACTGCATAATATTACAGTTAACTCTAACGCTGAGGAAAGCATTTAAGAGGTGTAAAAAATTCCAAGTCAATTCGAAAAAAAAATCAAAGTGGAAGTTAATTACGAGCCTATATCGGCTTAGTTACGGAGGACTGCACTAAATTGGAATTTTTGACACGCCTCCAGAATTTACATAAAACTGTTTTACTTAAAAAGTATAACAGCTAGAGACATCAAATTTGGTTTATATACTCGTTTAGCTAGCGTGCAGAAACTAATTGTTGAAACTTTTTGCCACGCCCACTTCCACCCCCGCAAATGAAATAAAACCGATTTTCTCAAAAACTAACAAAGCTAAAGTCACCAAATTTAATATCTATGTACATTTGTTTAGTATACACGCAATATTTATATATTTTAATATTTTGCCACGCCCACTTCTGCCTCCATAATTTAGAAAAAATTGATTACCAGCTGCAATTTTTTGACTATCGCCATCAAATTAATCGGCAGATTAATCAATGTTATCAATTTCTACTAGGTAAAATTAATTGCGCATAAGAGAATGTAAAATATTATATTTAAGCCAAACTAGATTCTTCAACATTTGAAACTTAAGCTAATGAGATTGGTGCGTCTTGCGTTAAGTAAGTCAAGTAATTCTTTGCAAAATTAAAAAAAAAACCCAAATTCATTTAAAAACATAATTCATATTACAAACATATGTACATACGTACATATGTATGTATGTATTTGAAAAAGTTGTAAACATAGTAAAATACACTGCCAGCCACTTGAATAAGAACACGTTTGTATTCATATTGGTTTGTTTTTTTCTGTTCCGTCTCTATTCCAACGGACTTTAATTATTTACCGTTTAAAAGTACCGTTCATTGGCTATTAATAGAACGCAAAAAGAGAACGAAAAAAATTTACAGTTAGATTCGCACATTGCTTAGAATGCAACTGGTCAGAAAAAATAGAGCTTTTTATGCGTCACTTGAATAAGAACAGAGGACTTATTAGTGTCTCGTGAACATTCGCTTGAGTTGTATCAACTTTATTATTTTTTTTCACAATAAACTCATATTTCCGATAGACTGGAATGCACTATGGGTCGAAAAAAATTCGCTGACCACCGAAGAAAGACGAAAAATATTGGCATATAAGGACATGAAAATGTCTTATAGAGAAATTGGGAAAAATAATTGGAAGGAGCTCTACTGTAGTATTTCAATTTCTTCGAAATCCTGAGGAATATGGAAAAAACATGAAAGGTCGGACCAAACAGGCGACTACATCAACTGACAGACGTGCAATTTTAAGAGAATCCTCCAATTCTCGCCACTCGGCAACCAAAATTAAGTCCGATTTACGTATAGAAGCTAGTGTGTCCACAGTTCGTCGAGTTATCCGGTCAAGCAATCATTTAAGAAGACTAAAACTGAAAAAAAACACCTTTAAATATGGTTCGTAAGGAGGCTCGTCTTGTTTTCGCCCGCACCTGTATGGCGTGGAAATCAGAATTTAAATACACCGTATTTTCTGATGAAAAAAAATTCAACTTGGATGGGCCAGATGGATTTAACTACTATTTCCACGATTTGCGAAAGCCAGAGGATTTTTTAAATCGCCATCATAGTCGGGAAGGGGGAGTTATGGTCTGGGGGGCCATATCTTACTATGGAGCCTGCGAGCTTCAGTTTCTTTCATCGAAAATGAATGCCGTGGCGTACAAACACGTTTTGGAAAAGGCGTTTCCTCAAATAAAAAACCTGTTCGGAAGTCTCAAGTGGCGTTATCAACAGGATAATGCCCCAATTCATAACGCCCGGGTTGTTAAAGCATGGATCCAGTCCCAAAACGTCGATTTGCTCGAGTGGCGGCCATATTCACCTGACCTCAATATTATTGAGAATGCTTGGGGTTGGCTTTCTAGGAAAGTTTATGGATCAGGTAAACAATACGACACAAAGGAGTCGCTAATAGAGGCCATTAAAGCTGCATGGTCGCAAATTTCTTTAAATTACCTAAATAGCCTATACGACTCTTTGCCTAATTGAATGTACGAGGTAATATTAAATAAAAGCAGGTCCACCCACTATTAAAACGTTATAAATATTGTAAGCCTATTCTAAAAAAATGAAAATTTAATTTTGTTTATCGCATTTTCTTATAATTAAACAGTATCGACAAGAGTTCTTATTCAAGTGAACGAAAATAAACATCGATTTTTTGTACTTCATTCATAATTATTTTTTTCTGAATTAAACAAATTGATAAATTGGCAACTGGCTGGCAGTGTATATCCAGACATACAGTGGCGGCCACGAATTTATGAGGTTCTCTTTTGACTTTAGTTCTGTTTTTCTCGGCTCCTAAGTAACTTAACAAAATAAATTTATCTGCAATTTTTCGGTTGTTGTTTTTATGAACCGTAAAAATTGTCTTCTTAGTTTTTTCGACAGGTGCATTTGAACAAAGAAAACTCAGTTTTATTTTGGGGCATATAGTTTCAGATCATAATTTAATTCGTGTTTTTAATTATTGTTTTTGCTTCATATTTTAAACTGTAACGGTCTCTCAAAACCACTCAAAATATATTATACGAATTCGCCAGCTCAATTTTCGAGGTTATGGTCGAAACGTACCCATTTGAGAGAATTGCCTACACAAACCGTCGCGTAGACAATAAATTTAGCTTACCTTGTTTATAGGTCTTCAATGCCAATTAAAAAACGATCAAATACTTAAATTAATCACTTGAAATAGTATTATCCTCTGTCAAATATGTATATGCATGTGTATAAATATAACTCTTTTAATTTAATACTAAAATTTCACAGCGCACTTTTCAATAGCAACCGGACTACATAGCGTTATTTCCTTAGAGATGAGCTTGGTTTGCTCTGTGAGAATGTCACCGTGACAGTGAAAACACAAAAACCACTAAATGTGAATTTTATAGTCTTGTTGACTTCAATCTGTTTGTTTCACTAACTTGTTACATAATAAATAATAACGAGATGTAGAACAAACAATAATGAATTCTTTGCAGTCCATTTGGATTTTATTCTTTAAATTTACAAAATGATTCTGCCCACAATGCGCTCACTGTTGCTCATCTCTAATATCGAAAGCACGTTCGAAATTCGAAAATGAGAGCATAGTAGAGAGCATGAAAAAAAAAAATAGAGAGAGAGAGAGAGCATGTTGTCATTGAGTGTAAGAGCGCTTTGAGTGAGACTGTTATAAGCGTACTTTGATGTACATATATATGTTTATACATGTATACTTATGTATGTATATGTTTTGCTTAGAGGTTTCGTATGGAGTTGATGTATTTTCTTTTATACACTACTAACTTAAGTACATAATAATTATTAAGTACTTATACTACGTTAAAATGGGACGCCTTTTTAAATAATTTTCCAATTTAGAATTCTTGGGTAGAACTTTATATTATATACTCATGTGAACGTAAAGGGAAGTTTATTTTTTTTTTTGTATATATATGTATACGTACATATGTATGTACATATGTATATTCTTGATCAGCACAACGAGACGAGTTCATCTGTTCATTCATGTTCACAAGCCCTGTCCGTCCGTCCATAGCTCATATACAAAAAGCAAACAAACAGTGACTTTTCTCAATAACTTTGTTATTTTCTGAGCTATTGAAATTTAATATTGGTTAGTTTATTACACCTACATATAAAGACAAAAGCTCAGAAAATAGCGAAGTTATTGAGAAAAGTCACTGTTTGTGACTTTGCCGTTTGTATGGGAGCTTTGTGATATAGTGGTCCGATCCGACAAAATCCGAGATCCACTATATACAAGCCTACATGAAAATTTCACCCCTGTAGCTCTTACGGTCTAGGAGGAGTTTGCGCTGATTCAGGCGGACGGACATGGCTATTTGAACTCGTCTCATCGTGCTAATCAAGAATATATGTACATATGTATTTACTTTATATGGAGATGCTTCCTCCTATAGTTTCAATCGCAATTTGTATGAAAAATCGCACACAACCTTCAATTAATTGGAATCTACAACATATTCAAATTTCAATAAATTGAGTGACCCGCGTTCCTAAACAATGGAAATGCTTAGCTCACTTTTATTTTTTAAATACCAACACAGAAAATCTCAGATTTTCCTATAGTGCCACTGTAGGTGTCGCATTGTTATACATGTTTACTAGAGAGCTGCATGAATGGGAGAAAAGTCAAAGTCAAATGAATCCATTCGAATTGAATTCAAATGAATGAGTGACAACTAAACAATAAAATGAATGAGTGTGAGTTTTTACTTGTCAAATTTCTAAAAATACGTACATGTGTAACTCTGTTTAATGAAAGGCAATGAATAGAATGTCAAAGCATCGAATTGTATAAGGCACTCGAATCTTTCGAATTATTCGAATTATCTCATTTTTACTGGAACGTCTTAAAGCAACAACAACTAATTATTTTATAAGGGCTAGTAAAATATGCTATACACAAAAACTTTAGTGCGCAGTTTTGGATTGGATATTTTGAGACAAATCTTGGAAAATCTAATTTAGAAGGATTTCCTAGTTGCCACTAACTGAGAAAGCACAAATAAGACTATCTAATATTTTATAAAAAATATTATTCACCAATCCATCATCATATACACGATGTATCTACCTTTCAATATTACTTCACTAGTTGGAAAAAAAAAAAATTATCTTTATACAGCAACATGTATGTGGTATGTAGTATGTAGTCTGAGTAGGTCCCCACTAAGCCACCGACCACACTAGTTTAGTTGTATAGTAATCACATATAGTTCAAAAATATAGAATGCAAATAAATACTAAAGACTAATATCAGAATTGGGATTCGAATGCATTCGAATCATAGCAACTCATTGTCTCACTTTCTAACTCATTTAATTCGTATTGTTTCGTTTGAATGTTGTGCGTCTGATTCTTACGTCGCACTCTCATTTTCTGAAGTTGATTTACAAAGTCATTCAATTCATTCATTTGTTTTAGAATGTTGTTAACTCGAGTTGATTTTTCTATCACTCATGTAGCTCTCCAATATTTATACACAATAAAAATAATTTCTGACCTGCCTTTCTCCCGATTTCAACCATCCACCTATTGACAGGAGTTAATTATGAACTATTAAAGCCACATGCATTCATATTTCCAAAATTCACATGCAGCTAATGTCAAGAAATGTAGTAGAACAGCTGAGGGTGACTTTAAAGCTTGTGAGTATATCAACAGATCTTATCTAAAGTGCTGTCGTATGCAGAGGTTATACTTTTCGGATCGGTTTAATTACTTATTAGATAATAAAGTATGTATATATATTCTTGATCACCATGAGAAGCTGAGTCGATATAGCCATGTGCGTCTGTCCGTCGGTGCGTATGCGTTTTACTCAGTCATCTTAAGAGCTGTTGGGAATCTCCAGAACATAATCATGATCGGACCACTATGTCATACAGTCATTATCATATTGTCACTCATCGAAGTCGGTCGTGTTTTTTTCTTTGCGCTCTCGCTTAATTACGGTCTTTCGTTCTTTCGTGAAGTTAATGTATAATATTTAATTTAAATGCATTGCCTTTACCAATTTTTAATAATTCGCTATACTCATCGCGAAGTTTGGGTTTAATTTACTAACAAATATATGTATATATTAATATCAAAACATTAACAAACGCAAATATAATTTTGTTGTTGCGCTGCTTAGTTTCTGATTTCGTTCAATTTTTTGCTCCCACCCGCGCTCTGAATTTACAGTTCATAGTTTGTTTTTGTTTGTGTGGTGTTGATGCTCTCTATTCTTCTGTTTTCTCTTTCGATCGCGCTCGCGGCCGTTAACTTCGCGCTTGTGACAAGTTTTTGTTGTTGTGTATTTTAATATAGAAAAAAAATATATTCTCTTTTTTTGTTTTCTCTTTCTAATTTGCATATCGCAGTTAGCTTTTGCCTTGGTTTGTATACGTCTCTCTTAACATATATGTACATGTACATACATATGTATATACATTTTTCCCTTTTTATTTACATATTGATTTATAATTTGTTTTTGATAAATCAATTATTTAATAATGTGTCTGTTGCAAATATAATTGCAATAATCCCAGCACGACCAGTGAAGACTTTCTTTACTGTTGACTGACAATGTAATGCACTTTAAATGTGCTGGTTACACAGTCAAGGTGCGGTATAGTATTGCACAGGGTGGCGGCCTTAAATGGGGCTGTGATTCGTGTCGTGGCTTGGAGCTAGAGATGCGAAGTTTAACGAAACGGACTGGGGATGCGATTGAAACCCTATCGGCTGCCGTTCATAAGCTCCAAGAAGAGCTTTCGGCAATGGAGGTTCAATTCAGAAGTTATAAATTTTGGATTGTATCTACGACGCGAAAAAGCGCCTAGTTCCGGTTTCTGACAATGACCCTATGTCACCAAATGTACAGCAGCTGATATCGTTTAGAAGTCCGGCTTTGGCAAGTGTGGAGTCTCTTCCCATTTCTACTGGAGACAATATCCCACCTACCAACACGATATCGGTTGTAGTTTCTGAACCGTCCGGGCAAACATCCGTTTCCAGGAATATTGCCAATAAAGTAGTTACAAGAGGAGCTAGTAAAGTGCTGGCTGCTTCAGCTGCTGTATTCCTAGTTCCCTTGCTGTAGTTCCACCCAAAAAGCAACTTTTTATTTCGAGGCTTGATCCCAATACTACTTCTGAAGAAGTCATAGCCTACATCCAGGGCAAAGTTCAAGCACCAATCATTGCTGTAGAAAAGCTCCGTTTTTCATATAATCGGGACATTTCGTCCTTTAAAATAAGTGTCTCCCCAGATCATTATACCCTTGCAGAGGGTATTATAAAATTGGTCAGATGTTTGTAACGCACAGAAGGGGACGTTTCCGACCCCATAAAGTATATATATTCTTGATCAGCATGAGAAGCTGAGTCGATATAGCCATGCCCGTCTGTCCGACTTCACGCCGGCATCTTAAGAGCTATCGGAATGAAATTTCATATTTGAGCTACTTTTAGCCGGGAGAACACAAATCGGTTCAAATGATGACCTAGCAGACAGCAAGCAGCGCTGCCGGCAGCAAACAGAGCTGCTTGCTGCTCAAACAGAGCACATGCATACACACACAGACGCAGCGCTACAAGAACTGTATGTGTATGCGTGTTGTGCTTTGCTTAGGGAATGATGCAAGAAGAAAGAAAATTTATTATAAAAAGAGAAATAATTTGAATGTTTTGTTTGTGTATTGATGAATTCAGTTGCAGGGAAAGAAAATTCAAAACGTAAAAAAATTATTGCCAAAGACTGCAAGGGTATATAAACTTTGGCATAGCCGAAGTTAGCTTCTTCGATATTTTTTTGGTCAAATATGTTATAAAGATTTTTGTCCGGAACATCTTGTTGTAAAAGAGTATACAAGAAAACAGAAGAATCGGCCTCCGGTTAGCTTGCTACCTGCGTCTGTGAATAACTTTCCCTCCGGCTCGTCTGCACCTGTTGGCGAGTTAAAAAACTAATTTTGTCTCCAGCTCTGGCCTATCAGAACGTAACATTGACCAATTGACTAAAGTCTAAACTCTTTAGACTCAATGTATGTAGATTTTTTAACTTTTGACTTTCATATTCTAGCCTTTACTGACACTTGGCTGAAGCCTGATATTGCCGATGCTTTAATTTTCCCCTCAAAATATTTAATATATAATAATATATAATATATAACATGATCGCTGTTGATTCGGCGTTCTCGTTTGAAATTGTACAGTCATCCATTCAGGAGATTGAATTTGTTTGTCTTAAAATTTCGTTTAATTCTTTTTCTGTCTATATTACTTGTTTGTATATTCCACCACAGTCCGACTTGGCAGTATACACTCACCATTTGGGAGCTATTCAACTTATTTCCTCATATCTCTCTGACAAAGACTTGCTCGTTGTTCTGGATTTTAATTTACATGGGATTGCATGGACCCTCTCATATGATTCTTTATTACTGTTGCCCTCCTTGTCACATTGTTTCATAGATGGTCTGCTTGATTTGTCCCTAACTCAAATAAATCCTGTCCGGAATAGTCGTAACAGATCACTAGATCTTCCAACTAAGATGTTTCCAGGAGTGATCCCTTAGTTATCCCTGAAGACAACTTTCATCCAACTTCCTTTTGGGGTTATGTCTCGACATAATAACTCGATGCCTCCAAGCAGATGTTTTCGCAAGACAAATTTTACTAAACTTTAAAAACTTTTGTTAACTTGTTGGACATGTCTGTATACTTGTACGGATATGGACTCTGCCATTTCTGTCTTCTATAAAACTCTTGAGTCGTTCTTTGATGTTTGTGTCCCGCGTGTGACTCAAGGATGGTCTGAGAGACCTCCTTGAATCTCACGTGAGTTATGTAACTTGAAGAACGTAAAGTCAAGATGTTATAAAAGATTTAAAAAATCCGGTAAAGCATCGAATTTTTCCATATACGTAGTTGCTCGATCAAATTTTATGGTGCTGAATTCACAATGCTATAAGGGGTATCTTCAGAGATGTAAACTTAGGTTTTCTCGCGATCCTAAGCAATTTTATAAATTCGTCAATGGAAAACGTAAGACATCAGTGCAACCGTCTTACTTGTCTTTCGAAAACAATAAAGCTGACAATGAGCAGGCAATCGCGAATATGTTTGCTGATTTTTTCAAAACAACTTATTCCTCTTCGATTTATCAAGCAAATCCTCCTTAGCCTTATCACTTGCAATCGTCTAATTGCATTTTAGACCCTGTGTTTGATGAATGTTCGGTTCTTAGCGTGCTCAGTTCCGTCAAACCAATAAGTATATGCACCTGGCGCTGATGGAATACCAGGCTGGTTAAGGTTTTGCGCAGAGGCTCTATGTAAGCCAATACTTAAGTTGTTTACACTGTCCGTCACATCTTCCGCCTTCCCGCTTATCTGGAAGGAATCATATATTATTTCTCTTCATAAAAAGGGACAGAAGTCCGAGGCCTCTAATTATAGGGGTATTTCTAAATTGTCTGCCATACCCAAAGTATTTGAGAAAATAATAACATTTCAATTGCAGCATTTTTGTAGCTCAATCATTTTTTCATCCCAACATGGGTTTAAAAAACGTAGATCGACAACTAGTAACCTATGAGCATTTACATCTCACTCATCAAAGGGTTCAAGACTGCCTTGCAAACTGACGTCATTCATAATGACTTCAGCAAGGCCTTTGACTCTGTTAATCACACTCTGCTTTTATATAAGTTAAACGCACTTGGCATCCCCAGTCTTTTGTAAGATTGGATTCTTCAATATCTTTTTAGCGTACACAAAAGGTCCTCTTTAAGTCTTCATTTTCTAGGACCATGGAAGTACCTCAGGGTAGTCATTTGGGTCCATTACTATTAACTCTTCCATTGGTAGTGTCAAATTCTCGGGTGCTTATGTACGCGGGTGATGTCAAGCTTAACCTCAGTTTTAAAGACATATCGTCTTCTTGCCTACTTCAATTGGATCTTAATGATCTTCAGAGTTGGTGTGAAACGAACCTATTAAACTTTAACGGCTCTAAATGTAAAGTTATGATTTTTAAATGGATGCGCTCCATACTTAGCAACTTATTATCTTAACGACACTGCCTTAGATATTATCAGTGACTTAGGTGTTCTCATAAATTAACTTGTAATCCTTATATTTCTGCTACAGTTAGAAAAGCTATGAATGTATACTTCTGTATAATTTTTTAATCTGTCCTATCTTAGAGTACGGATCTTGCATTTGGTCACATCAATTTGAGACGCACCAAAGTAAAATTGAATCTGTTCAAAAGCAATTTCTGCTTTTTGCTCTTTGCGTTCTAAATTGGGATCGCAATTTGCCATCATACTCCAGTAGACTTCTTTTAATCAGTCTTCCTTCTTTAATTAATCGTGGAGTAATGCTTGTTGCTATCTTTATTCATAAACTTTTAATAGGTTAAATACACTCTCCTGAGCTATTGAACCAGTTAAACCTATCTGTACCCCGTAGACCTACTAGACATTTTATTCCTCTATCCTTAAAACATTGAAGTTCTAACTATTCTTTGTATGAACCTTTTCGAGCCCTATGTTCTGATTACAATCTTTTGTATCCCGTAATCAGATCAGAAGCCTCTCTTTCTCTTGTAATTAGCTGTAGTTATTCATATTTTTAATTGTTTGTCCGTTTTATTTGATTTGTCCACGCGATCGTGCCCGTCGGATATGCGGCTGCGCCCCACGGTCGGTCGGGCAAGAGGTGAACAGCGCTCTGCTTGGGCTCTCGCGAAACAAGCTATGTCCTGGTGTCGTATGTCGTACGTGTCAACATCCCGACATGTAAAAATATTATTAACAGGGACTGCAAGGGTATATGAACGTCGGCATAGCCGATGTTAGCATCTTTGATATTAATTTTCAACTTCGAAACCGCGCTGCGAAGACAGACATTGGCCAATTCGATTAAAACCATTAAAAAAAAACATCTACAATTTTTTTTCCATATTTTTTTTTTCGTCTGATTGATATAAACTGTTATTCCGAAGATTTGTTTTGGATCCTTCTATAAGTGACATCGCCATCGTGGCTATATGACGGACAGGATGTTAACAATTACACGTGGGCTTTTCCGCCGAAA
The DNA here is from genome assembly GCA_018150345.1 of Drosophila equinoxialis. Classification (NCBI taxonomy): domain Eukaryota; kingdom Metazoa; phylum Arthropoda; class Insecta; order Diptera; family Drosophilidae; genus Drosophila; species Drosophila equinoxialis. The sequence continues at coordinate 345,860 of JAECWI010000656.1, forward strand.
TGCCAACCAAGAGCAAATAATTAAAGTGTCCTTATACTTCTCTATAGAGAATATAGTCTTAAGAATGTTTATCTTTGTCAGCCTTCATAATAAAGTTCCGGGTGTCAGATATCTATTTTTAATTCCTATAGTACGTTAATAAGGTTAACAAACCGTGTTCTGTGCAAAAATCATTTCAATTTATTGCCTTTGGTTGGTCTTTTGATTCACAATCATGTAACCACATATGTATGTACTTGTTGAGATATGTATGTATGTATGTATGTATATGTGTTCATATATATTTGTATATATATATACAATACATACATATTAATGAAGCTTCTTTGCTGGATGGGATCCCTGCCTCTTTTTTCCATGACAGACCTGAAGTCTCTTGGGAGCCCAGGGACCAACGTTGATTTATACGCTTCAATCCCACATTTTTATTTCTCTGGCTGCCATTTAGTTAAAATATTTCATATCTTCACTGCATCGCAATCGTCTCTGAGCTTTTGGCTTGGAGGCTTTGGATTTCTGATGGTGAGTTGCTGCAATGGACAGCCGTTGCCCCGTAATTATGCGATTTGTTATTGGAGATTTGAGGCGATTGTGACTGTGAATCATGTGCTCCATAGAAAGGGAAATGGGGTTTCGGCAAACGGAGCTGTGAGATGATTTAAAATGCGATTTCAATTCTCATTCGAAGTCTGGGCAAAGATATCTGAGCATAAGCATCGCATGCTGATCCCTTTAGCAGAGGAGGCGAGGCCCATCGTTGCATGTGCATAGGTTAGATGGACAGCATTGGGTTGGAGCAACCAACCACAAGACCAATGGACGCTTTTCCTGACTGACATTTTCGAGGCTGACTGATATAGGCGGCTCTCAGAATACTAAAATGAACAGCAGGTCTACTGGTGTAAATAAATGTCTGCAAATAAAAAATTAAGTAAGGAAGTACATATACCATGCACCAAAATGTATGTATATTAATTTTTGTTTGCCTTATAGCAGGCACCAAAAACCTTCCTCCTGGCTGTTACATAAATTTTGGCGACTTTAGTAGAGCATTTCACCCTATGGGCGCATGGTAAAAATATGTTTATAAATTTCATAGTTCGATTATTGAGGACTTAAAATTTCGATTAAGTATTTAATTATATTTATTTTTAGCTCACTGAATATCTTTATGGTTCAGGAGTCATTTTACGACATGAAATCGAAAAATTAAGATACAAAAATGGTCGGATGAATGGAAAAAGTTATCAATATGCGATAAATGAGTATACATGTATACAAATACCATCGAAACCAATTACTTTGTGTCAGCAGCTGTCAGCTCCCTTTCAATAAATGTTGAGATTTACTACATATGTAGCTTTTTATAGACTTCTGTTTTAAAAATCTACGTTCAAAGCTTGCCTTGCTTATGCAGCAGTGAAAAATTCGAAGCATAATTATAAAATTCGGAAGCGAGTCACAAATCCGAATACGTTTCACATGAAAACCCAAACATTACATGTATCTATTGTTGTCTGGATCTAAGCATAGTTTTAGCGCATTCTGTCCTTTCCTCTTGTTTATTTGCCAATATTCTCTGCAAAGCATCTATTCTCTTATTGTTAGTTGACAATATTATGTCAAATCCCTTGGATTGTAAATATGTTTGTGCATCATTCACATTGCAACGCATAGAAGGGAGCATATCCGACCTTATAATATGAGCAACAAAGCTGGAATTTATCATGTGGGTTTTTATACACAGCTTGAATAGAAAGAAAGAACAAATAGAGTTATTTAATATTTAATATTTGTAAATATTTTGTAAATATTAGTATTAATGTCTTTGCCGGATCTTATCAAGATCAGGCGATTATATCATATCGCTCCCATTAAAAGAAACGGTTAAAGGCAAGAAACGATCGGTCTAAAAATAATTATGATCAGAAAACTTTTTTGCTTCTTGTTTATACCGTGTGTTGGAATACCCCTATTCCACTTACAAAAATTACTCTTTACAATACTAGATTAAGTTTTTTATGTGACATGAAGTTTGGTCACACTGAAGTTTTTCTCTTTACTTTTTCTGCAAATATAAAACGTGGTTGCTGGTGTTGCCAAAACTAAAGTTCAAGTGTTTAATATAAATGAAGATATATAAAAATATACATAAAAGCGGTGTTTCTTTTGTTTTAACTAATAGTCAGTTCTTCAATAGGTTATGGGCCCAGTCCATGCCTAGTTAATACACATAAATACAATTCTTTGATCAGTTCGGAAATAACCTAATTGTGAAATTCAATTCCAAGTACAAGTTTTTTGTCTCTTTCTTTCTTCCTTATTCATAGCTGTGTGTGTGTGATAAAAAGAATGGAAAAGGCAAAGCGCAATATAAAGCCATTTGATGGTGAAAAGTACTCTATTTGGAAGTTTAGGATGAGGGCATTATTTTCAGAATTAGACGTAATAAAAGTTATTGATCAAGTGATGCCCAACGAAATAAATGACTCTTGGGTAAAGGCAGAGCGATGTGCCAAAAATACGCTTATAGAACATTTAAGTGATGCGTTTCTTAATTTTGCGGCAAGTGACAAAACCACGCGTCAAATTTTTGACAGCTTAGACGCCATTTATGAGCGCAAAAGTTTGGCATCGCAATTGGCATTGCGCAAACGTTTACTCTCGCTTAAATTATCGAGTGAGATGCCACTGCTGACATTCTTCAACATCTTTGATGAGTTAGTTAGCGAATTGTTAGCTGCCGGGGCAAAATTAGAAGAAATGGATAAGGTGTCACATTTGTTGCTTACGTTGCCATCATCTTACAACGGAGTGATCACAGCTATAGAAACGCTATCAGAGGATAACTTAACTTTAGCTTTTGTGAAAAATAGATTATTAGATCACGAAGTTAAAATAAACAATGATATTAGTGATACGAGTAATAAGGTGATGAAAACAGTTGTGCAAAATAAAAACAACAACAATAAGTTTACACGCACACAAGTCAATTTTAAAAATAGGATGAATAAACCAAATAGATTTTTCAAAGGCAAGCAAGGAAATAGTATCAAGTGTCATTACTGTGGAAAGGTAGGTCATATAAAGAAAGATTGTTACGCATTTAAAAGAATTTCAAAAGAAAAGAATAAGGAAAATAATCAAGCGCAATTGGCAACACCAGAACCCGGGTTTGCATTTATGTTTAAACAAGTGAAAACAAATTTAAATAAAAATGAGTTCATATTGGATTCTGGAGCGAGTGACCATCTAATAAACGATGAGTCATTGTATTCTGATTGTGTAAAGTTGGTGCCACCACTAAAAATCGCTGTGGCTAAACAAGGAGAATACATACATATATGCCACCAAACGTGGTATTGTGCGTCTGCAAAATGGCTTCGAAATTACACTGGAGGATGTCTTGTACTGCAGGGAAGCTGTAGCTAATTTGATGTCAGTTAAGAGACTTCAAGAAGCTGGAATGTCAGTGACATTTAACACTGATGGAGTTTCCATAAGCAAAAATGGAATGCTAGTGGTGAAAAACTCAGGTATGTTCAATAATATTCCAGTACTTAAATTTCACGCATATACTCTGAATGAAAAAAATAAAAATAAATATAAATTGTGGCATGAGAGGCTTGGGCACATTAGCAATGGAAAATTACTTGAAATAAAAAGATACAATGTATTCAATGATAATAGCGTTCTTAATAATTTAGAGTTGTCAGATGATATTTGTGAGCCCTGTCTTAACGGAAAACAAAATAGACTACCATTTAACAGATTCAAAGACAAAAGCCATATTAATAGACCCTTATTCGTAGTGCATTCAGATGTATGTGGACCAATTACTCCAGTCACTCTGAATGATAAAAACTACTATGTAATCTTTGTAGATCAGTTCACACATTATTGTGTTACTTATTTAATCAAATATAAGTCTGAAGTATTTAATATGTTCAAAGACTTTGTAGCGAAGAGTGAAGCCCATTTTAATCTGAAAATGGTTAATTTATATATCGACAATGGTAGAGAGTACCTGTCAAATGAGATGCGTGTTTTTTGTGTTGATAAAGGGATATCCTATCATTTAACTGTTCCACATACACCACAATTGAACGGTGTATCTGAACGAATGATACGATCTATTACTGAAAAGGCTCGGGCTATGATAAATGGTGCAAAATTAGAAAAACACTTCTGGGGTGAAGCTGTCTTAACAGCAACATATCTCATTAACAGAATTCCAAGTAGGGCCCTCGATGAAAGTAGAATTACGCCATATGAGAAGTGGCACAATAGAAAACCCTATCTGAGTCATTTGAGAGTGTTTGGCGCAACTGTGTATGTACACAATAAAAATAGAAACGGCAAATTCGATGAAAAATCATTTAAGAGTATCCTTGTGGGATATGAGCCAAATGGATATAAATTGTGGGATGCTATCAATGAAAAGTTTATCGTTGCACGAGATGTTGTCGTTGATGAAACTAATATGGTTAATTCAAGGGTTGTCAACAATGAAACAGATTTGCTTAGAAAAAGTAATAAAATTGGTAATGAATATTTTCCGAATGAAAGTAAGAAAATAAATTATCCTGATGTCCTGAATGAAAGTAAGGAGTGTGATAATACTGAAATCCTGAAAGACAGTAAGGAATCTGATCACATAAATATTCCGAATGAGAGTAGGAAAAGAACTAAATCTGTTGTCCTGAATGAGAGTAACGAAGCGTGTTTCCCGAATGATAGTACGGAACATGAAACAATCGAAACATTAACCAGAAAAAGTGAGAGATTAAAAGGCAAACCACAAATATCGTATAATGAAGACGATAGTAATATAAATATGTTTATATTGAATGCTCACACTGTATTTAATGATGTTCCAAATACATTTGATGAAATAAAACATCGAAATGACAAACACCTTTGGGAAGAAGCCATAAAAATAGAGTTAAATGCTCATGAATTAAATAACACATGGACTATGACGGAAAGGCCAAACAACAAAAACATTGTCGATAGCAGATGGGTATTTTCCATTAAGTATGATGAATTTGGAAATCCTTTGAAATACAAGGCTAGACTTGTTGCACGTGGGTTTACCCAAAGATATCAGGTGGATTATGACGAAACATTTGCCCTGTTGCCAGAATTTCTAGCTTTCGGTTCATTTTATCGTTAGCTCTGCAATATAATCTGAATGTTCATCAAATGGATGTGAAAACAGCTTTCTTGAATGGAAAGCTAAATGAGGAAATATATATGCAACTTCCTCAAGGTGCATCAAGCAATGGTCAAAACATTTGTAAATTGAACAAGGCAATTTATGGACTCAAACAAGGTGCTGGTTTGAGGTTTTTGAGCAGGCATTAAAAGAATGCAAGTTTGCAAATTCGCCAGTAGATCGTTGTATTTACATTTTAGACAAAGGCGATGTTAAATCAAATATATATGTACTGCTGTATGTTGATGATGTTGTCATAGTAACAGGGGATATGACAAGTATGATTGATTTTAAAACATACTTAAAGAATAAATTTCGAATGACTGATTTAGAAGAAATACGACATTTCATTGGCATAAGAATAGAAATGTTACCTAATAAAATTAGCTTAAGTCAGTCCTCTTATATTTCGAGAATTTTAAGTAAATATAATATGGAAAACTGCAATAAGTACCCCTTTACCGAACAAAATGAATTATGAACTGCTAAATTCAGATGAAGATTGTGGAGCACCATGTCGAAATCTTATTGGGTGTTTAATGTACATCATGCTGTGCACACGCCTTGATTTGTCTACTGCAATAAATATTCTGAGTAGGTATAGTAATAAGAATAACTCAGAGTTTTGGCAATGTTTAAAGAGGGTTCTTAGATACTTAAAAGGAAGTGCTAATATGAAGTTGGTTCTTAATAAGAATGAAACTTTTGAAAATATCCTAGTTGGATATGTAGACTCTGACTGGAGTGGGAATGAGATTGATAGGAAGAGTACCACAGGTTTTTTGTTTAAAGTATTTGATTCCAATCTGATTTGTTGGAACACCAAGAAACAAAACTCAGTAGCAGCTTCATCTACTGAAGCTGAGTATATGGCCCTGTTTGAAGCTGTAAGAGAAGCATTATGGCTAAAGTCTCTAATGAACAGCGTAAATATTAATTTAGAAAAACCAATAAAAATTTATGAAGATAATCAGGGATGTATCTGTATAGCCAATAACCCCTCATGTCACAAAAGAGCTAAGCATATAGACATTAAATACCATTTTTCTAAAGAACAAGTGGAAAATAATATCATTGTTCTTGAGTATATTCCTACAGAAAACCAAGTTGCTGACATCTTTACAAAGCCGCTGCCAGTCGGAAAGTTTGAAGAATTCCGGAAGAAATTGGGACTCCTCGAAGACAACTGAACAAATCGATTGTTCCTCGATGCCAAAGAATTTCTTTTTTTTTGTTTATTTAATTTAATTTACGACTCTTTGAATTGTTGAGTTGTAAAACATGCTAATGAATTTATATTTTTAATTTGTAAACATTTTTTTTTTTTAGTTGATCCGATACAGGTTTTTCTGGGTTTTCCCTGTATCCTTAGAGTAAATGCTGGATCACATAAGACTTCCCAGATGGCACACCAACTACAGAAATCAGTAGTTAAGTTTTGAATTAATTTTTTTGTTTATTTAATAATGTAATTTTTGAGGGGGCGTGTTGGAATACCCCTATTCCACTTACAAAAATTACTCTTTACAATACTAGATTAAGTTTTTTTATGTGACATGAAGTTTGGTCACACTGAAGTTTTTCTCTTTACTTTTTCTGCAAATATAAAACGTGGTTGCTGGTGTTGCCAAAACTAAAGTTCAAGTGTTTAATATAAATGAAGATATATATAAAAGATATAAAAGCGGTGTTTCTTTTGTTTTAACTAATAGTCAGTTCTTCAATACCGTGTTTATTCGTTTTGCTGTAGCTTCGACTGCTTTTGGTATAGGCGAAAAAGGAATATCTAAGAGAATATTTGGGGATGCCCTGACAAGTTTGACTGTGCAGTGTTTATTATTTTTACCATACCTCTAAAATCGACTAAAATGCAGTCATTTTTTTAGAATCGAAATTAGTAAAACTGACAACTGCAAACATTAAAATAGAACATTCAAATAAAATAAAATTAGAGAGCTTTTATAAACATGTATGTATGTATGTGTGTACCTATGTTACAATCATATTGCTTACAGTACGTTGGTTTGTGTGATTGTATGCACCAGACCTTCACCTTGGTCATCGTCATCATCTTCGTCTTCGTCGTCATGAACATCGTCCGTCAGAACACGAGGATTCGTTAGCTGTGCAGACCCACGAGCATAAATCACTCTCGCGGCTTGATCGAGGAAGAAGGCAAAAGAGGAGCGGTAGGTTAGTCTCCTCCTACCTGTACTGGCTCTTTTTTGCTACGTTGATTAATAATTAATTTGCGTTGCCTGTGAGTGCCTGCGGTTGTCGAACGCAAGAACGAATGATTCCGATGCCAATGATTTGGCTCGACTGACTACCTGACTCCTTTATAATAAACGGCTTGTATGTGTCCATTGCTACATTCGTCGGATGTTATATCGAAAAACGCGCCCAATTTTCAGCCTCAGCTCAAGCTGATTGCCTTAACTCATAGGATTTCAACATTTCTTTGAATCGGTCACTAAATTCGTTTTGCACAGAGCCGTATGTATTTAAAAGCAACCAAAATTAAACTTAAGCGGAGAGAAAATAAGTTTTACGTAATCTAAAATAATTTAATTTTATGTTGAACTAGAATTATATTCCCAAAATGCGACAGGAATCAACGCTTTTATCTAAAGCGTTAATGTATGCGCGCCTAATACATATTTCAAGCACACTATCCGTCATTTGAATTTAAGCAAGTGACGCCCATAATTTGATGTGTTTATGCGCCATTATTAGCACGTCATAAGTTAGAAACAATAACAACAATCAAGTTGCCGAAACTTGCCATAATGGAGACGCACATGCCAAGCTATCGCCGGGGTGCTCGAAAAGTTACCATCAATCAGACTGTCGGCAGAGTAGGAAGTCTAAAGGATAAGCAAATAAAGGTGATGCAGGGTCGACAGCTCCCTCTCGCATATCGTTTATTTATGCATAACGTGAGGTAAGGACGAAGCCGTAAAGTGATTTTAAATGGGCCGCGCAGGTCTTCAATTTGACGGCGGTGACGACGATGAAGTGAAGTGAACTGACTGGTTGGATAGCGAACTCAGTCGTGGACGGCCATGGTGACTATTAAAAAATGGCGAAATAATCGAGAATCAACCAAACACCCAGTAAGTAAAGCAAGTTATGTGCCGATTTTGGATACTCTGCCTTTCATGTATTGTGCCATGTACCTCTTTGAAAAGTTGCCTCAGGTGTAACAAATGAACTAAAAAATCTTCTGCCAAAGGGTAAGTAATTTGAAAAGGTAAAAGTATCTTGTGGTATTGAGTATGGTATTGTGGTATTGGGTATACAGTTAAAATGTATGTATGTAAATCAAATTACCTTATTTTAATGAACCATTTTAAATTTACACCGACTTACCACATCGGAGTCCAATCCGACTAGAAATATTGAAGTTAATTTAGTACTGTTTAAGACCAATTGAGGCAATATTCAAATTTCAGTCAACCGTTTCAGTATCTGCATCAGCAGCCTGTCTTTCCCGAGGACATGCATGTATGTATACAAAGATTTTACTTCATGCAAATTTAATTCATAGATATTGCAGTCAAACCGAATACGGAATTTTTATGGTTTCAGCTGAAACAGCTTTGTAAAGGGTTCCGTTCTGCTCATTCTCCATACTGTCTCTCAATAGTTCCCTAAACTGCTTCGTGGAGTAAATCTAATTTCGCTGGACAAGTGACTGTCATTGCCGATATTTAGGTGTTCTGCACCAGCCCGGTCTTTGGCTGTACCCTGCATACTGTACAACAACATGATTGTTAAAATCGTCAATCGTGTCGCATGGCCGGCACCAAACTTTTCGAATACGTTGCATACGATTCGATGCCGTAGTGTAGTACATTGGGGCGAAATTAGTGTTGAAATGACATAGCATTTTTAAGTAAGTATTTAATATTAAAGAAAATATAAATCAAGCCCTGGATTTAAGCCGCCTCGAGGTCAATCTTCCGATTATTTTAACTCTAAAAGGCGGGCAGGTTGTCTGTATATCTATTCCAAGAACAACTAAGTTCTATCATCAGCAGACTTTGCAAAAGAAAAATAGAATTGCAAAACAAAAACCGTTTTCTATATGGTCCAATATACCATGTATGAAATGAAATGGTCATGAACTTGATTTGTTAATGGCGAAGCTCTTACACTAATTTTTCATAGTTGATTCGTACAAACGTTTATAAAACCCTTGAAATTCGCCAAATAATTCTCATTTTTATACACGTACAAAAATATATACATATGTAAACGTTTAAAAAATATTTTTGTTTTTTACGTTTATAGGTGCATGTTATGTGCCACTGTGACAACAATGGTTTCTGATTAGTCTTCATGTCGTAGGCCATCATTTCACAGTCGATTGGACAATAGCGACGTTGGTTAACCTAACGCACCGGCCTAACTATTGCCAACGACCAGCGCTTGGCCTGGTATTGGTGCATGAATGTGAATGTACGTCTGTGTTTTAGAAAATAAAATTGCATTTTCATGAACCTTTGCTTGGGAAATTTATCTGCCGCACAGATTTTACAACGGACCCGAATGGGGCACGCACATTGCATAAGACCCATAAATAGCTTCTCCCGGTATGGGCGACCAACCAGTAACAACGTCAAACCCTTATACTCCAACTCCCATTTTCAATCTGGCCATGCGGTGGACATGCGTTTTACGAGTTGGCTGTGGCGACATCAGCTGCATCAAAAACTGAAGAGTCTGGTTGAGAGACAGAGAGAGAATGTTCATGGGGTGGATGGGTTTTTGAACTCACTCTCATTCGGGGTTACAAAATAATTACCAGAAACTGAGCTTACCGGCATCTGTGATTGAGTTAGAAAACCAATGCTGTCTTTTTGATTTTTTGTTTTTGAGAGGGTTATGGGTTAATTTAAAAATGTAGGTGTGGAACATTGGTCTCATTGGCTTGGTCCGTTTTTAAGCTAATTTAACCAGCAAGCCAGAATACAAAGCTCATTTGCTGCCCCAATCACATTTGGTAACAGGGCTTCCGAAATCTAACTCACGCTTGGCAAAAACAGCTGTGCCTAGTAAAAAACTTAATCATTTTTTATGCCTATAAATTTTTTATGTCTATAAACTTTTCAACTAAAACACCTTTTTTACTAATAGTAAGACATCGTTAAGCGTCTTGTTTCTATACCGTGCACCCAAAGGTTGAAATGGTATATTAACACTCACGTTTTATACCATTTTTACATGAGGTTTGTTTCACAAAGTAAATTCTTTTTAATATCAAGCATTTGATATCTCGCTCACTTATGCTCACCAATATCAAACTCCGCTATTTTCAGACCGATTGTGATCAACATCAACTCGGCTGATTGGTGTTCATTCGTACAGACGGACACAGCTCGGTCTATCAATTTACTCTATTATCTATGACTGCAATAAAATTAGTAATAATAATAATAATTAATAGTAAACCATTTTTGGAGAACTAAAGTGATTAGAAAATATGTGTGAAAAACGAAGTGTCTCATCATTATGATAAGCACTGTATTTGATTTTGGGTTGGGACTTAGGGCTTGATGCATCCGTGTACATATGTATGTACATACATACATACATCGATGTCGCAAAATCTAAGTTTTGTGGATTATGAACGTTCAACGCATTACGATCTTTTATGAACCATTATTTGTTTCTTTTATTGAGGATGTTCTCCTTCTGCAAACCTGTCGTTACCCGGACAATCAGCAGAAAGTATGATACATTAACTTGTGGAGAGATGTGGTGTTAGCATTATCATGTTGTGAAGTTAGACTTCGTTACGACCTGCTTATTTACATGTAAAATTTTTGTGAAAATTTTGAATGCGATCGGTCACGTGGGTTTCCCGCTAGAGTGCTCACCGACTTGGAAATTGCTGTTCGTCAGAAAATCGACTTAAAGTTTCCAATACTAGACGAGCTTTACTGAAGGCCAATGAGGCACACCGCATTCTTCAACGGCAAATAATTGAATCAAAAAATAAAAAATATTAAAAACAAAAATTTTTGATAAAAGAGTCGTAAGTTAAAAAGGCAAAGAATGGTTGAGTAAAGTTAACAATTGGGTCACTGTCCAGCTCAATGGCGCTAAAAAATGTGTAAATATCCGAATAAAAACGGGGAAAGCATATAAAACGGAAGAGAAACGCGGTCCACAGGAGGGGGAGCAAGTGTTGGAAAGCCTGGCAGCCACAAACGATTGAATGATTTATTTTTGACAGGTTTAAAATTTAAAATTAAATCGGTAAATCAATTTTTGACAGCAGAGGCTGCTACAAGGCTGCCAACAAACATCAATGGCCTTTGTTGCTGCTCTTTGGCTAATGATGACGATGATCTTAATGTGTTAGTGTTTGTGTTGAATGAATGGAGAGTATGAGTAGGTACTGACTGTACCAAAATCAAGCGCCGACTTTTGAAGCTTGTCAAAGAGGCTGGTGCTGGCACGCAAATGCCAACAGTTGGCTGGCTGGCGACAGTTGCCGCCGCTGCTGAAATGTTGTCGCGACGTAATATTTCAGCCACAGTGTTGTTTTATGTTTCGCTATAGCTGTCCTTGAAGCATTCAGATGAACAATCAACGAAGTTTTTTGATAACATGGAAGAGGATATGGTTTGCTGCCATTAGCTGTTATCACCTTAACCTAGATTAGTTAGTAATAATACCTACATAATAACTAAACGATCGGCTACTATACTTATTGTTAATTAATATATAATTTATGACATTCGATGTGGGATCAGACATCAGCTTGCTCATAATATTTCGTATACCTACATACATATACCAATGTACATACACTTAATATTACTTTAATACAAAATAATCATTTATCGGCTTTATAGAATGTGCACAAAATGGGCAGTTGGAACGTTATAAATTAAAGGCCACTTTTTCTAAACCAAAATTTGACATAGAATTGAACGACACATACTCAGGCAAGAAAGTTCATATCAAAATGATGTACCTAATGAATCTTAAGTATTTTGAAGTCTTATTATACCCTTGCAGAGATTATTATAAAATTGGTCAGATCTTGGTAACGCACAGAAGCAGACGTTTCCGACCCCATAAAGTATATATGTATACTCTTGATCAGAAATAGAAGCTAAGTCGATAAAGTCATTTCCGTCTGTCAGTGTGTCCTTCCGTGCGTTTGCGTTTTACTCAGCCATTTTAAACGCTATCAGACTGAAATTTTTGGTTCTGTTCCTGGGACAGATCAAGTATGAAAATCTTTAGGATCGGACGGTCCGATATAGTGATATCATATAGTTGTAGGTGAAGCAGTTGGAGTATCGCTGAAATTTACCCATGTGATAGTATTGGATAGTATTGCTCAAAGAGGAGGAACTAGGCTGGTGCGAATCCAGAGCCGCTAATTCGTCATTTAAGGGCAACAATTCCTTAAATGTGCCTGATTTGCACATTTGACCAATTGCAGTATATACATGGTGTAACCGATTGTATGGTTTTTATATTTCGTCGTGCCGCATTCTTTCGATGTTTTGTATGCCCTCCAACAAACGGGGTTTTGCGGTACAGATTTTAACGATTCGGCCTTCACCCCTCCGTGTTTCCTTCTATCGTCTTCTACCATTTTTAGGTAAATTTTTTCCATTGGACAATTGTCCTACTGGACATTCCATGCTTATCATGGGAACTTCTGCTCCATATCTTTCCCAGACTTAATTTACAACAAATTTACACGTATTAAACATTTGCCGACGATTCTGTACGAATCGGTATTGGCGTTAACATCGAAAATCAAGATCCTTGATCAATGTCGCTAGATTACTACAGAAGGTACAAAGTGCTCTATGAGCGAATAAAAATTCACACAACTCATCATCCGTCATTTTGATGTTTTTTTGTATTTACTTTTGTTTTTGAACATCTACATATATATTTTTTTAAATTTTTTGCCTCATCTTTTGTTGTTTTCATTTTGAAGTTTATTCTGAAATTAACTCTTATTTGTTTTTAGTATTTTAAGATATATTTTTAATCAGTATTTTAAGTCTTATTTTTTTTTTTTTTTTTAATTGTAAGATCCCAATTATTTGCAAGTCTTTTAAATACTCACGCATATGTCGAAACCAGTATTGTAATATCGATTGTTAGTAATAAGTATCGATTGTTAGTAATAAGTATCGACTGTTAGTAATAAGTATCGATTGTTAGTAATAAGTATCGATGGTTAGCGATAAGTCATCGATAGGCGACGAGACAGCGGGTCTCTTCTCTTCCGGCAATGCAACGAACCAGTCGCACTCGCGGAGAACTAAAAATAGAATCTTAAGACTCTAAACTAATCCTTATCTTTTTAACTCAATAAATAGGTGTTTACAACTCAGAAGTGGGGTGACCACCCGAAAGCCTACATATTTCGGGACACGGCAGGCCACACGTTCCACATCTAGGACGGACGCCTCCACGCCCACCGCTGCTGGTATACCCACTGCTGTGACTGCCGCTGCGGTACCGGCTGCCACTGGAGCCGCCGCTGCTGCAGTACCGAAAGCTGCTGTGCCGACTGCAGCCACATCCGCCCCTGCCGGGCCCGCCGCTGTTATACTCGCCACGGCTGGGCCAACTGCTGACATACTCGCCCCTGCCGGGCCAACTGCTGACACATCCGCCCCTGCTGGGCCAACTGCTGCCATACTTGCCCCTGCCGGGCCCACTGCTGACACATCCGCCCCTGCTGGGCCAACCACTGCCGCATCCGACCCTGCTGGGCCAACCGCTGTTATACCCTTGCCCCTGCGGGGCCAACTGCTGCTATACTCGCCCCTGCTGTGCCAACTGTCGCCATACTCGCCCCTGCCAGCCCCGCTGCGGCTATATTCGCCCCTGCTGTAACCGCTGCCGCCGCACCCGCCCCTGCTGTACCCACCGCTGCGGTGTCCGCCGCTTACAGGCCACCTCTGCAGACTGCCGCCGCTGCACCCGCTGCCGCCTCTGCACCCGCTGCCGCCTCTGCACCCGCTGCCACTGCTGTACCCGCTGCCACTGCTGTACCCACCACCGCTGCCGCCTTTGCACCCGCTGCCACTGCTGTACCTGCCGCCGCTGCCACATCCGCTGTACCTGCGGATGCTGGTCCTGCCGCCCATATGTCTGCCATGCGGGCTGCGGCCTCGCTCGCCGCCCCCGTCACTGGTCCCAACGCGGACCCATGGGAAGAGATGCCCGCTTTAGTGCCCTCCGTATCGACTGACGCGGCCGCCATCACTCCGGCCACTTCTGCCTCCCCCAGCCTGGATGAGCAACTGGTGACGCTGCGGAAACAACATGAGTTGCTACAGCTACAGCATCAAATCCTCAAACTGCAGCAGGGGATAGACGAATCCCAAGCACCGAGGCAGCAAGTCAGTGACGTGAGTGTCATTGAGAGCATGGTGGCTCGATTTTCAGCGGATAACGCATACGATGTGAAGAAATGGCTGAACGATCTAGAATACGCATTTGAAATTCTGCAGTTGAACGACCGCCTACGTTTGGTCGCATGCCGTCGTATGCTGGAAGGTACGGCGGCGGTGCTGCTGCGCACGGTATCGGTGCACAGCTACGAAGAATTGAAGGCAATCCTCTTGCGAGAATTTGGACGCTCGTGTAGCATCGAGGAAGTGTACCACGCTCTGCGGGGCCGGCGCATCAAGGCAGGCGAGGGATGTTTAAGATTCGCAATCGAGATGCAGGAGATTGCCAAGAATGCTCCGATTCCGGAGAACGAGCTGGTCGACCTGATCATTGATGGATTGAGGGACAACTCTACTCGAGTCGGCATGCTGTACTCAGCTCGGACGATGGCTGAACTGAAGCCCCTACTGGAACGCTACGAGCGCCTCCGTATGCAGGCCGCTGCCTCCAGACAAAGCAATAGCGTGAAGGCGCAGACAACAACAACTGCCTGGGCGCCTGGAAACAAATCGTCAGGCACCGTCACGAGTGAGACCAGATGCTTCAACTGCTCAGGATGGGGGCATTACAGGAGTCAATGCCCGAAACCAATGAGACCTCCGAATTCATGTTTCAAGTGTGGCATAGTGGGCCACATCTACAAAAACTGCCCGTCTCGAATTGGAAATGCCACCAATATCACTGCTGCCGCCGCAGCTGATGAAGCAGGAGATCGACTAGACCATTTACAACTGGTGAGTGTTGCTTTTGTTTGTGATGAAGTGCAAGATAGGAAATTTATAGATATGTTTTCTCTCCTTGATTCGGGCAGTCCAAAGAGTTTTATCCGTCAATCTGAAGTCCCCTCCAACTGCCGTCTTACCCCCCGTACATTGAACTGCCGTGGTTTAGGAAATAGCCAACTTCGGTCCTTAGGCCAAGTCCAGTGTAGAGTTCGCCTCTGCAACACACAGACAATACATACGTTTGAAGTACTGACGAACCAAGCAACCGAACTGCCGATGATTATAGGTAGAGATCTTCTGTATAAAATTAATATTAGACTATGTAAACTGAAAGAACTGAAATATGAAAAAGAATCGTTGATACTCATGAATAAACCGACTGAATGTATAAATCCAAAGCTTACTGCTGTTCTGAAGTCTTTTAATATATTGAGGTACTACCGCACGACAGGAATGAGATTGTATCTGCCGAATTGTTGTCTGATTCTCCCCTTCTAGAAACTTCTGCTGTACCTTCGGAAACACTGAATGATGCACTTATGGCGATAAATGCCATTGAGCTCCCTGCTGTCAGTGAGTTAGACTTTGATATAGAGCCCACGTTACGGGAAGAGCAAACCGCAGCCCTTAAGTCTATTATTTCCACTTCGTATGTACAAGTTGATCCAGATTTAATCAAGCCCATGAACTATGAGATGAAAATAGAATTGACTAGCCAAACTCCGATTTTCTGCCACCCCCGCCGTCTGTCGCACCACGAACGCATCGAGGTGCGTGAGATTTGCGACGATCTCTTGAAAGCTGGTATTATTCGCCACAGTAGTTCTCCTTACGCTGCCGCTATTGTCCCTGTCCGGAAAAAGGACAACACAATGAGGAAATGTGTAGATTACCGTCCCTTAAACAAAATTACAGTTCGAGATCATTTTCCGATTCCTCTGTTAGATGATTGCATTGAACATCTGGGTGGCAAATCATTCTTCACTATCTTGGACTTGAAGAACGGTTTCCACCATGTGAAAATGCACCCAGACTCGATCAAATATACTGCCGTTGTAACCCCTGATGGCCAGTTTGAATATGTACGCATGCCCTTCGGACTTTGTAATGGCCCTTCCGTGTTCGCTAGATTCGTTTATTTTGTCCTTAAGGAATTTATAAACCGAGGTCAACTGGTGATATATATGGACGATATTCTAGTCGCGTCGCATGACTTTGAAACCCACCTTGAGATTCTGAAGGAAATATTGTATGTGTTAAGAGTGAACGGGCTATGCCTGAAGCTGACTAAATGCCGTTTTGCGTATAGGGAACTAGAGTACTTGGGCTACTTAGCCAATTCCGCCGGTATCACGCCTAAACCAGCTCATATTCAGGCGATACGGGATTTGCCCATTCCAAGGAATAGCAAGGAATTAGATCGTTGCTTAGGCCTATTCTCATACTTCCGCCGATTTGTATCAGGTTTCGCTAAGATTGCGTGTCCGCTGTCCCGATTGTTAAGAAAAGATACCCCTTATGTCTTCTCCGAGGAATGCCTTGAAGCTTTCCGAACACTGAAGTTGAAGTTGATCGAATCCCCCGTGTTATCTATTTACAACCCGAAGTCTGAAACAGAGTTACACTGCGATGCTAGTTCAATTGGTTTCGGAGCAGTGCTCCTCCAGAAACAAACAGACGGTAAATTACACCCAGTGTCCTACTTCTCTAAGATGGCCTCCGCCGCTGAATCGAAACTACACAGTTATGAGCTAGAGACGTTAGCTATCGTGTATTCCTTAAAACGTTTTGAGACATACCTTAAGTTCATTCCGTTCAAAATCGTGACCGATTGTAATTCCCTTGCGCTGACACTGAGAAATGGTGGACATTCCGCCAAAATTGCTCGCTGGGCCCTGCTGTTGGAAAACTATAACTACACGATTGTACATCGCTCGGGGGTTGGTATGCCCCATGCTGATGCTCTAAGCAGAATAGAAACTGCCGCATACGTTGACGATATAAACCTCGACTTCCAACTGCAGTTAACCCAGAACCGGGACCCTGAGATTGTCAAACTCCGAGATGAGTTAGAGAAATATGAGATAGCGAATTTCGAACTGCGAGACGGAGTAGTGTACCGCCTTTCCTCGACGAGTGTACCCCAACTTTATGTCCCTTCCGAAATGATAAATCATGTCATACGAGTAGTGCACGAGAAGCTTGGCCATATGGCCACGGAGAAATGTTGCACACAGATCAAGAAGCATTACTGGTTCCCGTGTATGAAGTCTTATGTTAACAATTACATTAGAAATTGCCTCAAGTGTATCTACTACTCAGCGTCCGCTTCGGACAACCGTGTCACGCTACATAGTATTCCGAAAGTGCCCCTTCCGTTTGATACCATTCATATTGACCATCTGGGGCCCCTTCCGTCCATACGCTCTAAAAAAAAATATCTTCTGGTTGTCATTGACGCTTTCACCAAATTTGTGAAGCTGTACCCTGCCGTCACTACTAATTCACGTGAAGTATGTCAGACGTTAGAAACTCAGTATTTCGCAAATTACAGTAGACCCCGCCGAATTATCAGCGATCGAGGTACCTGCTTTACTTCCTCTGAATTTGAAGAATTTCTGAAGGCCAATAATATAATTCATGTGCTGAATGCCACTGCCTCACCCCGGGCTAACGGCCAAGTCGAGCGGGTTAACCGTGTTTTGGGCCCCATGTTGGGTAAACTGACGGAACCCGTGAACCACGCAGATTGGGTCCAACAACTGCCAAACATAGAGTTTGCATTGAATAACTCCGTCCACTCCACAACCAAATTTGCCGCTTCCGTACTCCTATTCGGAGTTGAACAACGAGGTGTGGTAGTGGATGAACTAACCGAACGGTTGGGTGAGAGAACAGGAGAGGTCGATGCCTCAGAGGTAGACGTCCGGAGAGTAGCCTTCCGTAACATTGCTAAGTCCCAAGAATATAATTCGGAGTATTATTCGAAGCATCACCCCCCAGCCGTTAGTTTTGAAGAGGGGGATTTCGTAGTTATTAAGAATGTGGATACTTCGGCAGGCACAAACAAAAAACTTATCAGACGGTATCGTGGTCCGTATGTGGTTCATAAAAAACTTCCGAATGACCGATATGTTATCCGGGATGTAGAAGGCTCCCAAATCACCCAACTACCATATGACGGAGTCCTAGAAGCCTCCAAATTAAAGTTATGGGTTGCCCCTGAGCAAGATTGCACTTCTGATAGCCAAACAAAGGCGACACCAGCCACTTAAGTTTCTTATTTACCCCCCTTGTTGTTAGCAATTGGAATCGAGGTCGATTCCTCGTCAGGACGGCCGAGTTGTAAGATCCCAATTATTTGCAAGTCTTTTAAATACTCACGCACATGATACAATTATACAAGGTAGTCCACTCGGCAAAATCATAGTCACTTAATATAAGTGCGAGTGAAAGAGCGTTGTATAGTGAGTGTGAGTGAAACGACTACACAGTGCGTCGATTAGCCCGCGCATGGTGCATGGGCCTAAAAGTTTCCTTAGTTATGACAAGAGTTGTAGTTTTTATAATTTAAATTTTATTAGTTTTGAATTTGACATTATTCTTTGTTTTTTTTTTGTTTAACAGCTATTCTTTTGTTTAGGCTCTTAATTCTAAAGAATATACGTATTTTAAAATAAAATTTTTTAATATTTACATTAATATCGACCTGCTCAGCGGCGTTTAACAATGTCTTCTTCACATTTTCTGTTATTGTAAATTTATCTTTTACAATATTTAAAAATATGAGTTCTAATTGTTTGATTTTGTTTTCTTGCGACCACTGAAGGGTTAACGCTCTAAAAAAAATCGTCCGCACACAACCTTTCAGTTCGACAAAATAAGGGACCAAAAACCGAACGAATTCGGCAGCCGAGTGGACTACCTTGTATAATTGTATCATGCTCACGCATATGTCGAAACCAGTATTGTAATATCGATTGTTTGTAATAAGTATCGATTGTTAGTAATAAGTATCGATTGTTAGTAATAAGTATCGATTGTTAGTAATAAGTATCGATGGTTAGCGATAAGTCATCGATAGGCGACGAGACAGCGGGTCTCTTCTCTTCCGGCAATGCAACGAACCAGTCGCACTCGCGGAGAACTAAAAATAGAATCTGAAGACTCTAAACTAATCCTTATCTTTTTAACTCAATAAATAGGTGTTTACATAATATATGTTTCATTTTTTTCGCAGTACTGGGTTGGGGGAATAAAATTTAAAATAACAACACGTTTTAAATTGGCCGCCAAAAAATACACTGTTCGAAAGACAATCTGGCAAAGTGAAAATATAGACTAACGGCATTCACCAACACTTAAATGCAATTCAGCGGATTTTTTAGTCGTTTTTCATTTTTCAACACTGAAATCTCGAGTAACTTAAGTAAATATTTACCAAACCGGAGGGCAGGGGCTAACTTTGACCGCGACGATGTTTTTATACTCAAAGCCGTCAAAGTGGAAAAACGTTTTATCTGCAAAGAGTACTGTTTGCGAAAGAACGGCCCACAATCTTAACATAGGAAAAAACAAAGTTTTTGATTAAAGTCACTGTTTTGCACCGATAGTTCCTATGGGGGCTATATGATATAGTCACTCGATCTTTATCAAATTCGGCACAGTCACAGACCGATCGTTCCTATGGGAGCTATCTGATATAGTCACCCGATCTTGATCAAATTTGGCACAGTCGTTTATAGCTATAATGAACTCACTAATATTAAATTTCACGACAATAGCTGAGAAAAAACGAAGTTATTGAGAAAAGGGACTGTTCGTGACTTTGCCGTTTGTAGAATATAGTGGTCCGATATGGCTGAATCCGAGATATACAACCCCAGCAGTAGCTCTGTAGCTCTTACGGTCTAGGGGGAGTTCGCGTTGATCCAGTCGGACGGACGGACGGACGGAAATGGCTATTTCAACTCGTCTCGTCGTGCTGATCAAGAATATTTATACTTTATATGGTCGGAGATGCTTCCTTCTATGCGTTGCACACTTCAGAACAAAATTAATATACCCTTTTTGGAAGGGTATAAAAATGAAGAAAGTAAGTCGTTTAGCCGACTTAGGTATACCATACACCAGTAAAACAAATATGTCAAATTTATAATAACAATTGAATTTAAGAATTCTGTTCTCACGCTTTTTACAAGCATATCTTAGTATCTCGCTCACTGAAGCATACGAGCACCCTAGCGCCCCCCTCACCCAACGGCCTTATGGAAATACGTTTATATGCATAACCTGGCTATTTTTAGTCCGATTTTGATCAAATTTGGGTATTTGCTGTATATTTATCAAATTTAAGTGTGCCAAATGGACAAGGTAGAAAAATACAGGATTATCACCTGACTTTTTTAATATTAGTAGTCCGGAAAAGGCTGGCAAAATCTGCGCATGTACTAGGCACATATACATACCAAATTTGGTGGCTCTATCTCTTATAGTCTCCGAGACTCATACGGACGGACGGACAGATGGACGGACGGACGGATGGAAAACGGACGGACAGACGGACCTGGCTAGATCTACTCGGCTGTAGATGCTGGTCAAGAATATATATATATACTTTATAAGGTCGGAAAAGCCTCCTTCTGGCCGTTACCATACATTGTGGCAACTTTAATATACCATTTCACCCTATGGGTATATGGTATAAAAAGTTTGTATCAATTTATTATAAAGCATGCCTAATCGTATTCGAACTGTTTTGGGATTTCAATAAATTGATGTGGCCTCCACTAATTGATCACATGCCATTTTTCCCAACATTTTACCTAATATTTTTTGATTATGACATTAAGCCTCCAATATTATTTTATCAATACATACATACATACCTGAGATATCAATACTTTCTAACCTAATCAGAAAAATGTTACGATAGAAAGACATATTATTGAAAATTTCCTTTATAATAGAACGTCACTGTTATACTACAATAATACAATTTTTCTTGCTTCTTTTATGTTTATTTGCAACCTATGCTAAATTTACAATAAGCAGGTCAAGTGGGTAAAATCTTTTCAGACGTCTGGTCTGCATGCTGTTGTCCAGCAGTTTGAGGGCTAGTGCATTATCATGGGTTTCTAGCCAGAAAAGGTACCCAATAAAATAGCTTCGAATGAAATACCTCCAGGTCTCTATGAATAGCTGAGTTGAGCACATAAGAAGACGCTTCAACAATGTTGCGTAGAAGCTTGTTCTGGAATCGCTGCAGAATTTCAATGTTTGAGTGACCCAGAGTTATACGCCATAAGTCGTACACTCTTCAGAATGACCTAGTAGTACAGCAATTTGTTGCAGGTGCTGAGCTCAGATCTCCTGCCAAGTTACCATTGCATCTTGGATAGTTTTAAATACAATAATAAATTGTCTTAAATAAAACTTTCCATAATTAATATTCAATTGGAAATTCGTAAAAAGGGATAACTTCCGTTAATTTACATTAAAATGTAAATTTATATGGCACTATTATTAGCATTGGCATTCCTCCATGTCTCGCCTAAAGTCGGAGACCTCTAGACAATTGCAAGTAGAATCAATTAAACGCTTCGCAAACAATGTATGGCAATTTATAGCAGGCTGTCATTGGGGCAGTGGTCAGTACAAACATGTAGGCCTCTGTAATTGTGTTATATTTAATGTGCACCAAATTTAAAGACATACATGGTCTCAAAATGGCTAAATGGCTAAATACAAAAGTAGGGTTGACAGCATATGTATCTTATTATACCATGCAGCCGTAGGGTTAAATAGTACATTAAAGTCGCCAAAATGTATGTCACGGGCAGCGTCAACAGACTGCACACATAGATCTCGGAGGCTATATGAGCTAGACTCACCAAATTTGATATGTAGACTCTTGCTATATGGACGAATAGAAAGTTTATTTATTATAAACTTTCTTTCAACTATCGTAATTAAACTTAGCTGAATACTATATTTAAATAAAATATCCAAGTTATGTGTATAAAGTCTTTCATTATACACTATGTGTATTTTTGTCGCCAAGAAATATGTAGTTTCAAAAACATTGATTTAATTTTTAATTTTGATCGATGTTAACTAAAATAGATTCCGATGCACACAGTTTTAACTAAGGGTGGGGCAAAATGACGCATTAATAGAAATTTAAATATGGCGTTTGAAAATCATAACTATATTTGAATAAAAGTCCGATATATAAATTAGTTATTGATAAAAACAGTACATGTGCCAGAATCAGATGGATCAGAATACTATATCATATAGTTGCCATACAAACTACAATAAATACAAACAAAAATAAATATGAAAGCCGATACCTTCGGCTATGTCGAAGTTTATATACCCTTGCAGTCCTTCATAACTCTTTTTCTGTAACTAAATTTATGAATGCACAGACAAAACATCAAGCATCAAAACATTAACAAGCTATCACTCTGTCTCTTTTTTTCGCTATATTCATTACTTCTTCCCTCATCCCTTTCCACATAATTATGAGTATACTCATAGGTACATTCATATACATACATACGTCAGCGATCGGAACGCATACATACAGTTTATGTAGTCTTACGTTTGTACGTGTGTGTTTATTAAACTTAAATTATCATTTCAATAGCTTTTAAGATGGCGTCGTGAATGTCCGGACAGATTTTATGATACCCTCTGCAAGGTTACTAAACTAAAGCAGGCCTACTACGACTTGAAATTAGTCATTAATGTTTTAATGTGCTATATATTTTCAAAATTGTTAATATTTTGAATCAAACCTTGCAAATATTTTATATAAAATTATAAAAGTATCAAATTTATCCCATGATTGTGTAATTAATTTATGCTTTAAAAAAAGCAGGCTTCCGATTGTAAGATAGACAAGGACAGTAGGAGGTCTGCTTCATTCCGTTCATTACAAGTGTATCTGAATTGCTCTATATGTATAAATGTATGTATGTATACATATACAGATACTTGATCAAGCTAGATACATATGTATATGTACATATTTAGATATTAAAATAACTTAAAAAAGATGACCAAGTAGGCGGTATTGGGAGGTCTAGCGTATTTCTTTCGCTTTGAAGAGCCAACATATGTTTATTTAGAATATCAAATCTGAAAGTAATTGATTTAATAAACTGTCACCGACATGTGGACCAGGCTGTGGATTGCCCTTGTCCTAGGTGCCCTTCCTTTTGATAAGTCACGATAATTGTAAATGTATTTCAAAGGTATACACTCGAACTCAGAACACAAAACTGACTGCAGTGACGTCCACGTTGGACAACATTTCATAAAGGGTTATTTGCTTCATCGTCTCTCTCATCCTTCGCATGCACAGTGGGTTGGATGTTTGCAAAACTCACAAGAGATTTAAAATATCAAACATTTAAAATATAATCCTAAAAGTTTTTGAAGTTTTTGTCCAGTTTATCTACGATTTGGGAGCACTATGCAGATAGATGCATGCTATGAAAACTGTCGGAATGGTGGTGGTTACATCGTCATTGATATCTCTGTAGTATCTCGTTAAGCGTTTTGTGCTAGCGGAAAATTCCGTATGCGTATGTATGTATATACATATGTACATTCAATCATACATACATACGTACATATGTATGTGTTTGCTTTTGTGTGAAATCCTTTATGTTGATTACATTTCTGAGTTTATTTTATTAAAAAAATATTCTCGCATTGCAAGGCGAGGATAAAAAAAGAGCCCACTTCTGCGTTGCTTTACTCATAGTATAGTCACAGTCAGTATTGGCAGCGTCTGTGGCCTCCTATCTTTACCTCTCCCGTTCTTCACTCATCATATTGTTCAGGCTGCCAAATGCACGTTGCATGTTCAGTAACAAAAATTTGCAATGCAATTGCCTGGCAGGTTGGCAACAATAAAAAGGTAGACTTTTTCCCTCTACCAAATTCTGCTTAATACACGAGTTGCAAGTATGATGAGTGCTTTCGACAGTACAAAATATTGGCTTTCTTGGCCGACGAAGGGGTGTGGAATTGGTTTCGAATGTGAACTTGATAAGTTCAAAAATTAATTTGCTCGTTTCGTTTACATGGGCAACTCTATGGAAACAAGCCAGGCGTTTCAATTCGATAAGACAGCTGACCTAATGTGCCAAAAACATACTAGTGGCATACAAAAGTATGTACATACACAGTTCTATTTTAACAAACCTATTTTGTACATAATATCGAGTGAGTGGGACCAATAAATCTAGCCGAATTCAATTTGCTGCTATACGTTATACTCAACTTTTTGAAAAATTCAATTTTTATAAAAGTTTTTATCCTTTAGTCATTACGTCTCAACGACATTCGATGAAACAGAAACCTGGCAGCTGCCACACAGTCAACACTTTCCGCATCAATTACGTCATGTTAATCCGAGTGTCTACTGCATGTCCGCAACCTGACCGACCATACATCACCCACTAACATGGTGTGCGGTCAGTTGGAGGAGGTGCAGCGTGCAGTGCAATGTGCACCAGTAAAAACAAAATGTCAACCCACCAACATTTCATCTGGACGTAGACATGGTAGGAGTGCATGCCAACAAACATTTCAATCATACACTTGGAGTGGGTAAAAGAGACCCATCGTCATCAGCAGGACGATGTACGTATCCAATGACGCGCATAGAACTCACACCGTCAGCGTTAAATGTGTTCGTGCCCGCAACCACTCACTCACTCACTCCAGGCCCATTCGTACATATGTAAGAAAACGAAACGAAAAGGCGAGAAAGATTACGGTTTCCGTCAAACCAAAAAAAAACAAAAAGGATTGATTTAATTAAATCCAATTTTATAGTTGAAAAGCACAAAGTGATGTATTACCGCTCACGTAGAATGAGGCAATAATCTTGGTAATTCCATCGGTTAGTTGGTGACGTGAATTTCAGTCCAGAACTCAGACGATTTAAATCAAATTGACGACTTCGAACAATTATTAAAATTATGAAAGTTGTTCCCGACTGTAAAAAGTTTTAGTTGCTGGCTTGGTTTATCATAGCTTCTTAAGAGACAAATGCATGTACCTATTTTCCGAACCGAAAAAAGTTTAAAACGTGAGCTAAACTGACTTTTCTATTTCAATTGTAATGTTGTAGAGTTAAATATTCATACATTTCTTAATATTTTGGAGAAGTAGATAGGGGTTGTGCCATGTTATCCGATTTTTCGTATATTCGCATATTATTTTAACCCCTCCCAGCATTTATCTCACCCTTTACGAAACACTGCCATGGCCCGCAGTGCATTGAAATCCACTTCAATCCATTGCGATGGCCACTGATAGGCAATGGCCGAAACCGAAGTCAGAGTCAGTGACGGCAGACGCAGGGTATTAACAGTCATTATTCAATGATATCTGACTGCGGACATTGCAGGACAGGGACATCATCATTTGTGTGGAAAATTCGGTCGGGTGTGCGTGTAAAATGGATCGATTTTACAGCCGCCTACTCAACCATCGCGCTATTTTCGTTGTTGTTTTTTTTGTTTCGGCAGAGGATCAAGCCGTCGAGTCGCCATTTTGGGGTATCATCGGACTGCGTATCCATATCCTTAATTATGATTATTGTTATTTTGGGCTCTGAATGTCGCATTTAGTGCAAGTCACAGTGCACAGCGCCCAGCTCCCCAAATCATCGTCTGGCACTTTATGCTGTCATAAATTTTGTACTTTGGTGGCTGCCAGACTACAAGTGGTGGACTCCCAAATGATGGCGAGACCATTACAATATCAAACGTACTTAGTCATCAGTGGGCCAAATATTTGTTAACTTAAAATCTTTATACTCAAAAATTCTAAAAATCCTAAAAATTATGTTTATCTAGTTTTCAATCTGTCTATGTTTTGTATTTTCAAGAAATTGAAGATTTTTAAAATTTACCTAAAAAAAAACATTGAAGGTGTGTCCACAACATTTACGGTACGTCATCCCAATGGAATTACAAACTTTACGCTTTATACATTAAAACTCTTCACAAACATTATATACAATATCAAAAAAGCTAACTTCCACAATCCCGAAGTTTTCATACCCTTGCTGTCCTTGGCAATAATATTTTCACATTTTGAAATTTATTACCCTTTTTATTCGAATTTTTCTTCTTCTTCCATCATTCCCTAAGCAAAGCACGGCACGCAACACATATATCCAATACTATCAATTGGTAAATTTCATGGGGATATTCCAATTTTTGCAAAAATGTTTGTTCTAAAGCTATATGATATAGTAGTCCGATCCCAAAGATTTTCATAATTTATCTTACCCGGGTAATAAAAAGAAACAAAACAAACTTCAAGCTCTTAAGATGGATGAGTAAAACGCATACGCGCAGACGGACTGAAAGACGGGCAGACGGACGGATATACGGGCATGGCTACATCGACTCAGCTTCTCATGCTGATCAAGAATATCTATATATGTGTGTTACAAACATCTGACCAATTTTATAATACCCTCTGCAAGGGTATTAAAACGAATGCGTTGAGAATTTAAATTCGTTGTTGTGGTATGTATTATTTATTTCTCAACATCTCATTTTAACTCAATTTACCATATTTGGTAAAGGGATATAAACATTTAGCCACTGAATAGAACGCAATGAATTGTATTTTTCTTTAACACAGATTGGTAGGTGGCGCGGCAAAAAATTGAAATAAACATTATCTCTGTACACAATGGACGATTTGAAAAATTGGTGGATTTAAATCTTCTCGTATCCGAGGTGTTCATATGGACGGACAAATAGATAGACATTGGTAGATCAACTCGATTAGTGATGATAATCAAGAATACATGGAGTTTCACCCTTTGGGTTTATGGTTTAAAATTTTGCTAACATATATAATGCTTTGAACGCCTCATTTGGAATTCGTACAATGCCATGGAGGGTTTTTGAAATAAATGTGCAAATGTAATCGTAATTTTCTCTCCTAATGGTGTGAAATTGTATGGAAGAGGCGGGGCAGGTCACGATTCATTGGACAAACATTTGAAAAATCATTAGTTTTTAGTATGCCTGGCAAACAATCAGAAAATTGCTACTTCGAATTTCGCACTAGTAAACGTGGAACCCTTTTGCTAAACAATTGACATGGGGATTGGTATATCGGTTCTGTTCCTTTTTTACGACATTCTGGATATTTCACACTCTTTTTTGCGCATCATAACGTATTCAAAATCCAATTGGATTCTATTCGACCGGTTATGGAAACTTTTACTTTCATCTTGCATGGCCAAAATGAAGCCAGAAAATTGAAAATAAAAATTCATTTTTCGCACAATAAAATATCGAGTTCTAGTTTACGCAAATCGAAACGAAAGTCCGCATCGTGTTTGGTGGAATTAGTTGCGCCTGAATTGGCGGCTATCCACCCTTCCCCTTTTCACTCATAGTAGCCGTGTCCACCAAATGAAAAAAGTCCATTCAATACAATGTTTTTGCCGCTTATTTTGCGTTTGATTTTATTTTATGTGTTTCTTTTTATTTTCCTTATTTCTTGGGTATCCTTTCACAGGCATTTTCACATTTTATTTGCGAATCGGAAGGCCGTGTTTATTCAAACGAAATTGATTTCAAAACGGATACTACCGCTGGGATACAATATATACATACATATGTACATACATACATACATTAAATGAGTTTTTTTTGTAAATGTATTGTCAGCCATTTCAGTCATTTTACGGATCAGTGTACAATGTACATACATATACATACATACATATGTATATATGTACACTGAAATTAAAATGATCTATACTAAAAACACCTCCAAACATTTACGTACATGGATGGTGGAAAAAGATGTGACATCTTTGGTCTGAGACAAATAAATAATAGTACCTAATAATAATAGCGACGTTCTTTTTTACCTGTCCTAACTTACAATGTAAAGTCATAAGGATGCCTATTTCTCCAAAATATTCTAAAAACCAGAGGCCCGGGGCTATGTAGGGTATCTTGCAACTGTTTTGGTAACTCTTTCCTTACCCATAGCCATCAAAGTGGAAAAACTTTTTATCTAAAAAGGCTAATTTTTGCGAAAGAACGGTCTACAATCTTAGAATAGGAAATAACCAACTATTTGATGAAAGTCACTGTTTTCCACCGATCGTTCCTATGGGAGCTATATGATATAGTCACCAGATCTTGTTCAAATTTGGCACACTTGAGTATATGTATAATCAAGCCCGGTCTGGCCCCGGGCAACCGGGCAAATGGCCGGTAGGCCCTCAAGGCAGGAGGGCCCTTATTTGGAAGATACGTTTGAAATTATATGCATTAAATTCTAACGTTAAAGGGCCTCTTGAAACTTTTTAAATTTTCAGTATTGAAAAACGTTTTTATTTACGAGATGAAATTTCATGTAGTAGAGTATTAGTTTTTAGTCACTAAGACCCTTCGTACGAGGTTCCCAGTAAGAATCATTTTTGTACCACAATTTATTATGGTACAAAAATGATTCCCTGGAGCCCCTGGCATTCACAGGCTCTGTAGAATTTCAGGCATTGTTTTTCAAAGCGGAGAAATTTTATGTAGCAGAGGACTTTACTAGGTTCTAATACACAAGGTTCCTAGTAAAAATTGTTTTTATATTGGAAAAGAAAGGAAAGAACACAAAATTCATAGTAAACAATTTTTTGTTTGTATATAGAATAAACAAAAGGCCCTGAGCTCCAGACGTTTAGGGGCCCCTTCAATTTCCTATAATTGTGTATTTTTTTTGGCAAGTCTGTGGCATTTTTTCATAATTAATGCTTCTCACATTTTTCTTAATGATATTTATGTGAGGTTAATATTATATTTAAAGTAGTTTAGAAGTTTAGATAGAGAAGCTGTTTGACGCAAAAGCATTTGGACTCTTTCTTGCTTATGGCAGTTCAAAAAAATAAAATTGAATCAAATTGAAGATGGACGAAATATTAACGCCTTTTCCTTACAGAGCAATTTACTTGAAAAACTCTTGCCTGTTTGATGAGTGTTAAAATCTAGTAAATTTACGCCTTAGGTGGAAGCGTATTGTTGACAAAAATATCAAAGAAGCTAACTTTGGCTATGCCACAGTTTATATACCCTTGGCAATAATATTTTTACATTTTGAAATTTCTTTTCCTGAAACTCAATTCATCAATGCACAAACAAAACAATCAAATTAATACTCTATTTACTACAATTTTTATACCCTTGCAGAGGATATTATCAAATTGGATAGATGTTTGCAACGCACAGAAGGAGATGTTTCCTAACCCATAAAGTATATATATTCTTTGGGATCGGACTACTACATCATATAGCTCTAGAACAAACATTTTTGCAAAAATTGGAGTTTGAAGCTGATCGGATAAATAGAACACAAGTTACAGTCAATATAAATCGGCTCAAATCTGACAGAAGA
This sequence comes from Drosophila equinoxialis, assembly GCA_018150345.1. Classification (NCBI taxonomy): domain Eukaryota; kingdom Metazoa; phylum Arthropoda; class Insecta; order Diptera; family Drosophilidae; genus Drosophila; species Drosophila equinoxialis. The sequence goes on from JAECWI010000656.1 coordinate 375,710, forward strand.
ATATATGATCAAGAATATATGTATATATACTTTCTGGAGTCGGAAACGTCTGCTTCTGTGCGTTGCAAACATCTGTCCAATTTTATAATACCCTCTGCAAGGATATAAAAAGACAAATAAAAATTTTTGTTTGTTTGTAAAAAGTCGTTTTTGTTTTATTCACATATTAGATGATAATTAATGTAAAACCTAAACCTGTGTACCTCTCATTTTCTTCGGAAATAATTTTTTCAAGCATATAGTATAGGGTACCCTTCTTGTATGCCCTTACGCCCCAGTCCGAACTTGGGCATAATAAACTTTACCAATATTAAATTTCACGACAATACCTTAGAAAATAGTTTTGAAAAAGTCACTGTTCGTGACTTTGATGCTTGTATGGGAGCAATATGATATAGTGGTCCGATCCGGCTGAATCCGAGATATACAACCCTGCACTATATACAAGCCTACATGCAAAATTTCAACTCTGTAGCTCTTACGGTCGAGGAGGAGTTTGCGTTGATGCTGATCAAGAATATGCATACTTTATATGGTCGGAGATGCTTCCTTCTATGCGCTAATCACTTCTTCCAAAATAATATATATGTATAATATATCGGATCATGTGGCGTCATCCAAATATACATATGTACATACATATATTTCCGCTTCTTCGCTTTCGTTTCTTCTAATTTTCTCTTATTCTTTGGCAGTTTTTGATGCGCTATTTGACTAACTGCTTGACGTGTTTTCTTCACAGTGGCTATAACATAAAATTTTACTATTATGCGTTTGAGCTGCTTTCCAGCATTTTAATACAACATTCGCTTACACGTCCATTCACGTCTCCACTTCCGCACAAGTGGAAGCTGAGCAGGAAAGAGAAGTGCAAAAAACATACAATTCACACAACAAAGGGCAAATAAGAACATCCTCTTTCAGGACTCGAAGTTTAGCTGAGAATTCATGGACATTCAAAGCGTCGGCGAAATTTACATTCAAATGTGTTTCGCTTAGATGCGAGAAGAGCCTGACTCCCGTCTGCGTGCTTCGGAAGTATGAGTATATACCTCAGTGTAGCCAATTCCCACGAGCAACATATGTTTAAAGCATGCAGAGGGAAAGGTGCGGAAAGTGAGTATGGGCAACAAAAGTATATGGAACGGATTTTTGATGAAATTTCAAAAAATTTCCCACTTAGCAGCAAAATGACTAACATTAAATTGATTTGCAAGCGAGCGACATGACGAAAGGAATCGTGAAGAAAGTCAAGTAGATGCCTCTCGGTGGTGGCTCGGGATTGGCGAAAATCAAAATTCCATGCACACTTGAGCATTTCATTTAGAAAGACTGAACTGCACAAACACATACGAAGCAACAAATTGTGGAAAGGGCTTGATGTGGGCACCAAGGGAGTTGCAAAATGGAATTCAGGTTTCCATTTTCCTCTTTTTCTTTTCATTCATTGGGCTCTGGGTAGTAATACAAATTTAAAGTTATGTGTTCCTGCACAAAGAGTCTTTCATTTATTTATTTCGTTACTCAAGATGTGTTTTGTTTGAGTTTTCTTACACACACAAATGATACAAATGTTTTGAATTTCAGGAAAATGAGAAATGAATAAAATAAAATTTTATTTTATGTGCGCAACGTATAAAAATATTTCGCCTGGTCCGCCTATTGTCGCTTTCCATATCATTAAATGTAACGTTTAATATTAATGGGTGCTAAACTTTTTATAATAAATTATAAATACGAAAACAGTGTTTTCACTTATCTACATAGTTTCGATGATCGTAATTAATATGAAGCAATTTTGCCAATATCGAAGATACTTGAGAATTTTGTATACCTCTATAAACAAATTCTAAGACGCGGTTTAAGGCTCATCAACTTCTTTTTCAAAAACTTATTTGAAAGAGTCGCATCCCTTTGAGTCATTTTTTGAAACAAATTCCCTTTACCATACCAAAATTCCAATGCATTTACGGTGATATGTTTTTTAACTGAGAATTGATAATTATTTTAACCTTTACTAAAGAACACCGAGAAGTGTTTTCGTACAATTTAAATTTATTTCGACACCTTTTTTATTTGAAGGAGTATAAAGGTTAGAGATAGAGAGCTCAATTTGAAAACAAACTTCCGACCCTTTGTCCATTTTGATGCCGTCCTGGCATTAAATTGTTGACGCATCAGCTCACCATCCAACTAGATTAATAAACGTATAAAAAAATATAAAATTAAACACAGATCTATCCACTTACCCTTAACCTGAAGTCCTTATCTTCGTCTTCTCGATTATAATATAGACTGACATTAAGCAATTGATTTAAAAAGTGTAATTCAAGGCGGTTTCTTCGATCTGTTAAATATCCCAAGATTACCAGGCTGAACAAATGGAAAACGGATCCGAATCGATCGTGAACAATCTTAATAATCAGTAAAGGCGACAGCTTCAATGTATTTTCAAAAATATCGAATGAGATTTTGTGGAGATCTGATATGGACGAGCTCATCCTCAAGCAGGTCATGATATTTACATTCGCAACTGGTACGCTCTCTTCATTTCTTAAAATGCCAGTGAGCTGCTCTAAATATAGAGCTAACTGAGTTTCCCAATCAATAACCATTATCTGATACAAAGCATAGGAAATGTAAGATATGTGCATTAGCACGCTCCAGTATAATTCACAGACCACAATCGTCCGATTACGAAATAGGCCCCACAAAAAATTTAGTGATGCCGCTACATACAAACTGATGTGTATTGGCACGTGTTTACTCACAGCATTACCGAAAATTGTTGTCATTTCTTTCGAAATTTCCAAAATGTTATTTAGAACTTTCACCTGTTGTTTTTTTGATAATATCGAAAATGTGTGATACATATTAAGGGAAACAGAGCAGTAATGAGACTTATCCAATATATCCACTCGCTCAGAAACCAAGTAACGTCAATTCTATCCAAAATATTGGAGATCAAATGTCGACTCAAAATCAAAGAAAGAAGAAGCTTTAGATCAGTGCAGAGCAACAATACTTTCAACAGATTTATGGCAAATTTATACGAAATTGATGTGTTAAATACATATCGGTTGGTTATACAACAATGTCGATATAAACACAATTGAAAAGCGCGACAAATCCAAAAGAGCACTCGACTACTTCGTTGGAGCCACATTTTCCGGCTTATAATAAACTATTCATACTACTTCTAGTAATGTGCTGTAATGTAATTGGCACTTTGGGAAATTACACATGCAAATGTTTACCAAAATATATCATATTAACAAATTATATAATGTATTCGCCATGTCAACTAATTAGTTGATTTCACTTAATTGAAGTACATACCTTAGCCAAATACATATGCTCCAATATATAAATATCAACGGTTACCTCTACATATTTGCTACCACATTCAACAATAAACTGATGACAGTTAATTTCTAGTTCATTATCGGGGTAAAATAAAACGCCGACAAAATGAAATGAAAACAAATGCGGTTAAGTAAATTTGTGGTGTGGGATTGTTGTTTTTAAACATCAATCAAAAAGCAACAAAAAAAGTATGTATTTTAACTGATATTCGAAATGACTGATTGATCGATCGATCGTCATCGTCAGTTGGCCAAAAGTTGGGAAGTCGGATTGATTAACACACAACAAAGGGTTGGCTTTGCCAGGTGGAGATGTGGGAGAGGTAGCCCAAGCAAGTGCGCTGCGTCATCCAGCACACGCAACACACAATCACCTCCTGCCACCTTAAAATAATAACAATAATAAAAAAGCAGTCAGCTTAGCCAGGCAGTTAGTCATTTGGACATCCGCCAGGGATTTGATTGATGGATGACTGCTGCCTAAAACAAGACGCAGTCACACAGATTTCGAAATAGGTCGGCTCGACTAACACCAAAAACGCCGTCGCCAGACATTCTCATAAGTTCTTAATTTCAACGGTATTTGAGTACAAGTTTATCTCGTACAATATTTTCATATAGAGGATGGCAGCATCAAAAGAGTTAGAATGGGTTGTTACTTTGATAAATGAAATAAATGTTGTTCACTAAAATAATAAGATACACGAAAAGTACTATTGACGGCCAGTCAATTTTGATGAAGGAACATTCATTTAAATATATAAAAATATGTTAGTTAAATGTAAAGAATTAAATATCCCATTGCTGTAAAAGATATACCGATATATCCGTAATTCTGTTTTATAAAGACCAGCAGAAGTCAGGACAGAGAAGCAGCATAAGACCATGTCAAAAAAAAAAAAAAAAAAAAAAAAAACAATCAAACGAAAAAAAGAAGCATTTGCGCTGTCCAAATACAGTTTAGATAATTTGTAACTCAACATTGTTGTCAGGCTGCGGCTGTTGACTGACAGATGTTTTGATTTGCTGTGGGAGCTCGGGAAGGAAAACTCATTTGCCCCATTTCGTAGAAATCTTTTAACTGTGAGTGGATATCTTATGTCCGCAAGATACTCCCCGAAATCAAAACAAATAGATATTGAGATAAAATGCCCAAGCAGCCAATTGAATTGCCGGCAAGTGAAATCATTGAAAGATTTATGTGCCATACTGCTGGTATTTACGGTCCGCTCCTAAATAATTTTACAGTATAAAATTTTTATTTTAGGCGTGCATTAAAAACACATGAAATTTGTAGTTTCTTAACTGAGAACAACCACTTACATATGTATGTGTCTACATTCTATCGAAATAACAAAGTGTATGTTTGTTTTTTTTCCCCTTCAAGAGAGTGAACCTAAATATATAGATGGAGCCCACCTTTATCTGTATGTACATCCACATATAATTTAGTTAAAGCCAATTAATGCCAAGAAGTATCGCATCTCCCGTTGGGTTAGGCTATGGAAACAGAAGAATTTCACTGGTCCGTAGCGAATAAATTGACGACTTAAGCTATAAATTTTGATAAGAAGCTTTTTTAAGAAAACAAATGATTCATTGCTATTGTAAGTGTATCTGTAAGTATACATTACATAGAACGAAGCCTTTTGGCTGTCTCATTTACACCATTTGACTCCGTGCATATTCACTTAACTTTGAGTTAAAAATTGCAACTGTCTTTTTGTTACATTCACTCATTCTGTCTCATTTAAAATTGCAACTGTACTTTTGTTTGTATTGAACTCTTCGATTGATTACATCAAAAGATTGATGTTTACGATTTGTTTGAAACTAATTCATACATATGCATGTTCACATAAGTACCTAACATATCAATTTCAAATTAAGATCATGATAGTTACTTGGGTAATTTAAAGTCAAAATGACATTACAGACAAAAATAATTGGATTTGCTTTTTGAAATTTATGACTTTTATACATATGGACATACATATGTACATATGTATGAGCTTGACATCAATCAAATATAATAATAGTAAAAATATTGATTAGTATGCCTTTAGTGCGCTCATGAATCAAACAACAAATTATATTTTTTCCCGTTACTTACTAAATACTTTTTGGCCTTTGGACACAAGTTACTCAATCAATTTCCTTAACCAAAAACTTAAGCCTCCCGGCACACGGTAGAATGTGTAGGAATGTGAATGAAACCAGAAAATGTCCCCAAATGATGGAAGAGCATGTGCTGGTGATCCATCTACCATCTATCATAATGCGGTTTAGGCCAGAATCGAGAATTAATCCGTCAAAATGTGCCTTTCACCGGCCGATTGCCAAATTCACAATCGATCAATAGGTGTTTTGGGAATGTTGGTCAGCTCAAACAAAGATAGAGCTTTGGGGGGGTTCAAGAAAAGTTGCGGTAGCTTTGCAGTGTAACGCCGCTCTCTTCTGCCAGGACTGGTCAAGCAAATTAAGTGATTTACTGCTAAGACCATTGATGGATGTGCCTACGAGCGTCCGGGCGCAGCAGACAATATGGAATAGTTGCGCAGCGTTGACATATGTACGTTTGTAGGCTACACACATATGTATGTATATAGAGGTCTAAGTACAGCCAGATTGGAACTTATCAATTACAAAAGGCAGCGCTCGGGCAATTAGCCAGTCAGGCCAGTCAGTAATGATCAAAGGGTTGCGGCATTTGGTGTTTGGCGAAGCCGCTGCTGGCGCCGTGGTACCCACCCACCAAAAGCACTAGCATTAAAATATGCATTTCGAAGTACCGTTGCGTGCCCTTTAGGCACATTGTTTGTATCTGTACCTACGTTTCTTGATTTACATCTGGCGCATTGTTTTTATAGTGATCAAAGAGCAGTAACCAGGCAGTACCAGTAAAGTAAGTAATAGTTAAAAAAGCTGAGTTCCAGGGCTAACTTTGACCGCGTAACTGCGTCACTCTTTCCTTACCTACAGTCGTCAAAGCGGAAAAATGTTTTATGTAAAAAAATGAAGTTCTCTCAAAAGAACGATGTGAATGTAGAATTCTATTTTATCGTAAGTTTATATGACCACTGGATATCCAATTATTCACAATGATCGTTTTGACCCGATTGAAAAAATCATAAAAATATTGTATTCACAGTTAAATATTGATTGAAATACTTCAACAATTTAAAAATTCGATACAAGTTAACAAGATCATAAAAATCTAATTTGCCTAAAAGTCAATGGCATAACTATTGCATGCCCATGTAGTCTGTAACCAGATGGGCTTTGATAAAAAAGACAAACATATTGAACACATTCCAAGATTTTATGGACCCACTGAACACGATTTCAGGGAACATTCAACTTCATACAGGGGAAAATACTTTCTCAAGACTTTCACATAAACAAAAAGCGACATAATGACAGTCAGCATCGAAAAAGAATCAAGGGATTGGATGGGGAAACAAGCAGTTTGATCGTCATTATTGAAGCTGTTTGCTGGACTCGGAGAGTGACGAGCGATTGTCGCCTGCGAGTGTCTATATAAAGTAACAACTTTATTGAACGTTATTTATTCGAGGGTGACCCAATAAAATGGGCATCTTTATAATGAAGCACATAAATAACTTCCCGAAGAAGAACAAAGCCAACAAGAAAAAAAAATTTAAGATGCGCAGGCGCAGTCAAAACGACAATAACGAAACAGCGCCTCATCGACCAATATGGAGACGAGGATCTACGCGATATAAAAGAACCAAAAGAACCAAAGTGATACATCTTATGAGTTGCTCCGCGTAAAGGATTCTACCATGGCTGTACTTAGTGTCCCTATTGGTTACCGGGAACCCATAACTGGTGATTGTTTCATTCTACTGGTTAAATCCTACTGGTAGATCATACTGAATATAGGATTCGCAAACTTCGGCACAGGCAATGTCTTGTCTCTTGCTATTCATTCTTAGGTATTACATTTTTCACCGCCTAAATTTGACTAAACTTCATATTTAGTGTGAAACCTTCGTTCGAGTCGTTCTTTCATGTTAAAGAAATCAATTGGTGTAATTATGCCAGCATGGTGCTGCAGTCGTAAATTAGCGCAGTGAGTGCTTTTAAGGCCGGTAAATAAGAGCTTTGAAATTAACAAAAAAAATTGCTAAAACCGTTTGGGGCGAAATAGATTATGTCGAAACTAAAAAGAAGCAATATTCCCACTAGATTCTAGTGGGATTGTCATCATAAAATAGCAAATGATCTTAATCACGCTTACATATTTTTGTCTATAATTTGCCTCCTTGTTCCATTTGTCCCATTTTTTTTTCGCCTAATGTCTGTTTAAAGCAAGACACATTTATCCCATTGTTGGTTTTAAGAATAATTTGTTTTGATTGACGTTAATTTATTAACTAATACGATCATCAAAATTCGAAACGTAAATCCAAGTGATCTTTGCGATTGTCTTCGTCATAATTTGAATAAATGCTTAACGACCTGAATTGTATTTAACCGGCTTTAAAAAAGTTTGCTAAAACCGAACTTGGATCAAAACAAAACCAGATTTCAGTTTCTACATACATAGATGTCAAACCGAACAGAAACTGTTCATGTCGTTGACAAGCCAAAGAACTCATGATCAATTAGTGGAATTTTTCTAGGTTTCTGTTGACTTGGTTCGAATTGATAATTAGCAACATCTTTGAACCATTTTTGAGGTATTCGATTTTGGATATCTCTACATATTTGTATAGATCGTTTTATCGCCTTGTGACCGAGTGGAATTTTGGTTATACCTGCTTTTTATGTTATTCAGGTTTATTACTTTAGTTAATTGTAATTTATTTGATTGATTTATCGTTCGCAAGAACACAAGGCAAATTAAAAAAAAAAAAAGAAAGAAGACGAGTTTTGCAATTAGCGCGATTCATTTTAATATTTCAGCTTTTAGTTTAATAATCTATAGAGATTTATATATATATTCATTTTCTATACATTGCAGAATTAAAAACCCTTCCCTTTAAAGTTCAACTATCTACAACCATTTCCAATGAACACTCAAGAGACGTAAGATAGTTTTTAGAAAAAGAAGGCTCCATTGTTGAGCCTAACCAAGTCGTTAATAATAACTGCTGAGTTAATTTTCAATCATTGCAGTTTTTCTGGGTTAAGCCATTGAAATGTTAGGCGTCGTTTTAATATTAGGTGAAAAATGTAGCACTTTTTCATATATCTCACTACTATACATTTTGAGATGAAAGATTTGGCTCTAGCCAAACTTTCTGCCATAGCTTTTGAGGCCAACTATGCACTGAAAATCTTTAATATTTCTTTTCTGCAATTTCAACATATTTGAAAAAAAAATATCAAAGAAGCTAACTTCGGCTATGCCAAAGTTTATATACCCTTGCAGTCCTTGGCAATAATTTTTTTACATTTTGAAATTTCTTTCCCTGCAACTGAATTCATCAATTCACAAACAAAACATTCAAATTATTTCTCTTTTTATAATAAATTTTTTTTCTTCTTGCATCATTCCCTAAGCAAAGCACAACACGCATACACATACAGTTCTTGTAGCGCAGCGTCTGTGTGTGTGTATGCATGTGCTCTGTTTGAGCAGCAAGCAGCGCTGTTTGCTGCCGGCAGCGCTGCTTGCTGTCTACTAGGTCATCATTTGAACCGATTTGTGTTGACTGTAACTTCTGTTCTATTTATCCGATCAGATTCAAATTTTGGGATCTGTCAATTTATGTCAAATACTATCATATTGGTAAATTTCATGGGGATACTCCAATTTTTGCAAAAATGTTTGTTCTAGAACTATATGATATAGTGGCAAATTTCATACTTTATCATCTCCCGGCTAAAAGTAGCTCAAATATGAAATTTTATTCCGATAGCTCTTAAGATGCCGGCGTGAAGTTGATTTGCACAGACGGACGGACGGACGGACGGACGGACGGACAGACGGACATGGCTATATCGACTCAGCTTCTCATGCTGATCAAGAATATATATACTTTATGGGGTCGGAAACGTCCCCTTCTGTGCGTTACAAACATCTGACCAATTTTATAATACCCTCTGCAAAGGTATAAAAAAAACGCCAAGCCCATGCCTACAAGCTTTAAAGCGGAAAAACGTTTTTCGACAAACGGTTCACAAACTTAAGCTTGAGCAGCGCGCCGCATAAAGCATGAATTTTAATCGCGTGTTTCTTGATAGCTATAGTATATAGTTATCCGATTTCGATTAAAAATTGGTGCTTATATCAAATGAGTCCGTTTACATGGGAGCATCACCGCCCCATTTTGCCATTTTTCTAAAAAGAAAAAAACGACAGGCACTTTGGAAAAAACAAACATGAAGATGAAAATGTTTAGCAATTCGTGTTTATAATAGTGTAAAGTACATGTATAAAAAAATATATTGCATAGCATTGATTGTAGGTAGTGGTATGCTAAAGTAACTAAGCCCACTGATGAGTTGGATAATTGCGAACTATTATTAAATAGTTCTGTCGGATTTCTTGTTATATGATTGGTGCTCTCATTAGGACTACATTAGCGAATTTTTTAACCGGTAATCGTTGATGAATGCTTGTCCCCATAAAATGAACATCTTCTGACTATATTGGTCGACATTTTATTGATGTGCGATGGCAAGCTGACAAGTCCTGTCCTCCATCCTTGCACTTGTTGCTCAAAACGAACTCACTTAATGCCTTTGAAAGAGTCGTAAAAATTTTACGATCAACCAATTAACCGATAATAATCGAATCACTTGGACCCACTTCATTCGCTTAAAGAGAAAATAGCAGGGAAGCAGGGGTAAAGGTGAAATAAGGCCGCCATTACCTCTGCTGCCGCATAATTCTTAGCCTGCTGTCGCCAACGGACTGAATACCGTCACCGTCATACGTCCAGTATTCCGACTGATGAGAGAGGACTGCTCCTCAGACTGAGGCAATAAATACTTTTACGATTCTATAATTTGATTTTTGGAATTTGTATTTAATATTTGTTTCTCTTCAACTGTGTTCTTTCTTCATAAACTGGCTTCGGTCTCTTAGCCACGCATACATTAAATTTTTATGTGTTTAATCGTAAAATTCGTTTGATAAATTATTATTTAGAATTTGAGCTAGGGGTAAGCATCCATTTGCCTCTTTGCTATGAGTATAAACCAGCGGATTAACACAGCACCCAATACTTCGTTCTTATGAATATTTGCATGTATGTACATATGTATGTATGTACATATGTTAGTTAAACTATGTATATTTATTTAGTTGCAGTTGGCTATTAATAATTTGAGCTAGCAATTTGTATCCCTGAATCACGTTCCCAAGAAAGAAACGTCAGAATTGTTTTTTTTTCTTTTGTTATAATATAACCTTTTCAGAAAGTAATATAAATTTGGTCAGATGTTTGTAACGCAGAGGAGATCGCCCCATGATTTTAGGGGCGCCGAACGAATATACATAATTGTTAACATAATTACAATATTTAGTATGATTTTTATTTATCCGAAATGGATGGGAGAAAATTTATAATTTCCTTTAAAAGGAGAAATTGTAAATCAAGATTGGCTTACCTACAGCGAATAAAAGAAGTCTGTATTTTGGTTCCCAGGCTTAGTGTTTGGAAAATCTTCAAGCCAACTCGCCGATCCAGAATGCGGATTCTCAGTCTGGTATTTTAAAACAGGTCCTGAAATACGCTTTCACTTTGAAATACAGCAGGAGTATATTATTTTTCAAATAAAATTCAAAATTAAGTATGTACAAATCCAACTCAGAAGTCAAGTAAAAAATGTAATTGTTCAGGCAATCAAAAAACCCGTATATTTTGCAATATCATTTCATTGCACGCCATAAAAAAAATTAAAAAATGAAGTAAGACGCCTAGGCGATTTAGGAATACCATATAGCAGTAAAACAAATGCTGCATAGCAAATGTATTTACGTTTTTTTACAAATTCTGTTCACATTCATACGAGCACCCTAGCGCCCCCACCAGCCAACGGCCAACTCCGGCTGTTTGGATCCGTTTATATGCATAACTTGGATATTTTTAGTCCGATTTTGATCAAATTTGGTATTTTGCTGGGTATTAGTATCAAATTTAAGTGTGCCAAGGCCTAGGCGTTCATACGGACGGACAGATGGACGGACGGGCATGGCTAGATCGACTCGGCTGTTGATGCTGATCAAGAATATATATGTATATGTATATATGTACTTTATGGGGACGGAATAGCTTCCTTCTGGCTATTACATACATTTTGGCGACTTTAATATACCATTTTACCCTATGGGTGCATGGTATAAAAATAGCTAGCTGTATTGCTCACTTGTAGTAAAATGAAGTAAGTCGACTCGCCGACTTTAGTACATATAGAAAACCAAATGTACATATGTATGTCTGTTAAATTGTTTTTACATGCTTCACACACGAGCACTCTAGCGCCGCCACTAGCCAAAGGCCGATTCTACCCTTATGAACCGCGTAGAAAAATATGTTCATACGCATATTTTGCATGTTTATAGTCCGATTTCAATATAATTTGGTACTTTGGTAGAAATTGATAAGATTAATTAATCTGCCGATTAATTTGATGGCGATAGTCAAAAATAGCAGCTGGTAATCGATTTTTTCTAAATTATGGAGGCAGAAGTGGAAAAATATTAAAATATATAAATATTGGGCGTATACTATACAAATTTACATATTGAATTTGGTGACTTTAGCTTTGTTACATAGTTTTTGAGAAAATCGGTTTTATTTCATTTACGGGGCGGAATTGGCGTGGCAAAAAGTTTGAGCAATTAGTTTCTGCACGCTAGCTAAACGAGTATATAAACCAAAAATTGATGTCTCTAGCTGCTATACTTTTTAAGTAAAACAGTTTTATGTAAATTCTGGAGGCGTAAGGGGGCGTGGCTAAAATTCCATTTAACTCTATACATTTACGTACTACACGAGTATTATTATTTATCTTACTTCATGATAATATTAAAAATCTTGAAGAATCAGTTTCAACTTAAAGCCAAAATTTCCAAATAAAAATGAATAGATCTCATTACTTATTCGATAATTTTAAAAACAAAAGAACTTAAGATGTACGACTTATCGACTGATTTTACTAACGGCCGAAGTTACTGCGACTTCTTCAAGCTAGATCAGAGTACAACTATATAACGAGAGAAGGGAAATCAACACCAGGGAATTAGCGGTAAGGACTCGCACTTTTATCTACCTTCACGCCGTTTTTGATAACATTTAATTTAACTTTAAGGATGTTTTGAAAATTGAATATACATACGTACGATATACAAAAAGAAAGAGAGCGTATGTTTAATGAAATGCTTTAAAATTTCTTCTGAAAAAAACCTTGAAATCGCTAAAAATTTAATTGTTTCTATAGCCAAAAAAATAAGAAAGTTTTAGTAAAAAAAAAAAAACCGAGGCACACACTCGAAACCCACCCTTCAGACAAAATATGTATGTGTGTATACGACAATTCAACCCTTTCCACAAAAGAGTGCATTGCTTGCACGCCCCAGTGAAACAATAGAAGAAAAGAGACAATGCACAAAAAATGAAAAAAAAAAAAACTGGTATGTCAAGTGAAGCGAAATCTATGTGTGTATGTATGTATGTACATACATACATACATACATACATATGTAGTAGAAGAATCAAGAATCTGCAAACGGTCGAAGAAGAGGCCACTGCGTGCAACGCAAACGATGGCAAGGGGGCTGCAAAAGTTTCAAGTATGTAAGTGCTGTCTGGAAGGCTCCGAAAGCTGAGGGTGACAACCAGCAGGAAGAGGAGCACAAGCAGCCAGTCCAGAACAGGTTCAGGGGGTAACAATAGCTAAAGAGAGACAGGTAGAGAATGACAGAGAGAGAATCTGGCAGCAGCGAGCATCAAATTGACGAGCCGCCGCACAACAGGACAAAAAGCGCAAAGCAAAAGTTGGCTGCTACCGTTTTAGCTATTTATTTAGCAGTTTTACATTGTCATTTCAAGCATACATATGTATGTATGTATGTATATGGTTATATATATATATATATGTACATATATATTTATATGTATACATCTGTATGTTTGTATATACAACACATACATACACGCATACAAAAACACCCGCGCACTGCAAAAGAACAATGTCAGACAGAGAGACAAAATGTCGAAAGTGCGACAGCTGCAGCCAGCAACAACGGTGGCAGCGAGTCCGCAAGAAATACAACAACAAGCAAACAGCAACAAATTAGAACGGGCCATCTCACACGTACACACACAGTCATACGCAACGAAATTAAACATGGTAGTGTGAGGGAGTCAGCGCATGCGAGCGAGAAAATTTGTTTTGAACTGTCATAAATCTTAATTGTGTCGGAGTGATGGAATCGGAGTGATGGAATCAGAGAGCGAGACAGACAGCCAGAGAGTACGAGAAGTAGAGAGAGGCAGAGAAGCAGAGTCATTTCCCCTGCGCTGGCTTCTCGTTTGTTCCACTTCCATTTTGTTTACAGACTGCGCACACTCTCTCTTTTGCTTACGCTCGCCGACAAAAATTTCTCTTGACACCCGCGCGTTTTCAGTCAACAAAAAACCGTTACGGCGTACGATCATGCCTGAAAAAGCTCCGTCGGCTGGTTAATCGTCGGGAAATTAAAACGCGTACGTAGGCGCGAATGGAGTTAGTAATACTAACACAAGCAACATCTATGTAACTAGAAGTTATGAAGAAAATATAACAAAAATGTCAATATTAGGCGATTACAGTTTGCTGATTTAAAAATTCTTTTAATACAAAAAGCTGTGTAAGTAATTAATTAAAAGTAATCAACGAGTTGTCGCCGCAACGAAAACTACTACTTGAGCAGAAGAGGGGCACATCTTAATCATTGCGATTTGTGTCGAGGAGAACGTGAACTAGTGGGAAGCTAAAACATACAAAAAATAAATTTAAAAGAAATATATAAAAGGAGCAAAGTAATCAACACGCAGCGCTGTCGACATTCTGTACGATATGGGGAAGGGAGGGCGCCTGCGACAAAACACACACACACACAGACATTGAAAACGAGCTGCGCCGTCGCTTAAAGCATTTGAATCGAAAATTCCCGTCGCAAAAATCGCGGCTTCGTGTTGACGCTAACGAACGTCTCATCGTGTTTCCATGTCCTTCTCTCTCATCAAAAAGGCAACAACTTCACTGACGCGCAGCTTCACAGCGGCAGACAAAACGAAACGTGCGCGTCTCTGCAACCGCGGTTTGAACTTCATTCTTTTGGTATCAATCAGCGAAGGAAAGAAACGCATTATATTGTTGTTGTTGGTGTTTGTCTGATTCGGATGCTTATGCTGATTTCTTGACTGAATCAGATTGACACCCCCGACGCGGTGAGCAGCGCAGCGCTGTAGCAGCACTGAAGAAGAAGCAGAGCAGAGGAACACGCCGGCAGAATTCGTTCCCTTTCGGCTCTCATTCGCTTTTTGACTCTCAAACGAGTAACGACGGAATCCGGATGAAAGAAAAAAAGAAAGCCACAAAGTGCGAACGAAGTGTGGGAGACTGTGACGCGTGTTCCGCATATTATTAAATGAAACGAGAATTGTTGAATAAAGGAAATAAAATCAATTATTAAAATTCAACGCCATTTTAAAGTGTGATAACAGAACCTAATAATAATTTAATAATCAATCATTTATGATTACAAACCAAAAGTATTTGTCAAATCGCGACGATCATTTCAAAGGACAGCAACAGCAATATTGTAAAAATCATATCTAGTCAAAATTTCCCAGCTCTTCGATAATGAAACACGTCTCGAATCTTTGATTAAGACTGAATAAAACATCCACAATTATAACAACAACGATAACAAACATCTGAAACAGAAAATACAAATGGTTCAACAACAATGTATACGTAAACTCAAAGCCCCAACAATAAGAAAATCAAATAATTATATTATATGTACTTAACGAAAGAAATAAAGAAACATACATGAATGTATAATTTATGTACACTGTAACAAATAATATTTTGCTCAAAAAAAAAAAAACATGTTATAACGCCAAGAAAAGTTAATCAACAAATCTGTAAACGAAGTATACGATTCAATGCAATTATTAAATTAAACTAAAAACTAACCAACAAAAATATTAGACACTAATTTTCGTCTGACAGACGAGAAAAAGTATTTAAGCCACACAAATTATTATACAAAAACAAAAATTCTATACCACAAGTACCAAGTGCAAAAATCATTAAGATAATACATATATACATACATACACACAATACATACATACGTATATGTCTAACCTAATGCCGATAAATATTGTGTCAAAATTATTGAAAATTACAAGACTCGTGAGGTGAACTGACTTCATTTTGGCATCGGGTGTCATTTTATTCTGCGAATTGAATTTTTGAAACCCGTCAAAATTCAGCAAAACTTAAAAATGTTGCACGAGGCTCTGATGCTGGAGATCTACAGACAGGCTCTAAATGCTGGGTAAGTTCTTGTTGGCTTTAAAGATTCTTCAATGCACAAACCGAAATCTTTAAACACATAAATCATAAATTGTTGTAATCGGTCACAAAATCAACAATAAGATATAATGAGTGCGTTGCTTTCCTAACAGAATATTTGTATTTTGACACAAATTGGAGAAACTGTGTTCCTTAAAATGAATATTGGTACAAGTTGAATTTGTTTGTATATAATTTGAGTTTTTATCGGATCTTTTAAATTACGATTACATCACATTAAGATAAACTTCAAATTTCATAAATGAATGTACGTAACCATGTGTATACACATACATACGAACATACTAATGCATTGGAAAGTTCGGTTCTCAATTTGACGGACGGGCCAAAAACCGGTTTAGTTTTTGTGCAGCGACAGATTGTTCAGGTACTTGGAAAGGTGAAGTAGGCGCGCTATTAATTATAACAAAAACATTGATAAGGCATATGTTTGTGTGTGTGTAATTGATACGTACATAGGCACAAGAGTGTACTAATTTTTGTATTTTAAGGAATTTATACAATTTTAAAGATTTTCCAAAGCGATGACGTACGAATTTAATAAATCATGAATACGAGTTTTTCTATCTCAAAAATCGAATACCAAATTGCTACGCTCTGCTTGCCACTGAACTCAACCAGATGAGTGTGGGTGTACACGTGTGTGTGCCTATTCCTGAACGATTTATGTTCAGTTCACAAGTTGCCGCTCAGATGTGTAACAATGTTCACTTGTATATCTCATAGATTAGTCATATGTTCCTCTTCTTAGAATTGGCTAAAAACCATGTCCAATGCACGATTCGATTTTCAATCAGACCAGACAAGTGGATGGAAAGCTTATCGTTTTAGCTTAAGACAAATAGCCTTTTGGCGGTTAATTAGCTCGCTCTTATGTATGTACATACATTCTAGTACATTTGAAATTAGGATATTATAATATTTCAAAAATTAAAAGCTTGAAGCAAATTCATTATTAAATTTCCGCTTTGACTCATTCAAAAATTCCGCAAAGCTGGCTAGTATTGTATATTCCGATAAGCACCCACATAAGATCATAAACCTATAACGCTACTCATCTCTACTCTCTCTCTCTCTCTATCTTTACAACACCTTAGTTTTAATATGTTTTGTACAATTTAAAGTCAATCAGACAATCATTCAAAATCAGTCGAACATATACACATACAACATCCAGCAGTAAAATAAGAATGTATGTATGTATGTTTAGACTGTCTATAAAAACAAAAATTCCAAAAAATAATGCTTTGATTATGGAGATTTTTTTGTAAAAAAAAAACACACGAAGGAAATCCAGATTAAAATTTTGCTTAAACGTTGTTTTATTTATATTTTTTTTTTATTGGACGTAATAAAATTTTGTTTTCTCGTATATACACATATGTATGTATGTGTAAGAGCGATTTAATTTATGCAAACTATGTGGATATGTTTTTGTGTTGTCTTTTTTATTGGGTTTTGATCTTTTTCGGTTTGATCTCTCTTGTGGCCAATATAATTGGAGAGGCATTTGTCAGTTTTTCGAAATTCGGATCGCATCTGAGATGATGATACTGTTGATTATGATGATGATAATGATGTGCTCCTCTCATAACTCATGGCATAAAGCTCGAATTAAATGCTATTGTTTCTTGAGATACACACAAATACACACACGGCTTCATATCCATGTACTTGTGTGTCTATGTAGGTATGCGCAGAGTTTTTATGAGCGAATCAAGCCATTGGATATGGGGGAGGTCGGGTATTCAGCCGTGCCTTAGTTTCATTTTTGCATATGGCGCTTTAAAATTTAAATAAAAATCAAAATGTTGACATTGTTGTCAACACTTTTGTTGTATTTGGCTTTTGAGTTAGCAAACTAAAAAATATATACATGCCATTTATTGTGATCTCGATTGCTTAGTAGTAATGTTTCTAGTTGCATGTGAAAGTGAATGAATTGTACAAAAGATAAAAGTCATAGGACAGACAGACAAACAGAGAGAGAAAAAGAGAAAGAAAGTGATTGAGAGAGAATGAGAGCGAGCGCGAGAGAGAGAGAAAGCGGTCAGCAAAAGATAATTGTAAATATAATCTTCATATTAGCAACAAAAATTAAATAATGCAATCAAAATAATGGAATACTCTTAGTGAAGATGTGTATACATTTATGATAAAATTAATTTTAACAAACTTATTACTCTTTACCCTCTTTCGTCTATACAGCGCATTACCCACTGCACGTCCACGTTCCACAGAATCGGCAAACTCTAGTGAGCGCTGTCCCTCACACGATTCCAATTCCTCTGATAATGGCGGTAGTAATGGCGGTCAGCGAGATGCTTCTAATCCATCTTCGTCCTCAGGAGTGGTTCCTGCCGCTGTGCCCACCACATTGCATTCAACATTCCCAGCAGTGCCGCAATCTCTGCCGGCGCAGCCACCTTCGATGGAGGCTTACCTACACATGGTAGCTGCTGCAGCCCAGCAATATGGGTTTCCTTTGGCCGCTGCCGCGGCAGCTGGCCCACGATTGCCCCTTCCTCTGCCAAATGAGGCTTCTGCGCCATTTAAATTACCACCGCAAGTTTCTCCTACAGCGTCTTCTAGCAACAATTCCGAGGCCTTAGACTTTCGCACCAATCTGTATGCACGGGCAGAATCTGACGAACCAGCAGCGTCTGAGGAAGAAGAAGATTTCGATGATGGTGCCAATAATCCACTTGATCTCTCTGTGGGAACGCGTAAACGTAGTCATGAGCCCGAGGCTACGGGACAACTTGGACAAATTCAGGTGAAGAAAATCTTCAAATCTGACAGTCCTCCGGCCAATGCAGCTCCTCTTTTGCATGGTGTTAATCCATACTTGGCAGCAGTGGCAGCAGCAAACATTTTTCGCGCCGGCCAATTTCCAGATTGGAACGGCAAAAATGATCTGGTGATAGATCCTTTAGAGAAGATGTCTGATATTGTCAAAAGCGGAACTGGTGTGGCAGCCCATAAGGATAAAACACAATCGGCCAAGGCAGCGCTACCAACAACAGCAGCCCCGCCTCCCTCAAAGAGTCCAGCACAACCTCAAAGTGGTGTTTCAGAAGTGGGTGGAGGTACAAGTGGCGGGAGTGTCACCAAAGCTCGTCACAACATATGGCAGTCTCATTGGCAAAACAAAGGCGTCGCCAGCTCGGTGTTCCGCTGTGTTTGGTGTAAACAAAGCTTCCCGACTCTTGAGGCTCTAACGGTTCACATGAAGGACAGCAAACACTGCGGTGTTAATGTGCCACCATTTGGCAATTTACCCAGCAACAACTCAACCCAACATCCAGCTGCTCCACCACCACCCGCAACGCATAACCTGCGGAAGCACGGCGGTGGTGGGACATCCCACTCGAATCATTCACCCTCCGCAAATGTAAAAAATGCGTTTCAGTATCGCGGTGATCCACCAACGCCGCTTCCAAGAAAGTTGGTGCGAGGTCAAAATGTATGGCTTGGCAAGGGAGTGGAACAGGCCATGCAGATACTTAAGTGTATGCGATGCGGTGAGAGTTTCCGATCGCTGGGAGAGATGACAAAGCATATGCAAGAGACTCAGCACTACACGAACATACTTTCGCAGGAGCAGAGTATTTCCATTAAATCTGCCAATGCCAATGCCGGTTCCGAACACAAGGACAACCAGGGCAGCCTTAGTTCGGAGGAAAGTCGCACTCTTAGTGCTGTTCTCACATGCAAGGTGTGCGACAAAGCTTTTAGTTCTTTGGGCGATCTTAGTAATCATATGGCGAAAAATAACCATTATGCCGAGCCGTTGCTCCAGTCTGCCGGAGCCCGTAAGCGTCCAGCACCTAAAAAACGGGAAAAATCGTTACCCGTACGAAAACTGCTCGAAATGAAGGGCAGTGCCACGCAAGATGAATTGACTTTATGTTCCGAAAAATCTGTGATACCACCTGGTAAGCCTGGACTGGGGCCTGGAGGTGGTGACAAGTCTGACGCTGCGTTATTCGCCGAACGTATGAGGCAATACATTACAGGGGTTAAGTCACCCGAAGAGGTGGCCAAAGCTGCGGCGACACAGCTGCTGACCAAACAAAATAAGTCCCCGGATTTGATCGAACAGAAAAATGGAAACCAAGCCAAACCAGGAGCATCATCGGTTTTAAGTGCCATAGAACAGATGTTCACTACCAGTTTTGATACACCAGCTCAGAGGCATGCCAGTTTGCCTGCCAGCAGCCCCTCCAATTCTTCCACTAAGAACACTTCCCCAGTAGCCTCTAGTATACTGAAGCGTTTAGGCATCGATGAGACTGTAGATTACAATAAGCCGCTAATTGATACGAATGATCCGTACTTCCAGCACTATCGTTACACCAGCAGCGAGCGCAGTGGAAGTGAGTGTAGTGCTGAAGCAGCTAGACCGCGTTTTGATGCTCCCACGCCAGAAAAGCTACCGGCCCTATGCGCTGTTAACGAGGAAGACTCTAAGCCTGTAAACATGAAGCAAGAATCGTTAGAGGCTCAAGAAACTACCATTAAGATGGAGATCAAGTCTGAGCTCAGCGATGAGCAGAACAGTGAGTTGGCTCATAGTGACCAATCACCTAAAAGGGAGTCCGTGGTTAATGGTACCTACTCTATTAGCAGCAACAATAACAACAACAATAATGTTGAACGCAATTCACCGAAAACCACATCTGCAGCAACCAGTCCCCAGTCACGAGTCCCTCATCATCCTCCACGGAGTCCAACCGATAGTCAACGTTCTATCACGCCCAAATCGCCCGTTTCCAGTCACAAATCCTTCGACGGAAGCGACACAAACAGTAAAAAGTATCCAAGTGATTCCTTGAATGCTCTGTCTTCCATGTTTGATTCTTTGGGCAGTAGTAGCGGCGCAGGAGCAGCCAATACACGAGCTAAATTGTCTGCTGCCGCTGCATCTGCTGCTGCTGGAGCAAGTGGCAATTCTGAGTCACCGGAAAGTCTTAGCGCCAGCAACTCCCTGGCTGCATTGCGTCAGTTCTGCGTCAAGAAAGAGAAGACCGCTTAAGCTTCGACTGCAATCAAATCGCACCGAACCGCTCTTGTTTGCCTTTTTTGTTGTTTCGAACAAAAGCATTTTCAACTTTTTGTTTGCCTCATTTGGCGGCCGAGCTCAAAACGTATCCTCCAGGGGGTTGGGCGATATCAACTGTGGCGACCGTTGATTTCAAGTCAAAATGCCAAATAGCCACCACTAAAAGATGGCGGCGGCATGACGACCACTTTGTACAAAGACTAAAAAGACACCACCGAAGTTAACATACGGTGTTACTATGATGATAAATGATTAACAATGGATGACAATTCAGTTTAAGCTCCTGGCGCAAGAAGTTCTGGTTGTTATTCTTATATAGGAATCATGTTGCGTCCCGCATGCTCTTCTGCAGCATCCATGAAGGTCAAATATCTCAAGGTGATTATATTTTCGCATTTTGTTAAATTATTATTTTCCAAAACAGTAATTTTATACGCTAATCAATGTCTCTCATATCTTTACAGGACATAAAAAACAAAATTCTTTGAAAGACTTTGGCTTTACGACTGATAAGTCATTAGAACCAAATTAAATTTAAAAGAAATATGAAGAAAAGCCCTTCTTAGGGCTGCCATATGCCTAGGCAAAGAGTTATTGAATTCGAAAAGAAAATATGTGATCAAATAAATTAATTTTTATTGAATTAACATGAGAAACTTGAGTTTTGATTTAAGGAAACCCAAGAAACATAGCGGGTTCTACACCGCAGAATTCTTGGGTTACTCACTAATCGCGTTTCTTATTAGATTTTTTACTGAAAGCTATCTTACCCTTAACAGGCAGTGGACGTTTTGGTGTCAGAAACGAAGTCAGTAGTTCACTGAGCTCGGGTAAATCGGCGGGCAGCTTTGGAAATGGTATATTTTCTACCTCACGCTTCATTTCAGGATCATTTATTAGTTTGGGTAGCAACAGCATCAGCACCCAGGGAACCGTCATAATCATAAACATAGGACTTAAAATTACATCAACGATCCGCCATTGTTCCCGACTGTAGAAATACCTGCGATGCTGCCACGGGCTCAGTCGTAGTGGGTAAGGCATCTGCACTATGAGCCTTGTCTGTACAAAGTTCACTTGGCGCGCTCTAAGCTTGCCCTCTGTGATATCCACTTGCACTGGCGGGAAATATATATCGGGATGATCGACGAACATAACGTAGCTACCATACGGAACACCACTAATGACAAAGCGGCCATCCTTGCGAACAAATCCTTTGTATTCGCCACTGTTGATCGACAGCGTTATCTCAGAAAGCCAATTCGGGCTCACTGATGTATGTACTGGTTGCAATATCACTCCTTCGATAGAGTACACCGTCATTTGCCTTTGTGTGATTAGATCATTAGCACTTACATTCTGGATGCACAGACACAAATATGCCATCATTCCAAAAATTTTAAACATTTTTGAATTTAATGGAACTGGAACTAATTTAATGGAATATCTTGATGATTGAATTAGTTTTATTTTAGATTTCCATGGTGTGCTTAGTCCGAAAAAATTAATATCTTCCTCATTATATACATATGTGGTGTAGTTAGAGTAAAACAGTTAACGAAAAGTTATTTGAATAAGTTTAAAGCCCCCAGTACATATGTACAAATGTATGTACCAACCTAATGTAGCAAACATTCTTATACAACGAACGGGTCAAGCCACTCATAAAACAGTCCGTGCAATAAATGTGAGTCTATCATTTTTGTTGTTGTGGAAATACTAAAAAGCCCTTCTCAACGTTTGCTTAATTTCGCTAATAATACTAATGTCATCACAACACCTAGAGCTTATCAAGGTAAATAAATCCCTTTATTGCTCTGTGATCTGTATTTGTCAGTTGTATGTATATATGTACATACGTATGTTGTATGTTGTGAGCGATATAAGAAATGTTTTATTTTGTTTGAACGTAGACGAGTTTAATGGAGAAAACGTTGAAGTAGTCCATACGACACCAGCCAGATTCGCGTGAATCCAACCTCCATATTTTTTAAGGGCTAAATAGAAATAAATGGAGGTTTTAAGCAAAGGAAAAGGATTGTATACATTATATCCAAAAAATATATATATATTCAAATTGAAATACATTAACAGTAAAGTAGATAATTGTAATAAGATTTTATTTAAAGCAAACAATTGCCAATAAATGAAGCTACATACCTCCAACTTCTATAAATAACATTAATCTTATCTCAAATATTATGGATGATCATTAACGATCAAAATCTTATAAATCAATCAATGGAATTGATAGCTTCTTGACTTATTTATGATTCGTAAAAGCCATGTCATGGAGTGTTTCTAAAACAAATATATGTATATTTATAAGTTCATATACGTACTATAAATCTCCAATGAGGTTGACAAGAACATCAAACACGGTATTATAAGCGTTGTGACTCAGTGCCTTAAGTTTGCAACTCAACAAGTCCTTATCGATATCATATATTCATCAGCGAATCTTTTAATATTCAACCGATTTTGACAATTGCGCGATAATCGTTTAATAGCACAATCCTAGATAAGCACAGAGATTTACTATACCTGCAGATGGCTTATCTTTGCGAGACTTATACGACGTGCATAGTATCTTCATTATTGTGAGTCGCGGTTAGTTTGACTGGCAACTTTATCCATATGGATTTTAATTAATAAAATTACTTAATACTTTTAAAAGTGAAGATATCAGTTAAAGGCGAAATACGTGTTTCACAATAAAGCTTATTTTTTAATAATAAATCATGAATAAATCCGCTGTCCTTTTGTTTCAAACAAAAATGAAAGGTTTTAAATATTCATACGCGGTATTTGTCGAATTGACAGGATCAGCAGACCTGTTGAACGATCGATTGTTTTCACGAAGCATGCCCTGCTGCCTCTTTTGTTATCTCTGAAGTCTCCAAAGTCAGTCAGTAAAACAATTGGTTAAAGAGAAATCAAACCCAAACAGCCAGAACGTAGAAACAATGGGTCATTTAGACTACGGTCCGCCACGAGTGAGTTACCGAAAATGCTGCCGATCCTGACAGTCAACAAGTAGTGCACGATCCTTTCGTCTCCTTTCAGTTTTTGTATTTCATTTCTCTCTTCGGTACGCAGAGTTAAATGATTTATTTAGTTAAATTTAAAAATTATTCGGACTCCGAATAATAAACACCATGCAAAGGATCAGATGGGTTTTTTCCATCAATCAATATATCGTAGTATCTGCATGACTGAGTCTTTTGCTAGCTACAGTACTTCTAAGTAATGTATTTGATTATAATTAATTTAAATCCCAGGAATGGACATCGCACCGATGATGACTATGGGCCAATATTGGCAGTAAAGAAAATTCGGCTTATGGTAGAGGTGAGCGCCTTTAGCCTGGATTGGTTCGAAGGAATATGTGTGTGAAGACAGCGCGCATTTAAAACAAGTTAAAGATGCAAACAATGGATCATTATCCAGACACAGACAAAACTAAACTAAAAAAAAGCAAGAGCCAAGTAGATACAATCGAGCGCAATCGCCAGTCAGCATTCCCATAGGTTACACGAGATGCCTGTCTGCGAGCAGAACTAAGTTGAAGCTGAAGCCAAAAAGCCCGCAGAGCAGCTTCGATGGCGATGGCTCTTGTTGTTTATTGATTACACGCTTTTTGGGGAATGCGGTGCATTGCCAATGGTGGGTTGCTTCCAAGACTGGGACTATAGCCAGTTGCCATTATGGTGCGGATGCCAACGGCTGCAACAAGCGCCTGTCATGCGATCGCCGCCAAAACATAACATCCATTACACAGCGATCGACCGAGAACGACGATTGTGACTGCGATTGGACTTGGCAAAGGGACAGTGAATGGGACACGAATAGGGACAAGGACAGAAGAATAGGAGGAGTTGTTCTATCTGTTCGAGCAATATGAAATTCAATGCCACATTTGCTGCTTGAACTAGAAAAGAAAAACGTAAATTCAGAACATGCGAAGACGAATATTGTATACACTAAATCCTAAGTTTGGCTTTCATTACAATACGAGGCAATACGATTAACGATTTAACGTTACGATTTAACCAAATTTTATGGGAAAGTAAATCATATTCACTCTCTTAAAATCTACTCGGTTTGAAATAGAGACAAATCATCAAATCATTTGCTTCTTTCCTTTCCTTAATTGAATTTGCACATACACTCATTTAGAAATAAAAATACCCTATGTCTATTGTTTTAACTTTTAAGTAGGTAGACAAACGTATTTATAACGTTCTGCTGAGGTTTGTGTTGATTGCTGTACCCAAGATCACAGTGCCAACCACTTGTAAATTTAAATACAGAATATTAAAATTAGCATTTGTAACAATGGCGGATTGGGCAGAAATAATGGAACTGACCTGGCATAACCGACCAATGATCATGGTCATGGGTATGCGGAATCCAAGCCAATACCTACACGTAACTTGGACATACAGAGAGTCAGAAAGAGAAGCAGATAGGGCACCCAGATGCTGTTTTCTGTTAAAAGTCGAATATGGAGCCCAGGACGTGCAGACGACTATTGCACTAAATTCTCCACTAGCAACGGTCAGAAGTGATGTCGTCGGCTGTGACGTTGCGACAAAATTAACAACGGGAGCAACTTCAGGTCGTGGACGGCGAAGACGACGACACCGACAGCGACAGCAGAGGGAAACGCTTACCATCGCCAGTATTTATGCTCCAAGATCGAGGACAATCGGCCGTGACTGCAGCGAAAACAGAACCAAAACATCGGCCAGTAATCGAATTTCGCATTGTAGCTTTATGCTAGCTCCACGCCATATTTGAACAACAACCAGCTCGATCTTTGTGTAATGGCAAAAAGTACAAGCAAAGCTTTTAGTTTTGAGCTAAGGGGGATTTTAAAACGTACATACGTAGTAACGTAGATCCAAAGCAAATGTTATTATTGATTTTGCGACCACAAACTAATTGTAAGACACACATATTGTTGGCTGAACTAAGCTTCGTAAAAAAGAATAACAAAAAATCTTACATTCAAACATAATCGATAGATTTTCCGTTAGTGTATGGCTAAACCTATACAATCTGCCAATTGTGTCTCCTTTGCAGGCACCGTTTTGCCTTTCGTTTGCTTTCTCTAAGAGCAATAGTTCTCAAGATAAATTTATTTTATTGAATTTGTGTATCCAATGACAATGACCTCTACCAGAACGAAGATACCTCTCGAGATCTAAAAATTTAATACAGAAAAATTTGGAACGGAATGTTTTTTTTTTATCAGAAATTGGTCCTCTGGTCAATTTATATGACTTTCGAGTGTTTTTCATTTTGGGCCGGAAACATGCTAAATTCGCCCCTGATACATGCATACTTATGAACAAGAAAAGACGGGGAGTAAGCAAAACTCATTTTTGTGCAGCGCCACATCAAGCGCACTGACCGCAGAGGCGTGGCATGCGGCCACAGCGGTGACGATGCGAACGGGGGACCGGGGCAAGGAATAGCTGCTTCATATCAGTTTCATGGAACTATGGTCACGATTTGGCAATAATGTTGCTTAAATACGCTGATGCCGTACGATGAAGTTGAGGCTGAAGCTGGATCACCGGCGGTATGTGACTCTCAATAGCCAATTCTAAAACATTCGTTCGCAAGATTTGTTTGTGGGATAAAAATAAAATTGTTCATTTAAAGTAGCTGCTTCTGTGTGTGCGCTGTGTTGTTGCTGCTGTTGGGTCCCAAAGCCGACGGCCCATTTTGCCCGTTTTCAAATTGGCTTTGTTTATGAGATCGTTTTATCGCAGAGCAGAGCAGAGAAAGGACCTGCGGGTTAAATTTTTTTTCTTTTGGCGCTACTTAATTTTTTCTATCGCACTGAATTGGCAATTGCCGCTAGTTGTGAGTACGACAAAAGGCAACAACTTCGTTTAGTTAGCCTGATATTCGAAATTAGCTAAGTTTCTTAATTCTTATCAATCGAAATTGTGATGCGGCCTGTTGATTAGATGTTTACAACATTCGTTGTGTTGTTAGATTGTCACGAAAGTTAAGAATTTTTTTCTGAAGCGCAAGGTGTGCTTGAGGAAAACATCAATATGGCAATGAAAAACCTTGAAAAACAAAAAAAAATTTCCTTTTTCCGTCACCATCTTAAATAAAGGCGCTGATGGTTGTCTCGATAGCTGCCAAACCCATCCAATAACAATCCATGGTGTATGTGTATATGTGTGTATGCAAGAAACGGCAGGAGGCAGTTTACACAGTACCAAATAAAAAAAACCGCTGCGAAGTGAAGCGAAAGAAACCCGAATTTTTTCGTCTATTTCGATGGCAATAATTCAAACTACGAAGACGGCTCGATAGTCATAAATCTGTCAAAAATCCATTTCTTCCATTTACCAAAAACAGCTTGGCATGGTGTTTCCTTTTGTTTTGCGTGTGTGAGTAAGCATGTGTGTGTGCTTGCAAAGCGTATCTTTCAGATACATGAACCGGCACTTCAAAAACGACAAAAAAGTATATACTTATTTCTATATATGTACAGGGTTCTCTGCAGCAGAAGCTGAGACGTCTTTTCAGTTCTGCTTCTTTAGAGAGATGCACTCGACGCAACCTTTTCTGCTTCCATTGTTGTATCTGTTGTTTGTTGCTTTTCCAACTTCATTCCGAACCGTAACGAAAACTGAAAGTGTAGCAGAAGTAGCTGGTAAAATGCTCGTTTGCTTAGTCACCAATTCATCCCCTTTGGTATACCCTGTACAATTATCGCATAACGGTAATAATAAAAAATTCAAAATAGCAACAAAAAATACAAAACTATTAGATGGTCCATGGAAACTTTGCCAAATTTAAAATGCACAAATGCATTTCTTAGGAACATAAACACTACGAAGTGACACATAATCACTACTAATCGAGTCAGCAATGGTGATCAGTTTTAGTGAGTAAATAATAAAAACTTTTTTTTATTATAGGGTATCTCGAGGTCAGTGCCCCGATTCATTACAATATTTTTTTTAAATTCGTATCTATCTATGTCGCCGCTACGGCCCCAACAAGATCGAGATGATGGAAAGCAGCCATAGCACCATATTTCAGTCAATTAGAACTGTCATAATTCATTCTTTGGAGTTATTTAGATGCCTTTTTCGTTTTCATTTTCATTTCGGTTTTCGTTTCGCTGAGCGTATAAGAAATTTAGAGCCAATATGGCGTATGCTTCTTTTCTATATCTGGTAATTTATGGTTTCGCTTCTGACGAGTTCCAGAAAGTTGCTTATTTCATAATTTTGTTTCTGTGTCTGTATGTGCAGTGATCTTCGAGGAGGGTTTTGAA
The DNA here is from genome assembly GCA_018150345.1 of Drosophila equinoxialis. Classification (NCBI taxonomy): domain Eukaryota; kingdom Metazoa; phylum Arthropoda; class Insecta; order Diptera; family Drosophilidae; genus Drosophila; species Drosophila equinoxialis. Next base: position 404,028 of record JAECWI010000656.1, read on the forward strand.
ACATCCATTTGCATGTGTATTATTTTCATTATACGAATGTATAATGCAAAAACAGTAATAGTAGATCAGCTAATTATCTCCCACTTTCATGCGCATCACAATTTCTGGTCATAACTTGGCGACTAATGCTCATACACAATTTTCGCGGAACTTCACTTAACATAAATTAACAGAAAAATAAAATCTGGAAAAATAATTTCAAACTGCATTCGGAACAAGGACGAATGCCAGTACCAATGTGGTATAAGTGGTAATTGCCATTAACGCGAAATAATTTTTGAAAAGGCAATAAGAGCGACCGTTTCCCACACGCACCTACATTGCATTCGCTTTCAACCGACCAGGACACAATTCACAGGATAGTCGTGATGGTGAAACGGTGACGTTGACAGCGCAGCTAGCAGCGACAGAGCAGAGGACCCATTAGCCGTGTCTGAAGTTTGGGGGGAGGGTCGAGGCTGCAAAATGGCGCACCGTATAAAGTGCACTGCAAAGGAGACTGAAACTGTACAGCGGGACGGGCAGGTTTCAAACAAGATCTCACTAAAATCCACTCAAATGAATTTGTATTTGCTTTTGTGTTTCTGTTTGCTGTTAGGAATAATTTTCCGCGCATAGAGGCAATCAAAACTGTTGACCACCCCACCCGCCCCTACCAGGAGTAGGTACCAGTAAAACGGAAGAGGAGGAGGCCAGGTCAGGTCCTGCGGCTGGATTTTTATGTGGTAATCAACATTGGACTGTGTAGGACGCGCGAGTGGTGATGTGTTTGTCGATATGGACTATAAACTGGCAGGGATGAAAGCTGTGGTTGGCTCTATTGTCGAAATGTTTTTCAACGCCTGTTAATTGGGGACATCAATATCAATGGCAATGGCCAGTTGTGTAAGTGCGACACTAGAGAGAGAGAGATGGAAGAAGAAAAATAAGATATTTAAGTATCCATATATGTATGTACATACATACATATGTATGTAACCATGCGACTGTAAAATCTCCTGCACATATATTTCTAACTTAATTTTATATTAACATATTAATATCCATGAATTAATTATTATTCCTTCAGGCGAGGACGATTTTTAATATTATTAAATTTATTTTAGATACACATCTTATATACACATATAAATGAAAAGTGGCCAGTAGATACCTATTACTATGTAGAAAAATAAGTTATGATTTTAAAGCGAAGTTGATCTAGCCATATATGTACATACATATGCACATACATACGTATGTCCTTCCGTCCTTTCGTACGAATGGTCAACATATCTTGTAGATTACAAGAATTAGAGCCACTAATTTTCGAATGTATGTACGTACTATTAGCATATATGTATGTATGCTTAGTAGATTACGTTTGTTTCAAATTTCGCCAGCAACATTTGAGTTATCGGAATTCAAAATGGTGCACTATTATTTGTTATTAGTCCGGACTCGTCTCGTTTCCTAGTCATTTTAAACTGTTTTCTATATTGCCTTGCAAATTGCAATTGAGATTTGCATCGTGACTACTTCTTTTTATATTTTCGTTCCAAAAAAACTATTGTTTACAATAAATTAAAACAGATCAGAAATCTATCTACATAGTTTTGAAAAAGTACTTTTAGATTGTTGCAGTGGGGAGCTAGTTGTAAAACAATTTTAAAGAAATCCAAATTCCATTTTTCTATTATAGTATATTTTTATTATGGTGTAACGCAATTAACTAAGGAAGAATTGAGAAACGAGTAAATGCCCTACTCTGCGATGGGCAGAAGATGCTCAAGTGACACCGGCAAGCAGAAACGTTAGAGAAAAGCCAGCGAATCAACAACTGCAACAGCCCAGAGAACGAACAATGAGAGACAGCAATGAAGTTGATGACGATGCAGAGCAAGAAACCAGACTCAGCAGATGAAAAAGTCAACGAAAAAGAAACAAAAACAATGCCAACAACTTCATGTGAGTGCTGTTTTCTTTGCTTTTGTTCATTTTCTTTTCCTTTATCTGGTTTCGTTTTTGATGGGCAGAACAATGGAAAAAGGGGTGGAATCGTTCGCATACACACACAACAATCCAAAATGACGTTCTATGTATGTATGTGTGTAAGTATGATATGAATTTCGATTTGCATTTTACGAAGCAAAGCATGACAATACAGAATCGACAAGATCGTCGACCGGGGGTAGCATAAAAATTGATGGATTCCCTTTCAAAGCTTCGCCATAACGCTAAGTTTAACCATCAGCCTGTGTAAGAAAGTTGTGGTCTGTTTCTAGATATGTACATACATATGTATGTACGTATATACATATGTAAAGAGTAGAAAGACACACATGTATGTACATATACATAAACATATAATAGTATATACATATTTACATACATACATATGTACATAGGGGGGTTCCTCTTTCCAAAAGTCAAAATTCACGAAGTGCCGAGCATTCTTTTTTTCATTTTAGTGAACCACCATGCAAATACCAAAAGAGTGAGCGATATCGCATTTGATGAAAGTTGATTCTACTACCTTTTTAACACTGTTTATGTTGTTATATAAAAAGTAATCAATATAATCACAAACATTGCTTAATTAATTTGATTAACTCTAATTTTTATACCCTTGCAAAAAGGATATATTAATTCGGGTCAGAAATGTGCAACGCATAGAAGGAAGCATCTCCGACCACATAAAGTACATATATGTACATATTCTTGATCAGCACGACGAGACGGGTTCAAATAGCCATGTCCGTCCGTCCGTCTGGGTCAACGCAAACTCCTAGACCGTAAGAGCTACAAAGTGGAAATTTTGCATGTAGGCTTGTATATACTGCAGGAGTTGTATATTTCGGATTCAGCCCTATTAGACCACTATATCACATAGCTCCCATACAAACGTCAAAGTCACGAATAGTGACTTTTCTGAATAATTTCGCTATTTTCTGAGCTATCCTCATGAAATTTAATGTTGCACCTATAAACAATATACTTTTGTCGCGATTGCTTTCAAAATAAACATTTGTTAGTTTAATATATCTGTTAATGACTGTGCCGAATTCGGTAAAGATCGGGTAACTATATCATATAGCTCCCATAGGAACGATCGGTAGAAAACAGTGACATTCATCAAAATGTTCGGTATATCCTACGCTAAGATTGAAGGCCGTTCTTTCGCAAACATCATCCTTTTTAGATTAAACAGTTAGTTTAGATAAAAGAGTTACTAAAAAACTTGCAAGGGTATACAAACTTTGACGCGGTCGAAGTTAGAAGAATGTAGTTCACGTTTTTTTCCCAGTAGGGAATTTTTGTTCGTCCTTGTTCAAGCTTCCACAACTTGAAGCAAAACTGCTTTAGTTCTATTGTCTGTTGTAGTCCTGCATAAACTTTACTCCTCTTTCGGCCATATCATTTACGACAAAAAGATCCCGGCAGTATATCTGAATTTATTCAAATTCAAAAGTATTGTTAAAATTTTATAGATCCAATTCTAGATAACTTATAAAAATTCTTTGTTCCTTCTGTCAGAGCTATTATTTCTACACCGAGGTTTCCACATCGGTGTTAGCATATTTTACCCAATTTTGTATGTCGTTTCTTAGCGTCTATAGCATTTGTATTTTCAAACCCTGCTTTAATTTACATTTTTACTAAAAAATTTAAACGTGAAGCATTTTGAAGAAGTTTAAATTGAAGTCTGCATAAAAATATGTTTAAGGAATAAATGGCGTTCGACATCTAGCGTGAATGGCCAGTTAGTTCAGGTGTACGAATATTATCCTGCTCCAGCCTGAAGAGGATCAGTTGAAGCAACTAATTGTAATTCAGTAAGACAGAATTTTGAAAATAGAGTTCGGCATCACTAAAATAGCAAAAATTTTTGCGTCTGCAGCGAGACTTTTGTTATTGTCGTTCTTTTAATTTAACAATCACTTAAAAAAAATATTTTAAATCGGAAGTTCTGCAGATGTTGTGGGTGGTTTTATTTCAATTACAATATAATTTCGTACAAATGGTCGGTTTCACATTAGTTATAAGTATCGGAGAACACATGCTCGCTTTTATGGTATTTGTATGGTGCTACATATGGTTATATGGTAGCGTCACACTAAAAATATTATCCGGTTTTTTGAGATGTGTTTTAGACCTAAAGGGTCACTTGGTACATTTCGAATTTTTTAAAATAGGATCACTCCTACTGTATATACATAAATATATGACAAAAACAGAGTAATGTACATACATATGTATAATTTTTTTATGATATACAATGTATATACATACATACGTAGGTAAACATAGGAAAATCAATAAAAAACGTTTTAAGAAATGTGATAAAATGATCGTTTAAGCTTGAAGCTTGCTATTGCAGTGACATAATAATGTTTAAAGTTTAAACCATTCAATTATATAAACTTTGCAAAATGTTCTAAAATGAACTTGAAGTTATGGGTCCTGGAAGACTATGGGTCCTGGAAGACGGTGCTGAGGAAATACCCGTGGTCTGATAAATCAAAATTTATTTATACTAGTTAAATTTGAGAGATCACTTACACTAACGAACTTAAATAAACTTTAATTCTGACTAATGTTAAAATTTTAATTTGTAGGTAAAGATGTGTTTTAAGGGTACTTTGATTCTCTATCTACTTTTTAAACGCTTGCAAAATAGGTATATGATTTTTGAGAAGAGTGCAACGCAAAGACTGCCGGATTCAGCCGGGAACCACTATATCATATATGTACATTCATACATATGTAGCTCCCCTAGAATTGGTAGTCACGAAAAGTGGCTTTTTTTAATAACTTCATTATTTTCTACGCCATTGTCATAAAATTTTATATTTAATTAATAATGTATAATTAATGTGTTAACGACTGTATAAAATTTGAACAAGATTGACCATATCGTATAAATTCGATAGAAGCGATCGGTCGAAAACAGTGAGTTTTATGAATAGCTTTGTTTCTTTGGACGCGATTGCCTAAAATTAAAAATTTTTCAGTTTAATGAAGGGGTTTAGACTGTGCCAAAGGAAAGGTTAACAAAAAAAACTTGCAAGAGTATTCAAACGACCCTCTGTTTTTTTTTACTTCTAGTATTCGTGTCCATCTCAAACTCATGCTCATGCCCATCTCTACTCTTTCATTTGGCGTAGTCTGCGTGTGTGTGAGCATTGTTTGAGAGCATTGAGCTGTCAACTCCATGTCTCCGCAGCATTTCGTTTGCGGGTTGTTGTTGCTGTTAGTGCCGGGCATTGTTGTTGATGGAATCTGGAATGTGGCAAGAGCAACACGAAGCAAAAGCAGTCATCTACCAATCAGGTCGGTCGGTAGCTGGCTCTTTTTCCTAAGGATTTTACTTGCAAGGCATCTCGCATACAAAGGCACAAAATGGTAGACATCTGAGCTCAAGTGGCTGCAACCTGTTTCCACGACGAATAGTCCCTATCTCGCTCTTTCTCTCTCTAAATTTTTTTTTTTCCCCAATTTAATTGACTCGCTTGTATGTATATGCATTTTTTCAAATGCACTGAAAATAAGATATTGACCTTAGCCAAGAGGGAGCATGGTAGTTTAAGGCAATGGAGATGAAACGGGGGTGTCAACTGTCGGGACAGGCTATGATATGATTTAATTAGGAGTTACCACGCACAATTAATCTTGCCTCTTTTTGAAGCAGAGGGTTTTTGTGGAAAGTGAGATAACCTGTGTGCATATGTATGAACGTATTTATGTAATTGTGTTTGAAAATGTGTAGAAACATCGAGTTTAGATGCCAAATGCCTGTAACATAGGGGGTAAGGTAAACTTCTTGGATTTGCAAAAGCCTTGTTTCTTAAGGTGTAGGACCTGAAGTTGTAAGAAAAATTTTGTGGCTTTGGATCACAATGCAATTTAATGGAAAAATTAGAAATCATGAAAAGGTCAGTATGATATGTGATATCTTAGCGAACATAGGTAGGGTAGACTGATATAAGAGTTATTATTTGAAATCGAAGTTCTTAAATATGTACGAAAGTATGGAAATACATAATAAACAAGTGCGGTCATAGACTGCAAGGGTAAAGAAATAATCGAGATAGCCAAAGATGGCTTTTTTAGTATTTGGTTCTCAATCATGATTCTCAGGCTGTATAAAGGGTCAGATCTTCCACTGTTTCTCCCAGGGAAGATACCTGCTTTCTGCTTCATTGAGTAAGCCACTTAAACAAATTTTTTTACCTATCTCTCTCTCTCTCTCTCTCTCTCTCTCTCTTTGTTTCTCTCTCTCTCCCTCTCTCTCCCTCTCTCTCTCCCCCTCTCTCTCTCTCTCTCTCTCTCTCTCTCTCTCTTTCACTCTCTCTCTCTCGACATCTGACATTTCAATTATTCAAAAAAAAGATAAGTAACTAAAAAAGGCAAGTTCTTCACCCAACACGTGTTAGACAATTTCTTCGTCTGCTTTCGGGTGCGACGTTTTATGAGATTAATGCGCCAATTGTTCTCCTTCTTCGTTTCCACTTTCGTTCCCGCCTGCGCGCATTCGATAATAATGCAATTACATTTAGAAAAATTATGTCTGACAGTTTCGAATTTGTCTTGGTATTTATCAAAGTCCTTTCAGTCTGCGCCATATGCAGGCGGCAAAATCGGTTCATCAGGAGAGACTTTTTGGGGAGACAGAGTGGAAAAATTAACATGTCACATACAAAGCAGGTATGTATTTTACCTGATTAAGTTACTCCCTCTTGATGCTTAAGGATTTACATTTATTACTTATTGTCTACTTTTTAGGAAGGACGAGTTGGGATGCGGATGGCAGAAAAATACTTATTAATTGTTTTTTCAATAAAGGAATAAAAGTGTGAGACACTTTTACCAATGCAAGGCAATTAAATTTGATGTTCTTCGACTTATTTGATTTCAAGGTTTATGAATACATCTGGTATTCTGATTTATGAAAATTTTACGTATGTGGATATGGCGGACTCACGTACAAGACTGCGACAAATTAAAATTGTTAACGAAAAAGATCTTTTTTGTTTTTATTTATCAAAATTTAAAAAAAAAACTACTTAATAGACTATCTTATTAACGAAATAAAAAACAAAACACAAATGACTATATTGTTTATACATAAATACATGCATGCATACATATGTACATACATTCATTACTTTTAGATAGCATTTAGCACCAAATGCTCCTAGGCCAATGTCCCCACCATCAGGATCGGGTGACTATATCACATAACTCATATAGGAACGACCGCACCGGTCGGAAAAACTTTTTTTCTTAAGCGATTATAACCACATAAACATGTCATACATGTATGTACATACATATATGAACGTACATACATACGATAATTAGATCTGAATTGTTTCAGCTTAAGTTTGTAAGCTGTTCTTTCCGGAAAATTTGACTTTATAAATTAAATTATTTCACAATTTGACACCTGTAGGGGCATACAATAAAAGTACACGTTAATAACAGAAGAAGGACAAATAATGACAATTAAGAAAGTAATATTTTATATGTCAGTATTAAAACATTAATTACATTTTTACCTCCAAAATGTCGTTTATTTTCAATTTCTGTATTTTCAACAGCCGAATTAATCTAGCCTTGCCCGTCCGCCCGTATGTACACCAAGATTTCGGAGACTATAAAAGATAGAGCCACAAAATTTGGTATGTACTCGTCTGGTATCAAACTAATTAAACTTATTTATTTCTACCCAATAGGCGGTTTATAATGGCGGAGGTGGCTAGTGGCGGCTCTAGAGAGCTCGTGTATTTAAAAAAGTGAGCGAAACTTGGGGCATGATATACCGAAGACTGCGTGACGACTTAGTTACTCTCATGATATTTCACAGTTAAACATAGCTATTAATGACTATTAAAATTTGATCAAGATCGGGTGACTTTGAATACTTTGTCAAAAGAGTCCTATATTCGCCGACTATGCATTAGTATTATAACGTTTCTGTTTACCGGAAGAAGTTTCTGGAAGCGCTGTGATATGAAAAAATACCTAAATGAAAAATATCGTAACAGAAAAGTTTCTTACCTATACAGGAAATAAATGCTGTTATATTGGCAGTTCAAACGGTTTAATACATATACATATGTAGGTAGAATTAAATTGAATTAAACACAAACATGTTAAAAACCTATGACGCAATAAATTAGATAAAATGGAATCACAATAACGCGAGACCTAAGCTGACATTTGTCTGGCTGTCGCGGCTAATATTAATAAATATCTTCAATCTGCTGTCAAACGGTGCAAAATAGTTATTGTGCGATATGCAATTAAAATACAGCTAAAACCAATTCTCAAAAAACAGATAGTGAGAGTGGAGAGCTTAGTGTGTAGTGGAAAAGGGGAAGAGACGAAGAGTGAAAGAGAAGGACAAATACCCCTGACAGGTAATAAAAGTAATTTATGCATGCTAAGGGTTGGTAAAAAGGTTCTGCATTTGCAGGACGAAACTCGAGGAGCAGCAGCTCGCTTAATGCTGATGACGATGACACGAAATAAGTAGAAGTTGGCAGGGACAACGAAACACATGCATATTATATAATTCATACTCACTATCAAAGATCACAAATCAAATTATTATGCCTTGTGATGGCTGGCACACCATTTAGCAAGTAACAACCACCCAAAAACAGGCAAAATTGCGATGAGCATCGTTAGATGCGCCGAATATTGAATGCTCTTTTTGCATTTAAGTAAGTAATGTAATCTTAATCTGATTCTGAGTGGCTACATATACAAAAAGTGTTGTCTGGGTTTTACTTCAGTTGTTATTCTTTGTCGTGATGTGTGCCAAATGAGCGCACTTATAAAAAAAAAATCGTTAAAATAGTTACTATGAAATGTGCTGCCAAAGGTTATCCAAGCAACGATAGCAATAGGAAAAAGGATTCTCAGAACAGGATTTGATTTTTTATGATATCTGTGTCCAATCTCTTGATTTATTCGTCCACACGAATCAGAACTATTTTATTCAGTCGAAGCAGCCCTATAGGACTGCCATTTTGTTTGCCCTTTGGCAGCCAGAGGCCCGCTTCGACTCAACTTTTCTCGTCCTTTTTGCGTTTAATTTCATACAATTGAGTGATTTATTCGTGTCACAAAATAAAAAGAATTATGAGTCTCGACAAGGCGAAATAGGGGTCGTTTTTGGTACAGCAGAATAAGAAAATGCTTGCCAAAAAGCCGAATGGTGGTTGGTAAACTAAAAGCAGAAACAGGAGCAGAAGAACATCCTGCGTGGCCATTGCCCTGCCCCCTTTGTCTTGAATGACTGACAGGCTGACAGGCGCTCATTCTCTCGTTCGCCTGTTCGTCGGCGTCAGTCGTTGGTCGTTTGGTCGTGGCTCGTCGGCCATGATGGAATGGAATGGAAATACTTATTTGTGCGAGTGGAAGTGGAAGTGCCAGGCTCTCGGTCGATACTTGAAAGTTTTGTTTGTCTTTGTTTAGTAAGAGCGTTTTTTCAATGTGAGCTTCTTATTAAGAGTCCGTATTTGTGTTCGCTTTAACAAAGTCGACAACTTTGAACTACATTTGCTCATTAAGTTGGTTGGATGCTTTGACTATTTTCAAGTAATACTATGTGTTTTTGTAATAGTAATTTCGATAACAAAAAAGGAAAAACATGTTTAGGCTTTGTGAAATGTCAGCTTTTTAAAAAGTTGTTAAAACTATTGCACACGCCAGCTTATTTGTTTGTTATTGAAAAAAACTACGTAAGTGTTGCTAAAAGGTTAGAGAAATCGTTTACCTAAGGGTGGTAAAGTAGAAGTATACATACGTATGTCTAAAACTTGCATTGTGCACATACTTTGACTCTATACCTTTTTTTTTAATCAGAGGTCTGGGGGAGTAACATGTTATTTCTGTTACTCTTCTCTTACCTATAGCCGTCGTATAATATTATGCTTTATTTCATCAGGAGCCACACTTGATTGTTGCATTGCATACATTGCCGTAACATAGTAAATTGTAATCAAAGGCTTAAACTTAAACTCTCCCTCGCCGTTGTCAGAACTCACGCGCTTTAATTCTTTAGCCCTTGTAACGGCCAAGCCTGTTATTTAAATATTTTTCTTCATATTCTAATACATACATTTTTAAACATCAAACCACATGATTAAGAACATAGACATGTTCCACATAATTATAATTATGCCGAAGACCTATTGCGGTCAGCGGCTAGCTTTAAAGACCGAAATTATGACCAATAATTTAAAATTACAAAAAATTAAACAGCTGGCATACATTTCAAAATATGCAACGATCAAATTATATGTGTTCGTCGTAGGAATGGATGTTCATTGAAAGTGCCGCCGCAGTCGCAGCCAAGTATGGAAAAGAAAAGAATCTCACAAATGAAAAACCATAAATTTGATAATTGACTTTCCATAGAAAAGAGAAAAACCTCGACCCTGAATTGGCTTATATAATCGAAGAAGCACATAAATCTCATGCGGGGGCCTGGAGAAAACCAGTCACTCACTTATACGACAACTGCAAACTGTGCAACGGAAATGTGCATCATAAAAATATTAAAAATTTTCCTAAGTGGAGAGTGAAATGAATAGAAGAAAATAAACGAAAAAGAAAAAGGCAGCGCAACCGTCAGGGAGTCGTTCCAGTGCATTAGACTCTTAGAATGACATTTTGGGAGAGTGTCAAGGTCATAAATCTAGTAATAGTATCACTAGCGGTGGCACACAGTTTTCCATTTACTCTCAGTTCACTCTCATATTTTCCGTCATATTTTCAGCTGCCTGTACGCAATAGTATCTAACAAACATGCCATTTTTCGTTATGCCAAATTACCGGATGACTATGTGATTTATTTGGTGCCTGTATTGGAAACAGTCACTTATGTTGCGTTCTGCCGATGCCTGCTGCTGACTTTGAGGCCTGTCCTTTTTGTAAACTTGCCTAATGTTAAACGCCGAAGCAGCATGTGCCACCTCCTAGAGTCACGGTCACTTTCATTTTCTTATCTTTCACATACGCATCAACGAGGGAGAAAGACACTCACTATCCCAATAGAGTTTAGCTAACTTTTGAACTCCTTTTTTCCTGTCACAGTTTTCACTGGAATTGGTGTCTTTGGTCGACATCAGCTTGTAAATCACTCAAATTTTGACATTTTTTTTTTGTAATTGTATGACATTGTTTTATTGCCGTTATGTGTTTGTGTGTGTTCGAATGTAAGGGAAAGAAAGATTATGCGGGGTGTTTATTGAATATACCAATATTAGGGCAATTCCATATGATAAAATGGTGCTTCATCCGCCATCATATTATCAAGTGAAAGAAAACGGAGAAATTCCAACTACTTCACTTTTTGCCTTTTGTGAAGTGGATTCTCCACTGTCAAAATATGATTAGTTTGCTTTAGTGCATGCTTGTTCGTCCATTTCAGCAAATGAAATATTTGATATAGAGACAAAAAAAAAAAAAACAGCATAACACAATACGGAAGACAAATAATTTAAAAAACACAGTGAGCAAACAAGGCCATGTAAAAATGTTCGAATAAAAAGAAGCGATAGTTTTGAAATATGTCCACCCAATGGTGGGGCGCGATTTAAAGTTATATTTTACCGTCCTCTCTGTTGCTGCGCCAAATATGCAAAGATTGCAGTGTCCCTATGGCGTCTCTTGAACCTAGTTAAGAGTTTCTTGGAAATGAGCCGGATATACCGCAAATGAGCTTACATATGCGTATAGAGTGTTAGGGGCGTTCAACCCAAATTGAAACATTTTAAAAGCACCACAAAAAAGGCAATTAACTAAATCCGCACTGAAAGAAACGAGAGAAGATGTGGGATCCCACCCCTTAGGCTTATACTTTCTGCTATGGCGGTTGACATTAAAATATAATTGCGACTATTTAATGCCATTAAAGTCACTGAGACGATTAATGACTGATGTCGGTATCGTTTAGAAAATACGGGGGAATCTACGCAAGGATTCAAGTGTACAAAAGAAAGCAAGGCAAGGACAGACGGTCAGCAATGCGCACTCGTGCCTGGGATTGATAGAATGATTTAATGTCGCCAATAAATGGACGACGAACAAAACGTGCGACTCATTCGAAATTTACGAAGACCCGCCTGAAGCAGTGCCCGCATAGATGATAACATAATGGTTGCCTTGAATGTCTGAGAAATGCCAAGATGGCCGACGCGTCGCATTATTTTCGGGCTTGTTCATCGCATGCTCAACTGACATTTAATGTGTCAAATAAGGGTTACTCCCACCCCTGGAGAGATTCAAGAGTGGAGTTGCCTTTCATCATCATCCACTTTCTCGGGCTGGCAACTTTTATGTGAAATTGATATCCGCTGAGAGAGCATGCGGCATCGACGTCATGAAATGTATCGGAAAAGGAGTCCTGTTTCTGATATTCTTCTCTCTCCTTGGCATGCATCCGTGTGTGCGTACATAAATCTGTCAGTTTGCTTTTCTTTTTGTCACTGCTCGACTGTCAATTCACACAAAAATTATGATCCTGAAAAGTAGATTATCCTTGATTTATCGCCGCATCATTCGAAAGTTGAAATTGCCTTTCGCACAGGCAGCGGGCCAGATAGAGTGTTTGAAACAGAAAGGAAGAGAAACGAATGGAAAAACATGTATCTTTTGTTGCCAGCCTGTATCGCTGCTGTGCATTTTCATCTGTCAGTCCCCCGAGTCAGCATCAGAGTTTGAATTCCATCTACGCACACACTTTATTTGTTGACATTTCTCCAGTTTTTGGTTCTATTTTCTTTTAGGTCCTTCTTCAATTTGGTTTATTTATGTGGCTTTACCCTCGTGTATCTTTCTCCTAGATAACAGAAGACATCAAATCATTTTCCACATTTGAGTGAAAGTATCTGTCGGATACACACATTGCAAGTGCCCATCACTATGCGTCCTGCTCTTTCAGGAGTCCTATCCTTGGGCGGTAATAAATAAAATTAAATGTGCTTTTGTTTGAGCCAATTGAATTATGTGCGTGTGAACGACCCGTTTTCATCCTCATAGCTATTCAGTTTCTTGTACGAGTTTTATTTTTCTTAATTTAAAACTACAATTCGTAAACAGTCCGTAACTCTGCCTCTGATGTCCAGACAACTTTAATTGCTTTTGAAATAAAATGTTTCGGCTTTCATCCTAATCAGTATCCTAAGCTGACAATCAGATGTAACAGTAGTCCAAGTGTAGGCATGTTTACAATCATAATCCACGCGGAATGGCGACGCGAAAGAAATTAATTCCATCGATTATATTGATTTTGGGGAGATGTAGTGTTATTAAGATGAAGTTACAAATACTTACATGCACACCTAGTGAAACACATTTATAAGCATAACTTGCCTATTTTGATAAAATACATATTTACGACAAACATTGTCGTACCATTACATAATTGGTAAAAAAGTGCAAATGCAATGAGTTTTTTTTGTCAAAACTTTTTGATTGTATATACATATTATATAGCAGCCCAACTGTCAAGTTGTTGCTTTTCTTCTGTTTGGGTATCCATCATGAACAAGTAAAACCGGAATCTCCAATTGTATCTGTATTCGTAAGTGTATCTCTGGTCAACAGCATCCATGTTTGTGGTTGATCATGAAGATGGTGGGAATGATGATACGCTTACCATTATCGTCTACCATCTTCGGTCATTCCAACTTCTGCCTTATTTTGATTGCGTGTAGTCCCCAATCCAATCCCAACTTTCAGAGAAGAATGTACCTGCGCATTAATCGGCAATAAATTAGCATTTGACTAAATTCGTTGTTCGAAATTAGGATCCAATGTGCTGATGTTGCCATTCCTATACTCCTTTTAATTTGAAAACACTTCCCTCATAATAGTTGCTCCCCGTGGCCATTAGTTTTAGACAGGGTAGACTGGTTTATTTAGAATTGTTGGTTAAATTTAGCTTCCTGATTGATTTATTCTAATTATGGTTTTCCTAATGAAGAAAATATTCGGCGTTCGAAAGCACTCCTTGGAAAATAAATAATGTTTCAAAAGGTTGTTAAACTCTTGAGGCCCCATATCCTGATAAAACTCACAATAAACGCCATTCTTATACTATTCACAATTGTACCTACTGATAAGCTCCAAAAACAAGTGTTTTTAACTAGGTTTTTTTTGGTACATTTGAAAATAAAAGTTAAAAAAAAAAAACATTTTAAGCTATGCCAAATAATTTAGAATGAAATTAAGTTTGGGAAAGTTAAAGAAGTGATAGAAATTTAAATGAAATAAGACCACAAAACAAACGAAAAGCATTAAGAACCTGGCAGCCGATTAGGTTCTCAGCATTTGTGGGACTTAAAATCGATTAACAGAATGCGCAGGTCGGGGAGGCGATTGGAAAAAAATATATATTGTGGAATGTCAAAGGAAGCAGAAACAAAATGAAGACCCAAACCAAAGAATCTTGGCCATAAAAATGATAAAAAGGGGAAAAAAATTTCGAAAAATTTCTTGCCACAGCTTCTCAAGGTGGAGACGAAGTTGATAGTGGAGTATTCCACTGTCTATGCCACAAATCAACTGAGAAGAAGGATGCAGGCTGAGGCTGAACGACTGTCTGCGGTGTCTGTCTTTGCTCCAACCATTGGTTCGACTTGCTTGATTCCCGCTGCAGGGCGTCCAACAGCAGCGTCATAATCACACGGCTGCATAGAGAGAACAAGAGACAGAGTATTTCTCCTCCAGCTTCTCGATAATTATGACTGGAAATAAATTGTGTATGATTGCTTGATTGGCGATTTATTGACTCACATTATTGGGAGCTGCCGTAAGCCGTCGCCACAACGCATCTTTGCCAATATATGTTATTGTATATGTGTAAGTGTGAGTGCAAGTATGAGTGCATCTGTGAGTGTCCATAATCGATGCTGCTCTGACAGCGTATTATTCACCATAAAGTGTATATATATTGTTTTTTTTTTTTTTTCATACAATGCGCTATGTAGCAGACTTGCACTAATAGGATTGTAAATGCACCAAAACCGGAAGCTATTAAATCAAAAAACTTAAAGCAATCATTTGCACACTCCCAAAAAAGAAGGTATGCAATAGCATCTGGTCTAGATTTGTCAACCAGGTTTGTGAGGCAGTATAAACTCATTGTTGAATATTATAATTTAAACAAACTAGAAAGTGGGTAAGTTTGTCGGTCACTTAATTCTTGTAAGCGAGGGAAATTACAAATAACATTTTGCCATATATCTAAAATACCTCATTGGACGGGAAATTCAATTCACTTTCTTTCGTAGTTCAAGGAAAAAGATACTTTAGTACAAATCAGTGTCGTAAAATAGCATCTGCGATAACTCTTAAATATTCCATACAACATTCAGAATAGCAAATGGGCCCAAAACGAATGTTGGGGCTAAATTGAATTTGAATACTATGCACCCATAGGGTGAAATGGTATATTAAAGTCGCCAAAATATGTCTATGTTCATCGATGGTTTCAATGTTAATAATCGTTGGTGTTTTAAAACAACGGGCTAATATCTCGATGCATCGATGTATGTCTGATGTTTTTCTAAATTAATAAAGTTCACTGTTTTCAAATAATTTAAAGTTCTCATAATAGTATTTAAAATTAATCTTACATGAATAAGGTATTAATAAAATTTTAGTCTCTTTTCTCATTGTTAGCCTTATCTTTCAAAAACTATTTAATGAAGTATTATATGGGCTTTACTTTCCGAAATAAATTTTTGTTTACCTGATTTAGGATTATTCAATTTACTGGTCAGTCGGTGAAAAACACTTTATTATCTTTGTTGTCAATCTGAAACAAATCCGCTTAAAGTTATAGCTTAAGTAAGTTTTGAAAGGGCTTTTTAAAGACAACTTCATTTAATTATATGATAAAATTTGATAAGTGGCAAACAGAACCGATGTTTTGGTGAAGCATCGCTGAACAAAATAAAGACAAAAACATCGGTGAACATCGAAACAAAATTTGGTATGTATACTCGCTTAGTGAAAGCTCAAATTTTGTATGTGTACACACCCTTTCAGCCCCCGAAATTTGAAAAAACTCGATTATCTTCTGTAATTTTCTTTCTTATGCAATCAAATATGGCATGCTTAAATGTGATATTAATATCCAGCTAAATACAAAATTTGATTTAAATCGGACAATAACTAACCAACATAGCCAAATATATATGTATATAAACGTTTTTCCAAAGGGCCGGAGTTGGCTTTTGGAAGGTGGGGGCGCTAGGGTGCTCAAATGGTTGAGTGTGTAGGATACTGAAATGTGCTTGTAAAAAGCATGTGAACAGAATTAAAAAAAAAAATGCATTTGTTATTATAAATTTGAAATATTTGTTTTACTGGTGTGTGGTACAATTAAGTCGGCGAGACCATTTACTCACTTTATATTTATTTATCTTAGTTTTGCTGGATCTACAAATTCTTCAATACAATAACTAACAAACTGAAAAATTTCTATATTGAATTTCTTGGGATCCGAGAAAATTCCAACTAAACCCCAAAATTAAAAACGTCATAAATTCCTGGCCACCATTGTATCTTACAATATATTCATATATACAATTTAAAACACACACATCGGTTAAATATAAAAAAAAAAAAAAAAAAAAAAAAAAAAAAAACAGAGGTCTGGGGCCTTTTTGGTAAGTCTATCCTTACACGCCATCAAAGTAGAAAAACATTTTATATAAAAAGTCTTATGTGTACCAAGGAACGGCCTACAATCTTATCATAGGAAATAACGAAGTAATTGACAAAGGCACAGTTTTTTTCGTTCCTATAAGAGCTATATGACATAGTCACCCGATCTTGATCAAATTTGGCACAGTCGTTTGTTTATACATAGGTATAATAAATTCACCAATATTTAATATCACAATAGCTCAGAAATGAAAAAAGTCACTGTTCGTGACTTTACCCAGCCGATCCGGCTGAATTCGAGTTGTACAATCTATGCAGTATATATGTATGTATGTACAAGCCTTCATTCAAAATTTCAACTCTGTAACTCTGCAATTCAGACGGACGGACATGACAATTTATATACACCTTATATGGTCGGATATGCTTCCTTCTATGTAGCGTTGCGTCTGTAACGTAGTTAGCTACTGGCTGCCGTCAACGTTTCAGCAGACCCGATTTACATTGCCTGTAACTTGTGTTCTATTTATCCGATATGAAATCTAAATTTTTTATATCTGTTGTTAAAATAATCTATCATAGTAAATTTTTTTAGGGATACTTCAATTTCTTTAATTATTTTTCTTCTACAACTTTATGATATAGTGGTCTGATCCTGGGTTATAGCTCAAATATTAAGATTCATCCCAATAGCTCTTACGACGGATGAGTAAAACGCATACGCACCAACGGACAGACAGACGTACATACATACGGACAGACGGACATGGCTATGTCGACTCTGCCTTTCATGCCGATCAAGAATATATATATGCTTTACGGTATCGCAAAAAGCCTCCTAAAAATGATTTACTCGATTTTTCTGACTCTACAAAAACCAAAAACAATTGTGTGTTTTCAACTTTTTGCTAAATTCAAAACTATTTTATTAGAGTACTTTTGAATGGATTTTGATTATTTATTTTTAATACACATTTTTTACACGTCACTGTGTTGTGTGACCTTTTAAAAATGCAAGCCATTAAAAACGAATTTAAAAAGCTTGTTCATAGATGAAAAATGAATATTTTACTGTTCATTTTCGCCCTTTAAAAAACTTTGTTGGTTTTCAATATTTCAAAGCATGATCTTAAAAAAAGATTAGGGTCTGGCAACCTCAAATTGGCGTAGAAAATAACATAAGAATCTTGCCCGGTGGCTGTTGACCTGACGGCTTTTCTGAAGCAACATTTTCCATATCATTGGTGAATGACCTAAAAAATTTATATACATATTCAAATGCAACTTCATAATTCCATGCACATTTTCAGCTCGGCAATACACAATAAGTAAATGCAGTAGAATACACAACAAACACACGGTACCACTTTGGTGCTAAACGTCAAAAAAACCTACATTGCAGAAGTGGCATAGTTATAGTACACTGGCGCAAGCATTTGCTGAGACTCACTAAGAGAACTCCCAAAGACTTTGGCATACCGGTGCATATTGACTGGCATGCAGCTTGTGCAACAAGTTTCAGTTCCTGCTGCTGCGCCGTTGCCAATGCAGCTGTCCGGCTTTAATTGACAGCGACTATTGTGGTGGGGCGAAACCCACCCACCTAACATTTAAAATACAATGCACACACACTCATTCGAAGCATCGTGGGATTATTTCAGTGCGTTGCCCACAATTGATTCGGACAATGTGACTAACAATCGACGACAACATTTCCCCCATTTCAGTTTCTGTTTTCTGCAGGCAGAAGGCCTGTTTGCGCCATTAGCGACAGGGTAAAGTAGAAATTCTGCGACATTCTGTCCTCAGTAGATAAAATTGTCTGCTTTAATATGAAATTTGTATATCGGACTTAATTACTAGACTCTGAGATTGTTTATTTTACATATGTATGTAAATTCCTACATCTACGCAATGAACGCCGTTTTCCTCACGCTGTGCAGTATCTTTCGGCTTGACTTCATTGCATTTGAAACATTTTTTGTGTGTACTTTTGTAAGCACTCATTCAACAGGTTGCCGTTTTCGATAGCTGTTCCCGTTGTACTGCATAGTTTTTGACAATGTCTTGATGAGGTAACAGAATATTTAAGTGTAAACATAATGGTTTTCCCAAAATCGAAAAGCGAAAAATCAAACATCAATTTTTTAAGTATCTTAAACCGATACAAAGGGGAAACCCTTTAAAAGGACGCAGTACATGACTGTACGAATGGCGCTGCCTTTGATCTTGCTGGGAGTTACGAGTCGTAAAGACATTTTCCAGACTTGCGATAAATACTTACGAAGTGGGGATTATAATTTGTACTACATATTAAATTGTCATAAGAAATTGAGGAAATGCGCAGCAATTCTTTTGAACTCAAGAGTTAATAAATTTTGATATTTGTTTGTGAAATTCTTGCCTTTTGTTAAAGAGCAAACAATTCGCCCCCCATTTTCAATCTAGCTCGGCATTTATCTACCGGATACATTTTTATCTCTAGCACGAAACGCAATTATTGCTCTTTGCGGCGGTGGTGGCGGCGGCAGCCGAACAATTAAGAACTGAACTATCGCTATCGGCGCGGCGGCAACAAGGTGGATGAAGTGGGGTCCCAATTAGCCACCGATATTTGCCCAAGATCAGCAAAGCTTAACTGAAACCTGACTCTCTCCACCCACAAATCTTTTCACAATTGTTGGTTGAATTTTCATTTTTAGCCTTTTTAATTAACCGAAATTTAAAGCAGTGTTTACACAATTTGCCACAAAATGCTTCAGTTTTATGAGTGCCATCCGGTTGCAAAATTACCTGTAAGTTAGAGCACACATCCACAGCTAATTTGGTAGCTCAGTTGGGCCATAGTAATATACATATGTATGTATTTCATAAACGAAATAAAATTTAACAACAATAATAAAGGTATTACTTCGATTGTTTAATGTGGTCCACTGACAATAATCTCTCGAATTCACGACCCCATTTATTCTCTTAAAAGAGGTTATATTTATTTTAATCAGTTATCAGCTACGTAAAATTGCAAGCATATTCGATTATACATATACGTATGTTATACCGATAGGTGCCAAAACTAATCATGCCAAGTTTAATAATAATCACTAAGAAACATAAAATCACAGAAATTCGATGTTTTATATAAATTATTTTTTCGTTATGAAGCCTGCAGCGAAGAATGGAATTGGAAGGCTGCACAAACTTCGACATGAATAAAGTTTTTGGATCTCTGATTGTATTTATAGAGATAGAGGCAATTTAATTTTGAAAATAAAATAATTTTTTACAGTATATTTTTGTTTACTTAGGATTTCCGCGAAAATGTTCAGACATACATAGCATCTTGAATAATAGTTTTTAAATTTGATCTTTTAATAAATTTTTATGAAATTAGTCAATTGAATCAATTAAAATAAAAAGCATGTATTAGTTAGTGGCCAATATAAATTTGTTTTTTGTATGAAAAATTCATAACGATTAATTTCTCAATAAAAATGCGATACCAGTTCATATGTGGCATGTGCATTTGGAGCAGATACAATAAGTAAAATATACCACAGTAAACAAACAGAATAACGAAAAACAAAAAAAAGGCACATACAGAAATCAAATCGAATGAAAAACGATAAAAATCGCACAACTGTCCGGAGACCGCCGGAGGCCGAATGCAAATACTCCGATTTGAAATGTTGCAACAATAATTGTCACAAATTGAACTCATGTCATGATTTGCGACCGGGCCAGCTTGGTAAGGGGGGATTGGGATTGGGGACTGTAGATTGAGGTGGGATAAAGTGACAGAGCGGGGGAAGAGGTAGAAATACGATTGCATGACAGGTGCAATTTACTCAAAGTAGTCTATAGAATGAAATTGTCGACAAATACGGCATTGGAATGGTTTGCAATTTAATAGGAGTCACTCAGGATTTTGTTTTTCACAAAACGACGCGTAAAAGGTCCCACATTTATGTATATAAATATGTTTAAAATTAAAGAAGTTCTAATTGGACTATCTTATGTGTTACAGTGCATTTGAAGTATAAATTTCGACGCAGTGGTTTCTAACAGTACATTATTAAATCGTACATCTATGGCGTATTGTGAGCCCGGTCTATGCCGCACCTGTTCGGCAATTTGAAATGAGGTTGTGAACCCAGCTGTAGTTTTTTTTTTCCAAAGTTACCAGCACTAGCAACAGCACCAACAATAACCACTCTCGCAAACCCATTTGGCTACCTCTTAGCCGGTTTTTATCATGCCCCTTCTCTTCTTGGTCGGTGGTGCGCCTCTGCGTTGCTTAGAGACGATTTTCTTTCTGTGGCCACCAAAGATCTTGCAGCCCAACAGGCTATGTCTTTGCCATACGGTTTGGTACGGGGACCGGCTGGTTCACTGGCCAACACCACTGGAGATTGATGTTTGCTGCCTCTGACATTTGTTTAGCGCGCGATCTCTACGTGCATCTCATTCGCACTCACTGCGATTGAGAGTTACTGCACAAAAACTGGTTTTCGGGCCACATTTTTCGCTGTGTGATTTAAACGATTTTTCGCATTCAAATGGACGCCCCGCTCTGCAACAGCGGCTTTTCTGTAGATTTACTGGATTTTCCACTAAGTTGAAAAATTGCACTGTTCGATCTTGTAAACAAATTCATTAAGTTGCACAAATATTTTAATTATTTTGCTTATTGTCTTGATCAGAGATAATTTATGAATAGAGCTAGAGCTATTCTCCAAACATTTTAAATAAAAAGATGAAAAGAAAATTAAATCCAACGCTCTAAGTTACCATGCTGTTTTCTTAATCTGCTAACTTAATAATATCCTTCTCCAAAAGCATGAGCAATTGTTATACCGATCACCCGTATTATGAAATGGGATGTTAATATGTAATATCCCATGAACTATATGCCGTGGGCATGAATTGAAATAACATTTTATATGTTAAATAATCCTGTAAAGGACATACATATACATATACATAATTTAAAAAAAAAATAATTTTCTCTTGGTTTTATTTTTTTGAGATAAAAAATACAAAAGAGCGGTCACTAAAGCGACTTCAAATAGACATGGTTTAAGGGATCATTGATGGCAACCGCAAACTCTGGGAATTGTGTGATGGTTTTGAACGTTCAATGGTTTTAATATAAACAATAAATGTTAATCTTAATAAAAAGACATGATTGTTAAAAATAATCCATGCATTTTTTTTCGCACGCGACATTTTTTTCAGCATAATAAGCTTAGTATATTAGTACCTATATTAAAGCCGGCAAAATGTATATATATTCTTGATCATTATCAACAGTCGATCTAGTCATATCCGTCTGTCGGTCCGACCGTCCGTATGTCAGTCCGTCCGTCCGTATGAACGCCACGATCTCGGACACTATAAGAGATAGAGCCACCAAATTTGGTGCAGGCCCGTGTGGTTTGTAAATAAGAACTGATTTTCTTAAAAACTATAACAGCTAGAAACATCCAATTAGATATTAATATTAATAATATAATGTTATAATAATATGTATAATATAATAAAAGATAATATAATATAATATTTTTACATATTATAAATTTAAAATATTTGTTTTACTTGGTGCGTGGTATACAGAATCCAGCGTTACTTGATTAGATACTACATTAAAGTTGATCAAGCAAAAAAGTATTACAGTTAAATAATTCTATGCAGTTATAGGAAACAAGAATATCACTGAAATAATGTAATGTGGACACTCGGTTAAATCCGCTCGTGGCATGAGTTTGTTTTGAATAAGATACGACCAGGTATCTCCGAATAGGCTATATAATGCATTCCCATGGATCTAACGTAATGGAGAACGCCAACGCAGATTGCAGCGGCACCAGTTGTAACTAGTCACTTTTTCTTTTGCTGTCAGCCAACTTCGAATTTTAGGTGCAGAGTGGCCTTTTGTTGCTTTGCATACTCTTCTGCTCAGCGATCTCAACAGGTTAATTCGCACAATTTCGGCCTGAAGTACAGTGGAAGAAATGAATTGCCGGTAAATTTGTAGTTTTACAGTATTGATATAATCAACTTCGCACATGGATGAAGCATTGAAATGTCCGTTAAAACAATGCACCGCCAAAACGGCAACATGTTGGGGCCGCCTCGGTATATAGTCTGCACCGTATAATGTGAAGACGGATAGAGCTTGGAGTGGGGCCACATGAAGGTGTCATTTACTGCGGACATGTACCTTCCGACTTGGCTGGAAAACGCAACGCTAGCGATGGCAACGTTGACAACAACGGCATTGGCAATTGCAACATTCAACGACGACAAAAGCCTGAAACGAGTATCTAATGATGTTGCACAGTGGGTCGAATCACTCATATAATAGATTAAACAAAGGTTCAGGTGATTTGCAATTGCAACGAAGTGCATTCCTCTAACATTTTAACCGTAGGAATTGGTAAAGACAGTGAAAGGGTGAAGCTTCAAATTCAAAGCATGACATTACGTGAATTTCCTATCTACCATGGACAATATTAATTGTTTGGATTTCACCCTGTCTTTTCCTGTTACGGATTTCGCCTCTACTTGTGCATTGCTAGTTGTCGCAGTTGAGTCATTGTTTTCGTTTTTTTTTCCTTTTTTACATATCTGACATGTTTAAACAATTTATAAGAGTTCCCTTTTGCCCGCAACGCTTTAAAAACTAATTTCGTTGCAAAATTTTTATGGTCATATTCAAAGTATGCACGATGGGTTAGACGAGTACCTGGACCACAAGGTGTTTCCCTCGTCCACCGAAGGCACCTATTCGAAAAGTGCGTGTGTCAAAGTGCGTGCGTGGTAGGTGACATTTGTTAGCTACTACGGCTTGCATTGGTGTGGTATGCCGTAGCGGAGGGGCGCCGACTCACAGCAGTATCCGTGTCCACGTCAGTTTTCCTGACAGTTGTCAGTGGGGCTTTGATAATTTCATTTTGTCCTACTAGCCTCTTGTGCGATTTCAATGGAGCGATTTCAATAGAGCAACACATTTTGTTAGGGTAGATTTTGAGCTTGTGTTGTGAGATTCAGTCATCAGTTTTAGCAATAATGCACATATAAAGTGATTCGTTTATTTGAGTCAGAAACCTGTGAAAAAATGTATACACGAATTCATGGTCAGGCCTCACTAAAAGGGTTCAGTTTCCTTTGCCTCATAATCAGTCCAGACATCGACGAACTTCAGGGTCCCCACAGTCAATACTCAATCGAAGTCGAGCATCACAAAATAAAATGCCCAACAACCGACAAACATTCTCAGCCGTCGACATTTTTGAAGTTGTATTTTTTGTCTTTGCGTTAATTTATAGTCACTGATTGGGGCGTTATTCTTATTGATCCAGGCCATAAATTAAGAGAACCCCTGACATGCCACATACATTACCGACATTTTAGCGTTTGATTTGTTATTTATCATATGAACGACAGAACGAGAGAGAGAGAAAGAGAGAGGAACACAAAAAAGGAGATACACAAAAAGAAAGAGAGACATAGCAAGAGAGGGAGGAAGATGGAGGCGATGACGACGACGAATCTCGTCGCATCTGATCGGATAAGCTCCATCTCAAACTCGGCCTGCGGCTTACCTGTAAAACTAGTTTTCAGTTTTCAACATTTTTTTGTATCCATTTGTTCTGTTTTTTTTTCTTTTCTCATTTGCCTGCTGTTTTAATGATGAAATATACATTTTGAGTTTAATATATCACATCGAATGGCGGGCAGGCGAATGTTAATTTGTTTTTTTCAATGCGAAGCCGTTTCGTATTTGTGTTATTTATTTTTATTTCTATATGTATGCTTTTTTTTAATTTTGATTTATTTCATTTTGAAATTAACATTCGATTGAGTAACGAACTGTCGATCTTCTTTGGTGCGCAACGAATTTGTGTTCATTTAAATATTGATTTTTAGGTAGCCAAAGTAGCTTGTTTAATATGCAAAGTCAGTTGATAAGTCAAAGACTAAACTTGTCGATTTGACGCTGTTCTTTTTGTTGCTCTTAAGCTTTTTGCTCTCAAAGTGTGCGTGGATTTTGAGTGATTAATGAAAATTATGGCCAGCAAGCGAACTAATGAGTTTAATACTGTAAAAGCCATTAATTATACATAAAAAATGTCCCCGGCAACGTTGACATTAAAACATCATCAAGAGGGGCAAAGGCCGACAGCGGCTTCGGCGACAGAGCTGGAGACAGAGCCGACCTCTATAATTAAAACAAAACCTTAGACTAATACAAAATACCAACGAAACAGAAGACAAAGAGCAGGCCTCATTGGTGAAGCTACTTCATCACCAGCCCAGAGACCCAAATGAGCGCTGATGATTGTCATTTAAATGAAATCTTGATCGGGCAACCCCTCAGCGACTGTTGCACACTGGGCTCCATCTGTTTTTATAATGCCCCAAAAATTTGAAGAGACAATCGTTGGTCTACGATTAATGGCAATATTTAGTTTTAATATTTTCTTGCAATATTCAACCCAGGGTACAGCATCGGAGTCTCATTTTGAAGTAACAGAGAGAGACAGAGATCAAGAAAACGAGAGAGCTCGAATCAAAGTTACCAATTTAATATCGTAAAAAGATACATCCGATAATTTATGAAACATAAATAACCAAAACAAAAATACAAATCATTTGTGCGATGACAGTTGCTGCGTCTGTTTTCAATAGCTTTTAAAATTGATTCCGTTGCTCGTCGTCGTCGTGTTGATGTTGATGGCGTCCGTCTTCGTTTTTATACCCAGCATTAGTAACTGGGTATATTGGACTCAGTTGGAATTGCAACGTAATTATATTGAAAACTCCCATTTAAGTATGTATGCCCTATTGAAACACAACTTTTTTTTTTTTTAATCCCATCCCCCTCCCATTTTTTAGAACATTCGAATTTATTTTTTGCAAGGAACAGAGCTATCACTCTGCGTTTATCTGGCCACAATGTGTAGAATGTATTGCCAGTTTAGTATTAATCATAACCATTTTTACAGGATATCGCGAAGGTTGAGACTCGAACCGGTTAAGGGATTTTGTTTTTCTGGTTGCTGTTGGAGTCCAGCTGACGTCTGCTCATTATTATTGGTCATCCGCGCTCGGTCAGCTCTTTTTAGATATTTTGTTGTTGTTTCTTTTCTTTTCTTTTTTTTTTTTAGTTTCGAAGCCGCCGTTTCATCTTGGGATCTGTGTTTCAATTTATGTAAATTACGCTCTAGAGAAGGAAGTCACTCAAGGCGAGAGAGTCGGAGACCCCGACGAATTATGAATTTACTGGCACTCTGCCTCTATAGGATTTTTGTTTTATTTTTATATCTTGAAAATCATTTGATTTGCTTTCATTAAAATCAGAACTGAAAAAAATAAACAGAATCGTGGGCAGTAAAAGCTTTTAATAATCTTGATGATATTCACGTTTCCAGTTTTTAATTTTGAGGTTTTCAGGTCTTTTTTATTATATTTCTTTTCTTTTTTTTTAACAGTCGTAAAGTTGATTTGTGTTTGTTTTTTGGGATAATTAAGAAATTCTATCCAAGCGTTTTGTAATCCTTGCATAAGTAACCTTTTAGTATCATCGCCATTCCTTTGCACATCTATCTAAACTATCTGAGGGGCCACTCTTTCAAACAGTGTTAATTTGACAAAATTCCCAAGATCATCAGTCAGATAGTAATGGCATTGCATTTGTTCCAGCTGTTCTAGCCTCAAATAATTTAATACCGCCTTCAGACTCGGTTGTGTGCCGAATCACAAATCAAGTGTGAAATATATTCAAATAGCGATAAAAGTGCTGCGCCAAGGAAACCACACCACAAGCAGGCTAAGAAAAAAACTAGAAAATATGTATGTATAAATAGGAATATATACAAAAATGAAGATGTAAATTATAGAAATGAGAAGCACTGACCAGACCGAGTGCAGAGCTAGTTACAACATGGCAGACGAAGCAAGTGGCAAGAGCCCTCTCAGAACACCAGAGGCAGGCAAAGCTATCAATCTCCTCGATGTATCAAACATGGCGAGCAAGAAGGAGAAAGAGCCAGCCATAGAGGTACAGGAACCCGAAATATATTGAGAAAGAGAGACAGGTAGAGACAGAAACTAAAAAGAGAGAGAGAGAGAGGAAGATCAAGAGAGAGATAGAGAGAAGGGAGTAGCCAAGTGCATATGTATGTACAGTATATAAGAAACACCCTCCCAGGCAAATGATTGATTGCTCATCATTTTTCATTCTTAATGAAAATGCACCCCGCTGGCATGAGTTGAGTTTACTGGCTCCTTTCGCTCTGGTTGGCTGACAGTCTGAGAGGTGTATCTGTATTTGTAAATGTATACAGATACGTATATGTATACTTGTGTGCCTGTGTTAGCACACCTGAGCCAGGGTCTGACAGCCAGAAAGGTGCAAAGGTGCGATTATCGCGACTGACTGACTGCCGTGGCGGAGGCATAGAGGAGAAGGGAACATGCAAAAGCTTCGCCAAATTCCTCATTGGAAAAAATGGCTGCTAGGACACAAAGAAGAAAACAAGATGGGCCGCTGCCCGCCCACACCGACCTCTTGCCTGTCTGCCAGTCAACTGTCAACTGTTTTATGCCGTGGCATGCTATGCATCATCTTCTGGCAGTTATTAACCTTCGTCCCTTCTTCTACTGCTCCTGGTCCTGCACTTTTGTTTGCACACCTACATTGTTTACATGCACTAGATATCAAGGCGATGTGTGTGTTTTTCTTAAGCTACTGCGGTGTTTTGCTGCTGATTTTGCAGGATAAAATAAAACAATTTTTTTTGTAATAAAGATGTTAGCCAATATACATACATAGCAGAAATCTGTTAATGTTGCAGTCGGACATTAAATTCAGCTATTGTTTTAGTTTGTGAATTTTCCTTACACTGGATATTATACATATACATATTTTGCATTGTATAAAGATCCACGATTGCCTCTATTGGGAGAGGTCAAAATAGGATTCACCATAAAGCACGTAATCCAACTGTGTGTAAGGGTATAATTAATTCGTCTAGTTTACGCTAGCAGTCGTGAATTCGTCCTATTTTAGTAAATTAGAAACATTTTCAACCGAGTCGCTACATGGACATCGAGCTTGGCATCATGGCAGCCATTTCTGGTGCTGCCTCATCCTCAACCTCAGCTGACTGCCAGCGCGCATCATCATTAATCATTTTTATTTGCACGCCGCCGCATTTGTTGGCATTTTCTGTTTGAAATGCGCCCTGTTTGGGTGACAGGAGATGGGGTTGGAGTTAGTGTTGTTGTCGGATTTTTGTTGCTTTTCCTGTAAATGGGCGGGCAGTAGGCAGCGTCCCACCCTCGTCAACAAAATATACAGCAAGTTTGTCAAATGGCCCGACTTAACAGCCCACCCACCGCCTGCCACCCACCACCCATCACACACCAAACTCGTCCGCCATCATCCTCCTCCTCATCATCATCAGAGCAAACAACAAAACATGGACAGTAAATTGTAACCGTCATAATGTGGAGAGCGAGAGTGAAACAGAAAAACAACAACAACTTCGACGGCAACTGTATAAATTATTACATTGTGTACTCTTAGCGTACATAAAAATACATTAATAAATATTATTTATGTATATTCATTTGTACATATATATGTACATACAAACGCTTGCAGAACACATTGCCTCTACTTCTCCCTCCGCCTTCCCCATTAACTGTCCCAGAGAGATGAGTTTAATACAGAGAGAGAAAAGATGATAAGTGCTATGTACGAGTCAAATATAATACAAGTTTTGAATTGTCCAATTCTTAATATCAAAAAATTAAATGTTCCAAGAGAGCACTTTAAGCCAAGAAAGCAAACCTCGATGGACCTTTCTTGAAGATTTATTGTAGATGACATCTTTGCATTATTATGTTTCGCGTCAGCCGCCTGTATGACTTCAATGTTGGTTCGGCGATGTTTTCACCCTTTTGTTCATGTGTCATTTTTTTTGGTTCTTTGAATTTATTTGTTTGTCTGTCATTTGCGTGAATGCAAATTTGGTAATTGTCTTTCTATCTCGCTTGCTGTCTATCCCCTTCTTACTCTTCATTATTTCGTCTTTTTTCTTTGTATTTTTTATTCATTTGAGTTAGAATTTTTTATTGTGGGTTATTAGCACTCTTTTAATTTTTTCTTTGTGCAGCCTTTAATATTGGAGTGAAAGTTTACATATATATAGGCATACAATACATGTTACGATCTCTAAATAATTAGCAGAAAATCTTTGAGATACGACATAGACTCTCAAATCCATCGATTCAGTTATCTATATAATCAATTTAGATTTCAAAAGGGCATCTTTATTCAAAACAGAAACAGAAAAATTGTTCCTTTTAATAACACAAATAATTTTAAGGTTCATTCTAATAAAACATTAAAAATACATAACAAAACTTCGTTGTATCGGCTGTTGATGATGATATAGGACATAAATATGTATGTATATATATGTACATATTTACTTCATGAACTTAAATATACTTATTTGCAGTGGCGAACAAAAATTTGAGACATCTTTTATCCATCGATATCGAATTTGAGGCCAATGGCAATTCAGATTTATGTATGTATTTTTTGAGATATTTTTTATAAAATTGCCTCGCATAACAAAGAATTTTATAGCAAAACAGACCAACTGTATCCTTCTTGTTCTTTCGCATTCAACATTCCACTGTTTCAGAAAACGGGGACGATGGCGATGACCGCAACTCAGAGGTTGTAAGTAGCACGTATGTATGTACATAAGTATGTACAATTACCTATTTTTGAGATACAAAAAAACCTAATTATTATCTGTTTGTATCTACAATCGAACAATGAACATACATATGTACATATATATGGGAATACAAAACATATATGTTCATGCGAAAGCACTGCTGTTTTCGACTCAGCGCATTTAGTGCAACAGTAAAAGCAACACTAAAAGAAAGGATGAATAAGTATATAAGTATATAAATTGGGCTGATTTTATTTTTTTTTTTTTTCAAAAAAGTCATTTGTTGACTAGCTAATAAATATTGGTGTTTGTATATATGACGTAAGAGTACACAATCAATATTTTGTATTTGCGTGGACGTTAAGTTAAATCATTTTCTTTCTTTGTTTATGAGATTGCCTTTTATCCTTTTCAGCCGCTCAATCTTGAAGATGTGTGCAGAAAGGCATTTGGCCATTAACTTGATATATGTACGCTGGAACGCCTAATGATTGCTGAATTTCTAATTATACGCATAAGAAATTATATCTGTCAATAAATTTGCCACTGTATCAGAGTCGGAGCGAGCGAAAAAGGACGAAAAAGGAATCAGCAAAAGCCATAATTCACTCAAAGGCATACACACCCATACCCAGGCAGTTGCACACCGAACAGCGAGCGTAAATCCTTCCACAACTGACAATAGGAATGGTGCTCAATGCTTGTATAAATGATGAGTCCAAAAGTCCAAGCCAGAAGAAGCATAATGACCCAGTCCAGTAGGCGGGGAGACCTAGGCGGATCAGGAAATATTTGGTTGAATGACGTACATATGTAACAAAATCCAAGCAGCCAAGGATGAGGTTAGCTTTAAGGGTTGGTTGCTCGCCGTCAAACTTGAAAAGGGAGCCACCCAGGGAAGGGGAAGCTTGAAAGCTCGTCATTATTATCATCAGCCCAGTCATCATCAAGAAATAGACGGACGAAGCAACGACGAAACCCCTCAACTTGAAGATATTTTCGGGGCTTGTCTTGCCAGTCTGTCGAATGGGGGCCGCTTGGCCATATATTTTCGTTCGTCTGACATTAACGGCTGCTATCGTCAGGGCTGAAAGCTAGGCACTGGGCAAAACGCTTGCCAAGCTGCCATCATTACTGGCATTCCACGATTTATTGACGAAAAGGAAGAAGGCGAAAGAAGAGGGAGCAACGAAATTTAGAATCGGCAAAACGTCTTGGCTAGGACACAAAAAGGATTGTGTGGAGCTGTGGAGGGGTTTGCTAGTGGTCTACTGGGTGTGGTCCGATGCGGGACAACTGCGTCTCCTTTTGCAAGCCCCATTAGTTTCTATAGCCCATTTTGCTGACGCTCAGCGTTGGTAGTCAACGACACAAGGCATGTACCTTTGATATCTATTTGAGGTTTGTTTCTCTATAAGAATGCCACATACATTTAGAACATTGAAATAAAACTAGTAACATAAATTCAATTACTACGTCAGTGTTTTTAAGTCTACATAAAACTTGACAACCATTATCGAAATATGCATTGCAAGATCCACGATCCCTCTTCGGCAGCCGATTAGCGCCCCTGTCACAGTTAGTTCTAGCTTAAAATATGTATGTAGAAGACATATTCTAATCAACGAAGAGTTTTATATAGAATAGCACCTCTACCAACAAACAAGAATTGTTAATATTTCAAAGATAAAAGTTCTAGAATTTTATTTGAATCTTCAAAGCATACATATGTGTATCTTCGAAGCGTTTCGGAATTAATTCAGCGAAATGCTATGCCAGGCAAAATCAATTCCATCGGTGAGTTCCTAAAGGACGCCAACAGTGCCAATCCACTCAAGTCTTGATTTTTTCACTTTCTTGTTAGATTAAACATTTAAGAAGTCCATAGATAAGATAGGAACTCTGAAACAATATATTAACCCAAAGAATTATACAATTTTTATAATACATCGATGAATTAGTAATGTTGAGACCGTTTGGAAAGGCCAACAGTTCAATTAAATAGGATTGCTGGCATCTGTTTTTTCATACTTGTTATATTTGCCAAAAATACTTCTTGTCATTTGATCACAGCACCAAATTCATTTACTGTTGGTTAATATTGATCTTAGCTTACTAGCACTAATGAATAATAGAATGAAATAAGTCATGCCGAATTCGGGATAAATATTATTAATTTTAAATTCATAGGTCAAAATTGATAAACAAACAAATACATACTTAAATTTATTCTCACAATGCAGCATCACAAACTAGTGTATGTATATATCCTTCATTCTTGCAGTACACGAGGATTGATTTGCACCTGAGCTGCAAACTATGTCTTACCTAGTTAAAAACTGCCTCTCTTCATTATTTCAACTTTTTTATGAAGTTTGTTTTTGGTTTTTTAATTCATTAAAAGCGTCAACAGATTTAAGAATTCTACTGCAATCTCTCTTCCCTTCCATATATCTGACCCTCAATAAAAATTTCAGATAAAAATCGGAATAAAACTCAAACGAGCCGCATGTGGAATTGTTTTTCAAAAGAAATCACCAAAAATCATAAACCTAATGATAAAACGTAATTTGTTACCCGATTATAATCCTTCAGAAAACTTGGTAACAAGCTAACAAGCTTTTTCCTTATCGAGCAAAAACTGCTACACCAATAAATGCACATATAATATTTAGTGATTTTATCGGAGAATAAATATCAGTTCTGTTTTTGATGAAGACGTCTGGTAAGCTACTCCTAAAACTGATGATTCACCATCTCCTTGGTATAGCAAGCTTTTTCTAATGCCAAAACGATTTCATGCGAAGCTGTGTCTACGAATACAGTTCCCTGTGCTAAAAGGTTCTTCTCCGTTGGTTTAGACCATCCATCTACATGAGGGTGCCTTCGGCATATTTTTAATTGCCTAATTTTACGTCTTGAGTGATGGCACTCCTGAATGCTTTCAGGAGAGCATGTGCCGCAAGCGCGGGCTTCCTTTTTCCTTCAAACGTTGTCGTTCAGCTTGATAAACGAACGACGAGGCCGTTTGGCATTTTAAAATTGTCGCCAAACACACCACCAAACCTTCGCTACCACCACAGCATACTTGCGAAGTGGCTTCATTTGGTGGCGCTGAAATATTTCACCGCCCTCAGTAGTCGCGCATACATCCTTCCCCATTTTCATTCCGTTACAAAAACATTGGACCCGGCATTGTCACCATCAACAGCGCTTGCGGCAAATTATGGGACAATATTTTAGGCTAATGTTAATGTTTTCCCAAAAATTTTCTCATTGTGCTAGAGCTCACTTCTCCTTCCACTACTCCTTCGCAACTCTCGCAAAGGGTCTGCCTTTCTCCGTTGCCTTTGGGCAAAATCCGTTAAATTATTGAGCTGAAGGTACTTTCCAATGCGGTTCGCTGGGTAGGGTTGGGGTTAAATGAGCAGCGACACTTTGCTGTTGTCGTATTCTTTATTTGTTGGCATTGCAATTTCAAGTCGGTCAGGTTTTTGTTAAATGTTTTGGAAAGGCGAAATGAGCAAACACCAAAAAGAAGCGGCTTAGTGTAGTAGGGGCAAGAGAATTGGCCCACCCAATTTGAAAAAAAAACCGAAGTGTTTTCTGCGAAAGTAACAGTTAAATTTTAGCTTCTTGTTTTCTTTCATAGTTTTACCCTTTAATAGTTTTAGTCTTAGCCCTAGTTTTAAGGCCTAGTAGTTAAAACTAGTAGAAGATTGGCTGTAATTTACAATTACTGCCCAATAATAAACAAATAAATAGTTTTACTTTGCACAGTATTGTCTAAAAAAGAAACATGCTTCAGGCAACAATATTCAATATTGGTTCAGCGTCTGTTTTTAGTGCGGCAAAATTGAAAACAGATTTGATCTGTCTAACATACTGCGAGCAACTAAAAAAAAAAATCTAGCTGCAACTCTTTTAGTCCGGACAGACGGACTGGCGACGCCTTCTTCTGTCTTCCTTAGCTTATATAGCCACGTACTATCAGTATCAGTTAAAACATTGATTGATTCGATATTTTTATAAAACTCTCCTTTAGACATCACTCTAATTTTCCAATTTTCTAACAACTCATGATTTCTGATGCTACGATTTTTAAGAAGTAGATTAAACAAAACAACAATTCGCTTGATGTAAGTATATGTGTATTTTTAGTTCTTGAATTTCACCTGTTGTTGCTTTATTATTTTGTTTTGCGTGCCTTGAATATTTTTGACAAACAATGCCGGCGGTTAATTTTAATTGGATTCTGACAAAAAATCCTTTTAATAAAATTAAACATCAAACATGGCGTGCAATTTTTTGTCGTATTACGCTGACAGGAGCAGGATTTAAATTAAAAACACGCCAAGTCCACGCAGCAACAGCACCCGAAGATCAAAAGGCATCAAAAATGGTTCGCATTCCCGGTTTTCGAAAAAAACGAAAAGAGCAAAAGCCAAAAACTGCCACAGCGGTGGCGGTGGCGAAGCGGAAACGGAAATCGACGCGCAAAAGGTTGTTGGTATCATATGACAAGGTCGGAGGTTGGAGGAGGTTGATGCCACGCGCACAACTTTGCGCAGACTTGGGGGGATGATTGGGGGGCATTGATTAAGCGTGCGTTAAAAACGCGCCGAAAAAAGAGCAAAACATAGGGCAAAACGAAATCAAATCAAAGTGTTGAAGTAGTTAAGCACTTCACGGGCATAGATGTGGAGCGGGAAGAGAGGGTGGGAACAAGACAGCAAGGGTTAAGGGTTGCTCTTACGGGTGAAGAGGTTAATTTGTTGCGTCAGAGAAAGTCTCGAGGCATATGCTCGTCTCAACCAATGAATTAGTCCCCAAGGCTTTGCAAAAAAATCATTAAAAAGTTCCACGGGGCTATAGTCTTAAATTACGCGCCAAACTTAAAAAGAGCTAAAGCAGGCAAAAGGTAGCACAAAAACAATTGTGTCTGTCTCTAATAGCGGGGTCAGGTGGATATGTACGTTGTGGGCTGCGAAAGTCATATATTGGCCCCCTTTTCATTATTATAAGCTGCTATCTAAAAAGGGGTTTCCATCGGCAAACATCAACCAGATATCTACATTGGCCCATGTATGTGTTGGAAATCCTTTGGAAAGCTGAGTCCAGGCCCGGACTGGCCCACCGGGCAACCGGGCAAATGCCCGGTGGGCCCTCAAGGTAGGGGGCCCCTTTTGATAAAATTTCATGTAGTAGAGTAGCAGTTTTGAGTCATTAGGGCCCTTCGTACGAGGTTCCCAGTAAGAATCATTTTTGTACCATAATATATCGGATGGGCGCTGGGGCCCAGTATTCAGAAGCCCTGTTAGCTACTGGAACTTTAGACATTGTTTTCAAAATTGAGGAAACATTGTGCAGCAAACAACTACTTTTATTTTAACCAGGGTCCAGAACACAAAGTTCTTAGCCCTCAGGCTGTTTAGGGGCCGCTTCAATTTCCTATAATTGTATACCTTTTCTATAGATTTTTCTACCAAAGCTATACTTTGGCAAGTCTGTGGGATTTTTCCCACATTTTTGTTAATAATTTTTATGTGAATGTCTTCAATGTCTTACCATCTTTTTTATTTGAGGATTAAAGGCCTTTAAATTACGAATTAGAGTGTTTAAAAAAGTGTAGTTCTATGTATGTACAATGTACAAAAGATTAATTCATTTTACAGGTGGTAACAACTGCAAATGGTTTCATTACGTGGGCATCAGATTTGCTAGTTGAGAAAGAATCAGAAATCATTATAAAGCAAGATTTCACAAAACGAATGCTGCACAAAAAGAAAAGGTTACCGGGTGAGAAAAACCGTGATGAAACAATTGATGAACCTCAACAAAAATTTAGAGTAGAAGTTCACAATGTTATTATTGATAAAACCATTTGTGCAATCAAATCACGTTTTACGGAGCATGGAAGAGTAGCCGCGGAGTTCTCATGCCTCGACCCCAAAAATTTTCCTCATATCGTAGGAGATGGTCTTCCCGAAAATTCTCTAGCAGCTCTTGTCAACATTCTACAAAAATTTGGAGCAACAAATGAGTGGAAGGATTTTGCCTTAAAATGGACTGCTTTCAAGCAGAGACACGCCGACGAATATGAAGAAGAAGCGACTTAAAACTGTGACGATGATACAGATCTACACGAATAGAACTCCGACAATGAACTGCCTGCAGATCTTGTAAGACATGCAAAAATTGTGCGGGTTGTTGTTATTTATTTTTACAACGCTACTCATTTTATGAAAAAACCTACAAACAGCTATTTCTTGCTTATAAATTTCTTTTGACACTTTTTTGTACGCAAGTAGCTTGCGAACGATCATTTTCAAAGTTAAAATATGTCAAAAATAGACTGAGAAGCTGTTTGACGCAAAACCTTTTAGAAACTTTCTTGCTTATGGCAGTTGAAAAAAAAAACTTTAATGAAATTGAAAATGAACGCATTATTAAAGTCTTATCCTTACAGAGCAATTTACTTCAAAAACTTTTGACTGTTTAATGATTTAAAATCTAGTAAAATTACGCCTTACGTATAAGTGCATTGATAAATAGGCAAATAAAATTGTAACAAGTCGTTTTCGTTTTATTCACATACACGATCATACTTGATGTAAAACCTAAAAATGTATACCTTTCATTTTCCTCGACATATTTTTTAAGCATGTGGTATAGGGGTCCCAGTCCGGGCCTGGCTGAGTCCTTGGATTTTCAGAACTATGTATTTAAGTGTTTTAAAGAGATAGAGACAAATCATCTCCACCAACCCTTTTCTGTTGTAACATTGTCCATTTTAACCGTAGCGAACAAAATTAAGTGTATTTTAAAAGAATACTTCTCTCTTATTTTATTTGCTTTCAAATGAAACATTTGTTACTTTAATATATCGGTTAAAGACTGTGCCGAATTTAATAAAGATTGGGTGACTATATCATATAGCTCCCATAGGAATGATCGGTGAAAACAGTGATTTTGATCGTTATTTCGTATGCTAAGATTGTAGGCCACTCTTTCGCAAACATTAGCCTTTTTAGATAAAACTTATTTCACTATATCTAATGAAAGAGTAACCCAAAAAGTTGCAAGGGTATAGAAACTTTGACGCGGTCGAAGTTAGCCCCGGCCTTCTGGTTCATATTGCCATGACCGTCTGCCCGTCCGTCCGTCGAAATCTTGCATTGACTATAATTTCCATAGCAACGATCGGTTGAATAATAAGTTTGGTCAGACAAATTGTGTTCGCCTCTAACTCGATGGTTTTATCTCATCAAATAAATTACCTTCATCCAAAAATCATTATGGCAGGCTATTATGTTTGGCTGATATTAAAAATATACATAAATCGTGATTCTGTACCATCTCTTATTTTTCTGTCTATTTCAATAGTGAAAATTTGGTTCTGTTTAAAAATTTAAACGTTAGGTATGTATCTATTGTGGATATATGTTATGTTTAATTCATAGGTCGAAATAGGTGAGGCCAGACATAGGTTGTTGGTTGTTCATTGTTGTTATTGTTGGAATACACTTGCGAAAAGTACACATTTTAGTTAGAAGTGTGCTACCCTGCCAAATATAGTACATTTTTCTTATCAGATCCAGAAAAAATTTCGGAAAGGATCCAATCGAGAAAATTGGGGATAGTACAAAATCGATCCTTGATCCATACTAAAAAAGAAACTGCTAAAATGTGTTAAGTAAACAATTGAGTCCGAAACAGGGTGCATGGGCACAATTTTGTATGTATTTATGTAGTACATGGTACAGCCATTTTGGTCACTGATTCCGAAAATTACCTTAATTTTTTGCGTTTAGTTCTTG
Source organism: Drosophila equinoxialis (assembly GCA_018150345.1). NCBI lineage: Eukaryota > Metazoa > Arthropoda > Insecta > Diptera > Drosophilidae > Drosophila > Drosophila equinoxialis. The sequence continues at coordinate 441,283 of JAECWI010000656.1, forward strand.
TTTTTTAGATATTTAAGAAACCCAATTTTGTTGATGTACCTCACTTTACATGGAATAATCTTTTGTTCCAGCATCACATTTACTCAAAAATGTTTAGGTTACATTCTACATATACAACATTAACATTAAAAAATTATTTATTTATTTTCTGACTGGTTTTGAGCAAAAAATATCAACCGAATGTAAAGTATACATGTAACTGAACTTTTATTTTCTTTTTTTTTTATCGTTTCTTTGTTTCATCTACATGTGAATGTAGTTTTTACCTGTGAAAACATTGGCAAGGTTTAAAAACTTCATCAGCATCTTTGATACATTTGTATTTGTTGGTGAAAAAATTTCCCAACTTAAGAAATATTGAAGATTCAAAATTCAGGCATTTATAGTATAAAGCAAAAAAATTGCCAACTGTTACATACACGACCACTAACATCTATAACATTTAAAGATATGTGTGTCTGCTACTGCTAATTCATTAAGAGTAACTTTCACTTCGGTAGGGTGCATAGTTTTGGGATTATCAAGATGCACATAAGATTTTCGCTTGAATGATTTATCGGTGAAAACAAAACACAGTAGGTGTTCTATGCATAGACCTAGAAACTAAAGAATTAAAAAGGCGCTGCCCCGAAAGTGAAATGAAGGTCGTGTAGTTCCTCTGCAGTTAATAAAATAGGGGTGAGAATCAGTTACGGGATGCAAATGTGTAACTCTGTGACATCCTACACAAACACGCAAAAACGTTCCGTAATTTCACAGCACGTTGCTCGCCGTGACACCTAACGAAAAATATTTTGACATTGATGCAGTTGCCGAGAAAATCGCATTTGCAACGTTGCATCGTTGTGCCGGCGCGTCGTCTGATGGATGGATTAGTGCGGATTACTTGGCGCAGCAGAGGCCTCCCGCTGTTGGAGAAAGTTTTAGCAGGTATTCATTTTATTTCTTTCAGTTCTTTGTGTCATGTGATGTGACCCGTAGGTCAGACAACTTATGTACATTTGCTTTTGTGTGCACGGACCGAAGTGGGCGTTTTGTTTGTACAAGTCTTCAATAGTAAGTGAGTGATTGAGTGCAAAGACGAAAGTGAAGTCCTTTGAAAAAATTCCTTTAGAACGACAACTGACAAATATTAAGAAACAAACTATAAAACAATGCTCGACTTAAAACGGGTAAGAATAATTTCTTATTTAATTGAGTTGATGAGCTCAATTAGAAGTAAAAAAGTCATCTTAGGCTTTACCTTGCAGTCCGTGGCTATAATAGTTTTACATGTTCCAAACAGTTTTCCTGTGTCTCATACATAGCCTTAACTCTCCGTCTAACACTGTTTTTAAGACCTTACTTTGCACACTGTCCAGTAATTGGCCATACCCGTACATTCTCTATCCATTTTCATACATTTGTACGGCAATATATTTCAAATGCGGATTAATTTTTAAGCATCCAATGTGTATTTCTTAATATTTTTTTCTTTGTTTTCTTTTTTGCATTAGTTTGGGTATACCTTAAACTACCCACAAAAGCAAAACCAAATAACAACCAGAGGGCCGGGACTAACTTCGACCGCGCTGAAGTTTGTATACCCTTGCAAGTTGTTTGGTACTCTTTCCTCACTTATAGCCGTCAAAGTGGAAAAACGTTTTATCTAACAAGGGTAATGTTTGCGAAAGAACGGCCCACAAACTTAACATAGGAAAAAACGAAGTTATTGATCAATGTCACTGTTTTCGACCGATCATTCCAAATTGTGCTTTATGATATATGTAGTCACCCAATCTTTATTAAATTCGGCACAGTCATTAACCGATATATTAAACTAACAAATGTTTATTTTGAAAGCAATCGCGTCAAAAGTAACGAAGTCATTGACAAAAGCAACTGTTTTCGACCGATCGTTCCTATGGGAGCTATCTGATATAGTCACGGAATCTTGATTAAACTCACCAATACTAAATTTCACGACAATAGCTAAGAAAATAACGAAGTTATTGAGAAAAGTCCCTGTTCGTGACTGCCTTTTGTATGGGAGCTAAATGATATAGTGATCCGATCCAAGTGATCCTAGATATACAACCCCTGCAGTATATACAAGCCTACGTGTAAAATTTCAGCTCTGTAGCTCTTACGGTCTAGGAGAAGTTCGCGTTGATCCAGACGGACGGATATAAGGTCGGGATGCTTCCTTCTATGCGTTTCACACTTCTCACCAAAATAAATATACCCCTGTTGCAGAGTGTGAAAAGGGGTTATATATTGTTTAATTTTAGCTAAGGAAGTTGTAGTTGTAGTTGTAAGGACGATGTGTAACAATACACAAGTTATTTAATAGTTAACCCATTTTAATCAACAATATTTCAATCGACACGAAATTAAAATCGTTTTTTTTTTTTTTAAGCTACAGGGCGGGCCATTGGAAGTTGAAGCATCTGGCAACCACATAACTTTTGACAGAGATGTCAGATTAACAAATGTCATAGCGCGTTGGAAGCGTCATTTCAGTACAATTTTAACCATGCAACAATACACACCTAAACAACGCGCTGAAATTGTTCAGCTGTACATTCAAAATAACTTCTCAATTGGGTTAACTAAACGTGCGTGGAAAAATAAGAATAAAGTTAATACATCGCCTGAAGACAACACTGTACGTCGAATACATTCCAAATTTATATCGTCTGGTAGTGTTGGTAATGCCAGTCATCTGTCCAGACAACGACCATGACGTTCCGACGAGAATATTGATGCCGTTCAAGCCAGTGTTGCAGAGACCCCATCGACATCAGGTCGCCATCGTTCGCATCCTTCGAGTTAGACATCGCTCGTACCGATTTTTTATTGCCATTTGTTCGTGAAAATGAATTGCATAATTACTGGTTCCAACAGCGGGTGCCAGATTAATATCAAAAAACGGCGATTATGATTGGACACCGAGATCACTTGATTTGACACCTCCCTACTTTTTTTATGGGGATATTTAAAATCCAAGGTATACACTGGAAAACCAAGGACCCTGGCTGGCTGAAAGACAATATCCGACAAGAAATTGCTGCCGTATCGGCCGAAACATTAAGCAAAGTGATGCGAAACGCCGAAAAAATTCACATTTTGCGGTCAAGGCCAGAGGCGGTCATTTACGCGATATCATATTCAAAAAGTAGTTAGAACAAATCTTCGCTCAAATTTTTTTTTTGCAAACAATAATGTTTTTATTTATTTTTATTTTTTCTGATTCTGTAAATAATTCAATGTGTGCCAACACAAATGCGAAAGACAAGGAATTCAAAATGGACATCTCTAATGCTTTAAAATGAAGGTGAAGTCGCAATATATGCACATACAAACGTATGAAAATGTAGAAGTGCAAAGCAAAGTGTAAATTTTCCAATCGCGATTTTCGTTCTGTTGAATAATTAAATTTTAGGAAGCTAGATGAAAGCTCAAGTCCTAATGACTTGTCTCCTAGAAGGATGTTAAAAACGTGTCCAAAGTCGGAAATGCTGTTAAAAACACATGACTGTAACATGTATTCTATAATTGAAATACATATGAAATATAATTGACTATGGCGACTCGGGTCGGAAAGTCCCCATTGTCAGACATAGAGTGTGGAATCACGTATCCAAACTTTTTTGAGGCAACTTGCAATCCTTATGTACTTTTAACCTTGAGGTACGAATTACCCAAGAAATTTGTAATAGATACAACTTATGTACATATATAAACTAAGATCCAAGCACAGAATATTTTTATATATCCATTGGTACTTAGGTTTATATCTTTTTTTTTTACATATTGCTACATTTCGCAGGATCTATGAATACCTACATACCTATACATATGCATGCGCCCCCATTTAACCCCATTGACAGGGTAAACATACCATCGATTTCAACTTAGCAAAAATAGCATTTATTTAAAATTTTATTGAGTGCAAGAACCTAAAAATGTGGTGCAAATCTATTCACTTTTTACTATAATTTACGTTATTGCGCTGTTGAGATCGACGAGTGTGTGGGTAAGACAACATGCAAAGATTTGAAATTCAAGCAGCAGCCAATCCCAATGGCCAATGGCTTTCAATACCATAAACAAAACGATGCAAAGTTGGCGGCTGCAGCAGCCACGGCAACAAAAAGTGGCAGACGCAACAAGGCAGCAAACATTCTCAACATGAGCAGCTGATATTTCACCTGAACGACATAAACACTACGTCGTTGTCGTCTTTGCCGTCGAGTCCAAAGGGGACTTTGGCAACGATCTCATCGCTTGCGAAGGTGTAGCCAGCTACCAGCAGCATCAGCCAACGGATGGACAACAAAGCAACTGGCGGGAAAAGTGCATGGTAACCGCCATTCCACAGTCTCATGCTGCTGCTGTTGCACACACATACACAGCTCGAGGAGCAAATATATCAAATGCGATCGATCGCCATCGCAAACGTCGGGAGCTCTGTTGTGTTTTTCTTTTTACTTTACTTCAGCTAACAAAGCACATTGGAAACAACCATAAAGAATTAGACATGCCCTTCTTGAATTAAAGACATACTCTTCTTTTCATAAAATAAATTCTAGCATCTAATTCAGAAAAACGAATTTATGACGAGTTTGGGTTAAATCGATTACTATAGGAGCGCTTCCCAGAAAATTCTTACATTGAAAAATCTATATATTATTTATTTTGTCAAATAAACTGAAGAAAATGTTTTAAGTGCTTTGTATATATGTATGTATGTACATACATATATTATGTAGAATTAGATCAGTGACAGGACTGATGTTAAAAATCACTCACTCAGTCTAACATTAGTTAGCTATAATGCGATTGTTTTTAAATAAATTTTGTGACATATTCATATTCATATGTGTGTAATACACACTGTGTATGTACATACATACATATGTATACATTAAGACAATTTTAAACTTAAAATTAAGAGCAATATATATCAGTTGAAGAATCTTTAGTAAAAACCAATTTTTTGTTTTGCATGATTTCTGATACAAAACGAATGAAGTATTCAATGTGACGAAGCGTTTTTGTTTTTAGCCAGTTAGAGTATATAGCTTCGCTTGGTCTCGTCCTGGGCAAATTGACCAACATGAAACCAATTTGATCTGTGCCGAAAGAGTGAATTTTCAACGCTACGTTCGGCAGAAGCTGCAAAACTTTGCAACCTTTTCAGATCTGTGATCTTTCTTGTGGACGCTGCTGCCGTTGAGGCATGCAACTGTCATTGCTACCTTTCAACTTCTTCCCTCTTCGAGCCTTGCATGAGCCACAGATACCATTGGCAGTGGACCCTCAAAACTTTGAATTGCTGCACAAGCGACTTCGGACTTGTGCCGGCTTTCAGTGTGTCGTTGTAATCAAGGGACGGACAGCAAAACAGAGTACTCCTATTCATGGTCCAGAGCAAAAAAAAAAAATTATTCCTTGTGAATGTAAGAAATTCAGTTTAATTTCAGTCGTCTTTTGAAATAATTTCAAATTAGCTTCTAGTCAAGTTTTCGAATGCGTAGCCTTGTATCTTAGAAAGGCGACGACAAATGTCGGAGTATTTCGATATGAATCCCCTTGAAGTTTTCACCCGTGATCCTGACAAACAATCCACAGCAGGACTCTAAGAAAACAGAAAATCCTATATCACCGGGTCGTGAAAACTTAAAGAAATGGCTTGGCCATATCGCCCGTGTTGTTCTAAATAACAAAATGATATTAATTGGTGTGTTTTGTTGCACTGATCGTGAAAAGAATCTGGTGTTCTCCAACTGCAAAACTTTTTTGGATGAAAATCAATACCAAACGAATGGTACCTGGTGATAAATTTCTAGCTTCACAAATATGGCAAAATCGAAGTCTCATATGCAAACCGAATAAAATATATTTCAGAAACCAAATTTTAATTTAAATTTGTCATCAAATCATCAACACTTGAAATGGGTTTGCTGAATTCTGACTACGAGAGAGACCCTCTATCATCGGTTAACAAAACTTTACTGGAATCTACATTACATAAGGATAAACCAACTTTAAAGTTTGGAACTGGAAGTTTTGTCCTTTATGTATAGGGTACAAAAAGTCTGTGAAACGATCTCATTACGAAAGAACAGAAACGTTGAAGTAAAAAAGTGACACGATTGTTATCAGCGTTTTCCATAAAACTCCACAACTGATAAAGTATTTATAAAACTTGACCATCGTGCAGTTCGATTTCGAGAGCAGGCCGAAACGTTCCACAAAGAACAGTCGCTTTCTGACTTGATGCCAACGCGTTTATTTAAAAATCGATCGCATCAACGAAACAACAATGGAAGTAGAAGGCCAGAAGCTGCTATAACCATGCCAGCCAAACAGCAAACATATACTAACCAAGTGGGGTGACGGACAGACACAAAACACAGGCCCAAAATTCCAGTCCAGAGCGTCCAATAAATTTTGTTAAATGCGCACGCGTGCGGGAAGCTGGCTTCAAGTCGACGCGTCGTCATTCGCTGTCGTTGTCGATGTTGTTGTCGGTCCTGAGGTAAAAAGGCTCAATGAGGAGCTACTACTCAGTTACCACCGAGCAATTGCGATGAACATCTTTTTCTCTTTTGGGATCCATTCGATGCGAAGACCTGAGCTACAGATGGACCACGCAACCAAGCATTGCATCTCACGTAACACGAACCCCAGCAATTCTATAGAGACCACTTAGTTCGAGCCTAAGAACTCACGCGCTTACTTGCTCATCTCTTTCTTCTTTTGCACTGCCTAACAAGCTGATGAGACATGAACGCGCGCGCTTTGCAAATTCCGAAATGTCATCCGAAAATCACAATGTGCGCCATTATTTTCTCAAAGTAGTTAACCGTAGCATTTGGAGCAGGGTCTGTACACAGGGATATTTTCTTGGTTTAGCTCAAGCTAATCCAATGCAGTGTCGTTGTGTTTCATAGGCTATAAACATAAATAAAGGCACCTACTCCATACCACAAATACCGCAGCCACAACAATGCAACATAGGCTTGGCGTTAAGATATTCAACAATATTATGAATGACATCAGAAACGTATTGAATGATGGAACAATAGTTTCACGGAGTATCACAAGCCTTTTCGAAACGATAATCACAAACGAAACTGGGAAACAAATCTACGTCCACTTAGACAGTAGGGGAAGAAAAATGAAAGCACTATTTAAATATTTGGCCAATCTGTTCTAAAAATTTATGAGACGCTGACGTTGACGACATTTGTCTTCACCAAATGTAAGCAAAAAACTTTAAATTCTGGTTGTACCCAGATCACTGATGTATGAACACATACAAAGGGTGTGCTAATGTAAGGCAGAACAAGGTTAATTTCGACTCATTAATAGATTCCTAATTATGAAATTAAAAAATTCATATAATTCTCCAAAAATATGTAATTAACAATACTTTCTCAGGTATGTACATTGAAACACGAATATTTTAGGAAAGTAGGAAACTATCTTTATATAGTCAGAGATGCTTCATTCCTTACTTTACACATATTCAGGGTCCCTGATTAACATATTAGTGTCATGGGATGCAAGGGTATATAAACTTCGTCATACCCCAATTGGACTTTTTTGGTGTTTTCATAGTAACTTTAGGACGACTACCGAATTGAGAAAACTGTCAACTCGAGGCAAGGAGCAGCATTACTGTGGCGATTTTTAAAATCAAACCATATCGAATTTCACAATGCCACATTTAGCAAATTTCTTGTTTAGCTTCTGGTGAGTGCAATTTGGTTATATTCTCGAAAAATTAGTGGAGCATGCACTAAATTCAACGTGTTTAAGTCTGGGAACAGACATAAAAGACAAAAAAAAAAAAAAAAAAAAAAAAAAAAAACAAACAGCAAAAATAGTAGAAAGGGTGAAAGGCGGCTTAGCAGAAAAAACGGAGCCAGAAGTTCTTACCATGAATACCCATGAATCTTCATCTCCGGATGAAGTCCAGACGCGACTCAACTCCACTCTTGTCTTCCAGACGAACTGACATTCAAATTAAATTGGATTAGCTGCATCGTTCCCTTGTCAATCTCACCGAAAAGGCAAATTTTACTTGTGCGAGTCTCAAACTGAAGAGAGCAAAAAAAAAGTTCAGCGCAAATCTCATCTCATTCCACTGACAGTGACATAACTTGTGACAGTTGATGGAATATGTTTGGAGTTGGGTCTCTTAGTTGCCCAGTCTCACAGCCTATAACATACATATCTTCATATATGTATGTATGTAGTTAGCTCTGATCCATCATGCCGTCGGAGTTCTCGCCAATGTCAACTTTATTCTGGAAGCTCTGCCTCTGTCGGCACCATTTGATCGTATCTCACCATACGCGCACTGAACTAATCCTTTTCGCAATGACTTGACAGCTGTTGCCTCTGCCTGGCCATCCTTCTTAAATTTCGCGGTGCCATCAATCAAGGCGGATGTTGGATCGTCGCGCTAATTAGTCAGTCTGTCGGACAGTCACTCAGTCAGCAAGTGAGTCAGTCTGATATCAAATTTTCATTCGGGCTCCTGCTACTGCAACACATCTCATGATAGCGAACGAATCGACCAACCAACTTACCGATCACCATTGCCTGCACTTAGCCAACTCCAGTGATCAATCAATGATGATTAATGCAAATGCAAGGTCAGCAAATTGCGATCGCCACACACATCAATCATTCATTAGCAGCTCAAGCTGTCAGGTTTTGTCGCTTTGACTTTGACCATGATGCGTAATTATAAATCGTGAGATCTTTAGTGTGTGTCGCAGCTTTTTGCCTATCGTTTTCTCCCCTTTCTTTCCCTGTCTTCGGGAGAGAAAATCATTTAATGCACTTCATTTCATGCAAGTGCACTTAGGCTCTGCTAGTCATGAATGACTCTTAGATAAGCATGGTTAATTAGTTTCATAATTGACTTGGTAATGTGGCAGTGGGATGCACATGGTTAGTACGACAGTGTGCCCCATATTAATACCCCAGAGTTTTATTATAAAACTCTATTTATATCTGATGTTATGTACGGTGCCTTTATGAAATATTGGTGCGATCCTGAAAATGTTCTATAGTTCTATAGCTAGAGACATATAATTTTGTATGTATATTTGCTTAATAAATGCGCATATTTTGTATGTGCCAAGATTTTGCCCTGCCCCTTTCCGCCCCCTTAATTTGGAAAAACTCGATTATCTCACGTAATTTTTTACCTTTTGTAATCAAATTTGGCACACTTGAATTTGATACTAATACCCCCAGCAAAATCGAACTAAAAATAGTCAAGTTATGCATATAAACATTTTTCCTGTTGGCCGTTGGCTGGTGGGGGCGCTAGGGTGCTCGTAACCTTGAGGTTTTTATTAAAGTATTTTAGATGGTTGTCAGATGTCTAAGTTTTCCTTTAACCCACCTTTTGTGTGAAGTAAACATTTGAAGTGGCCGTTTCTATCTTATTATTATTATTAGTTTTAATTAGTTCAGAAAATAGTCGCTGAACATTACCACTGCTATGGGGCAAAATAAGCCAATTTAGAGTAAATTTCGTGAAGATCGGAAACATCTGGGTTGAATTTCCCATTTTAACATTTGAAATATCAAAGAAGCTAATTTCGGCTGTACCGAAGTTTATATGTATACCCTTGCAGTCCTTGACCATAATATTTTTACATGTTCCAAATTTGTTTTCTGTAACTCAATTCATCAATGCACAGACAAAACCTTCCAAATATCATTTCCATTTCTTGTTCTTCTTCTACTTACCTATCCCTTTTTACATGCATGTCCCGATTGGCACGCATACACACACAGTTTATGTAGCGTATTCAAGCCATGACGTAGTTGGCTGCTGGCAGCGTTTCAGCATACCCGATTGCCTGTAACTTGTGTTCTATTTATCCTAAACTATATAAAAATCATATTAGTAAATTTCATAGGGATAGTCAAATTTCTTAAACTATTTTTCTTCTACAAATATATGATATAGTGGTATGATCCTGAAAATTCATAATTTATCTTACCCGGGTTATAAGTAGCTCAAATATCAAGTTCATCCCAATAGCTCTTAAAATGGCTGAGTAAAACGTATACGCACCGAAGGACGGACGGGCGTACAGACGGACATGGGTATATCGACTCAGCTTGTCATGCTGACCAAGAATATACATATATACTTTTTGTCTGCTTCTGTACATCTGACCAATTTTATAATACATTTGCAAGGGTATAAATATAACGCCGAAAATCGTCTGACCGTACCGCTTCCTCCTCATTATTGGAAAATCTTATGTCTCGATGCTGCTAGCCCATTGAAAACGGTATATAGTTCGCCAACCTATTGAAAACGGAATTTAGTGCTGCTAACCCAATAAACATCACGGGGGGTGAAAAGGGAAAATTCCCTCCGAAAATGACCATATTTCACGAAAAGTAGAGTATCTGATATTGTTCAGTAGTCCTGATTTGCCAGGTATGTATAGTATTACTATTTCCCATAGTGAAAGTATCCTCTCCAAGGAATATTGCCAATAAAGTAGTTACGAGAGGAGCTACTAAAGTATTGGCTGCCTCAGCTGCTGCTGCTCCTGTTGTGCCTGGCACTTCTAGTTCCCTTGTTGTAGGTAGTTCCACCCAAAAATCATACAAGCATTGTAGTAAAAAGGTTTCGGTTTTATAAAAACACGAGACATTTAAAATAAGTGTCTCCCCAAATACATCATAAAGATTTTTGGCCGAAAAAGAGAACACTTCAAATTAAGTGATATATGTATATATGTATGTGGGAGTATCCGAGGTCACTCACACGACTTTATCTACAACTCAAATTCGCTTACAATTTATTTTTACATAATGTTCACTTCAATCTACTTCTGTTTATCAGCATAGACTACCCTTTGATGCTTGTATTGATAAATCATATGTATGTATGTATGTATATATGTACATATGTAGTTTTGATAATTTGCTGTTCTTTTGTAAATTGTCCCATAATGAAATGTTTTTCGGTCAATTTGATAATATTTTCTTCTATAAAACAAATTTATGGCAGACTCGGACTAACAAATATGTTGAATTTTTAGTTTTTATTTCAGTCCAAGAAATCATCATCTGGCAAAATAATGGCTCAAGGCGACAGAATGACGAGACCCGACGAGATTTCAATCGAGCAACCTGAGCATCACCATCATCATAATAAAAAAAAAATTATAAATAGTGGGTGTTTTTATTTTTTATTTCTTTTGCTTGATTGTGATTTACAGCAATTTTGATATTTATTCAATATTTTGTCTAATCGATGCATAATACATATGTAAATGCTAAAAGACACATACATATGTATGAATGTATGTATGTACTTACATACATACATGCATATTTATGAATTTCTGTATGCATAGATTGCTAATTATGAAAATGTCTATGTCTAACTTTAAATAAAGCAGAAATCAGACATCGAAAACAGCTTTATGCTTTATTAGTGGGAAATACTTACATATTAGATACATATGTATGTATGTTAATTTATACCTTTTCGAACTGATGCCGTCAAATCTAAGAAAAAGAAATGCAAATACGTATGTATGCACATATGTACATTTGTATTATGTATATGCCCTTCGTAGTCCATGACTCGATGGATATCCTACTTAACTCATAAAACAATTGGCCCCCAGTGAGCGCGCTGCACTTCAGCGGAACCAGAGTTAAAATTCTCGATGTGTAAGTATCTAGAATCTAGATGAGGCTTGTATGCAATTTCCACCTCTTGAAGTAGCGTTGGTTACGCGAGAGGGATACGGGAGTAGGGTGTGTTTTAGTGCTGTGATGCGACCTCTAACCAAGCTCGATGACAGATCTCACACTTAAAAAAAAAAATACATATAACTGTATGTATGTAAAATATTTGAAGCTAGGCCAGTTCTTTGTTAAATACATACTATACGATTGTCTCAAAATTTAGCTTTTATTTGTTTTAAATACATATGTACTCTTTAATTACTTATTTTCTACCTAACGACAACATTAGCAATGGTTCAATAGAAATCTATACATCCATCTCAACTGACAAGATATACATACATAAATATGTACATAGATACATGCCACTCATTTCCGACATAAGTTGCTATTTAAATTTACATACATACATATATATGTGTGTGTGTGTTCCTGTATACATACATATATATGTATGTATTATTGTTAGATCATTCTATTTTCATTTTCAACACAAGAATATCATCAAGCCGTTAAAATAAATATTGTGCCAATTTAACATAATGATTTATTAGTTTATTTATTTCTGAAATATTTTCTTAGCAAAGTTTTTCACAACAAGACGTTGAAGACGCGGCCAAAGCACCCACGCTGCATCCGAAAAGACGAACAAATCCGCTGTGTCAACAGAACATGTCCCCTAGCTGAACTGGAAAAAATGCAAGAGAGATGTCACTCTCTGACTGTGGGCTTATTTATGAATTCGGAGACAGAGATATTGACGAATGCCATAGGAGCAACGCGTTAAACGCAAAGCTCTTTGCCTCTTTGAGTATGCGGAAATTTCAATGCGTGGGCTGATTTCTTAATTTTCATCCTTCGGCTTCGGGTTCGGAGGCATACCAAGAGAGTTATGTTAATTGTTGACACGTCAATTTGAATCACGACTTACACTTGTCTCTCGCATGCGGCTTTAATTTACGACTCGCCGGGTGAAAATCGCAATTATCGTTTTTTATTATGATTTAATGGTGAGTCCAAGATCCAAAAAAGAAAAAATCAGAGAATCATTTCTTTCACAACAGAAATGTTTTCCATTTATGTATATGTATATTTTAAAATTTTATTAATTTTCACGCATCATCGGCAAATGTTTTATGATGATGAAAGCGTTCTTTTCACTCGTCTGTAATTGCTGTCGCTAAGAATAACAAGTTAATTAATTTAGCTTGAATTCGCTTAATGGATACAACATGTTTAATGTCATCTTCGGCGATTTTGTCAAAAATGTCGTCGGAAACGTCGCAGCCAGAGAAAATACTAAACGTCGATACGAGTATAACAAAGAGTAGAAATAAAACACAATCAAGAAGGATTTTCGGTCTTGTACACTTTAATTTGAACTCTTTTTTGGTCCCTCGTACTTGGTCCCCCTAAATACCTTAAATTGTGTATGTTTGCAGATAGATTTGCTACATTTTAATTTTGCGTAAAACTGCTGTCAAAATGACAACTGTCACAATTTTCAGCTGCGAGCAAATGTTCAAAGTCATTAAACAAAATGGCCAACAAAGTCAGCGTCCAACAAAATGTTGTCTCTAATTAGAAATAAATCGTAAATGTTTGCCTTTCGTACACATATTTTGATGGCAATACTCAAATTCGCATATGTATGTATTCAAAAGCCTTTCTCATTCGGCTATTTTCGATTCATTTGGTTTTCTGTGACGTTTTTATACCCAGTAACTGTGAAGCAATGGCAATATTCGTACAAATGTTAAAATGAGTATGACGTCATATTCGGTTTAATTCAAAAAAAATATTGCACATAACACATGCAAATATGTATTTCGTTTTGGCTGTTTCCAGTCCCCATTACGACGCAAAACGAGGCGTTGGTTTATCGGTTTATAAACACCTGAACAAGGTTTTACTTGGAACTTTTTAAAATATAATTATATTACAATTTCAATTTCAGAGCGACTGAGTGGCCCTTTTATTCGGAATACTTTTTTTAATATAGGGTATCTCGAAGTCACTGCCTCAATTAAACGTTGCGAATTTTTCTTTTTTCACAGACAATTTTCCAAATATCAACTGCCAAATTTTTGCTGCAAAATGTTACTCACATTTTCTATGACAGTTTACCGAACCACAATTCATGCAATACCAGCGCACATGGGCGTAAGTTAGAATTTTTTTAGGGGGGAAGTATCAGAATTTGTAAATTATTCACAAGGAGAAAATGTCAAAATAAAAAATAGTTTCGCCCAAAAATTATTATCGACCTTTATTTAATTTCAATAAGGATTTCCGAGGCTAGAGCGAATTAAATCGGTTATTGTTCCCCGCTTTCGACACCCCACTGTAAAACATATTTACATATGTACATACATATGTATGTATGTCTGTACTTACCCCTATGGGCATCACAATGGGAGGGGTTGACTATTAGAGAGGGCATTTTCCACTTCCATTTACTGTGCTGACAAATTTTTGACACAGCTGAAAAATCTACAATTTTGGGCTTCTTTTATTTTTTGTTTGTTTCCTTACTTGTTTCTAAAATAGAAATTCCGTTTTTGTCAACTTTTGTATGAGGGATGTTAAATTTTTGGTTTTTGTTTGTCATATTAGAGTAGGGCACGATTAATTACGAACGACACTTTATCCTACTTGTTTAAGGCTACTTGAGGATACTGTCAGAATTCTCAAATCATTCGTCTTCAACCCGCTTTAGGACGGCTATTAAACTTGTGTTTTATATAAATAAAAATGGAACTTCACAAATAAAAAATCAACAATCCGAAGATACATGTATACCACTGTACATATCTCACATAACGTATGTAGTAGTGTCCGTAATAGAAGAGGCATGGGCATCAACAAAAAGGCAAAAAAATTTACGTTTTTGTTTTTTTTCAATGGCCTTTGAAGCAATTTTTGTATTACTCCTGGAGGGACGAAACTGATTTTCCTTAGCTTGTGGTTAAAATTTCTTTAAAGATCGCTGAAATACACGTTTCGTGGTCTTTTGGCATTTTGATCTTTTAATGCTCTCATTATGTTAAGCAAATGAAATGTTTAGTAAAATGTATATTTTTGTTGTTAAATATGCATTTACTTAGTTTGTTTTTGAAGTTGAATATATTTTCAGAGTACTATCGAATACTACTGAATTTTTGTTGCAGAACCATCGAAACTATTAAATTATGCAATTATCGATAGTTTTGCAGCACTAATAGCTATTCTTTGGTTTAATGTACATTTATTGTACTAATAAAATGACAATGTTCGGCTAGTTAGTGTTAAACGAGAACAGTGGAAGATATCCCGTTAATTTGTGATGCAGTTGATCGCTTAAAGAATTTAAGTTTTAGTCAATCCTTCCATTTAAGCAGGCTGGAGGGCAATCTTTAAAAGAAAAACTTAAAAACTCAACTCAAAAAGGTGAGTGGGAAATCTAAACAGGAATTAAGTTTTGCAAATCATGCTCTAACTGCACTAATAAATGAATGTGGTCATATAATATATACATAGTTCACATATGTATGTATATATAAAGTTAAATTCATGTGAATGGTTATAACCATACTTCTAATTCATGTAAAAATTTGTATACCTATATTGTTTTCTTTGTTTTCTATCAACGATACATATTGCGTTATTCGTTCTGATAAAAAGTAATATTATGTTATGGAAGTCTCAAATGTGCCCGATATCTACTATCGCTGTAAAGCGTTTTTGTAAAATCTGTACTATAAAATCATAAAAATGGATTGTCTACGTTTTGGCAATGGTTAAGTGGACTAAACCTATAAATGGAAATAGAAGAATGAAGGACAAAGACGGCAGTATACGAATAACCAAGTTCTTTGCTGCTCTTATGGCTGGGCAACCATCATTTCAAAATAACCTATCGTAAATTTTCAAGTTAACATCAAAATTGTGAAAATTATGTACAATTCCCAGTAATAGCAACGAGGGCAGCCCGAGAACATTCATAACCAAATTTATTGCAAATAAGAAAAATGTCCGCTATACGATAGACAGACAGTGAAAAAAACAAGACGATAGAAGGCAGCGGAGAGACAGGGCAGAATGAACATGGCGACTGGGAGCACAAGTAGTAGTCAAAGTAGCCACAGGACAACACTACCATCACGACCAACCAACAACAAGGAGGAATATGTTGTAGGATTTCTTCGTGCTAGCTCTGTGGTCAGCAGAAAATGTGGAAAAATAGATGAAAAGCAAAGCATAAAAATCGTAAATTTCGTAGAAAAAAAAAACCAAAGTGAAAAAACCATGATGAAAGACAAACATGCGCCACAAGGATAATGGACATGGGGAGCTCGATAGTAAGTCCAAAAGGACACATTTGAGTGTCGTGTGCGCAGCAAACTTGCTTGGGTTGGGGAAAAGGGGTCAGCTGGTGGTTTCTATCAAAATAAACATCGAGTCCTAACACTTGACGATTTCCCATCTCCCATCTGAAAAGTAAAGAGATAGAGATAGAAATGGGAGAAGACGTGAACCAATTAGAAGCGTGAATATGTTTCTTATACTCCAGATTTCATCGAATTTACTTACAATTAGAAGCCCCAAGATATAATATTAGACTTGGATTTAAAACTACAAAAAACAAAAAAAAAAAACGCAAGCAAGAAACAAACATTATTTAAATAAATTTTAATTTTGACCCCTAATAACTTGATATTCAATAACATTTCTTATGTTTAAATATCAGGCTGTCATGTCCAACAAATTGACTGGGAAGTTGTTGTTTTCGTTTTTTGTTTTTCCTTCGCCATTTTTGTGTTATTTGCCCATAAAGTTGATGGTTGGCTTGTTTGCTTGACATTCCGCAGGACTTGGCCGAAATGGAGGACGACTAGGACTCTGAACCAGTATCATATTTTATTTTTCCTAATGACAGCGCACAAAATGTCTCCAAGGACCAAAATACGAAGGAATAGAAAAACAACGAAAAGCAGAAACCCAGAGAGAGAAAAGCTTACATAAAATGTCAAATTTATGTTTTGGCTTTCCTTTGTTTTTACTCAAATCGTACATAGATTATACAGAATTATGACGGGCGCGTGTCTATCCATCCAGCAGGACAATGGACAAATGAAGAATAAAGCTCGGAATAGATAAAGAAAAGGGGGTTAGGTGCGGGTTGGAATGTAGTCATTTATGGTGGTTTTGTGCGAGGACTTCTGCGTAAAAAGTTTTCATAAATTCATTTTATTTCGTTTTGCAAAGCGCCATTGCGACGTCTATCGGAGTACGATACTGGTTTTGGTCTTAATCATTGCTAGAGTGCTCCTTCTAGCCTGTCCGTTGAGCAATTTGTAATCGCTTACATATTTCTTTCCTAATTGTGCGATATTCATGTTTATTTTCGGTCAAACTGACGTAGATTACATCACTTTGCGTCGTTTTGTGTTTAGGTGGGCTTTCCAAACGGATAAGTAGTAAATTTTGAAGTATTGATCAGATTTGAGATTTGTAGTTCTAACGATATATATGGATGCCAACGAACTGTAGGTGTAGGTGTCAAATGCAGCTCTCATTAGTTTCTTTTGATCAGGATAAGGTGTAAATAGTCGAGGATGCTCGCCATGTATACAATAATTGCCTTTGTCTGCATGTGCAACCTGAAAATATGCACACTAATAATGATTATTTATACACTTTTTCGACTCATCACATTTAATTTTGTTCCGCATTAGCAACTGTTGCCGCCAATCTCCGTGATTTTTGTAAATAAAATAAACCCCACCTTCAAGTACTTAGCCTTCCTGCAAATGTCCAAAAACATCAAGCAACCGCCCATCGTATCGCTAGTCCAATTATGAGTAGAACAATTAATCTCTAATTATGCCCCAACATCTGTCAAGCAAATTATTAAAGAGACTGAAATGGGAATCAACATAAAGACGACCACGACGGGAGACCCATCAGCAGAGGATGAGGTGAATATGAGCGTAGAGGAAGATGGTGCTGACGACCCCACAGATCATACCTTGGGTGCCAACAAGGCCCTCCACCCTCGGCCAACGCACTGGCCCATTTGCTGATCGGATTATGACAAGCAACGACACAACACAAGCAAAGTTTTATTTGCGTTGACGATGCCAACAGATGCAAGCGGATGCTGTGCATCTTGATCGCCACTTTTGGTTTGGATTAAATAAAAATTCATTAGATAATTTCCGACCATGCCGCATCTTGATGGAACATAACTTAGGATATGGGATCTTTTGAGGCGCACAGCCGCAGCTTGTTTATCGTTGTTAAATAGCATACCGATTGACCGATTAAAGCAGATGTCACAGAAATTAAAGTCAAGATTGCAATATGTAGAATCTCACAAGCTCGATGGTGCCGGCTTAGATGGTAATTTAAAATACTCTTGAAACTTTGATTGTTATTGAAGTTAACTTGGCCTAAATCGATTCCATTGCGAAATATTATACACCTATTATTATTATACGATGTGGATATTTTTTATCAATATGATTCTTTTTTATATTCATACTTACATATGTATATACATACATACATACAAGAAACTTTGAAAATTAGTATTCAAAATGATAAGACAGATGGTAAAAAACAAGATGCAAATGAATCTTGTTGTGCTGCCACAAGTGTTGACTGACAAACTCTACTGCCAACCGTCCAGAAGAACTGGACTGGCTAGTGATCAAAACGGACAAGTGGAGTCTATTAAAACACTAACGGCACGTCAAGCACCAAATGATAAATGTTTCCTAAGGCGAATGAAATGAAGAGCGAGACTGAAAGAAAAGTGCAGGCAAAAATCGGCAAAAAAAAAAAAAGACTCAGAGGAAGACTAACACAGACTAATGGTTCTGCGTTAACTGAGTTGTTTTGTTTCTGACTCTATAAAAGTGCAATGGTGCTCATGGTTGAATACCAATCGGAGAAACAATTGACGATGAGCACATTCATACATACCCTTATTTCCCTCTCCATATCTCATTTCAGCCACCCAAAATAGGATGCGATGGCAATTTAAGGCAGACAGTCACTCAGCTTTTTGCTGGGCGTGGATAACGCCCACTGGACTGTGGCACTGTAGCACTGCATCGACATGACCATGGACACAAACATGAACACAGCCAATTGTCACCGGAATTGAGGAAGTAAGCCCCTCTGCATCACACTCATGAAGTCATTCACTCAATTTATCGTTTGATGAATGTCCTGCCAGATAGTCCTGGGCTGGTCCTTCTACTGTTGTTCTGTGACTAGTCCCTACTGTTGTTGGGGCGTTGATGTTGATGCCCATCACATGGGCACACACACATTTAATGGCCATTTGAGCAGTTGATAAACGTTTCGCTCGTTTGCGTTGATGAAATGTCGTTGTCCTTGTTGTTGTCCTTATTCCTGGACGTCCTTTGTTGCATTGTTTATTTATGCTCAGCATATGGAACCAGCCACCTTTCCCATGCGCTTATTCTAATTGTTTTTGTTTAGCTTTTCTATCCCTGCACTCTGCACTGTTCTCCTTATCGTACTC
This sequence comes from Drosophila equinoxialis, assembly GCA_018150345.1. Taxonomy (NCBI): domain Eukaryota; kingdom Metazoa; phylum Arthropoda; class Insecta; order Diptera; family Drosophilidae; genus Drosophila; species Drosophila equinoxialis. Next base: position 460,559 of record JAECWI010000656.1, read on the forward strand.
CTACTCTTACTCTTTCTTGTCATGCGAAGCATTTTTGATTTATGGCTGAATACTCACTGCTGTTTTTTGGCACCAGCTTCCACGCTACCATTATGATGTCACACTACGACAGGCGACATACTCATCACAGTTGACACGAGTACGAGTAGAAGGAGAATGTTTTTCCATGCACAAATGGGCAAATTTAATTTTTGAGTTAGCTTAAAAACTTCCATTTTATCCAAGAATACCACAAATAACAATGTTGGTATAAAATAAATATTTATATGTATTCAAATTTGTAGTTTTTGGTGACATTTAGAAAAGTGGAAAATATAAAATAATACATTGGAAGGTCGAGTTCTCCTGTACGAACATTAAATTCAAATTTTTTAATGACACGAACTGACGAACTGACACAGTTATATTGATACTTAGCTTCAAAAAAGAACTTTCCAATAAAGAACTAAACTTATATTTGCCGATATGTTGGTCATATGATAAAAAAAATTATAAATAACAATAATCATGATTTTATCAACTAATAATTATAAAATATCTCAAATATAATTGCGACTTTATTACGGTTGTTTAAGTAGGAGTTCTTTACACAGTTAGTTTTGGGCTTCATGTATGTACATATGTATGTACATACTTAGTTTGAATTCTCAAATACTAAGAGATCTGTTCAGACACTAAGGGGCATATTAGAAATAAAAAAATCAAGGCATAACTTCTTGCATTGACATGACAAATGTCTACTGAAAGACTTACATACATGAACCAAATAAAACAAAACAAAGCGAGTCGACAATCCAACGCTAATAATTTCTTTTTATTGAGTGTTTCTTGTGTAATAAAAAATAGGTTGGGCTTGGGTATCCCCTTTGAAGGGTCGTAAAAATTATTTGAAATTTTATTTTTATTGCCCAAAGCGAGCGCAAGGCAAAATAGTTTAAACCCTTTAAATTTCTTCTAATTGGGATGCTTGGAACGGCACTCTAGAAACTTAACGATCCAACAAATTACTACACATCATAAAAAGTGAAATCGGACAAAAAATATACCAAAACACGGGCCGGATTGCCTCCAAACTCTAAAATTAGAATGCTCAATGAATGCTGTAAATGGGTGGCCCCAAGACTTACTGCTTGCGTCATTATCAAAATGATTTAACAGCACAGTTGCGGTAGCATTAAATAGATTTCCCATGCCAATTTATGGGACGATGCATCAGTTGGTCATAAACTGATTAGAGGATGATTAGTGGCAGGCGGAATGATGGGAACTATTTTTATTTGGACCTTACTTACATAGTTGCCTTTTACTGCTATGTGAATCTGTACAACATTGGAAGCTATACCCTTGCCACTAATTTATTTTTTAACTGATTATGAAGATAAGAGTGCACCTTCTGTATCAAGTTTAAACATTCACAAATGTTGAATTTGGGTCCTGGAATTGCAAAAACGATGTGGCATTTATATTCTGTGTACCATCAAATGGTACATATATTGAGGTCGCCAAAATGTTAGTAACAGGGTAAACAACTTAATGATTGAATTCAACATAACTAAACTAATCGTCGATATATGGGAATTACCACTATCACCTACCCGACTTTCAGAAGGGTTCTAAAATTCTATGTCAAACTCAATTTTTTTTCAATTTACCACCAATAGTTTTTCAATAAAAGTCTTTGATTTGTATCTTTCGAAATAAAAGTTACAAAGAAGCGACCCTCACGTGATTTGGAATGGGTATCTAACAATCTAATACATTCGAACTCAACCTCGCTTATAATTTTTGTTCACATATGCATATACGTATACCTATGTATATACATATATGTATGTCTGTACATACAGTTTCCATCACTCTGATTTTTAATAAAGGAAAAAATTTGTGTCTTGGAATATTTTAGTAATTCTTACATATCTATTTATGTACATATAAAATTTTAAGAATTTGATAAGAACCTCTAGCAAATTGTTTCCGAAATATGTAATAATTTTTGTTTATGATAAGTGCTAATATTCTAAATCTAAGTAGTCTACATTTGACTAATTTGGCAAAACCATTCAAAAGTGAAAGGATATTTTGGGAAGTCCTGAAAATAAATGGACAAACAGTTTTTCGACTATTACTATTTCTTCAAAATCCGCTTATTAACCCCACATAAATGTAATATAATAATATATACATATGTATGTATGTACATACAATGTCCATATAAAATTTCTATCACACAATTTTATTTAAGGCAGATAGACCATGAATAAATTATGAGACCTTGTGTAGAATAGAGAACATTTAGCTGTGGGACTATGAATTTTTTGATTTCTTAAATAGAAATATTTTGAGAGTGATAAATTGATTAAATAGTACATTGACTAAATGATCATATCGAAGTAGAACACAGCGGGCAAGGCGGAGAAAGCGCAAATCCAAAACGGGAATCCTTTTTACAAATTCTGATCATAGTAAAGTGGTAAAAAATCAAGAAAAGAAATTCACAACGGTCTAAATGTATAATAAACGTTGATGAACAGCGGCAGCAATTAACGCACACCCACACATTCACATCAAAAGATGAAAAAGTGAAAAAGAACAACTAGCTCAATCGGCTCGGTGTGTTAAAGAGAGATAGCAAGAGTAGTAATCCAAAGAGGTGCGAGCAGGGCGATGACAACCAAAAAGGAGAAGACAATAATAAAAACCAGAAAAAAATCAGATGAGAGTGAGAAAGAGTGAGACAGAAGGATGGAACGAAAAGTCATTACTATGTTTTGAAAGGGGAAGCAGCGGGGTAATGCGGAACGCTGAGAATGAAACAACCATAGCTGTGTCTGCAAAGAGGGGAAACAAAGAGAGAAGAGAAAAAACCAATTGGACAAATGTTCTCGCTCTCTCGAAACCGGACAAAGATTCATCTATGAGAGCACAAAGAGTAAACATGAGAGCATGACCTTTTTTGCTCTCCAACGCAAACAAAGGCACACTAACACACACACGAGCACAACTTGCCGGCAAAGCTCTTTTGGCTCAGAGAGGCCTCTATTTATTTTATTTTTTTATTATTATTTGTCAACTTTTGTCGGATCAAGGTCCTTAAAAAGCAGAACTTCTAAGCTACAAACGACGTTTCAGAGTCAGACTGAAAAATTATCTATAAGATATGCATATTCTTCAATCTATTCAGATATGAGGATTTTTGGGAATAAGCTGAGGTAAGAATTAACGTTTTCAAACGTACACAAATTGGCAGCAAAATGGCAAATCCGAAATATTTTTGAACTGGCTTTTCTCACGTCCGTCACATATGTATGTATGTATGTACATTCATATGTACATATGTATGTATGTATGTTTGAAGGATGGATTGTTTCTCGTTCTAGGTCCGGTTACAGTTTTGCCAGGCAGTTTTTATTATTTAGGTATAAGTTAGTTTTTGGGTGCAAATCGTGACAAAATAACTCGTGTTTAATTGGTTGTAAAACTAATTTGGTTTTAGTCCTGGCAAATGAATTTAATTTTCACACAATGCTAAATATGCCTACATACAGCAGCGAACTTAAAAATAGCACCACTTTTTAAAAATTTACTTAAAATGAAAAAAAGGAAAAATCCAAAATTCATTAATAAGGTTTAATTAGTTATTTAAAATATTAATAAACTGTAAACTCAATACTTGGTTGCATTGTCCTTAGGAGCCAAATCCGCTGCACAACGTCTTGGCATTAAGTGAAACAGGCCTTGACAGCGTTTCACCGGTATTTTCTTTCAGGACTCCTGGATTACTTCATATTTTTAGTTGGTTTTACAACAGCGACTGCTTACATATATATGTAATCTTAGACCAAAGATTTATAATATTTCGGTTTCGAGAAAAGGTTAATTCCATTTTTAGTATTGTCACATGTTTTAGGAATAATTCTAATATTGTTCGCAACATATTGAAAAGTAATTTTTATGAAGCTGTAATTGAAATCCGATTTCGACAAAAACAAAAATCTTTCCAATTGCTTCCTTAGTCGGTGAATTATCGCAATACTTGGAAATTTTTGTTTTAAATACGCAATTCATAATTGATAGATCACAGTTCATTATCGTATATGTATGTAGCTCATTTGATTTTATCAGGTCACGAAATGATTTTCATCTTTGATCTGGATATTTCTTAATTTTTTAAATATGATTCGCGGATGATTAACACCTTCAGTTTTCCGGTTCTAACGCAATCAGCTTTGGACGAGGATCTTTTCGCTTCTTCACACTGCGAATCACTTAATGATTGATGGACGCATCAGTTCACACCTGAGTTCAATAGAGCTTCCGAATCAAAGGATGCCGCCTCTGTTGTTTGCCGATGGAGAGCAAACAAATAAACAAATTAGAAACACATTTAGTTGTAAAAATTATGATCATTAACTGGTTCGTCAACAATAGCATCTTCAATAAGAACAATACATACATACAGATTTGTTCGTATAATAGGCGTTTGAAGTCCGCGGAAGCAGTCGCCGCCTTTAATCTTCGATCCGGTTATGGGATGTAAAATGGCCGCAACTGATAGAAACTTCCGGGCGGCGGCTTTGTGGTTCTTGGTGGGTGGCAACCACCAATCCATTTTATACAATTTTTCTCTATGGCGCCGAATAGCATTACTTGTATTTATTCCAGACAATTTTTAATATTTTATTGACTTTGCTTCGTTTGCTTTGAACTTCTTTCAATCGAAAATCTTGCGTCTATGAAATTTATGTACATTTGAAATTCTTAAACGCTCATAAATTCTTTAAAATTATGTGTAAATAAAGCAAAAACGCTGATGCGTTTGATGTTTGTTGTTTAAAGAGCGAGTCTTTTCCGCCCTTCCCTTTCCCATTTAAAACACATATTAGTTCATAAACTATGTTGCCTATATGTACGTTCGTAACTTGTACAATTTGTCAGGAAATTGTATCCCTCAGAAGAAAGCATTTCCGACCAGAAAAAAACATGTACCTATATATATACATATATATTAAATACTATGCACAAAGTACAAATATGTTTACGCATCCAAGGTTAAACTATTCAAATGACATACATATGTATGTACATATATCAGTGCCTACTATTAACACATGTACATGATTCGTTTCTTTTGCTTCACGGGCTCTTGTGTGTTTGAATAGTTTTTGGTGGACAATAATTTGTTGTCCATCAAACCTATAAAAACTACCTTTCACAAGTCATTTCACAAGACGCCAAAATACTTTTGAGTTGTTCAGAAGGCCAGGAGGAAGACGACATTGCGTGTCTGCTGGTCCAGAGCTTATACTCCAGTTTTGTTTCCGTATTGACTATAAATTTAGTGGTGCGATAAAATTTAAGGAAGGCCACAATACATTTAATATTGAAAATAATTTTACACGGCCCTTACACGATCTAAGAAAAAAAAAAAACTAAAATCTTGTTGTTTTTCATTATATTTCAACTTTAATTAGTTATTTGCATCTTATGGATATCTCTTTATTATGTTTGCTTGTATGTTTTGTTTAAATACTAATGCAATGACTAAGATTATTTATGTATCTGCACTGGAAAAAATGTCGTGTGAGTGACACGACAAAAGGACAAAAAAAAAAAAAAACAGAATTTCTGCAACCTTTTTTTGTATTATTCTTAGGATTCCACATTGAAATAAGACAGGAGGGGCAAACCCCTAAACATACCAACTTTGCGGACTTAAACTTTTATCGGCTCCAAACTCTGGCTGTTTGCCCAGACAGATGGACAAATGATCAGTATGACGACGTTTATATAGTATATTCGACTCTGGGTAAAAAAATTAAAAAAATTTTTAGTTTTATTGAAGTAAATTTTGGAAACGCATCAGCAGCACTCAGCCAAACAAATTGCACCGAATACGGAAAATGAGCGAACATTAGAAAAGAAGAAGGAATTACAGATTACGATTCGAACTCTGCCTAAACCTATGAGTTAATTAGAGTGCACAATTAGATCACTATTGAATACAAAAAATATATTTTAAATAACAGTTTAAATCTTTCGCTTTTTATATATTTGATTGTTCAATTCTCGTTGAGTGTACATGCTTAATAGAGCGTTTAGCTATAATAATGAAAACCGACATTAAAGAACCACTGGCCTCTGTGTCACCGTTTTGATAAGAATAAAGTATGTAGTTGCGAATTGAATTAACGCCCTAAATTTAAAAGCTAGCGAAATAAAACCTGGTGTAGTGCTTTTTATATCCTTATTAAAATCATATATTAATATTAGTCATAAGTGTATAATGCACAGAAAGGGCAAATCCGAACATATGATTATACATATACATACGTACTTGAGAACAGTGGTACGAGGTCATATAGCTATGTAAGTCCGTCTGAATCAATGCGAGCTTTTCCTAGGCCGCTTATGCTACAGAGACATTTGCATATGTGTTTTCATATACTGCAGGCATTGTATGCCTGGGATTCAACCTGATCGGACCATTATATCATAAAGCTCGTGTAAAAATGACTAACAATAAGTCACAAACTTTCATGTTCTACTATTGACATAACATGACATAACATACATACTTATTATTTATTCCCCTAAATTTTATTAAAAGAGGTTGACTCTATCATACATATATGTATGATATATAGGTGCCATAGAAATGATCGTTCGAAAACAGTGACTTTTGGTTTTTCTGTATTGAATCTTGTTTCTGAATCAGAAATTTGAAAAAATCCACGTATTTTTTCCAACTTATTAAAAAAGTTAACTAAATCAACTTGTAAAAGCAATTGAACATGACCCAAATCTATGTTGTATGAACAAAGTGAATTTACACAAAAATGGACAAAAGCAGTGGAATCGATATAGACATATGTATGTACATATTGACAATTAACTATTGGTCACAACAATCCACCACGATACACTACAACTTCAAGATTACAATTGCAAAAAAACACTGCACTATATACAAAAAATGCAAAAAAATAGTCAAAAAAATCAAATCAACCATTTTAATAATAGCATAGAAATTTATGTTTTCGGGGCTAGAATGAGATTTCGTGGTATGCAAATCTATTATTCGGCCTGTAATTAATTATATTATGAAAAAAAACACTCCATTTTGATTTTCCAAAAATAATGAAGATTTTGTGTCAATGGTGCCAAATCGAGGCGAGCAAAATAATAGTAGCACATATTTTGAAGGGCACAAAATTTTAAAATGTAGAGATTTATTCCAGGGAAATAGTTTTAAAATGAAGACCAAATTAAGATCAGCCTATCAGCCTATGTTCCCTAGTTCGGCTGCGAGGCGCTTTATAGCCGTCCAAGCACCTCTTTTAGTGGTTGGCTATGCAGCAGTTACAGCTTCACACTCGCTCTATTCTTTTTTCTAATTTGGGCGACATTTTAAGCTTTCGGGCATGTCTTTCTGATATTTTTCCCCGTTTTAATGATTTTGCACTGCAGTTAGAGAGCACTTAAATATTTCTCGGACTGCTCTGTATGTTTTGCCCTCAACTATAAGTTTTCTGATATGAATCCTCTTCGCAAAAGACATGTGCGTGCCCCGGCCCATTTAAGTCTGCAAATTGGAATACTTTAATGAATCTTCTATCGGCAACCCATAACACATAAAATAGAGTAAAAAACCAACCCTCTAGCAATAGTTGAAGTTTCCTGCAAAAAAAGATCCTTCACTACTATTATTTTGCTCGCTCTAAATTCGGCAATTTAGCTTAAAAATGAAGTAGGTACAATAAAATTAAGTCACCAAGTGAGGTTACAATGCAATGGACGATTGTTAGACATTGCTGATAACCATACTTAGAGCTATGAAATAGATCAGAATATGATCTGGCAAGTTATAGTAATAAATATCAGTAAGTCCTTGATCGGATTAAGATTTGGAATGAAATGACCATAGCATAACATCGTTCTTTTGGGATGCAAACCAATCTTTCGCGAGTTTGCTGGTATGTTTTGGATCCTGTTGACATGCCCATTTTATAGGCATTTCCCGACTGGCATATGATAGCATTGTATTTCGTAATATATTAACATAAACAAGTGATTTGTAAATCGCACAAGAACTTGGTCCTTAGTTTTAACATTGTACACTTCACTCAACTCAGCTTTCAGTCAGAACTGCTATTTGTAAACAAATTGGTGTTACTTGTAGACGACTCTTTTGCAAAAGCTGGTTTTCTTCCATTGCTAACAATGTTCTATGATCTTTGTTATTCATATATCTCTGGGTCCGCAAGGAGGTTTTAAAAATTTATTCAATTCAAGGGTTCGAGGAAAGCGAACGAGTGCTGGCGGTACTAAGCACGGTTGCACGTTCCACAAACTGGTTACAGTTGAAATCTTACGTCGCGACGCACAGTGGGTCCTTTTAACATTTTACATTGCAATCATAGCTTTTAAACCGATAGAGCAATTTAAAAAATTTAAAAAGCGTATGATAAAGAATTGCAAACTTCAAAACGAATGTGTCCGTGGTGCTTTAATATCAAAGTCAGAAAATATTTTCAAGCATGTTTTTCCTGTAAAAATGGATTGGATGGGTTTTTTAATCACAAACGGATTTTTTTTTGTTTTTTTTTTTTTTGTTCATAATTACAAAAAAAAATAATAATTTTTTTGAATTTGAATTTTGAAAGTTATAAGGATTGCAATTGATGGCTGATTTTCTTCAAAATAATTTTCAATATTAACATCAATATCTAATAAACTCAACATTTCGGGGCTATAGTTGCTATTTTCCAAATTCTTCCGTGAACGCACGTGTCTCACAATCAGTGATGCAATAAGTGGGTCCGAAGAGACAGCCAGCACGTTAATCTATTATTGTATCTGAACCTTTTGTAGTCCTTGTTTTACATTCCTGTGCTTCTTCGGGTAGCTCTCCAATTGGTAAATACTTAAATTCTATTAAATCCTATTATAAAATTGGTCATAAAGTATATATATTCTTGATCAGCATGAGAAGCTGAGTCGATATAGCCATGTCCGTCTGTCCGTCTGTCCGTCCGTCCGTCCGTCTGTGCAAATTAACTTCTCGCTGGCATCTTAAGAGCTATCGGAATGAAATTTGATATTTGAGCTACTTTTAGTCCGGAGATGATAAAGTATGAGAATTGTCAGGTTCGGACTACTATATCATATAGCTCTAGAACAAACCATTTTGCAAAAATTGGAGTATCTTCATGAAATTTACCAATACGATAGTATTGGATATAAAATCTCAAATCCCAAAATTTGATCGGATAAATAGAACACAAGTTACAGTCAATGTAAATCGGCTCAAATCTGCCTGCTGCCTACTACGTCATCATCAAATCAACAAAGCACATGCATACACACACACAAACGCAGCGCTACACAAACTGTATGTGTATGCGTGCCGTGCTTTGCTTAGGGAATAATGGAAGAAGAAGAAACAATTGTAGTAAAAAGAGTAATAATTTGAATGTTTTGTTTGTGTATTGATGAATTGAGGGAAAGAAATTTTTAAAATGTAAAAATGCTATTGCCAAGGGTATAAAACCTTTGGCATAGCCGAAGTTAGCTTCTTTGATATTTTTTTTTACAATTCAGTTAAAAGTTGAGCAGTCTTAGAAGTATATTCCTCAAATTTTGCACAATTTACCATTTTCTTGCAATTTATAACATTCAAGACAACAGCCAACCTTTTAATGATCTCTAGACTAATACCTGTTATTAAAGATGTCATTTTACCATTTTCAAAAAATCTCTTTGAAGTATTTCCATAATTCGTATTTCCTTATCTGCGCTTTGGGCAGTCAGCTTTCAGTCCTAGCTTCCGACAGAATTCAGCTTATATAATCTCCTTCCTACTCTGTATATCCTCACGAGCGTATTATCCGTTTTTGTTTCTCGGGGCCGAGGAAGTGTGTAAGCTAGCTTCAGAATTAAAGAATCCACTTTATTCTACAATGCAACGGAGAAGTTCCATACTCGTAGCAAAAATAAATATTTACATCCAATTAGGCAAACGGAAAAAAAGGAGCAACCTGCAACTAGGGCCAATGCGGCGCGTTTTTTATGCGGGATTTCCCTAGTTTTATGACTTACGCATCGAATTCTCACATTGGAAACACCTAGTGTGTGTAGTGCGGCACTAGTTGATCCTTGTTAGTTGTATTCCATCAAAGTTGAAAATATTTAGAATATTTTTCAAACGCTTCTAGTTCAATAAATATTTTAATATTAGAATAAAAGAAAAAAAATCCAAGATTGATTGTTGAAATCGCCCAATATTCAGTTTGGAAGTAGCGACTTTTTAAAAAAATTATCATTTAATCCCATTTTCTACGAATGTCTTAACTTTGGGCGCCTCTAGCATTGGATTTGGATATCGATTGCATATATCATTTTTGCTTAACGCGATCATGAGAAAATTAATTTTTGCAACGCTATCGGGGCAGATGCCCAACTGTGCAAAATATAACGTTGGGCGTAGGTTGAAATTTCTGCATACATATGTTCAAAAAAGAACTTACGACTGAAGCAGGAGTTGATGGCTTGTCCAAATTGGTAAAAAATTAGTTGGGTAGACGTATTGGTAAGTCTCTTTGCTATAAAGGAGTTCTATGAAAACCTTGAACTGAAATTGCTAGGCCCGGTCTGTTGTTATTAGTTTGGGTAGTATTCAAAATTCTTATAGTAAGTATAATGTTTAATGCATAATGTCTAAGTAGAAATCTGCATTCCAAAACGGACATCTTTTCTGGTAAGATGTGCGTTGTGTTATTGGTTGGAGACGATTGGAACGCCAGACAATCATCGTAGAATTATTCATAAAATAACACATATGTATTGTAGGTTCATTGCAGTTCAATAATTTAATCAGTACCATGTTCAATATATTGGATTCGGAAGATCCAACTTTCTTTGCGCGGAACACCACCAAAAATCCATCAGCTGTTGATTTGACAATTTATCGTGGTATTCCTCTCCATCCATGAACCTCAAACCCATGACTCAGATTATCTACTCCTTCTTTTCTGCGGAATCTCAAGATTTGGCACATTAAGTTAATTAATTTCATTGCAGGAGTTTCAAAGCTTGGGTGCTGTAGCATGCTGCTCTGCAAAGCGAGAATATTATATATTTACTGTAGAAGAGACATTAAGTTTCCAAATTTCCTTCACGAGCAGTTTGGACGATTTTTAGTGTGTAAGAAACTACTATCGTAAATGCCTTTCACATGCGTTACACATGGCATTGAAAGAGAAAAACTACCAACGAAAGATCGAATGGACATACTGGATACTCATTCACTTTTATAGTTTCCTTCACCAGATTCAAAGCTCGAAATTTTGAAGATTATAGTGTTCAATCGGGTCATAACCAATCTCACCTAGAGTAGACCTTGAAGCAATACTTGCAAGCTGCTCTTCTCGGCAAGAAGACGGCGGCGAGAGGGTATCAGGAATGTCTTATCTAACCAGAATGGAAGCACCACCATGGGAATTAGGTCCTCCTCCATAAGCGTTGTAATATTCTTAGGTAGTTATTTTGAGGTGAGTGCATTTAAAAGTCTCTGATATGAGCATTAAATATAAATATATATGTTAGAAAAGCCGTTTGCGTTCCAAATACAGAGAAGAGACTTTGTACTGCAGTTCCACCAAGGCTGCAATCTTGTGGGATTGCTCTTGTATCAGATCATTTAAGGCGTTCAGCTGTTTTGCTGGTTTTCGATCTGATTGATTTCGTAGCAAAATCATTTATCCAATTCTACAGGCCAATAATTACACAGGCGGACATTTTTGAGGTCACGAAAAAGTGATTTAAGTTCAAAAGGTTTCTTATAGTAATTTGGGGTGCTGATCACGGCCCTGTACTTATTGTCCATCACGTCAGGATTTCGAAAAAAATGAGGTGGAATTATTCACAAGAACTTATTGCCAATATTTTATAGGCTAATATAAACCAATTATTATATTAAAAACATTATTATTTTAGCCGATTAATATATTAGGTATGATTTAAATTTACAAAACATCAAAGAGGCGTTTCTTTGTTTAATGCATAATATCTTACATTTTGGATATGTTCCCAAAATGAGTAAAATTTTAACCAAAAAGTATGCCATAGGGATTCGAAGAATTTGCATCTTTTTATTTTAAAGAATTATTGGAATCTTATGCATCTAACAAATTGTTTATTAGTAGTGTTTGCAAACAAGAGCTTTTTGTCTCGAATAGGAAGCTTTTTATAGTATACTTTTGGGTGCCTATCTTCCAATCCCAGATACCCTGATATCACAAAATCTGGACGTTTCCGACTTTTTTATATAGGGATTCCTTAACATCCGTGAATAAATTTACCATATAATGCATTAATAAAAGTTGGGTAATCTTGCTTATGGCGAAATGGGAGTGGAGAGCTATTGGAATTTTACACAACTTTGCGAAACGAGTTATTGGTTCTGACGGTGTTTATACATGTTTTTTTTTTATTTAATAATCGTATGTTAGCGGTGCTCCAGGGACTTGTTTGAAGGAAGCATATCTGACCATATAAAGTATATATATTCTTGAATTACAGAGCTGAAAACTTTCTCAGATTCAGCCGGATCGGACCACTATATAATATTGCTCCCATACAAACGGCAAAGTCACGAACAGTGACTTTTCTCAATAACTTCGCTACTTTTGACGCGATTGCTTTCAAGTTATCAGTTTTATGTATCTATTAATGATTGTGCCACATTTGATCAAGATCGGGTGACTCCCATAGGATCCATCGGTGGAAAACAGTGACTTCGTTATTTGTAAGCCGTTCTGTCGCATTGGACATTTTAGAAAAACGTTAAAGCGTAAGGTATCTACTTTGAAGACTATAGATAAGCAAAGAGTAAGAAAAAACTTGCAATGGTATACAAGCTTTGACGCGATCGAAGTTAGCCCCGGCCCTCTGATTTTTTAGTGAGGCAAGTGCGGCTCATTGCAGAGAGCACAGTTTCTGAGTCCATGGTTCTTCAGGACAGTCAGCACACGTGTGCTGTATTTGGACATCTGCGATATTGAATTTCCTTGGAGCTTTAATATAACGTATTTTTTCTGTTTGTTGTTGGCTTGATCGGCCACGCCAACAAAGTGAATGTGCAGAGGCTTATTCGAATCTCTGCCTCTAGTGTTCTAAAAATATATACTTTGTGGTTCCTATTTGTAAGTTCCTCTTTCAGTCTCAAAATGCAGGTTCCGGGAATGGTTTACCTTCCTTCAGTTTGCAATAGTAAAGTTCGAGATTGTCCAGCTTAGTGAAGCAAGCAACTAATCTTCTGAAGTCGTCAGTTAGTGTTAGTGTAAACACTAATTTTTAAAAGTAAACGAATTTTCTGGAGGGCTTGTGACATGCTACAGTTTTCTAATTAACGGGATTTCAGGGCACATAATCGGTGTTGGTATTTTGGCATAATGGTTTAATGTTATCAGTGGCAGCTTAGTACATTAATAATGCAGGTTATTCACTTTTTTCGTTAATTTCTTTGTGGAACGACGTAAACTATACAGGTATATTCCTGCTCAGCATCAACAGCTGAGTCGATTTACCCATGTCCGTTTGTACGGCCCTTCTGTCTGCCCTAAAAAACACCTACAATATTACCTACTATATATATGTACATACATATGTAGATTCGTGTAGTGTGCAGGTGGATTAAATTTTTCCACGCTCCTTTCCACCCCTGATATTTGACTAAAACTGATTTTTTCGGAGACGAACAAAATTAAAAACACCAAATTTGGTAAGTATACTTGTTTGTATGCACGCAGATGATGAATGTTTAAAATTTCTGCCTCGCACACTTTCGACCAGAAAATTGAGAAAAAACTATTTGCCTACCGAAATTTTTTCACCATCAATTCGAATTTGGCACTCCAATTTGTCTCAATTGCTCAAAGTTGGTGTTGGTAAATATTTTTGGAATTTTGGAATTAATATCGTTGGCCACTTGAATATGAACTTTAAGTGAATGAGTGTGCGCTGAGCTCAGTCGCAAAACATTCGAACGAAACAAAACGAATTGAATGAGTTAGAAAGTAAGACAATGAGTTGCTATGATTCGAATGCATTCCAATCCCCATTTTTTTAGTATTTAATATTTATTTGTATTGCATATTTTTGAACTACATGTGATTACATGTGATTCGATCCCCCTGCAAAGATGATTTTTTTTTGTCCAACTAGTAAAATAATATTAAAAGGTAGATCTATCGTATATATGAAATTGGTATAGCGAATACTATTCTTTTTATATATTAGATAGCATTATTTATATTTTCTCAATTATGAAATCTTTCTAAATTAGATTTTCGAAAATTCGCCCCAAAATGGCCAATCGGTGCATTAAAATTTTTGCTGTATTTTAATAGTCTCATTTTGCTATTATTTTTCCTACATTATTTATCAAATTATTGGTTGTTGCTTTAAAACGTCTTAATAAAAATTTAATAATTCGAATAGTACATTAGTTTCGATGCTTCGACACTCAATTCATTGCCTTTTATTCAACAGAGGTACGTATTTTTAGAGATTCCACGAGTACTTACATTCACACTCATTGATTTCATTGTGTAGTTGTCACTCATTCATTTGAAATCAATTCGATTGGATTCATTCCACTATCAATTTTCTCTCATTCATGCAGCTCTCTATTGGATATCCATAAACAGAATTTATTGAAGCGCATACACTATTTTTACAATAATTGAGGATGGTTTAGATCGAATGCATGAAGAAGGAATTGATATTTGGCACATATGACAAACTGAAAAATATGTAGTTAGTGAATGGAAAATTTATCTTCCTATAAAAAACGAGCTAAATTTGAAAAACTCGAATACTTTTTAATAAAACAAGCATTAATATTCCCTTACCTATGTATGTATGTAGATTAATGTGAAGTTTTATTGTAATAAGTTTACGTATAGTTTAGCATATTTAGTAGGCTTTTAATTGGCTTTACACAACTGACGACTTCCAACTTAATTCGAATGACAACTTCTGCTACTGACGCTCGACCCTTTCAAAATCATGGCAACCTCCGGCCGAAAGCCTGCCATTTCTTTAGGGATGCCACAGAGTCAGTGCATGTGTTATTGCCACCTTACATGTATAGGCATCAAAGTTCAAAAGCGTTCTAACTATAACGCCTTAGAATCTTAGGCTGCAGCAAAGCGGCGCGTGTAGCGTGTCATTTCATCGTATGAGTATATGACAGCTATATACTTAATATAGTCATCCGATGATAAAATGCGGCATAGGCATTAATAGCTATATTAAAGTAACGAAGTTATTTATATAAGTCGCTGTTTTTGACAGTGCAGTTATTAATAGTTATACAGTGGACCCTTGGTTACCGAACACAGTTTGTTCCGGCGTCTTGTCCGTTAAGCGAAACGTTCGTTAAGGAAAACCACTTTTCCTATAAATTAATGCGTTCCACGTTGAAAAGTAGTACACTTATTACATGCTTCAGTTTAAACTGTTATAGAAAGAAACTAACATAATGTATCAAAACTTTTAATTAATTCCCCAAGATACATACATATTTTGGGACTAGACTCGAAAGTGATACTTACATATAACAGTTTTAAGGAACTGAATATGCATTGGACGGAAGATGTCAAAGCTAAAAACCAGAAGGCCGGGGCTAACTTCGACCGCGCCGAAGTTCGTATACCCTTGCAATCTGATATAGTTACCCGATCTTGACCAAATTTGGCACAGTCGTTTATAGCTTTGTATGATGAACTCACTAATATTTAATTTCACGACAATAACTGAGAAAATAACGAAGTTATTGAGAAAAGTCACTGTTCGTGACTTTGGCGTTTGTATGGGAGCTATATGATATAGTGGTCCGATCCGGCTGAATCCGAGATTCACAACCCCTGCAATATATACAAGCGCAGTATTTACGTGCAAAATTTCAGCTCTGTAGCTTTTACCGTCTAGGAGGTGTTCGCATTGATTCAGACGGACGGACGGAATAAGTACATATATATACTTTATATGGTCGGAGATGCTTCCTTTTATAAGTTGCACACAACTGACCAAAATTAATATACCCTTTTTGCAAAGGTATGAAAAGAGTTTGGAATTTTTTTTGTACATACAGGAATTAAGAACAATTAAGTGTTCTAATTTTTGTTTTTGGTCGTTAACCGAAACTTTGTTCGGTAAGCAAAACTTTTTCCCAAAAAAATCTGTTCGTTACTCGCAATGTTCTTCATCCGAGGCGTTCCTTAGCCAAGGTTACACTGTATTAAATATAGTGATGTAATATATTATACATACATAACTATTTATTTTTCGTTATTGAGAAAAGTCACTGTATTGGAAATCGAGCTTTTTCCTATCGTCCAGTGAGCGTGATAGGATTCAAAATACATGATTATTTTATGCGAACTTGGTTCAACATTTTTGCGATTCTCAACCATTTTTATACCCTTGCAAAAAGGGTATAGTTATTTTGAACAGAAGTGTACAACGCATAGAAGGAAGCATCTCCGACCATATAAAGTATATATATTCTTGCTAAGCACGACGAAGCGAGTTGAAATAGCCATGTCCATCCGTCTGTCCGTCCGTTCGTCCGTATGAACACCTAAATCTCTGAGACTATGCTAGAGCCGCCAAATTTGATATGTTGACTCGAGCAGCATTTATAGTGTTCGAGTTTATTTCAAATTTTACAACGCCTCTTTCCGCTCCCGCAATTTAAACTAAAAGGTTTTTTTGTCGAAGATTATACTAGTCACAGACATCAAATTTGGTATGTATACTTGCTTAAAACGCGCGCAGATATTGGCTGTTTAAAAATTCTGCCACGTCGCCTCTAAGAATAAGAAAAACCCGATTGCCTCCCGCAATTTTTGTTCAAAATCGACTGACTAATTATTCTTATTTATTTCTACCAACACAGTAAATTTTATAACTAGGACTACGAGGTCCATAAGGATGGAGAGGATGGCCGTACGCTATTGGCGGCGCTATAGTGCATGTGTGTTTGTAAGAGTGAGCGAAAATTTACTTTTGGTCATCGAAACTATAAATATTGCTCACTAACATAGCAAAAGAAATTAATGGATATATTCAAGAGCCAATACATAAGTCAGGTGCATGTGAGAACTCCTTGAGGAGTTAGTCATACGACTACTGGTGGAATGCAGAAAAATAGTAGAAACATATATTAAAGTTTACCAATACAATTATAAATGAAGTAAGTTTCCATCTTATTAGGTTTTTAAAAAAATCAATTTAATTAATTGATCACCGTAGGCACTACAGGAGTCTGCGTAGCGAAATTGGTTCTAGTTTTTATAGTCTCTGTATGTGTATGTGTATATGTATGTAGGTGTTCATACGGACGGATATACGGGCATGTGTAGATGGAATCGGCTGCTGATGCTGATCCAAAATATATATACAAATACTCTATGTGGTCGGAAAAGCTTCCTTCTGTCTGCATATACTATTTCACCCGATGGGTGCATGGTATAATGATGTAAGTAAGTCGTCTCGCCGACTTAGGTATACCATACACCAATATTTTAAATTTATAATAACAAATGCATTCACGTATTTTTAAAAAATTCTGCTGACTTGTTTTTTACAAGCATATCTTAGTATCTCGCTCAGTCAAGCATACGAGCACCCTAGCGCCCACCATAACTTTGCTATTTTTACACGAGCCTATGTACATACATACAAAATTTGGTGACTCTATCTCTTATAGCCTTCGACGGACGGACATGCCTAGATTGACTCGGTTGTTGATACTGATCAAGAATATATATATTATATGGGGTCGGCAAAGCTTCCTTCTGGCTGTTACATACATTTTAGCAACTTTAATATACCATTTCATCCTATGGGTGTGTCATAGTGCAAAGAAAGGAAAAAAACGCAAGTAAGCACAATGTCACAATTGAAAGTGTCATAATATCTACTGGCGTTATGGCATCTAACTCTTTGTAGTTTTTAGGTATAAAAATGTTTTTTGAACTAATCGCTGGCACAAATCATCCACCGAATAACGACGACGATGGTGATAAAATTAAATCCACATTGGAGAAATACGCGCTTTGTGCCACATGCCTGGTCGCCATTATAGAATTTTTAATTACAATAAATCAATTTAAATAAAATGTAATTTTTCAATTTTATCAAATTGTCATTATGCGTAATTAATTCCTATGCACAAATGCATTTTAGTGACCCGCGCGATAGGCAACTCCGACTACTCCTGGCCCCATGGTGGCGTCATCTACGAACTAGTTATTGTGCCGTCGCCCTTGCCTTTTCCGATTGTCAAATCGATTACCCCCGCCCGAGAAGAATGAGTGCATTTGAAAGGTTGGTTTGGGATGAGTAGCCACGTTTATTTTGTCAAATATAATGCTGCTTAATTATTATATTTGTAATTTATTTGCCCCACAGTTATCAGATCCAAATGCTAAAAAGTATGCACGGAGCTTTAATTCCACATTAATCCCACACAAAAAAATTAAGTTAGTAAGTCCTCGCGCCGACCATAAAATACTTTGCCTAAAGTGATGAAGCTATAAACAAACTTTATTTAATTGTTGTTTTTTACATGCTATATTGTAGAACCATGACTGTTATAAATAAGGATTTTATAAAATATGTAGGGTTACCAATTTTAATGACACAAATTATTTTTCGAAAAAAAATGCCGGATCTCTGAGTATCGTTATAGCCGTCATCGACTGTACTTTGTTTTTATGATTTTTACAAAAATCATGTATAGCAATTACAGAAATTTACATGTATAAAACTGTTTAGAAAGGTTTACCTGTGACATTCGTTTCGGGTACTTTAATAAACCATTTAACCTTATAAATACATGGTATATAAACAGTTACAACCACTAAAATGAGAATGACAGTAACAACAACAAAAGCAATTCAAATGCTGCGCATAGAATGCATAATTAATTTTTATTTTGATGCAACGTCAACGCACCGCATACCAAACATAGCGTCACTTGCATTCTCATTCCCAGTCTTGGCGCCTGTACATCTCTACGAATATTATTTGCCATTGAATAATAGATATCTACCTTCATGTGTACCTATGACCATTTAATCTGATGCTTATTCATGCACAACGATCTTGAAATAATTGTTCCAGTATGATCCTTAGGCCCTTTCTCGCTTCTCTTTTTTTGCAATTAAAAAAATAATAAACTTTGTTTTCCAATGTGTATTATCCACAATGCCCAGCAATCAATTTATAAATGACGCCATGTTGTTGTCATCGTTTCTAACAGTGTTAACCCACACTAACGACCAACAAAGTATGTTTACCCACACTTAACCGAACATCTACATGTGCATATGTATGTACATATGAATATATGTACATCCATGCGGTACACAGTACGCCCTTGGCCCGCACCTACTCCACCATGCTAACATGCCAGCATGGCAGGTTAAACACAAATTAACCTCATTTGACAAAACAAAGCGAATAACGCTAAAATGGATAATTTGTTAAATAAATTGTGCGATTTTTATAAAAGTATTAAATATTTGTTGGAACCATGGGCGGAGCTATGATAAGGATTTTATGGTTTTCTGTATTTCTGTATTCTGTTATTCTGTATGTACATAACTACATACATATGTATGTATGTATGTATATGTATGTAACGGATGGCCCTTGAAACTCTCTTTGTGGCCTAGTCCGACGTGGTTCCCTATTTATATAACCTAAGCAACCTACTGTAGACATCGGAAACTCATTTGGATTATATCGCAGTACACCCATGGTTTCTGTATTTGCTGTCCATTGTGAAATCCCTATTTGCATTCGATAAATAAAATGAAATTAAAATTCTTTTGTTGTACTTTCCCCACGTTTTTTGTTATTGGCGGATTTTCGTTAACAGATACAAATCCGTATTATTTATTTTTTGTATTTTGTTTTCAAAAATGTTGGTTTTTTATCTCACTTTACTTCATCTCTTTTCGGCTCGGTCGGCTTTTGCCAATAGCCAAAACAGTGGCTGAAAGCCCTCCAAAATTATTGCGTTCATTAAATTTTAAACAAAAGTGATTAGATTTTATATTGGAAAGGAGGGACAGCAAGAGAAAGAGTAACCGAGCGATAATTGTTAGGTACAGTTGTACTCATTACTTATTTAAAACAATTGCAAAGTTTTTTGTTTTGTTTTTGGCATTGCATTGCATTGCATCGCATTTAGTTATTTCCTTATTTATTAGCTGTATTTTTTATTTCTATTATTGTGCTCCAATATATCAAAGGATGGGATCATCAATGGTTTGTTTGGAAATCGTGTAATTTATTCATTTTTGTATTTTTCTAATACATTTATTTGTCAGTTTTAATTAATTTTATGTTCGGCCCTCCGATATGAAATAGAAACTATATATGTTTATTCTGTACACAAATGAAGCTTTTTGTTACATAACTAATTCGGTGCCAGCATAAGTTAAATTATTGCCAAATTTATTTAAACACACCAGACAGAATGCTTTGAAGTTTCTGTATAGAGTCTAAGGCGTGTTCTAAAAAGAAATGGATTCCAAGCTGTTTGAGAACTTCAATACTACAAATGAAACCTATCCTCATTTTGAACCGCACTTAAATTTCGCTCAGCCTATCTTACCAGTAAGCAAATTCAAAGACAATGGTCTTCTTTTATTAACATTTAAAC
This sequence comes from Drosophila equinoxialis, assembly GCA_018150345.1. Lineage (NCBI taxonomy): Eukaryota > Metazoa > Arthropoda > Insecta > Diptera > Drosophilidae > Drosophila > Drosophila equinoxialis. The sequence goes on from JAECWI010000656.1 coordinate 481,302, forward strand.
ATACATCAGGATACCTGCAGCAAGATCGGAACGTTGCCAGCAAAAGATCGTTGTCTATATGCTAAATCCGAAGTCTGTTCAGAACAAAATTGCATATTTGCATACACTACTTTCTTCTTTTGCGTTTTCGATTCGAATGATCTATCGCGATATGTGGGATTTGGCCTTTTGACTGGCATTTGTATTCTTCAATTTTGGGTGGTGGTCGTAACGGCGAATCAGTTGTGAGTTGAATTAATATACGCTCTTTATTCAAATTTTCTTATCTGTACAACAATATACAGCTTTGTTCCTGCTATAACAGAAGTATGCAAGGTGCTGAAAATGAATGAGTTTGTGGCTGGTGTGACCATATTGGCACTAGGAAATGGAGTTCCCGACTATTTTCTTACTTTGGTTGGTATTGAAGATGAGCCCCGTCCAATATACACGGATAGCATAACCGAAAATTTGTTTGCGTGTGTTTTTATGTCTTCGTTTGTGATTTGGGTCTGTCCGTTCGCCAACGAACCCTACTATTTCTTAAGAGATGTTGGTTTCGTGCTATTTTATGTGCTATTTGTGGATTATTGTATGGAGATCAATGCTGGGAATGTAAGCATTTTTATGGCGTTGTCTATTGTGTGCGTCTATTTTATTTACATTGCGGTGGTTATTGTGGACCAGTATCTGCTGTTGCGACAAAAAAACGGTAAATTGGCGTCAGAAAGTATGGATTATTATAATCTATATATTTTCTAAACATAGATTTGCTGAACCGCATGATGTCGCGGGACTCAACTGATGACTCAAATACGCAAGTTAGCCATTTTGAAAAAAGAAATTTCTCCTTTGCAAACTACAAGTCCATGTGGGATATAACGCTCAATTACGAATACCAATCTCCAAACAAAAATCTCTGGAAGCAGCTTTTTGGAGTTCTAGATACCCTGGATCGGGATGCCTTCTCCAAATCGTCGCACATATTAAAGATGTGGGCACTGGCAAAGGTGATACCACTGATTGTTTTACGCTTGCTGATACCGCAAGTTAACTTAAAGGAGAGATGGTCAAAGCTATTGTGTTCGCTGCAGTGTATTATTATACCTTCTGTGATTACCTTTGGGTTCAGTGCGTCACAGCACATTTAATATGTCGACATAGATTAAGACTTTCATCAATTTCTTTTCAGCGTCATGGCAAGTACGGATTTTTGGAATTCCTGTGGTCGCACTGGTGTTTATTTTGTGCATCCCAGTTGCACTTTGGACCTTTCGCCATTCGCGCACTGATGCCATCCCCAGTTGGTATAAGTACATGATATTTTTGAACATACTTAGCAGTACTTTTGTTTTGTATGTGGCCGTGCGAGAAATTGTCGCTACGATGGAAACTCTGGGACAAGCACTACATCGTAGCAACTCGTTTGTAGACTCCACTTTCTTTACGTGGGGCACTGGTATAGTTGACCTGTTGACCAATATGGAGATGTCTCGCAAGGGATTCCCAAGAATGGCCTTTAGCGCTTGCATCGGGGTGACCTCATTAAGTTAGTGCTTTGCCGATGTTCGCGCCCTGGTTTAATTTGTGTTTACTTCTGGCAGGCATTTGTGCTTCCATTGGCGCCCCCTCCTATACAAGGCCATTGTTTCAAAAACAGGATTCTGTGAAGTAAGCAATGCAGATCTATAATTCAAGGTACTAGTTTCTCTTTATTCACAGACCACTGAGGGCTCCATTGGAAAAACTTGCACGATTTTCCTAATTGTTTTTCTAGTTGTATTAATTATCTATGGTGTTACCACAAATTTTATGATGCGACGTACTCTCGCTATAATCGGAATGACACTATATGGACTATTTGTAATATTTGCTGTTGCTAGTGAGTTCGACCTGCTCCATGCTTGGGGAACGGATCATAGTCTAGAACGTAATCGATTTCAAGAGAACTTTGATTAATTTCAATATCCCGTAAATATATTTTTATACTTTCGGGTCGAACATCAACATATCTCAGGCACTCCCTATGCAAACCAGTCTCTTTGTTTGAAATATGCAAATTTTCCCGTATTCGCTAAAATGTACATATGTATGTATGTAACAGGCAGAAGGAAGCTTTCTATTAGTTTGAAGCACACGTTTATTTAAGAATAGGCAAGGCTGCCAGAGAAGCCGAATATCCCTCGATTTCATGAGACAAAATACGGTTCGGTATACAATATTCGGTATACCGTGCACAAGGCCAAAATTGTAGAAATATATACAGAAAAACATTACGATAGTAAAATATATGTATTCGTGGCTTCAGACGACCAGACAGGCAAATAGTCTTGCCAACAATATGTTATGGCTATTGTGCACATCCAGCTTCTTTGTGTTGCATGTGGAATGATCTTCGTACCCTCGAGCCGGCTAAATCGCAAGATTTTATGCATTTTAAAAGGTTCGAAAGCTTGACGCATAAATTCTTACACTAAAGTCCAATAAAACATACATATGTATATAGAATGTACAACTGGGTTTAACAGGCTCTTCTGTTATAATTATTTTCTAGGTTTTCGACATTTTGCGGAATCGTTTACTGTGTTAGAATGTCATTTTATCTATACCGACCATTAAACATCGAAATCAGAAACAACAGCGAAGCATATAAAATAAAATGAAATTAGCTTCCTTTGTTGCATTTGACAATTTGAATAAAATTAATATAAATTTACGCCCATTTTTAATTAATAAATGTCAAATACTTGGCGTATAGATATTTATTTGTAAATTTATCTGTCTGATTTGTATTTTTTTCTAGTTGCGCTTTATGCACTGCCGTCCAGCTAAAAATTGAAATGAACATAGTTGGGAAGAGCGGCGATAACAAACTCTACGGTGAGGATGGAGATGAACCCGCAGACTGGCGCCTGTATAAAAATACGTTGCTTTTGCAAGAGCAATCAAACCAATATAAAAAGAATAGCGGAAGCATACTTTGGACTCTCGCAGCGGAAACGGAAGTCAATATTAGTAGGCAAAAATGAATTTCACAATTCCAAAACAATTCACATTAAGCAAAACGTAATTTTTGACAACACCAGCAGCAACAATGAACGAAAAACCATGCAATTATTAATGGCCAAAAGCTTTCATAATTCTTGCCTTTAGTAGATATTTTTTATAGAAATTTTATTTATATGGATGAAATCAGGAAATCAATTTGAAAATTTATGACCTAGAGGCACGCGTTTTAGCATTGTGGTTAAAGGAAGATAAATGAAAATTGCTTTCGATTAGTGGTAGAATTGCACATTTGTAATGTAAATGCAGATATATACAAATGCAGAGTAATAAGCATTTCAGTGTGGCCAAATACAAATACAAATACAAATACAAATACAAATACAAATACAAATACAAATACAAATACAAATACAAATACAAATACAAATACAAATACAAATACAAATACAAATACAAATACAAATACAAATACAAATACAAATACAAATACAAATACAAATACAAATACAAATACAAATACAAATACAAATACAAATACAAATACAAATACAAATACAAATACAAATACAAATACAAATACAAATACAAATACAAATACAAATACACAAATACAAATACAAATACAAATACAAATACAAATACAAATACAAATACAAATACAAATACAAATACAAATACAAATACAAATACAAATACAAATACAAATACAAATACAAATACAAATACAAATACAAATACAAATACAAATACAAATACAAATACAAATACAAATACAAATACAAATACAAATACAAATACAAATACAAATACAAATACAAATACAAATACAAATACAAATACAAATACAAATACAAATACAAATACAAATACAAATACAAATACAAATACAAATACAAATACAAATACAAATACAAATACAAATACAAATACAAATACAAATACAAATACAAATACAAATACAAATACAAATACAAATACAAATACAAATACAAATACAAATACAAATACAAATACAAATACAAATACAAATACAAATACAAATACAAATACAAATACAAATACAAATACAAATACAAATACAAATACAAATACAAATACAAATACAAATACAAATACAAATACAAATACAAATACAAATACAAATACAAATACAAATACACAAATACAAATACAAATACAAATACAAATACAAATACAAATACAAATACAAATACAAATACAAATACAAATACAAATACAAATACAAATACAAATACAAATACAAATACAAATACAAATACAAATACAAATACAAACAAATACAAATACAAATACAAATACAAATACAAATACAAATACAAATACAAATACAAATACAAATACAAATACAAATACAAATACAAATACAAATACAAATACAAATACAAATACAAATACAAATACAAATACAAATACAAAGTTTGTATACCCTTGCAACTGTTTTGGTAATTCTTTCCTTACCCACAGCCATCAAAGTGTAAAAACGTTTTATCCAAAAAGACTAATGTTTGCGAAAGAACGGCCTTCAATCTTAGCATAGGATATAACGAACTTTTTGATGAAAGTCACTGTTTTCCACCTATCGTTTCTATGGGAGCTATATGATATAGTCACCCGATCTTGATCAAATTTGGCACAATCATTAGTAAGAACATAAAACTGACAAATACCAACATTTATGACAATAGCTATAAAATTAATGAAGTTATTGAGAAAGTCACTGTTCGTGACTTTGCCGTTTGTATGGGAGCTATATGATATAGTCACACGATCTTGATCGAATTTGGCACAATCATTAATAAGAACATAAAACTGACAAATACCAACATTTATGACAATAGCTATAAAATTAATGAAGTTATTGAGAAAGTCACTGTTCGTGACTTTGCCGTTTGTATGGGAGCTATATGATATAGTCACCCGATCTTGATCGAATTTGGCACAATCATTAATAAGAACATAAAACTGAGAAATACCAACTTTTATGACAATAGCTATAAAATTAATGAAGTTATTGAGAAAGTCACTGTTCGTGACTTTGCCGTTTGTATGGGAGCTATATGATATAGTCACCCGATCTTGATCGAATTTGGCACAATCATTAATAAGAACATAAAACTGACAAATACCAACTTTCATGACAATAGCTATAAAATTAATGAAGTTATTGAGAAAGTCACTGTTTCGTGACTTTGCCGTTTGTATGGGAGCTATATGATATAGTCACCCGATCTTGATCGAATTTGGCACAATCATTAACAAGAACATAAAACTGACAAATACCAACTTTCATGACAATAGCTATAAAATTAATGAAGTTATTGAGAAAGTCACTGTTTACTGACTTTGACGTTTGTATGGGAGCTATATGATATAGTGGTCCGATCCGGCTGAATCCGAGATATACAATGCCTGCAGTGTATACAAGCCTACGTGCAAAATTTCAGCTCTGTAGCTCTTACGGTCTCGGAGGAGTTCGCGTTGATCCAGACGGACGGACGGACGGACGGACGGACATGGCTATTTGAACTCGTCTCGTCGTGCTGATCAAGAATATATATACTTTATATAGTCTGAGATGCTTCGTTCTATGCGTTGCACACTTCTGACTAAAATTAATATACCCTTTTTGCAAGGGTATAAAAATGGAAATTTTAACAAGTGACGCCAACGAAGAAGCGAACGTAACTCCAACCAAGAAAAGTAAAGTCCACTACGACGCGAAGTACTCAGTCGATTGGGAAAAAAAGCATTCCTGGTTGACGAAAAGCAGTAAGGGTAATGGTTTGTCATATTGCAAATCTTGGAAATCAGACCTCAAATGCTGTTCAGGCAAGAGGGATTTAGAGAAGCATGAAGCGTCTGTAAAGCATCAGAAAAATTCGAGAAGTATATATAGAGTTGCGTTTTATACTTGTCAAGTTCGTGTCGTGTGTCCACGTGCTTTTCGTGCTCTTTTTATACCATACACCCATAGGGTGAAATGGTATATTAAAGTCGCCAAAATGTATGTAACAGGCAGAAGGAAGCTTTTTCGACCCCAGTCGATTTGTCCGTCTGTCCGTCCGTATGAACGCCTAGTTCTCGGAGACTATAAGAGATAGAGCCACCAAATTTGGAATGTAGGCTCGTGTAGTATGTAGAGTGATCAAGTTTGTTTCAAATTTTTGCCACGCCCCTTTCCGCCCCCCGCAATTAAAAAAAAAACGTTTATCTCAAAAACTATTGCAGCTAGAGACAAGCTAGAGACATCTAGAGACATACCAAATTTTGTATGTATATTTGCATAGTAAACGCGCACATTTTGTATGTATAAAGTTTTTGCCACGCCCCTTTCCGCCCCCGAAATTTGAAAAACTCGATTATCTCCCGTAATTTTTTACCTTGTGCAATCACTTGGCACACTTAAATTTGATACTAATACCCAGCAAAACATCAAAATTGATCAAAATCTGACAAAACATAGCTGAGTTAACATATAAACGTTTTTCCATAAGGACGGAGATGGCCGTTGGCGGGTGGGGGCGCTAGGGTGCTATGCATATGTGCAAGATATTAGGATATGCTTGTAAAAAGCATGTGAACAGAATTTTTTAAAATAGGCAAATGCATTAGTTATTACAAATTTGAAATATTTGTTTTACTGGTGTATGGTGTACCTAAGTCGGCGTGACGACTTATTTACTTCATTTTTACATGTGAGTTTGAATGAGAAGTGCACCCCAAATTCTGGTCAATAGTTTAGCCTCGTCTTTCCTAAATCTTTAACATTATTTTTTTTAGACATGTGTATTCTTACAACACTTAGAACTCGAGATCTGCTGTACCATTTTTCATGGTGTTTATTTATTTATTTATTTATTTACGTCAACTAAGTCAGCAGTCGACGAAAAAGCTTAAGCTAAAATACAGATAGTAATGAATTCATGAAGGTAGCTTAGCTTTATGCACAACATCCCCGACCCGGTGGAGGTGTTTTATTTGCAACAAGGTGCCAGCTATGCCCCGATTCACAGCCAATGTGGTCAGGGATGAGTTGCAGCCAATCCAATATCCAGTCCAGAATACTTTCAGTGGTTACGCTGTAGATAATTAAAAAGTATAGCGCGAAGAGAAGTGACAGATAGATGAGGAGAAATAAGGTGAGAAAGGTTGTTAAAAGATTGGCAAAGAACACGAAGAGGTTCGTGAAGAGAGTAGTTAGTCAAACATCTACTAAGGTGAAGAGGAAAAAAGTTTCTGGTCCGACGTGAGGGAACACAAAAATATAGCGTATCTAGTAAATTGGTAGAACTGACTTCGCCGTTGACTACTTTATGTAGAAAGAGAATCCCAAATACGAGCCTACGGTTGTAAAGTGAAGGAAGATTAATAAGAAGAAGTCTGTCAGAATAAGAAGGTAGGCGAAGATTCGGGTCCCAATTAAGACCGCCTAACGCAAACTTAAGGAATTGCTTCTGTACCGATTCAATAATACACTGGTGAACATCATATTGAGGGTTCCACACTGGTGAGCAATATTCTAGAGTAGGGCGAACTAACGAAGTGTATAAAACCTTTGTCACATATTGATCATCAAATTCTTTGGCCCAACGTTTAATGAAGCCAAGAAGACTGCATGCTCTATTAACAATTGAAGATATATGAATATTAAAAGAAAGTTTTGGGTCAAACATAACGCCTAAGTCTTTAAATGATGGTACACAATCTAACAGAACAGACTTAATAGAGTAATGAGCTAGGAACGGCGACAAACGACTGAAAGTCATAAAAGAGCACTTAGAGGCATTAAGGTGTAATTTATTAACGTGACACCAAACACAGAACGCATCGAGATCTGATTGCAAGTACTGTTGGAAAGAAGGATCATTATATGAATAACAAATCTTGACGTCATCCGCAAACATGAGCACGCGTGAATGAGCCAAGGCCAAAGGCAAATCGTTTATAAACAGGGTAAATAACAGTGGGCCCAGATGACTGCCTTGGGGGACACCTGACGTAACTCGAACAGTTTTAGATATCGAGGAACGAAAAGACACCTTTTGGGTTCTGCCAATAAGATACGACTTTAACCAAGCCAATAGTTTCGGGAAAAAACCCATGATGTTAAGTTTCATGAGAAGCAAGGAATGATCAACCGTATCGAAAGCCTTACTAAAGTCAGTATAAATAACATCAGTTTGACACTTTTTACGGAAGCCATGGTGTACAAGGGTAGTCAATTCTAAAAGGTTGGTAAGCGACGAACGACCTTTCAAGAAGCCATGCTGACAAGCAGAAATAGTGGATCTGGATAGGTGTTGAAGGGAAGACGTAATAATTTTCTCAAACAGCTTAGGTATTGCCGAAAGTTTGGCAATGCCACGGTAGTTAGAAATATCCGATTTGTTACCCTTTTTAAAAAGCGGAATAATAAAAGACGCCTTCCAAATATCAGGGAAGCGACAAGTCTCACTCGATATAAAGAATAACCGAGATAAAGGCTTAGATAGAGAAATCGAACACATTTTAAGGATGCAACTAGGTATATTATCAGGCCCGGGTACGAAGGAAGACGTCATAGATGACAAGCTAGAGATAATACAGTCTTCAGTAATATTAGGAAAAAACATACAATTTGAATGTGGAATTGTGAAGGGATAAGGTGTGGGATCCGAAGCAGTAGAAGAATAAGTCGACTGAAAGAATTTAGCAAACAGATTTAGCAATATCTGAATCACAATTAGCAGTCTGGTCATTAAGTCTGAAGGTGGAAGGTAGTAAATTAGAGCGTCTTTTGGAATTAACAAAGTTATAAAATCTTTTGGGGTTCTTATAAAATTCAACCTTACAGCGAACGATATAATTATTGTAGCATTGAGTATTTAAAAGGCAAAATTGAGATTTGGCTACACAATAATTTGCATAGTCAAGTCGCGAAACAGTTTTTTTAAATCTTTTAAAATATCTCGATTTAATGTTACGGAGATTAGAGATCCTACGTGTGAACCAGACTGGCGCACTGGAGACGGTAGAGACATTCACATAAGGAACGCATTTATCAATTAGAGAATTAAGAGCAGAGTTGAAAAAATTTACTGCACAATCTATATCACAGCACTCAAATAGAAATGACCAATCAAAAGAGAAAATAAGGCTGTTAAGAAGATTGAAATTTGTTTTACGAAAACATCTACGACGAGAATTTGAGATGTTATTGAATGAATTATTAACGGAATTGTAAGAAATAGTAATTTCAATGGTAGGGTGAAAGGTATCTTCAGGCTTCACTAGGGGCTGTGTTTGTGATACAGCACTAACAGTGGGATCAGAGACAAAAACAAGATCGAGGATTCTTTTAGAAGAGTTAAGAAAAGAACTCAACTGATATAGCGGACATTCAAGTAGGCTATCAAGAAAAACATGTTGAGATGAAGGAATTAAGAAAGATAGATTATCATCAGCAAGCCAAGAAACATTAGGCAAGTTAAAATCACCTAAAGCTATAAAAAAATCACGATCTTTAAGACGACTAAAAATAGTTCGCAAAGCATCAGCATGGTGCATGTAGATCATGATATCAGAAGTTGGAGGAATATACGAACAAGTGATATATAAGCTAAAGTTAGAACATGTAACTTCGACGCAAATAAACTCAACACCTAAGGGGAGATCAATCGGCACAACACTTGAACACAGATTCGAGTTGACAGCAATGAGTACTCCACCGCCACGTCGACCAACACGATCAAGCCTATAAGAAATAAAGTTATTAGAAAGAATTTCATTATCCAAAACAGAGGAATTAAGCCAAGTTTCAGAGAAAGCTAATATGTCAGCCGAAAAGGTTAAGCTATCACAGAATAATTTAGAGAGCTTGGTAAGAAGTCCTCTTACATTTTGATAGTGAATGCAAAGACTAGACGTTATTAGTTTTTTGAAGCAGAAGATACATTAGGAAGGTGGACATGCAAAGGGCGGGAGCGCTTATTGGGCGCAAATTCGTGTACAACTAGGCCCTCTGGCCAAAAGTTAGGCTCAACCATAGCTGAGAAATACTCATTTGGTACAGTAATTTTAAAAGAGGAGATTTCGCGAGGCCTAGAAAACTTAAACTTTTGAATTAAAACCTTAGCAGGGCATATATTACCAATGTAAGCTGCCGCAGACGATTCAGAAGTATCTGGAGCAAGCCTAGAGATAAATAATTGTTTACGATGAGGCACTACAGTTAGTGGAGGCAGAGGAGCATTGGGATCCGCAAGTGATTGAAAGCCAGCATGATCCAGTAATTGATCAGAGTTCCCGTGAGGGATAGATTGAGGTACACCGGGGCTTGTAGTGGGTACATCAATCTGAAAAGAAGAGCATAAAGAGGGACAAGAAGATGGTGTAGGCGAAAGTAAAATGGGAAAAGATGTAATAGAAAGTGCGGGCGACTGCTTATGAGGCAACTCAAGGGTACATTTCTTGGGCAATTCCTTAGAAGGTGGACCAAACTTGAATTGCGACAATAAATGTATGCTAGAGTCACACTCATTAGACAGCTGTTTGGCCATTTTATTTAGAGAAAGAAACTTTAAACGAAGATCCCTGTACATCGTCAAAACGATCAGAATGCTTGCAATTGGGTAGACAACAAGCCATTGAAAAGCCAAAATAAACACAAGGCAAAAAAAAAAAAATATATGTATATATAAAAATTTAAATAAACAGCACAAAGATAATTATCGATAAAAAATCAATAATTACAAATAAAACAAAGAGACAGCTAGAGTACACAGCACAAGAGAGAGTGCAAGAACAGTCATAAGACGAGCTTTGAGAGGCGGCTTTATAAAAGTAATTACGCGGGAGGGAAGCTGAGCACAAGCAAGCAAAGCAGAGAGAACAACAAAACCACTAGCACTGATGGTATGATGGGGGCGATGAGGGGAGCAACTGCAGAAGCAATGACGAGAGAGAACAATAAGAAAAAAATATAAACAATTTAGATGCACCAAACACTAATCACAAAAAGAAAAAAACAAAACTGTTTAATTTGGCGAATTATGCAAATAAAACACAAGGGTTTCAAGCAAACGACACCAGCGAAAAGGAAAACAAACTAGGCACAATTAAAAATTGGGAGAAAACAATATATGTATGTACATACATACATATATTAATAAAACTCAGGAGCTAAGCAAAAACACGACCGTCACGTCAGAGAGCAGAAGCTTTTTTTGATTGTTTGGATTTGTCTTCGCCCCGAATAGCAGAATATATGTATCTTAAAAATACTGAAAAATTGACGAATACTTGAAAAATGCGTTTTTGTCAACAAAGCGTGCCTTCAGAAATGCCGACAGCTTACGACTTCTGCTACTGACGCTCGATTTTTTTCTTAACATGATGGCAACCTTCGACCTTCTTTAGGGATGCCACACAGAATGCAGAATGTATCTTAAAAATACTGAAAAAATGAAGAAAAATTCTGACGATCGACTCTTTTCTTAGCATGGTGGTAACCTCCGACCGAAAGACTGCCTTCTTTAGGGATGAAACACAGTCGGTGTTATTGCCACCTTACATTGTTCTTTAATTTCGGAGCTGTCAAAATCTGCAAACAAAGCGTGCGATCAGAAATGTGTATTTATTCATTATACTAAATCATTTTAATAAATGCGTCCTAGAAGATCTAATATTTGTGTTTTCTGTAGTGACATAACACAATTTTGAATATCGTGTTTTGTGCAGTGTTTAGTAACCTATTGTCAAACCAAACCAAACCATTACCACTCTAATCATCATGCCACGACCTAGAAGATCCAAACTTTTTCTAGCGGAGGCGTAATGCAATTAGGCAACGGAATATCGCGAGTCAATATAGTTTGTTAGATTTCTGTAAAAAGTGTTTGTAAATCTAACTATAACTATGGCTTTGAATTTACAGATTCAAGGCCAGATTTGCCATCGCATGAGCAAGTTCTTATTCCAAGGATTCCGATGATCGCAACAGATATGCCCTTCGAGTTTAAACGAATTCAATTCCCGATTCGTCTTGCATTCGCCATGATTTGTTTTAAATTTTGTTATTATTCTGTTGGTTTCATCATCATTCAGCTATAAGGTAACACGACATTCTTCTTCTGTTAGGCGGTACGAAGTTCGCCGGGCTTGCTAGTATGTATATATTCTTGATCAGCATCAACAGCCGAGTCGATCCAGCTATGTCTATCGGTCGTATGTAAAATGACAGCTTATTTCCAATTTTTGCCCCTTTTCCTCCACGCAATTAAAAAACCAGAGGGCCGGGGTTAACTTTGACCGCGTCAAAGTTTGTATACCCTTGCAACTCTTTCCTTAGCTATTGCCATTGGTGATACATAAAATAACTTTGCTGGTTCGTTTTAATTAAAATATATTTATTTCACTCCATGTGATGGTTTCGGTTGGCCAATAAGCAATTAACTAAACTCAACATACATTCTTATTTTCACCAGACGCTTGATATTGCATCAGCCAAAAAAGGTGTGACCATGCAACTTAAAGACCAAAAATAATAAAAAGTACAAATGATCGTTTACATTCAAATTCAAATTAAGCTGTTGGGAATACAGAGCTACCGTTCCTCAACATACCGCCGGGCCCTGAAACAAGGTTTCTGAAACAGGCAGGGGAGCCACCTTGGTTATGGGACGGGTCATCTCTCCTGTAGTTGTCTTTAACTTCAGGGCTCGTACCAAACCATCTGGTCCAGGAAGCGTCTCGATGACACGTGCTAGGATCCATGCGGCCGGGGGAGTATGAGAATCCTTCACTAGTACGAGGTCCTCAGCCTTCAGGTTTGCCGATTTCGTTACCCATTTTGGCCTCTGCTGCAACGACGTGAGGTACTCCAAATGCCACCGTTTCCAAAAGCCCTGCAACATGGCCTGAGATTGCTGCCAATAATCCAATCGGTTTGCCGGCACTTGGTCCAATTCCCCATCTGGCACTGTGGTGTAAGGTCGACCGATCAGCATGTGAGCGGGTGACAGATATCCAACGTCTGTATCGGAAGTGGCACAAAGAGGCCGAGAGTTGATTACCGCTTCTACCTGTGCCAACAACGTATGCATTTGTTCGAATGTAAGAACGGCGTGGCCAATTACTCGGTGTAAATGAAGCTTCACAGAGCGCACAGCCGATTCCCATTTGCCGCCCCAGTGAGGTGCATGAGGCGGTATGAACTTCCAATTGATGCCGTCTATCGATAACGCCTCCGCTATCTTGTCATTGCGCAGCTGAGATTGGAGTAATTGTTCCATTTCGTTAAGACTACGTTTGGCGCCCACGAAATTACGTCCATTGTCGCTGAACATCGTTACACATTTGCCTCGCCGTGAAATGAAACGTCTGAGAGCAGCCAAAAACGTATCGGTGCTAAGGTCTGTTGCCAGTTCCAAATGTAAAGCTGAGGTTGCCATACACACGAAGAGACATATGTATCCCTTTTCCTTTCGAGCGTTCCTTCCCTTGTGCGCCTTTAACATGATTGGGCCAGCATAATCACAGCCTGTGTTTTCGAACGGAAATGCTTGCCGAACTCTCTCTGCCGGTAGTGCGGCCATTAGTTGGTTGCTGGTGTGTGCCCGCTGTCTGAAGCACCTTACACAGTTGTGAGTAACTTTACGAATCAGATTTCTAGCTCCCATTAACCAGAAACGTTGACGAACGATGACAAAGAGTGCCGAAACTCCTGGGTGTAAATTATGTCGATGTTCATGTTCCAAAATCAAATGAGATATGCGATGCTTCTTCGGCAATATGATCGGGTGCTTGGCTGAATATGATAACTCTGAATTATTCAACCGACCTCCCACACGTAGAAGTCCCACGTCATCTAGAATCGGCGTGAGAGTACACAGCTTTGAGGTTTTTGGCACGCATCCTTCGTTTCGTAGTGATTTTAGTTCTTCATGCCATTCGTCTTGAGCTTGCTGCAAACATAGATTTCTAGCCGCCTTATACTCGTCATAGGTTATCGAGAGAGAATCCGATCTTTCTTGGGGGTGTTTTATCCGTCGAATGAACCGTAGGATATATGCCACAATGCGCACCAGTCTCGGCCAAGAAGAAACACGACCAATAAGTTCTTCAAGCGGGGATGACTCGCTCGTGGTTTTTGCGAGAGTAACTAAAACTGTAGCTTTCAATTCCCTTTGGTAGTCGTCATCTGAAATAGAGCTAGAGATTTGCTTATCATTTTCGTTACCTAAGTTAAGATGTCTGTCAGCCAGCCAGTCGGGACCCTTCCACCAGAGAGTAAACTGGAGTAAGTCCTCAGCCAGCATTCCTCTGGAAGCGCAATCTGCGGGGTTCTGCTTGGTATTAACATGGCGCCATGATTCTCTTGGTATTATTTCCAATATTTCAGCAGTGCGATTGCCAATGAACGTCTTTAAACTAGCTGGCAAATGATTTAGCCATGCCAGCACAATTGTCGAATCAGTCCAAGCATATACGATGGTTTCTAAATCCTTCCAAGCTAACTTGATTGATGCGATCAGCCGACTTAGCAGAAGTGCGCCACATAATTCCAACCGCGGAAGCGATTGCTGCTTAAGTGGTGCGACACGTGTCTTTGCCGCAATTAGTGAAATCTCTACGCTGCCATCCTGGTTTACTATCCGAGAGTATACGACTGCTGCGTATGCTTTTATTGAGGCGTCTGAGAAGGCGTGTAACTCTATTCGTTTACCAACATATCCAATATGACGGCGTATCTTCAACTGCCTTATGTTGTTAATGTCTTCGCGATACTTATGCCACCGGTCTGCCAGTTTAGTTGGAAGCGGTGAATCCCAATCTAGGTTGAGAAGCCAGAGTTCTTGAAACAGGATCTTGAATTGAACTATGACCGGCGCCAGTAGACCAAGCGGGTCAAAAATGCGTGATACGTCTGATAACACTTGTCTTTTTGAACTTTCTGTGCATTCGTTCAACCTTATACCATATGTAAAGATGTCGGACTTTGGTTCCCAATGGATTCCTAATACCTTAACGGAGGAAACGTCTGCGATCAAATCTGTCGATGCTGCTTCTTCTAAATGACCGATTCCGTCAGTATTGGACACCCATTTTCCAAGCTCCAGCTGCGCTTGATTTAATAGTTGAATAAGTTCATCTTTGTTACGTATGAGTTGGTTTTCCGTGTTAGCTCCGGTCAGGACATCGTCCACATAAAAATCTTCCAACAAAATCTTGGCTGCGGTCGGATATTTATCATTTAAATCGATGGCAAGTTGTTCTAAGACACGTACGGCTAAAAACGGTGCACAGGCTGTTCCGTAGGTTACCGTACAAAGCTGGTAGTGCTGCAACTCTTCAGTTGGGTTTTCTCTCCATACAATTCGTTGATAATTCCGGTGATTTTCAAAAATCCATATCTGCCTAAACATTTTTATGATGTCTGCGCAAAAAACAAACTTGTGCGTTCGGAAGCGTAAACACACATCCATTAAGTTACGCTGAATACTTGGGCCCACTAGTAACTCGTCGTTTAGTGATCTGCCACTCTTATCCTTATAAGATCCATCAAATACAATTCTCAATTTGGTACCAATAACCGGATGGTGAGGCATATAGAAAGTGTGTTCTTGCGGTGCATTTGTCCTCTCTGTCTCATCAAGAATGCGCATATGTCCTAGAGCAATGTATTCGCGCATGAACTTCGTATATTCTTCCTTTAACCCTTTATCTTTTTGGAGTCGTCGTTCTACTGAATAAAATCGTGATGTTGCTCCTTGAAGAGTATCTGCAAATTTGACATCCGAATTCTTAAATGGAAGCTCAACACCATACCTTCCCTCTGAGTCACGAAAGTGTGTGGAGCGAAAATGATTTTCGACCTTCAAATCATCAGCAGTGGGCGGCAAACTGCAACTTAGTTCTTCTAATTCCCAAAACCTTTGGAGCGATGAGTTTATTTCAATCGTTGATAGCAGGGATGCTGTATTTGATCCTTGTTTAGCTGCAATTGAGGTGACCACCCACCCGAATATTGTGGATATTGCAATTATGTTCCCATGTTTATCCAATACTTTGTCTCCTGTGAATACAGACCACACGTAGTCGCTACCCAACAAAATGTCCACATGCTTAGCGCTGGTTTCCAGTGAATCAGCCAGTTCTAACCCATCGAAAACCTTCAATACAACAGGGTCGACTTCCTTCCTTGGCAGTAGAGTGGTTATCTTACCTAAAACATGAACTGCAATATCTAGTGTATGCTTCGAGAATCTTGATTTCAACTGTACTGCGCTGACCCCTCTTGTAGTATCAGCCTTGATTGACGAAATTCCTGATACCATTATTCGAGATGGTGAGCGTGAGAGCCCCAGCGATCGTATGCAGTGCTCCGATATGTAAGATAGCTCTGATCCGCTATCAAAGAGAACCCGACAAGTGGTGTATGACCCCTTTGAATTCAATGCAAAAACTAGAGCCGTGGGCAATACACTCCTTGGTTTCCCTTGCAACTGTAGACATACTGCAGAACGTGCTAAATAGCTCTGTGCTTCCATAGATTGGATTTCCTTTACTTGCTTACTTTCGGTAATCATAGCAACTGTGGGATTAGTGCTCTTTTCTTCGGCTTGGCGATGTAGTAGCGTGTGGTGCTTGTCCTGACAATGTTTGCATCTATACTTTGACTCACATTTTGAAATACCATGGTCTGGCCTTAGACAACTGAAACACAGACGTTTCTCCTTAGCAAATGAGTAGCGCCTTTCCACGGAAAGCGCCAAGAACTGGTCACAGTTGTATACCGCATGCTCCTTAGACTCACATTTAAGGCAAGCTCTTGAGTCTGTGGCAATCAATATCCGAGTAGATTTCTTAATGTTTGATTGTGCGACTTGTTCGCACCGGCTTAATTCGAATTCTTCACATCGTTCTCCGAGAAATCTGAGAAAATCATTAATGGTTGGAGCTGTCCCCTCACGGCTATGGGATACCCATTTGCATTGCGACTCTGCATCTATTTTATCCAGTAGAAGATAGATTACCCAGCAGTCGCGATCAGTTTGGCCAAGTGCGTCTAGGCCGCGTACAACTTCACTTGCCCCATCGGCAATCTTTCGTAGAACGGATACATCTGTCACCCTTGTTGATGGCAGACGTCTAAAAGCATCCAAAAGCGAGTTAACGACATGACGAGGTCGATCATAACGTTCCATTAGGCTTGCCCAAGCCGTCTCGTACGCCGCTCCTGTTAACGGCAAATGATTGATTAAACTTGCAGCCTCATCACAGAGAAAAGACTTGAGATACTGAAATTTCTGAGCTTTATCCAGATTCACCCTGTTGTGAATGGTACTCTCGAATAAATCCTTAAAGGCTGGCCACTCCATATAGTCGCCACCAAAAGGCTTGATGTGTAATTTGGGCAGCTGGACCTGTCCCCCTATCGCCGAACAGGCAGCACCTCCTACTATCATACTTTCATAAAACTCCCGTTGAAGTTCCATCTGCTTCTGTAGTACCTGCGATACTACTTCGTTTACTCCCTCAGTGGAGTCCACGACCTTAGTTGCTTTTACTGGGTTAACCAATCTTCCCAGTTCCTTTAAATGCAGTTGTGCGGTTAAGTACTTCATCTCATAGTCTCCGTAGTCACCCATAGGGTCTATGTACCCTTGCGATTCTTGAAATTCAAACATATCATCAGTGGATTGATCAAACTCCTTCCACACGGTGTCGAGTCTGGTCATCATAGTATCCACCACATCCGCTGTGCAGTTCACAGGCGGATTCTCCGAAAGTGTAAGCAGCCGCGTGAGGCTGGACTTTAACTTGGTGCGTGTTGCCTTTAGTTTCTCCATCTTAAATTTGAGTAGAATTGCCTATCCCCAACAGAATCCACATCCGGCTCGAAGGACCAATTTTATGGTGATACATAAAATAACTTTGCTGGTTCGTTTTAATTAAAATATATTTATTTCACTCCATGTGATGGTTTCGGTTGGCCAATAAGCAATTAACTCAACTCAACATACATTCTTATTTTCACCAGACGCTTGATATTGCATCAGCCAAAAAAGGTGTGACCATGCAACTTAAAGACCAAAAATAATAAAAAGTACAAATGATCGTTTACATTCAAATTCAAATTAAGCTGTTGGGAATACAGAGCTACCGTACCTCAACAGCCATCAAAGTGAAATAAGTTTTATCGAAAAAGGCTAATGTTTGCTAAAGAACGGCTTACAATCTTAGCATACGAAATAACGATCAAAATCACTGTTTTCCACCGATCGTTCCTATGGGAGCTATATGATATAGTCACCCGATCTTAAGAAAATTTGGCATAGTTGTTTTTATGTGTAATAAACTTACGAATATGTATTAAATTTCACGACAAGAGCTTAGAAAATAACGAAGTTATTGAGAAGTCACTGTTCGTGACTTTGGCGTTTATATGGGAGCTATATGATATAGTGGTCCGATCCGGCTGAATCCGAGATATACAACGCCTGCAGTATATACAAGCCTACGTGCATTTCAGCTCTGTAGCTCTTACGGTATCGGAGGAGTTCGCGTTGATCCAGACGGACGGACGGACGGACATGGCTATTTGAACTCGTCTCGTCGTGCTGATCAAGAATATATATACTTTATATGGTCTGAGATGCTTCGTTCTATGCGTTGCACACTTCTGGCCAAAATTAATATACCCTTTTTGCAAGGGTATAAAAAAACCAGAGGGCCGGGGTTACTTCGACCGCGTCGAAGTTTGTATACCCTTGCAACTCTTTTGGTAATTCTTGTAAAAACGTTTTATCCAAAAAGACTAATATTTGCGAAAGAACGGCCTTCAATCTTAGCATAGGATATAACGAACTTTTTGATGAAAGTCACTGTTTTCCACCTATCGTTTCTATGGGAGCTATATGATATAGTCACCCGATCTTGACCAAACTTGGCACATTTATAGCTTCAATAAACTAACGTTTATTAAATTTCACGACAATAGCTTAAAAAGTAACGAAGTTATTGAGAAATGTCACTGTTCGTGACTTTGCCGTTTGTATAGGAGCTATATGATATAGTCAACTGATCTTGATCAAATTTGGCACAATCATTAATAAGAACATAAAACTGACAAATACCAACTTTCATGACAATAGCTATAAAATTAATGAAGTTATTGAGAAAGTCACTGTTCGTGACTTTGCCGTTTGTATGGGAGCTATATGATATAGTCACCCGATCTTGATCGAATTTGGCACAATCATTAATAAAAACATAAAACTGACAAATAGCAACTTTTATGACAATAGCTATAAAATTAATGAAGTTATTGAGAAAGTCACTGTTCGTGACTTTGCCGTTTGTATGGGAGCTATATGATATAGTCACCCGATCTTGATCAAATTTGGCACAATCATTAATAAGAACATAAAACTGTCAAATACCAATTTTTATGACAATTGCTATAAAATTAATGAAGTTATTGAAAAAGTCACTGTTCGTGACTTTGCCGTTTGTATGGGAGCTATATGATATAGTCACCCGATCTTGATCGAATTTGGCACAATCATTAATAAGAACATAAAACTGACAAGTACCAACTTTTATGAAAATAGCTATAAAATTAATGAAGTTATTGAGAAAGTCACTGTTCGTGACTTTGCCGTTTGTATGGGAGCTATATGATATAGTCACCCGATCTTGATCGAATTTGGCGCAATCATTAATAAGAACATAAAACTGACAAATACCAACTTTTATGACAATAGCTATAAAATTAATGAAGTTATTGAGAAAGTCACTGTTTCGTGACTTTGACGTTTGTATGGGAGCTATATGATATAGTGGTCCGATCCGGCTGAATCCGAGATATACAACGCCTGCAGTATATACAAGCCTACGTGCAAAATTTCAGCTTTGTAGCTCCTTCGGTCTCGGAGGAGTTCGCGTTGATCCAGACGGACGGACGGTCGGACGGACGGACGGACATGGCTATTTGAACTCGTCTCGTCATGCTGATCAAAAATATATATACTTTATGTGGTCTGAGATGCTTCGTTCTATGCGTTCCACACTTCTGACCAAAATTAATATACCCTTTTTGCAAGGGTATAAAAACGATTACCTCATGTAATGCAATTAAGTTTTGCAAACTTAAATTTAATCCTTCAATTAATATCCATTGATATTAATATATAAACATACCGAATTTGATCAAAAACGAGATACAGAGAGCCCAAAAAGTATTGGCACACTTCAAATTTTCAACTTTGATCCCATGCAATATCTGTTTCATTTGTCGGCACCCCAAAATAAAAATGCAATCCTGTAGAATATGGTTTAAGTTATCTTAATTACAAATAAAAATTTATTTTCTTAAAAATTTTTTCGCAGTTATGTTTGATAAACTAAAAATTAAGCACACATTCACGGCAAAAAAGTATAAACGTTTTTCAATAAGGCCTAAGTAGGCCGATGGGTCGGAAACATTTTCTTATGTGCGTGACAAACATCTGACCAATTTTACAATATCCTCTGCAAGTCCATAATAATCAGCGAGTGGTCCTGATGTGGGTGGACTTGGTGAAATGCTTTTTAGCTGCTTAACACCAAACTGGCTTATTATTTGACTCACCTAATAATCTAGAATTTGGGCAAATTTGCGTAGAATTGGATAACTATATCCATTAGCCCTCGTACAAAAATTCGATAAAATAAACACTGCTTCAGCTTAGCATCGGCATTTGTGGGTAAATATAGAGTTACAGAAATCTTGCAACAGCATACAAACAATGGCACGGTCGGGCTTTAACCGGCTATCTGACATTTGCTTTTATTACGATATCCTTTCAATTTACAACGGACGTTTAGGTATACCTATGTATATGTATGAATACATGAATATGTATATATGTTTGTATATTCGTAGTAATAACTTATTTGTGATTAAATTTCGCACCAATTTATGAGCCAAGTTCTCCCTCTCAGCTAAAGTCCAAATTTAAAATGTAAAGCACTGTAGCTTGAAACATATAGGAATATATACAGGCTGATTGAACTTGTCCGCCGTATACTGCTATTTGTCATTATTATGATCTCTAGATAATGAGATAAAAGATCCCGCCATGCCAAGCTTAGTCAAAATATGTAAACACTAACAAGCATTTAAACAATCTTTTGCCGATAGTGGTGGAGTAATGAAATCGCTTTGATTGATTATGATTATTATTTTCAGTTTGACGACAACGATAGGAAGACTACGTGGCTTTCAACTTTGTCAGTTTCGAATTAAGAAAAGTACATATGTACATATGTATGTATATAAAATATACAACACAAGCGATAACAAAGTAACTAAAAGCAAGTGAGTGCCAAGCCCAAAGTTATAAATTACAGCGCGTGAAGAATTTCACATTACGTTCTTGGGTGCAAAATTTGTGGCTGGCAAGTGTCAAACAAACCATCAGAGTGAGACTTATCATTCGCTCATAAAAATGTCAAAACTATCAAACTGACATTGAATGATGACAGCCACAGAAATAGCGAAAGAGGAATGTGGCAAGAGAGGAGCATGTGAGGATAGAGTGACATACGCTTGGGTTTCATGTGGCAGGATGTCAATGCTAAATGCTTTTCGTCTCCTCCACTTGTCGCACATTCACATTGCCATCAAGTTGACTGATTTCATTTCTTCCTTTTTTTTGTGAACTGCATTCATCCAGCCATCCATCTATCCATCAATTGAGTGAGTCAGAGAGTGGCTCTTGAAGTCATCATCAGCATAAACCATGAACATGATTCATGGCTTCGATTGAATTTTGATTGACAATATCGCAAGCATTTAAAGTGTCTGTTTCCCTTTTTCCGAGTTCTATAAATTTCTTCCTTTTTTGTAAGGGCATCCATTTTGAAAATATGAAGGCTTTTGCGAAGTGATTTTAAAATCACTTGTCATTTGGCAGATGAGCATTTGATTGATTTTACTGACTCTTAATAATTATGCTTATGCGTATATGTATTATTGAACTTAAATTTAATGAGCATTGCATTAGTTGTTGCGTTTATCTATTTATAATGAAGTAATTCGTCTCGCCGACTTGGTTAAACCATGCACCAAGTAAAACAAATATCTACCCTACGGCAGACTCCGCGAAACACGTTCATACGTATATTTTGGTTTCGGTTTTCGGGTTCTTTTAAATTATGGAGCCGGAAAAAATTTTTAAATAATTGTAATCTGCGTGGATACCAAGCAAGTCTACATACCAAATTTGGTATACTTACCACATTTAATTATATACCAATACAAAAGTACCAAAAGAAATTAAGGGGGCATGGCAAAAATTAGAAATAAACTTAAACACCCTAGCAATACCTAGGAGTCTAACTAAATGTGGTGTCTTTAATTCTTATAGTCTCCGAGACCTACGTGTTCATACGGACAGATGGACGGGCGGACGGATATAACTAAATCAACTCGGCTGTTTATCCTGATCAAAGTATATATACTTTATGGAGACAGAAAAGCCTCCTTCCTTCCTTACTTCCTGCCTGTTACATACATTTTGGCGACTTTAATATACCATTTCACCCTATGGGTGCATGGTATAAAAATACCGACACCTTCATCCACCACAACCAGCTTGGCACATAACAATTTTCGATAAGATCATTTTGACCGCTTATCTCTAACATCATTCACCTCCTTTTGTTGACATTGATTCAAATAATTTATGATCCCTTTCAGCCAGCACAGTAAACCATTGTTTATATATCTGACCCTATCAATTTGTTCCAAATCAGAACAATTTGAGTGATTACCTGTATGTCCAATTTGGGATTTATGCTAGTCGAAGTTATTGTCGAAAATATAGTTTCGTGAAATTTACAATCGCCTTTGGATTCATAGAAATCAAATTCTGTTGGAGCTGTTGTTGATAAGAAGAGATATAAAACATTACATTTTTAAGTGCCTTTTACATTTAAATTACTAAACGGATGGGAGTTGGGTTTTAAAAAAAAATCACTTATTTAAACATTTTTTGTGAAGATATGAATAATCTGAGAATATTTGTTTTATATACATGACATTAAAGGATCATTGGTATAATTTTGAATTCTATATATGTACGTGTATATTTCAATCCGTGGCCGCACATCTTCTGAGGTTCTATGAAAAAACCACGGTTTTCGGTGAACACGATGCTGAATTACAAGATCATCTGGACAAAAAAAACAAAATTGCTTCAAAGAGCTAAAAGATTTTTGCTGGTAATGACAAAACACTTTTTTTATACCCTTGCAAAAAGGGTATATTAATTTTGGTCAGAAGTGTGCAACGCATAGAACGAAGCATCTCAGACTATATAAAGTATATATATTCTTGATCAGCACGACGAGACGAGTTCAAATAACCATGTCCGTCCGTCCGTCTGAGAGAGCTACAGAGCTGAAATTTTGCACGTAGGCTTGTATATACTGCAGGCATTGTATATCTCGGATTCAGCCGGATCGGACCACTATATCATATAGCTCCCATACAAACGTCAAAGTCACGAAACAGTGACTTTCTCAATAACTTCATTAATTTTATAGCTATTGTCATGAAAGTTGGTATTTGTCAGTTTTATGTTCTTGTTAATGATTGTGCCAAATTCGATCAAGATCGGGTGACTATATCATATAGCTCCCATACAAACGGCAAAGTCACGAACAGTGACTTTCTCAATAACTTCATTAATTTTATAGCTATTGTCATAAAAGTTGGTATTTGTCAGTTTTATGTTCCTATTAATGATGGTGCCAAATTCGATCAAGATCGGGTGACTATATCATATAGCTCCCATACAAACGGCAAAGTCACGAACAGTGACTTTCTCAATAACTTCATTAATTTTATAGCTATTGTCATAAAAGTTGGTATTTGTCAGTTTTATGTTCTTATTAATGATTGTGCAAAATTCGATCAAGATCGGGTGACTATATCATATAGCTCCCATACAAACGGCAAAGTCACGAACAGTGACTTTCTCAATAACTTCATTAATTTTATAGCTATTGTCATAAAAGTTGGTATTTGTCAGTTTTATGTTCTTATTAATGATTGTGCCAAATTTGATCAAGATCGGGTGACTATATCATATAGCTCCCATAGAAACGATAGGTGGAAAACAGTGACTTTCATCAAAAAGTTCGTTATATACTATGCTAAGATTGAAGGCCGTTCTTTCGCAAACATTAGTCTTATTGGATAAAACGTTTTTACACTTTGATGGTTGTGGGTAAGGAAAGAATTACCAAAACAGTTGCAAGGGTATACAAACTTCGACGCGGTCGAAGTTAACCCCGGCCCTCTGGTTTAATTTTTTTTTTTTTAACAGGGTTTAAAAGTCCAAATATTGTTTTGTGACAAATTTTTATACGCTTACAGAGGGTATTATAAAATAATAACGCACAGAAGGAGACGTTTCCGACCCCATAAAGTATATATATGTATTTTTGATCAGCATGACAAGCTGAGTCGATGTAGCCATGTCCGTCTGTCCGTCGGTCCGTATGCGTTTTACTCAGCCATCTTAAGAGCTATCGGTATGAAATTTTTTTTCGGGTGTTTTTATTACCCGGGTGAGATAAAGTATTAAAATCATCGAGATCGGACTACTATACCATATAGCTCTAGAACAAACATTTTTGCAAAAATTGGAGTATCCCCATGAAATTTACCAAAATGATAGAATTTGATATAAAATCTCAGATCCCGAAATTTGAATTTGATCGGATAAATAGAACACAAGTTACAGTCAATACAAATTGGTTCACAATTGTGTTCTTATTAATAATTGTGACAAATTTGATCAAGATCGGGTGACTATATCATAGACCTCCCATAGGAACGATCGGTCGAAAACAGTGACTTTTGTCAAAAAGTTTGTTATATCCTATGCTAAGATTGAAGGCCGTTCTTTCGCAAACATTAGACTTTTTGAATAAAACGTTTTTACACTTTGATGGCTAAAGTAAGGAAAGAGTAACCCAAAAAGTTGCAAGGGTATACAAACTTCGACGCGGTCGAAGTTAGCCCCGGCCCTCTGGTTATGTTTTGTTTGTGTGTTGATGAATGGAGTTGCAGGGAAAGAAATTTTAAAATGAAAAAAAATTATTCCAAGGACTGCAAGGGTATATAAACTTCGATATTGCCGAAGTTAGCTTCTTTGATATTTTTTACTAATTTTTAATTATAAAAAAAACAAAATACATATAATAAAAACAGAGTGCCAGGGTTAACTTCGACCGCGTCAAAGTTTGTATACCCTTGCAAGTTTTTTGGTAACCCGTTCTTTACCCATAGCCGTCAATAAACGGCCTACAATCTTAGCATAGGAAATAACGAACTTTTTGATCGAAATTACTGTTTACCACGGACTTTTTCTATGGAACCTATATGATATAGTCACCCGATCTTGATCAAATGTAGGTACGGACGTATACATATATTTTTATATGTATACAAAGAAGTAAGTAAGAAGAAGAAATACTTTTATGACGATAGCTCAGAAAATAACGAAGTTATTGAGATAAGTCGCCGTGACTTTGTCGTTTGAATGGGAGCTTTGTGATATAGTGGTCCGATCCGAATGAATCCGAGATATACAACCGCTACATGCAAAATTTCAACTCTGTAGCTCCTACGGTCTAGGAGGAGTTTGCGTTGATCCAGACAGACGGACGTACATGGCTATTTAAACTCGTGTCCTCATGCTGATGAGAATATAAATACTTTATTTGGTCGGAGATGTGTCCTTCTATGCGTTGCACACTTCTGACCAAAATTAATACCCTTTTTGCAAGGGTATAAAAACGCTACGTCAGGTCGTGACGACCTCATTTTCGTGTAGAATTTTTATGAAAAATTTAAAATCGATTTCCCCGACTTGAAAAATGCCGTTTGTTAAAAAATCGACTTATTGTTTTTACCACTCGAACATCTTTAGTGTGGCCAAATTAGGTGAAACGCTAAACATTTTTTCTTACCCTACTCCACCTTCTTAAAAATATTTAACAAGTTCTGAGTATTTAATGCAAATCAACAAAAATAAACAAAATATCTTTTAAATTTAAACATTGTACCTAAGAAAATTATAAAAGGGGAAACCTCGTCGTCGCCTCACAAGAACAAAAACAGTAACAGATATAAATTATAGTAAATAAATTCAATTTTATAAATCATGGTATTACAGCAACAACTTATTTCAACTTTCAGGCAAATTTCATATATAGGCCTTTAACTAGTCATAAATGTGCACACTTTTCCGATGGCATGGATACATTTTTTTTTCCAAAATGTATAGTCATTTTTAATCCCGGTTACCATACAAAAAGTTTACTGTTTTAAATTCACTGTGACAACTGGAAAACTTCAAAAATTCAGTGGCAAAAACCAATCTTGCGCTTGTTAATGGCTTTTTTATACATACACATGAAAATGTACCTACAATACGTACATATGCTTTTACAGTGGACTCTCAGATAACTAACTCCATTTGTTCCAGCATCATGTCCGTAAGGCGGAACCACTTTTCTCATATGAATCAATGCAAAATGTAGTTATGCGTTTCAGGTTGAAATATGAAATATTACATGTTTCAATTTGAACTGTTATTCAAAGAAACTAACTTAAAATGTATCAAAACTTTTAAAAAATTTTTAAATTTGCGAATATACATATTTTAAGTTAAGCCTTATAGCACATTTTAAGAAACTAAAAATGTATTGAGCGGAATGAGATATCCAAAATGAAATAGAGATTTTTTTATGTGTAAAATGGTAAGGTATATTCGTGATTTTCGCTCTTTCGTTGCTTAACACAGACAGAAACTGTACGTGCAATTGAGGTTTCTACCTTTTTTGTTGGCCTTAATGGAAACTTTGTTCGAAAAAATCTGCTCGTTATTTGAAAAGTTCGTTATCCGGGGCGTTTGTTAACCGAGATTCACTGTATATTTTATATACATACACACATACATATATATAATATATGATAGTATTTTATAAGGTAAACATATATAAAAAGCGCCGAACTTGATGTACCCTTGTACCGTTTATGTTTGAAAGCAAGATTGAGATTTCGGAGTATCTTAAATATAATTTATTATACTAACATAAGTAAAATAGTACTTAATGTATGCGTGTATGTAAATTATATGTCATACTTACAATCATAGAAATTCATTATTCTGCTAAAAACAAGAATTATTAAAACAAAATAATTTTAAATGTCAACGAACTGTCGTTTAAATGTTAGACGAAATTATATAACCTGCTAGGGTAAATTGTATCAAAATAAGGGAAATCACACACCCCTGGCATACTGAGACAAGAGATCACGTTCTGAACTCATTTCAATTTACTCGCCGCTGTCATCGGAGGTCGAGCCTGCTGACCTGACAATCCACACCAATCAGTGAGAAATGCGTTTATTTTAGGACATTTTGCATTAATTGAAAGCGAGTTGCTCTGAACAAACCGAATGGTTTTTAATTATTTTTTTAATTTATAATTTGCGAGTGTTTAAGTGATTGTGTGCGTGTGTGTAAATGTGCGCTGATGCATATAGAGATGTACGTAAATACATTTTAAAATATTTGTTCCTTGTCTTTGTGCCATATATTTTAATTTTAATTCAATTTTACGTGCCCCATCGCTGTAGGCTCGAAAACTGTATTCTCAAAAACGACATACATACATACATATGTATGTATAAACAGTTCTTTGCCACATTGGTTCGACCAGACCTTATTAGTACTCAGTTGTCCACTTAGTTAATTTTTTCTATAGAAACTTACTTCGTCTGGTTGGTGGGGACGCTTTGTGCAAAAATTTTTACATACATATCTATGACATCCCAACAATTGCCGTTGGTCATCGATTTCTGTGACACCCCTGATAAAGGTTTTCCCTTAAGGAAGGAGTTGACCGTTAGCTGTTGGCGGCGCTAGGCTACCTACATATATGGTTGTAAACAAGTGTATAAAGTCTTGATCAGCGTCAACAGACGAGTCAATCTAGCCATGTCCGTCAGTCCTTCCTTCCATATTAACACATAGATCTCCGGAGAGCCAATTTTGGCACGCAGACTCCCCTAGTAACTACGGTGATCAAGTTTATTTCACATTTTTGCCACGCCATCGTTGACCTCTGTAAATTTCATTTCAAGCATCGAATGCCGTAGTCAGCGCGACGTATTAATTCATTTTGTATTTGTGGTTAGTTATCCTTTACTTTGCTTATTATTTGTAATCGCGGAATTTATGATTAAATGTGACAGTAAAATTAAAATATCACCAACAGATACCAAAATTGCAAACTGCAAGTGCAATGTGCTTAGCCAATTCAAACAAAAACAATAATAGAATCAGCAACTAAATTCATTTGGATTTGCAGAAATTAGCATTAAAATATTATAAATATTTAGACAAAATATTATATTATTTTTTTTTTTTTTTTCTCTTGATGGCCCAATTTGGGCTTAAAACAAAGAGCATAAATGCTACAGCAAAAACAAAATAAATAAATAAATAAAGTAAAGTATGTACGTCATTGCACAGACTTCGTTATACCATGTACCAATTGAACAATTATCCAAATTTTACCACCTTTTCCAAGAATCGTTGGTTGGGCTAAAACAAAGTCGAACAAATAAAAGTCTCTGATATCTAGGTGTTCATTCAGACATACAGCAGACAGACATGGCTAGATCCACTAAGCTGCTGATGCATTTTGTCGTGGAACACGCCTGATAAATACATTTGTTTGACTTTAATATACCAGCCCCACGGGTGTGTGGTATAAACAAACAAAACCGCAAATATATTGCTGGTGTTTGGAGTTTAGGAGAATTTCTGAAAAGGTTTAGCAATAACAACAAGTAATAATATAGCAAATACCTTGGGTGTGCCGATGATTGTATACCCTTGCCAGTTTTTGAATTTTAGTACTATATCTTTAAAGGCCTAGGAGGAATATGCTTTGATCCAAGCAGATATTCATAGCTATGAATTATTATTATGTTATAGCTTAACAGCTTCTCTCGTCGTACTTATCGGGAGTACACGACTACATCTTTTCATAAGCACGCAATTCCCTAAAATTCCCTAAATGAGGGTCATGTCCTGTGCATATACGGTTGTATGTACTATGCATGTTTGTGGACAAATAGTTATGTATTAAAAGCATCAACTGCAGTAAATGCAACAACACAGCTAATGACAAAAGCAAAAAAAAAATATACCTAACGATTATGCTGCTAACAATGACCATTTACATATACCAACAGTAATTATAATAAAATGTCGAAAATAAAATTTAAATTAATATAGAAAGCCGATTATGAAACGCTGCTTATACAAATACTCACACACAATACTAAACTAGCAAAAGCAATTACAACGGCAAAAACAAAAGTTAAAAGTGGCCAATCACATAAATCAACAATGGGTACAGAACCAAAAGATTAAAAAAGGAACTAAAATTAAACTGAAACACAAAAATCGAGTTGCAACAAGCTTTATTTAATGTTTGTATTCTCTGTCAATTTTTTGTATTTGTAAGATCAACGCGTATAAATGTTTTAAAATATAGGTATATTATAATATAGTATATAGTATATATATTATTAATTAAAATCGATTAAGTCTTGTCCGGCTAAAAAGAGGACTCTAAGACCTGGAGTTAAGCCTTTGTATTCTATTGCAGAGAGTATTAAAAAATTGGTCAGATGCTCGTAACGCAGAGGAGGAGACGTTTTCGACCCCAAAAAGTAATCTGTTGCATAAGCTTAATGCGTTTATCAAATACACTAAATATTTGCGTTTCTTTAACGTTGGTGGAATAGAGCTAACAAGGATCGACTAGGATCAACGAAGGACTATGTACATATGTACACTGCGTAGATGAAATGTGAATGAAAGAGCGCATGCATATTTCGCTGTAGAGTGTGCGTTGTTAATACATATGATTAATATTCCGACCAATTAACGTTAATTTCCCTCTTGCGCTATTAAATTTTTCATAACATAATCATAGCTAACATAATAAAATATATATAGATACATACATATGTAAATTGTGATGTTGCGTCCGTCCAGTGTCAAGTAAACGAATTAGGTAGCTTAAGATGAGATACAATTTATGTATCTAGATCATTGGCGTTTTGGCTCAGCAATATGTATATTAATGTTCAAAAGATGCATATAAGGCCAAGCACTTGTACAAAACTAAATAGTCATATGTCAAAGGGAAGAACCTTCGTACATATATCTCACCTTAAATGCATCAAGCTACCCTCCACTGCTTAATTCATTTTTGAGTGTAAATCAAATTATTTATCATTTTCTTGTCATTTCACTTTTTTATGCTGGACATACGTTACAAAAAACACGAATTTATACTAATGTGAATAGACCATTACAAATTTATAACATTGCAGTTATGGAGGAGTCAAACACAAATATGATGATTGATCCCAACGCAAGCACAGCAGCGATATCAATTCCTTCGTTTGAACCACAAACGGTAGACTCAGACACTTCGCATTTATCACAGACAGCAATGTGCATAACATCCGAAATGATCTATAATCTGGACTGCAAAGCATTGCATCAATTGGAAGAGGCAGAGGATAGTCTGTCGGGACAGTCAGCTGATGTGATAGCAAATTATCAAACGTATAAAAAGCATTGCCAAAACGAAAGCCAGGACTCTAGGACTTACTCGCCACAATTAATGATATTGTATGAAACAGGCGACATCAATAGTGCTCTGCGGATCTTAATTGATTCCCTGCATGATCCATTTAATGCGACAGCAGTGGCTACTGTTCTTGTAGAGGAGGGAATAAGAAAAGAGTTTGAGCAACGTGTAATTGCTCAAATGCGGACTCTGACAGATGCTGTGTCCGAGCATCCGAGTTATTTGAAAATGTTACAGCGATTGAATGAGTTAAATGTGAATACTATAGTGGCTGAAGAGAACGAGGTAGTTCCTCCGATGGCTTCGCCTGTTTTAGTGTGCGATTGCACACATGATGTGCTTGGCCTTGGCGTATGCAATGGTCCCACTGGGGCCATTACCATGCACACCTTTAGCTCCACCATGCAAGCTATTGAAATCTACCAAAGGGAAACCGTTCCATACGTGTCGTCTTGTATTTGGAATGAGACTCTTGAGAGATCGTATGAATTGGTGGCTTCTATCAACTGTAAGCTTTTCTTCATAAATTGCAATAAGGTCGACTTGTCACCCATTTCCAGATCGTTTAAGGCAGATGATACATTTGTGGTTATAGCTAACGGATTCCATTATGAAACTTTGCGCATCTACGAACAGCCCAAAGTGATTGTATTTCCAATCAGACACCAGATTGTGAATAAGCCAGACGATAAAAAAGACGACATCGGTTCGACCATATCATTTTTGGAGGAATAACGATTTTAAAACCAAAAATATTCTTTCAATAAAAATTTGTGCAGTTATTTTTAGTTGTTTATGTTAATTGACATTGATGATAAGCTCTCGAAGATGATGGCACCTGTCAACGGCCATAACACTTGGGTAATAATATATCTTTGGTTTCTTTTTTAGGTCCTCTTAACGAGTCCACATTATGTAAATACAAGGCGCAGTTGCAAAACAAGTTCCCAGGTATGACTAAACGATACACTGAACAAGCAGAAAAGAGAAACAGATGGAACAAGTTAACTGTATAATTTCATCCTGTGCATAAGTCTGATTAATGTGAGAAGAGAAATTTCCATAGTTCTCATTATTCTCAAATCTTAAGTGATCACAATAAACGCTGTCTCTATTCATCCCGATGGAGAGCTAATTGGTGCGGACCAACATCTTGGAAACTTTTGGTGTATATGCAATATGCAAAGGTAACCCAAACATTTACGATGTAACAGCTCGGAATTTACGATCCCGCGACATCCACAATACCGCCTCTTGCCTCAGCTGGCCAATAAAATGAACAGTTTATTGCGAGTAATGTGTGACTGACGCCAACGCTAAAATGTCAATTAAGTCAGAGCCAAAAATAAACGTAGCCGACTCGTCAATACAATTATCATTTATTGTTATTTTCCCTTTTTTACAAAAAGTTATTTAGCATAAGTCTCGTAAGTATCGTATCCAAATATGGATGCCTTGAAAAGCTTTAATTCTAATTGCAGTTGCTCATACTCTCACGTCTTCGTCAACATCCACGTCCTCGTCATCACTCTCTTGTTCCATCCCTGTCTCCATCTATGTTTTATTTTATCCTTATTTTAATTTTATAATGAAAATATGGTTGGAATTATATATCAAAATGCCCGTAAAATGTCTGGTCCAAGCTGACTGACGTTGATGTTGACATTGACAAGCAGCACCGGGTGTGGGATTTGAAATTTTCCTGGCATTGTCGAATTGTAACTCTTACTTGCCACATAAAATAGAATAAAATGGTTTAGTAAGTTAGTAAAATTCAATATGATTTCTCTTTTTAAAAAATATTCCATATATTTACATACATTAATCTTGCCGGGGTATTTTGATTCTTAAATTATTTGTTATTTAGCGAACATCGCATTTCTCTAGTGGCCAAAAAAAAAGGGATTTTGTTCTAATTTTACGAGAAACTTAATTGTAAAATTTTCAATTTCGTTCACTTAAGAAAGAGAACTCCGTTGACCAAGTCTCACATCTTTTGCGGCACCCAAGACTCACCTCAACCCATTTTATCCCGCCCTGTGTCCATCATTTGCTTTTGTCTTTCGGTTTGTTTGCAGACACTAACAGACCAGGACACACAGAACACAGCATTTCTTGCACAATCCTTGCCATTCATGCCCAGTACCTCCCATTCGACCCTGCAGCTGTCAGTCAATGTGTCGTGTCACAGTGTCTCTCCATCTGTCTGTCACTTGCATGTCTGTATGTCTATTCTACGTGACATCAGCCGAGCGAGCGGGTGCATTTCTGTTCCAGCCTTTGCTCAAGTTTTGCTGGCAGAAGATGAAGTAGACGCAGAAGAAGCAGAATAAGCACAAGAAGAAGTCGACAGAAAGGATGCTTGCTGCAGCCGATGGATGGATTTTTGGATTCGCAACTTGCACTTGGATTACAAGTCTGATTTTGATGCGTACATGGTTGTCCCCTCGTTCTCTCTTACAGACTCTCTATGTCTGTATTCCTTCTAACTGTACTGTTCTCGTCTCAATTCCATATGAATTCGTGTTGGAAGAATTACATATTGCACTTGCTGAACGATTTCCTCTCGCTAGCCCCAGCATCCCCCTTTATGGGTCAACGTTACACACACATACATACATATATTTAAGATATGTTCCTATATATACTTTATGCAGTGTATATGTACATATGTACACATATAGATTCTAAGAGCTCAAGTTTTCTTATGCTTTTGTCTTTTGTCCTTTTATTACTTTATTTCCTGGCCTTGTTTTAATTCACAGCGTCTGCATGCCGCGTCATCCTCTGGTATTCTTAGTTGTCGTCGTCGTCATCGTCTCCGGCAACATTGTCTCAAGCCGTATCCTTGGGTAGCATACTTTTCCACACATACACACTCTTTTGTGTATGTGTTTGTAACTCGAAGCTCTTCTTAGGTTGTAAGTGACATTTGCAATTTTCAAACTATTGAATGAGTGACAAGTTCTGCAGACACGATTGAAACTGACAGCTAACTCGTACTAAGTATTTGCCTTTGCCTTAGCTCTGTGACGTCAGATGGCATTTCGAAATGGAATGACTTGAATAGCTATATTCGTGACAATTTTTGTGATTCGAAATGAAAAAAACAGTCTATATATGTATTTCTTTCATACATATCTTAGCTCTAAGTGCATATATACATGTGTATCTATGTAGTTATATGAAATCATTAGATGTTTAAACTTTTGTTCAAATTTAAAATTTTTTAGAAATTAAGTATGCAAAATTCGAATGCCTGTCACTTTTCTGCGAATTTATACAATTCATTGACACCTATTATTCATCCTCTCTTGTTGTTATCGGTACAAAAAAAATCTCATATTTTGGGGCGCTTTTTTTGTGCACTGCTGTTCTTCAGGTTTGTGCTTTACAAGCAATATTAGACGATGCCAAAATATAAAACGCAGGAGAAAAATCCATGGAACTGAGGGTAGAGGACGATTCATGGAAAAATTGTTTTTAATTTAATTTGTTTTTTTTTTTACATTTATTTTTACATTATTTTGCGTTTACATTTTTTTGGATGAAGTTTAAAATCATAAAACATGCAAGGAAAAGGACGGCTGGGGGGCAGTGAAAAATAAATAAGAGTAATTAAATTTCGTACCAAATATGCCGAGATAATGGACCGAAGCCATTAACAGGAGCCCTTAGACAGCACTTCACAGGATAGAACAGTACAGGGCCAAGGCCTTCAGTCAGTTCAAAATTATGACGAGAAGAATACCCCATTGAGTCAAAAGACAGATGACGTTTAGACTGTCGCATCATTTCATACGTCGGTCATTTATTCTGGCAGCCCCAACCAACGTCCTGGAATTGTCAAACAAGGATGAGTATAATGCCAAGGAATCTAAGTTGCTTACGCAATTCCCTAAGGCATACTTTTCTTTTTATTTAAGTACAACGATTTTTGCTATATTTTCTATTATTTTTATTTTCTACATATTTTTTTCGCTGGACATCGATTTTAAATAACATACATATATGTATATAATGAATTAGCCATTTAGTTAAATAAAACTAAATAATCGAAGTTGCTTTTAGATTTGTTTTGCAAAAATAAGTGATGTCTGTTTTCCAATACAACATACCATACACCAGTAAAAACAAATAATTCATATTTATAATAACGAATGCACTGCTCACATGCTTTTTACAAGAATATCTTATCGTTAGTATCTCGCTCACTCATGCATACGAGCACCCTAGCGCCCCCACCAGCCAACGGCCAACTCCGTCCTTATGGAAAAACGTTTATATGCACAACTTGGCTATTTTTTGTCCGATCTAATGTGATCAAATTTGGTATTTTGGTGGATATTAGTATCAAATTTCAGTGTTGATTGCACAAGGTAGAAAATTACGGGAGATAATCGAGTTTTTTAAATTACGGGATCGAAAAGGGGCGTGTCAAAATCTTTATACATACAAAACGTGCGTATTTACTAAACAAATTGCGTACCAAATATGGTTTTTTAAATTGCGGGGGGCGGGAAGGGGCGTAGCAAAAATTTGAAATAAACTCGACCCCTTTATATAGTACACGAGGCTACATACAAAATTTGGTGACTCTATCTCTGATAGTCTCCGAGATCTAGACGTTCATACGAACGGACAGACGGATGGACGGGCATGGGTTGATCGACTCGGCTGTTGATTCTGTTCAACAATATATATATTTTATGGGGTCGGAAAAGCTTCCTTCTGCCTGTTACATACATTTTGGCGACTTTAATATAACATTTTACCCTATGGGTGTATGGTATAAAAAAGAAGACATAAATTCGCTATAGTACCAATGAAGAAGGGTAGAAAATTTAGAGGCGAGCTGAGCTAGCCACGAACCTCTTTCCGTCCGTCTGGATGCTTGGGCTTCTTTAAACTGTAGGCACTGTATATGTACTTCGGATTCGACGATCGATTAAAGTATTTGTCAGTTTAGTAAATGTACCTATTAAAAAATGTGCCTAATGTTAAGAACAATCTGTCTAGAATAGTGACAGAAAAATATGTTTACTTCTCATACAATTGTCACCAAAGTAACTTATTAAATTACGCACATATTGAGCGCTAATTGTGACAATTTGCTCGATCTGGATAACTATATTCAGTAGCTGCAAAAAAATGAGACGTATAACCTGAATTAAACTCTGAATTGATTGAATGTGATTTTTATATGATGTTAGTAAACAGCATTAATGTTTTAATTTATAAATATTGAAAATAAGCCCCAAAATTTGGACTTGGGGTAGATAAAGTTGAAATTATAAAAAATTTAATGTACTCATTTTTGACCATAAAAAAAAATGTAGGTCTACTAATCTTAAGAAAAACTGTATACCACAATTTTTCAATTTGGCCAAGAGATTTTCGTAGAGATGGAATTTAAAGTTAAACAGCCGAAATTTGGTTTCGGAGTATCAAATAGTACTAATCCATACATTTCCTTACCTTATTTTCAATGCATAATTCAAAGCAATCACGTAATTAGCTTGTTTATTGCTAATCTACGTAAGTATCTCTTTTGTGTAGTCCTATTTACTCCTAGATCTGACACTGCCTGGACACTTTTTGGTTTATTTGCAACCAGCATGTAACTTGATTAAAGCTGAAACTATTATTTCTTGGGAAAATTTTAGACTTAGCAAAGATCAATAATATCTAAATATAATGTCGATGTATCGAATTTATGTCCGGCTTTGATGGACAATGGGGAACGCAATGGGTGAAAATGCACAAGCTCGACATAGTAAACGTACATCCATCTATCGTTAAGAACGACAGCTGCACAAGATTGCTTAGAATCAGACTGAATGCATGCGCGAGAGTCCAAAGACATACCAAGACGTTCGACGATGGATTACGACGCTTCTCTTCATACAAGCGATACCAACAAGCGGCAAGCGTCATCGTCATCGTTTTTGGCACTGGACCGCTTTTGTTGTTTTGTTATTTTTCATGTCAGTCAAAGAATTGGCAACGGACATTGCCGATGAAATATGTTATCCACATAAAGAGAAAAAGATGCTCCAACTAAGGACAGGACAAACTCGGTCGAAGCACAATATTGCATCAATATTGAAACGTCAACATCAAGTCGCCCAACGGCCAAATGGCGTCCAATGCACACATACACCCTCAGATGGGGATACTAACAAAGGAAAAGACAGAAGATGACCTTTTGGGGTGTGGGCAGTAGCGATGTCGATGGAACATCTGAACGACCCAAAAAGCTGATGAAGAGTTCAAATTTTTCTTTGTGTGATTTGACGAATGAGCTGTCATCTTGCATTGGAAATTTCTTTCGCCCTTTCTTCTCATCCACATCGGATGGGTTTTCTAGTTTGTTTTCTTGCTTGAAGAAAGAAAAAAGGAATGATGAAGAACAATTTTTGACCATTTCATTTTCTTGTTTGGTAACAGT
The DNA here is from genome assembly GCA_018150345.1 of Drosophila equinoxialis. Classification (NCBI taxonomy): domain Eukaryota; kingdom Metazoa; phylum Arthropoda; class Insecta; order Diptera; family Drosophilidae; genus Drosophila; species Drosophila equinoxialis. Next base: position 518,488 of record JAECWI010000656.1, read on the forward strand.
GAAGGCCACTCGTTTGTCTCCTGGTCAAATTTTTTAAAGACACACTGAACTTTAATACTGTATTAATTCAAAATGAAGTTCTCTTATCCAACATTTTTTAGTTGCTTCGTCTAGTTCCGCAGCTCAATTGGGGACCCTCCCACTTAACCAACGACATGAAACAGAGCGTGGCCAAGAGACCATCACTTGGCTCGTTTGCTCATCGTAAAGACAAATGGAAAATAAATAAATTACTTTAACTCGGACCTCCACACAGCTTAGATTCTTTGCAATTCCAAAACGTCACTGCAAATTTTGGTCTGGCGGCCAACAGTTGGTTGCTGTCCAGTTTGAAAGTAAAGAACCGAAGGAAGATTCGAGGGGACAGGGGTGACCTGTCTACGTCAGCTTGTAGTATTGCTGTTGTTGTTGCAACGATTCTCCTACGTAGCCTCAGCCCCTGTCTCTGCTGCTAAACTTTTAAAACGTCAATCAATTGTCCAAAGTTGTCTGAGTTGTCTGACATGTTTTAAATTAACTGACGAAGACGAACCAATGTAAACGATTTATGGGGCCCATACTCGAAGATGGCGATGTTCAAAATACCCAACTGAACACACATGCATTTCAGGCCGGAAAAGAGGAAGAAACCCGAAGGTTTGCAATAAAGATGGTCTTTCCGGTATATGTGTGTATATACTACATACATATGTATTTATTCATGACTATAGCGTGTCCAACTAGTTTTGTTAACATAAATTTGCGAGGTGTAACCGTAAATTCACGACACTCTAAATGGAAGAGTATGCATTTGAACAACATTTAACAAATGTTAAAATGATATTTAATGTCGGTAAAATTTATATATTATAATTTATACGATGTTGTTATTACATCACTTACAGATTACATGTTGGGGAATTCAATGTTAGGACCCGCACGCCTTTATTCACTATGCTTTATTCAAAGATGCTTGATAGTAACTATTTCCATTCTTTATCGCCTATATCGACAGCTTTTCCTGCTGATCAAGAATATACATACATACTGTATGGGCTCGAAAACGTCTCCTCCTCTGCGTTACAAACATCTGACCATTTTTATAATATGTAAGGATATAAATGATCGTGTAACGCCGACTATAAAAATGTGTTAACTATTGAAAAATAATTTAAGCAATACTTTAAGAAAGCAAACGCTATATATATCGTTCACTCTTACAAACCCGCGAGGACCCTAGCGTCGCCACCAGCTTAAGACCAAAGAATATATATATACATATGTATATGTAAGTTAACACCATACAGCAGCATTGGCGGCTGCAACAGCATCAGCCGCAGCAGCATCAGCAGCAACAGCTTCAGCATCAGCCGCAGCGGCATCAGCATCAGCGGCAGCAACAGCTTCAGCATCAGCAGCAGCAGCATCAGCCGCAGCGGCATCAGCATCAGCGGCAGCAGCAGAGGCGCCGCATCAGCGGCAGCAGCAGAAGCGCCAGCATCAGCGGCAACAGCAGCAGCGGAGTGTGGGCAGAACGGGCCAGGAGGCCGAAGCCGAAGGTGGCTGCGGGTATAACACCCGCCAGAGATGAACAGAGGAAATAAACAATTATAACGTGAGACCGAACCAAAGGCTTGATAATTGGGAGGTGTGCGTGCCGCTGGGGGACGGAAATCAAATCCTTGCTGCAGCAAGGTGACCTCCTCAAATAAGAGGAAGTTAACTTGTATGTATACACTTTATGTGGTCGAAAAATCTTCTGCCTGTTATATACATTTTTGCGACTCAGATTCCTTTTTTTATCATTTCAATCAATAATATACTGATCTCTAAAAAATATATGTGTCCTTGTGTATATAACACTCCCTATAAGAAAAATATCTAACTAGTGTTCTGTCGTAAGAACCAATCAGATCATTCTTATTAGAATGTATTTTTATACTCTTGATAACCAGCTGGGTCAGAATTAAATATGTAGTTTTAAAAGCAGGAAATAAAAACCAACCAATTGGAGCCTGAAATTGGAAATGTGTTTGCACATAAAAACATTAATAGGATGGAATGGGTGTGGTGGTGTGGTGTTCTTTTGTGCCTCAACACAATGCAAATATAAATTATAATAATATAATAATAATTACTGTCAAACAATAGAAAATTAATTGCGAAACAATCAACGTTTCATTAAAACAAAATGGATTTGACATAATTCAAATGCAGGACTGCATTTGAGTGGCGCCCTCTGTTGATCTGTGGGTTTGGAGCGGACTGTGGTACTACTGATTCATTCATTTGGAAAATATTTAATTAATTTTTGCCAATAATGGTGGACAACGCAAAAAACACGCACACACGCCGCAATTACATAGGTCGCTCTCTTACCTGATGGGGGAGAGTAGTTTCGGGTGACGTTTAGTCATGTGATATATAAATGCCGACACCAGCCTTTTTTTTTTTTTTTTTTTTTTAGTTGTTTATACAAGATTTATTTTATTTATCCTGTTTGCTGTAGGGAAGTACAAAAAAATTTTGAACTTTAGAATGCGTCTTATATGATCCTTATATTAATCCTTGCCCAAAGGTAATTCTTGGGATTTTATTTCATCCTTCGTGATGATATTGATTATGACCGAAACCCCAGTGTATAGGGCAGCCGAAATGAACGTATCGAAAGTAACAGCCACGGCTCGCTCAATGCTCAGCTTTGGTAGGTCATCCGGGGACAGATTCTGATTCTTGTATCCAATTTGATTGTCCAGTACTGGCTGAAGCAAGGGACCAGCAGTGCCGCCAGCACGATAAGTAGCCCGTTCACAATGACCCATTGGGTCGTAGGAATAGACAACTCCTTTGCCGTCCTTATGAACACCGGCCAAAATGTTTGAAACATAATATGGGAAAAAGCGGCTGTTGCAATGGTGATGGATGATTATTCTGAGTGCGAGTGTGAATATTGTATCCACTGCTTAGACGAGTGTCCGCAGCTATTACCGCAAAGTCTTCACCGGCTATGGCCACTATGGAGTCTCCATTGGACTCGTATGGAGAAAAGTCATGATGTTTCACTCGGGGCACTTGGTAATCTGGGAATTGCTCGAATTTGTTCATATTTATAAGCGAATAACACAAAAACGAATTTTAAGATGAAAGGATTTGCAACTTCTCAACTCGCAGTGTGACCGTATCAATGTGTATCAATGTCCTGTATATTCAATGATTACTTAATGTTGGTTAAATTGGAATTCCTTTCATGTTGGCTCGAAAGTACTTAATTGCCTTAAACGAAAAAACTGTATTTATCCAACCTATTTGGTATTTGGGTCCAACAATAAACACTTATTTAAAAGATTTTAAAAAATTGTATCAGCAGTCTAAGTTTATGTATATAGGAAGGCCACGCTGACACACAGACAAGAGATTTGAAATAGGAAAGGCAAAGGAACTCGCACATTTTGTGCGGTATGCAAAAATCTGGATGAGTTGGCATGCGACTGATAAATGATACCCGTGACTTATAGCAATTTTCCTCCAATTCGGTCAATTGAACTCAACTTTGAGGGAGCGAAATGAATGTGTGGGAATTCTTTTGGTTGACAGTGTTGTGTCGTCCTCTTCGACAAGCAAAATATGTGGCCAAGATGTCATGAAGTGAGAGGAAAAAACGAACGAGTTGCACAATTGGACAGAACTATATATATCTGGGCTTGTGTGCCCTAATGTCCCTCCCCATCCACATGATTTTTGTTATCGTTTTTACTGTGTTTTATTGTGTGGCTTTTTCCAGCTGTCTTCTTTCTGTGTCTGTTTCCAATTTTACTTGCTTTGACAATTCGTAAGATGAAGCGACAGTCCGCGCGTAACAACAATCGCCACACATTTGAATTTTATTGGATAGCCTGTCAATACCGAAACTAAAAAAGGAGTCAAAAAATTAAAAAAAAATATATATAAAAAAATTGTTTCTATCCTGCGTTTTAGCGCATTTATGTACTTTTACGTGTGTGTCATTCGTGAAAATAATAGCCATATATCGAATATAAATATGTGAATGCTTATAGAATGTGAGAATATATACCCCGATTAATAATTTATTTATATATGTATATATTTTATAGACTTCACCAATAGTAATAAGACGAATATCATCAAGATGATGGAATATCAGCCGTCGGTATTTCGGCCCTAATACCTTAGGCCCAGGTACATAGGCAAAATTACGAATTTAGTAGTTCAAGTTTAATACAATATAAGTTTTAAATTTATTTCACCCACAATGCATTAAAAAAAGGTCTGCAAAAGCATTTGACACCAACCACACTACAATTAATATTTTATTCTGTTGTTCTACAAGACATATGTACATTTACTAATTAATCGAGTTTAGTCTGCTAACATTTTAAGACTTAAAGAGAATTAACTCAAATGGTTAAATTACCACTTGAAATGGCTCTAATAAGCAAATAATAGGTAAAGACGCGACCCGCTACGATGACAATCAACAACCAACACAATTTAACATAACTCAAAGTAACCCTTGGGCGAAGAATTTTGGCATCATTGTCGTTGTCATTGTCGGCATTGCTGCCTTTGGGCTCTGACTGTCGCTGTCGCATCAAAGTGTTGTCACTGTCAGTGCGAATGTCACAGACACATCAGGGATTAGCGCAATGCAAGGCGAAGGCGTATAACAAAACCAAAGGATGACATGGAAAGGAAAGTAGGCTTAGACGGTTAGGCCTTATACTCTATACTATAACCAACTCATCGAGAAATAGAAAAGGAGAATGGGCATAAAAGCGGAAGCACCTGCTGCCTGATACACTGGGAAACATAATACAAAATAATGAAAAACATTTTTAACTTAAAAGTGTTTTAAATTTATTAGAATATATTTATGAAATGATTGATAAATCATCGTTGCGCTCGTTGCACCAAATATTGACATGTTTGTACCATGTGTTAAAAATAACGAAACGGTTAAAAACGTATCTGCGCTAGAGCTATGAGACTCTGATAAAATATTTTCATTTTAAGCAGAGAGCCAATACGTTCTGGAATCAAAAGGTTTTACTCTCAGTGCATATATAAACGCTTGTGTCCTTTAGGCAAACAAAATGATGTCAACCGCAATAACAACAACAACAATAATGAGGGCAAACATCAACAACAGGCAAACGTCGCCGCCAACTCCAACGACGTCAAAGGATTGTGAACTGCGCGTCGGTGAGGAGGGCAAAAGCCCAAGCACAGGGTTACTACAACGAGTATGTCTAGTGCCCATTTCGTCATTACTTCAACCACATTTACATGTGTCAAGCAGCTGGGCAGGGAGTGAACCTTTGAAGCATCAACTGGGAGAAGGGCCGGTAACTGTCAACGACGGTCCAACCCCTGTCTGACCACCACGCCACATCTCCATGCCGCCCTTTGCTCATCTTGTCTATCAAAATCTGTGGGTTGCTTTCAAGTTTGAAAACCGGGGAAGTTTCTTCGTTTTTGATGCAAACGCACAACGTCTGTATCGAGTCCGCGACTAAGTTCCACCTCCACCTTCCACCAACTGGCTTTCTCCTTATTACGAATGTCCTGTGGTATTGTCAACATGTCCTACGCATTATAAACGAATTACTGTCGTGTTCCCATCCTATCATTTGGGTCCTAGGACGTGTGTGTTGCGTCTGCTTTGAGTTTTAGCGGAGTAAGTTGGTTAATAGCCGGTAAATTTAATTAGACATTGGTGTGGGTCAATTACGGCAAATAAATGTCTAGTAATATGGAGATCGTAACTTACGCATTCAAGTTTCGTAAATCACTCTGGATCTAATATATCAAAAACCCATCGAATTACAAAAATTTCTTATTTCTTTTTATACCCTTGCAGATGGTATCATAAAATTGGTCAGAAGTTTGTAACGCACAAAAGGAGACGTTTCCGACACCATAAAGTATATATATTCATGATCAGCATGAGAAGCTGAGTCGATATAGACATGTCCGTCTGTCCGTCCTTCTGTGCGTACGCGTTTTACTCAGCCATCTTAAGAGCAATCAGGATGAATTTTTTTGGGGTCTTTTTATTACCGGGTAAGATAAAGTATGAAAATTGTAAGGATCGGACCACTATATCATATAGCTCTAGAACAAACATTTTTGCAAAAATTGGAGTATCCCCATGATATTTACCAATATGATAGTATTTGATATAAATTGACAGATCCCAAAATTTGAATCTGATCGGATAAATAGATAATAACACCGCTGCTGGCAGCGCTGTGCCTACTACGTCTTCATCAAATCAAACAGAGCACATGCATACACACACACACACAGACGCAGCGCTACAAGAACTGTATGTGTATGAGTGTTGTGCTTCGCTTAGGGAATGATGCAAGAAGAAAAATTTTTATAAAAAGAGAAATAATTTGAATGTTTTGTTTGTGTATTGATGAATTCAGTTGCAGGAAAAGAAATTTTAAAATGAAAAAAATTTTTTCCAAGGACTGCGAGGGTATATAAACTTCGGCATTCCCGAAGTTAGCTTTTTTGATATTTTATTCTTCATATGTATGTACATACATATAAACAAATTTAAGGAGTTTTGTTTTTCTATAGCGATTCCAGAACAAGCTTCTCCGCAGAATTCTTAAAGCACCTCCTTACGTGAGTAACTCAGTGGGATGACTGGGGGTGATATCACCAGTCCGTCTCTAGTCCAAAAGGTAGGTCAAGTGGGTGTCTTCTGTTGTCCAGCAGTTTGAGTGCCAGTGCATTTTCATGGGCTTTTAGCCTGGAGAGGGATGTTACCACAGAGATCTTAACATCACGTCAATTAAGTGCGAGATCGGGAGGTATGGTATTTCATGATTACCTTTGACAATATGTATATTCTTATTGTTCGTTTAGGATAGATTGCAAGTAAAACAGTAACGAAGTCGTCTCCCCGACTTGGTTATATACCAAATGAACAAACATTTCAAATTCAGAAACCAAATGTATTTATGTCCATTAAATTCTTTTTTTCTTATGTCTCGTAGCATATGTTATCTCGCTCATTCTTACAAATACAGGTGCACTCTAGCGCCCACACTAGACTACGGCCAACTCTCGCCTAGTAAAATATTTAGTCTGATTTTAATAATTTGGCAGATTGGTAGAAATATAAAAGATTAATTAGTCTGCCGAATTTCACGACAGTCAAAAAATTGCGACAGGCAATTGGGTTTTATACCATGCACACATCGAGTGAAATGGGATTATAATGTCGCCAAAATGAATGTAACAGGCAGAAGCAAACTTGTCCAACCCCATAAGGTACAGTAGATTCCGGTTATAACGACGCTCAAGGGACCGACAATGTTCGGCGTTATATCCGGAAGACGTACTCAGCGGAGGGCCTTCCATATAAGTTTAGACTGGGACCAACCAATGAGTTCTTGCATCATATCCAAAAATTTTAATAAGATGAAATGAATAGATCACAAGTTATTGTCTTTATAGATCGGCTCAGATCAAACTCTGCCAACAGTGCTGCCAGCAACTTTTGCGTCATTGCTCGAAACAGAGCAGCCAGACCACACACACACATACAGTGACCCCTGTATGTAAACATACATGGTCTTGTAAGGGAGATGGGGTATGGCGCGTATAGCGTAGTAGCAAGGGATAGAGTGAGAGCTTGAAGGCTTTGGAGCACAAAAAGACTTAAAGTATTGAAAAATATTATTGCTCAAGGCTGCAAGGTATTCGGCATAGCCGATGTTAGCTTATTTGATATTTAAAGAATATTTTTTGTTTTCAAGTAAAGGAGAAATTTGTCAGAAGATGAGTTCCAAGAGAAAAACCAAATTCCCATTTAGCAATGACCTCTGGTCAATCGTCAAATAAATGGCCAACATGGCATGAGGCTTTTTACAAGATTGAAGACATCCAACTGGAGAGGTCGATAGCGAGCATTGCTATCATGTAGCGCATTATGAGTTTCACTTCACATGCCACGCCTCATCTTCCCTGCTTCACATATGCTCCTCGCTTTTTTTTATCGCCTATTTCGCGCACTTAATAATTGAAAAGGAAGCAAAGATCCACCAGCAGTTTATGTATCGACGCCAACAGCCCCCAGCCAGCAACCAACTCCACTCTTCCCGCTTGGCCCGCCGGTTTCCCAGACTGCACAAATGTTTGTCGATAAATTTGCGGATATGCGAGTGTCTTGTGCGTCTTGGCGGATGCCATCACTCGGAATTGCCAGGCGCCGCACAGTGGTAGTTGTTCAGGCAAACATTTCATAAGCTTCCCAAATGGAAGGTTCCGATTTGCTGCAGTACCTTGGTATATTCACCTGCAGTACTTTGATATACATGTTTTCACACCGAATAAGAATTACAATTTTTTGTAATCGCTGCTTATTTATAACTGGACTGGAAAAATTGCCTATAGTCAAATCAGTTGTAATTAAACTGAATTGTCTCGCTATATTTGGGTAGTTGTGAACAACTGTGCGGCCATTGCAATAGTATTGCATCGACATCGTCGTCATCTGCATCTCTGCTGTTGCCCGTTTTGGGAAATTTGAATTTGATTTTGTGTCGGGGTGGAGAAGCAGCAGCAATAGCAGGGGACGAGAGAGTCCTACCCGGTCCGACCGCAATCTGCGCGGCGTAAAAGTTATTGACAATGGGATGTATCTGTCGGGTTGGTGTCATTAATGGCGAATGCTTTATGATCGCAGTGCCATTGCAATTTTTAACACATTTCGCGGTGCCGTTTCTGCGATGATTTTCATGTTTATTGAAGTGTGGATATTTTTATCTATTTTAGAGGCACAAGTGTTTATTTCGACTGATTACGTGCCTTTTGCAGTCCATATCGAAATAATTTTGCAAGAAATATGCATGATTTTTGTTCTTTTGAGCGAGTGTATAAAATTATAGAGCAATAATGCATTTCCATGTGGGTCTGTAGTAGTCTGTACTATAAATTCGCTTTGTAATGGAAAATTAGCTATATTATTGCATACATTCTTGTCTTGGTTAATTCAAGGTTAGTTGGGTCGGCACAAATTGAATAAGTTAAGTAAAAGTTGCTACTGAATATTAGTAAATATGAATATTGAAATGTAAATAAAATTAAGTGATCAAATCAATCTGTGTAAAAATCTAAAATCATGAATGAATTTTTACATCAATTTCAGGTTAAAACGACTTATCCAATGTTCAATTTAATGCACTTTTTAAATATTCTTGTATGTATTACATAAGTGATATTGGCCAATTTTGCCAAAACATTAAATATATTTAAGCAAAGCTGTGCTAAGGGTTAGCTCAGTATTTTTATAAACATACATCGTACAATTCGGCAAAACTTACAATTCATTTCCTTTCAGCACTTATGTAGCTTAGCTTGGCTTTTACACTATTCATAAGTGTCACAGCGCAAATCTTTCAGAAATGTTTACTAATTGTAATGGATACAAGCTTCCTAGTTATGTGTGCATTGCATTACTAAAGCTCAACAAATTTCAACTTTTGTAAAAATACACAAAGGCAGCGAACAAATATTTGAAATATGGAAAAGCGGATTTGTGCATGGAAAAGCGAAGGATTAACCTAAATAAATAAAAAAGTAAATGTAAAAATTGTGCCAGGATTCAAAATGCTGACATTTTAAATGAGGGGTTTTCTTGGTTTCTTGTAAAAGAGCAGGCTGAAGTTCATCCGACCGCAATGATCTATTGCCGCCAAGTCTGAGGAATAAAAACGAAGCTAACAGATGGACAGAGTTAAAAGCAAACTGCCAAGTGAAATAATAAAAGTCAGCAAAGAGTGCAAGCAAAAAGAAAAAACGGAGCGAAACAATACGCGTAAAAGGATATTGCGGCTAAATGCAGAGAAGGAAGGAGTATGCCTCAGTCCGTTCGGCCACTTCATTATGTCGGCAAATGCATCAAGTGTTGAAAAATGATTCCCTCAGCTCTGGCTCAGGCTCAGGCAAGTGCATTTGACTTTTATGCTTTAGCGATGGCCGCCAGGGACGAGACGATTGTGAGGGCGTTGAAACGAATCCGCTTTTTGCACAAAGTGCCGCAGGATTTTCAAATACAAATACATAGTTTCGGAATGCTGCAAAAACAGGGTGAGCTTGTACTGGTGTTTTACGTTGGACGACCCTCTCCATGCACAACAGCTGTGCGAATGGACTTTTTTAACTCGGTGCCAGCAACGCCATCATCAGGGTTGTCACAAATTGTTTACTTGATGCCCTTGGAAAAAGTTATTTCAAACAAAGTCATATGGACACGGTCACTATGAGGCATCATCATCGAGACAGGCTAGCAAACTGCTTGGGATCCAGGCATATAATGTGAGTTCTTCAAAAGTTTAACATGCAGATGGCTTGTAGAACATATTTTCGCAGAACAGCAGAAAAATGGAGCATTGACCGTAACGGTAATAGAAATCATTTTCAGGAATTAATGCCCTCGTTAAGCATTTGTCAAGCCACTTTCCCATGGCTTAGCCATTACATTCATTACATTTTTCAATCAAAGATTATTCATAATAATAGGTTAAAAAAAAAAACTTTGCAGTATCTGATTTACTTAACAAAATGGTAACTAAACTGAAGAAAATAAAAAAAAATTAAGGCAAATGACAGTGACAGGGGCATCACTTACAAAATGAAAGTCGGTTCACTTCCAGTTGCCAGTTCAAACCACGTACAACCCACATACATATGTACATACATTTCTATGTATGCAGGCGTGTATGAATAAATATATATGTATGTATGTATGTGCATGTGCAACCTCTGCTTGAGTCTGTGTATGCTGGACACTCTATTTGTATTTCCTGTGAAAATTTATTGTAAAACTTAAAAGTTTTGATGGAAAAATGAAATAAATAGTGACATCACTAAAAGTAAAGAAATTATAAAGTGTCACCGGGGATGATAAGTGGGCTACAGCAACAGAAGCAGCAGCAGCGCCAACAGCAGGAGTGACATGGCTAGCAACAACAATAACAACCACGACGAACACAAGTTGAGGCAGGGCCGTCAGGACTTTAATAAGGACATTGGACAAGCAACAGCAGCAGCAAGCTAGTGCGTTGCGACACGGACGGATGGCAAAATGGACAATGCAGTGCAAGAGAAGATCAAGGAACGGAGCATCCTTCAGGGAATGATTGAAGTCGGCAGAACAGAACACAATGTTTTTTTCGTAAATTAGAATATGTTTAAATACACAATAGTTAAAACTCTACATTGTATTTATTGTTAATAATGGTTCAGTTTGTGATTTCTATTAAATTCAATGTTGTAATGAGTGTTGCCAATAGACCATCAGATAAACTCTCTTACACAGAGAAGAGTCTTTTGTTTAGTTTTACTCGCTCACATGGAGAGGCAACTCTGGAACTCTGGCAGTACTTGAATTGACAGGTTTCAATGTACAAAACGTCAAAAAACTTCAAAACTATTTTAAGTTTTTCTGTATTTTGTTGCAAGGGGTGTTTTTATATTTCACTTATTTTGTATTCCTTTTAAGTTTCATTCCAGAAATATTTCAACTTTTAGATATTCTCAAAGGACATCAAAAACTGAAATGCAGGACATTTTGCTTAAAGTTTTGCCGGCAGATTATTTTTTTCCTTATTTGGCAGCGTTTATTTCCATCATTATTAAGCAAAAAGACGAGGCGACAAACCACAAGGGATGACAAACGGCAAAGCCAGGGGTCGCTGAATCTAGTCCCGAACGAATGGTCAACTTTAAACACGACAGCTGTAACACATTTGTTTAAATACACATACATACATATTCATTGACGATGCATACCATGCACCAGAAATACGAAATGATATATTAAAATGTAATGTCATTACAATAGAATTGTAATAGTGCGATCTAATCATTGAAAAGAAGTTTCCGTATATGTATGAAGCATTATTTAAGATGATAATCATGTACAAATTCTGTTGCCAAGTTGTCCTTCTGTTATTTAAAACTGTTTTTTTCAAAAGCAAACTTATGGATTTCTTTATTGCTCATTAGTGAGAATATCAGACTAACATGTAATAGTACGTTTTATGATAATCGCTTGGAAACAATACAAGGGCATGTGATATTTTAGTTCTATCGGGCAGAATGCAAGATATACAGTGCCTGCAGTGCCTCAACAGTGTAGCTGTAATTGCGTAAGAGGAGTTTGGAAGGAAACCAGAGGGCCGGGGTTAACTTCGACCGCGTCGAAGTTTGTATACCCTTGCAACTGTTTTGGTAATTCTTTCCTTACCCACAGCCATCAAAGTGTAAAAAGGTTTTATCCAAAAAGACTAATGTTTGCGAAAGAACGGCCTTCAATCTTAGCATAGGATATAACGAATTTTTTGATGAAAGTCACTGTTTTCCACCTATCGTTTCTATGGGAGCTATATGATATAGTCACCCGATCTTGATCAAATTTGGCACAATCATTAGTAAGAACATAAAACTGACAAATACCAACTTTTATGACAATAGCTATAAAATTAATGAAGTTATTGAGAAAGTCACTGTTCGTGACTTTGCCGTTTGCATGGGAGCTAAATGATATAGTCACCAGATCTTGATCGAATTTGGCACAATCATTAATAAGAACATAAAACTGACAAATACCAACTTTTATGACAATAGCTATAAAATTAATGAAGTTATTGAGAAAGTCACTGTTCGTGACTTTGCCGTTTGTATGGGAGCTATATGATATAGTCACCCGATCTTGATCGAATTTGGCACAATCATTAATAAGAACATAAAACTGACAAATACCAACTTTTATGACAATAGCTATAAAATTAATGAAGTTATTGAGAAAGTCACTGTTCGTGACTTTGCCGTTTGTATGGGAGCTATATGATATAGTCACCCGATCTTGATCGAATTTGGCACAATCATTAATAAGAACATAAAACTGACAAATACCAACTTTTATGACAATAGCTATAAAATTAATGAAGTTATTGAGAAAGTCACTGTTCGTGACTTTGCCGTTTGTATGGGAGCTATATGATATAGTCACCCGATCTTGATCAAATTTGGCACAATCATTAATAAGAACTTAAAACTGACAAATACCAACTTTTATGACAATAGCTATAAAATTAATGAAGTTATTGAGAAAGTCACTGTTCGTGACTTTGCCGTTTGTATGGGAGCTATATGATATAGTCACCCGATCATGATCGAATTTGGCACAATCATTAATAAGAACATAAAACTGACAAATACCAACTTTTATGACAATAGCTATAAAATTAAGTCACTGTTCGTGACTTTGCCGTTTGTATGGGAGCTATATGATATAGTCACCCGATCATGATCGAATTTGGCACAATCATTAACAAAAACATAAAACTGACAAATACCAACTTTCATGACAATAGCTATAAAATTAATGAAGTTATTGAGAAAGTCACTGTTTCGTGACTTTGACGTTTGTATGGGAGCTATATGATAGTGGTCCGATCCGGCTGAATCCGAGATATACAATGCCTGCAGTATATACAAACCTACGAGCAAAATTTCAGCTCTGTAGCTCTTACGGTCTCGGAGGAGTTCGCGTTGAGCCAGACGGACGGACGGACGGACGGACGGACGGACATGGCTATTTGAACTCGTCTCGTCGTGCTGATCAAGAATATATATACTTTATATAGTCTGAGATGCTTCGTTCTATGCGTTGCACACTTCTGACCAAAATTAATATACCCTTTTTGCAAGGGTATAAAAAATGTTAGAAGGACAGACAGAAAAAAAGGCTCGTCTATTAATGCTGATCAAGTGTTTAAGTCCTTTATGTGTTCGGAAATGTCTTCTTCAATGTACAGGAGCAACCGAAACTAGTGTAAAAAACTCAAAATTTTCACTGGCAACAACCAGCGTTGGAAGCTTTTTGGGGATGATGTATACATTTTCGTAGCATTGAGACGCTTGACACATAAGTTCAAAGTGGCTTTTGACAGCGCCTATGTATGTATGTGCATATGTATGTATATACAAGTATACATATATGTATGTTTGTAGGAAAAAAATAAATTCTTAACTTGATGTTTGGATGCTGTATGCTTTTCGATATCCATCACTGAGCCCCCCATCTTGAAAATAGTTGGACGTTATATTTACTGAAAGCGTTCTACCAAGAGCCATCAAGTGCCACTTTTCTCTCTATCCCTCTTGGCTATGACGGTGATTTTGCGGTCACTCCCGTTTAATCCTTAGAGACAAGTGTCGAACATAAAATTCGTTCGCAATGCATATAAATAATAATTTCTGGCACATCAGGTGAGTGAGAGTGAATGTACTCTGACCTAGCCATATTTGCCGCAGACAGCTTGTCGATCTTTATAATGTTGTAATTGAAAACTTTTTGTTCTGGTCCCTTGGCCCTTCCCCTACAACAAAGAACCCAAAAGGACAAAAAAACATTTCTTTTAAAATATTTTATACTTTTGATATGTCATGCTGCCTGAAAGCTGTCGAGTGAAGTCCGAGAGCAAGTAAACAGGTCGGGCACATAACCCAAAATTGTGGGCAATGGGGGGAGTGTGCTGAGGCCAAGGTATGTGTGTTGTGGCTAGCCAGAAGAACTAGGAAAAGGGAAAGAAAAAGAAAGAGAGAGAGAGACATATAGTGCAGAAGAATTTGGCACGAGCTTAATTGAAATTTTTTTTATTTATTTTAGAAAAGACTTCCCTTAACTGAAAAATTCAAACAAATGATTATTTTTTACAATTTAATGGGTTAAATTCAGTTTCAAGTGTCACAAAAAATAAAACCGGACGGTGATAAAAACAAGAGAAAATGAGGGGTAGCGGGAGTTCACTGACATTCAGGCAAAGACACTTGTACAAATGAACACAGGCTGAGTGACAGTCGGCAAGACAGCTAACACAATGTTCAGTCTGAAAATGTTAAGATGGCATACACACCCACACACACTCACACACACACACACACATGTTTTAGTGTGTGTATAGGTAATGGAGATGTTTGTCAAAAAGTGCTTTTAGATTTTTAGCAACAAAAACTGCCAATAAACTAAACTTTCTGCCTCTCTTAGTCGGCGGATGCAGTTTGGACAAATGACAGAAGACGACAATGTAGAAAAAGGGGAGACGCTGAAGAAGCAAAGAGCAAGCAAATGATGCAATCGAAGAATATATTTTCATTTCATGAGTGCAAGCAACTCGTTTGAGTCAGACAGCGTCCATACCAAGATCCGGCGGCAGGTGTTGCAAGAGGAAGTACATTTTTGCACTCGAAAGATGTTCATCAATGAAGAGTGAAATGAGCAAAAGGCTGGTGGACAACTAAAAATCGTGTCCTTGGTCAGGCACATATACACTATTTTATTTCATTTGTGATATAAACACGCACACAAATACACTTGTAAACACACACACACTCAACAAATAGCTTCGAGATAATGTCCAGAGTCTTGTAGTTGAAAAATAGAAAATAAAATATTTGACATTTTCTGTTTTATTTTAGTTCATAGTCTGTGTTTTGTTTCTTTCAACTGATGACACTGACAGGTATACAAATGCAATTAATTGTGGTTGGTTGGAAGGTGGTGGTATTTCTGCCAATTTCTAGTCGGAGGGAACTCAACATCAAAGTCGCATGCGTTCATCTTATCTATGAAGAGTAGCCCGCACTCTTTTCTTTTTTCAATTTCTTAATGCGTTTTGGTCACCCGTTAACAAGATTTGTTAAACCTAATGTATACATACATACATATGTATGTATGTACATATAGGGATACATAAATGTACATATATTATATGCAGTACATAAATGCTTGTAAACAAAAGTATACGACGAAAGTGAATAGGACCACCAAAACAATTAAGTCCAACATATAAAACAAACTTCATAAGAAATTCGCCAAGTAATTATAAAAGTTTGGATGGGGCTCGTAAGTTTATAATAAATATTTGTTAGCGATTTGCAATACATTAAGTGTGCGTTGTTATTTTTACATTTTTTTCGGCTTCTGTCATTTCTAAAGTTCCTTATATGTATTAACATCAAAATATGCATATGTCTTTTAGTTTATTGCACATTCTGACCCTGTTTGTGATATGTTTCCTCCCAAATACGACCGATTTGCCTGTGCCAGCGTTGACACGTTGTTAAAATCAACCACTGTAATAACTACTCCACAGTTAAGTCCGCAATTCTTGAGCAGTTAAGACTTCAAAGGAAATGCCTATTGCTGTCAAAGGGACATAAATTGCGCTCACAGCGAAAAATGCAAAAAGGCCGACGAGTTGTGCATTCTTTACGATATGGTCTTTAAGACTTATCGGCGCTGAAATGTATGCAGCAAAATATTTCTGTGTTGCAATAGCATAAAGTCGGGACATCAATACAATAAATAAAAATAATTTCGCAAAAAACCTCATAAATCCAACGTAGCGAAGGTTGTCATAACTTTCGTTTTTATGATTCTCAACTCGACGGCGCCGACTTTTTCAACAGTACAGAGAGTCCAACCTGCATATGACGTCAGTGTTAAAAACTAAAAGGAAACGAAACAAACAGAAATTGAATTCATGAATTCAAGAATTCACGATTATTATTAGTGGGATTTTCATAAAATTTGCTTTTAGTATTACTTAATGAAAGTGTATTACATGTATTACACAAAAAATGGCTAGATACGCACCACTCTGTTTTGGGGTCGGCAGAGGGCAGGGACCTGCCACATGAACCAGGACCATCACGTCAGTCAGCAATAAATAAATGCAAGCTGGCAGTCAGTTGGTCGTCACACGACCAGACAGACCAAAAACTGAAACAAGGGGTGCACTGGAGAAGGTTCTGTGGCCCGCGGAAAATTGCAGTTGAAATTATTGCATTTAAACAGGACATTATCACATACACACAGAAGTCCTGAAACGAAAATTGCAGCAATTGCTTTTTACGTTTGTTGTTGCTATTGCTGAGACTCATAAATTAAGTCCTTATAACGGCAAGTTATTGAAGTAATAAAATTTTACCCTGACATTTGACAGTCGATATGAGGAAAGGGTAGATGGAGAGCGACAGACAAGGGCAATTCTGCCGTCTGGATGGCTATAAAATGATCAGATAATCAAATTAGGGATCGTAGCAGGTCATTGATCAGCCTATAGTTAACCGGTTTATATGTTTTGTTCAATATTACTCACACACAAAAAAATCTTCACTCTTTTTTAAAGATAAATAAATTTGTATTCGATTTTTTTTTGTTTTAATAAGCTGGATTGCGCTGTTTTGCTGACCCAGAATATACATGTACACATACATACATACATATGTACATATATGTACTTCATGGGGTCGAAAATGCTTTCTCCAGTCTGTTACATACATTCGTGTATGCTGAGACTTATATACGAACTCCCCCTATGAGTGCTAGGTATGATTACTCATCTGTCCGTGAACAGGGTTCTACCTGGTCTGTTCCTGTATTTTATAGGCAAAATCATTAACATTAAGTTATCCAAAGATTCGAGTTTTCGTCTAAAATAGCTGTTATTATTAGTAGTTTGGCGTATTATATTATGTTACGTTAAAAGATTTGTTAAGATTATTTGTAAATCGATTACTTGCTAAAATCCAATTCAAGGAAAAAAAGGCCCTGAATGAATGACAGGTATATGAAATAGTCATAGTCACTTATACGTATATTAAACTGGATATATATTAATTTTTATGAAAGCTGCGTCAAAAAGTAAAGAAGTATTTTTTAACGGTTAAATTATTTGCTGAATCTTCTCTAAACTTAGAGCCTAACAACAAATTTCAAATATGTCTTGTTTGTCTTTAAGGAGAAGTTCTATTCTTAATGCGGATAAGGGAAGTGGCATGGGTATTTTGATGTGCTTACAGTTTAGCAGAATACATCAGTTGCTAGGTGTATTTAGGTTATTTTGGATTTGGTTCTTGATCCGCATGTACCATAGAGCTCAACTGATCGTATTGCGTATTGCCATTGTTATATTATTGGTATGTATATTAAAGTCCCTAAAATGTATGTATGTAACAGGCAGAAGGAAGCTTTTATGACCCCATAAAGTATATTTATTCCTGATCAGCATCTACAGCCGAGTCGATCTAGCCATGTCCATCCATCCGTCTGCCCGTCCGTATGAACGTCTAGATCTCGGAGCCTATAAGAGATAGAGCCACCAAATTTGATATGTAGGCTCTTGTGGTAGGTAAAGTGATCAAGTTTATTTCAAATTTTTGGCACGCCCCTTTCCGCCCCCCGTAATTTAAAATAAATCCATTCACTCGACTTACTGTCATACTTTATTTTTCTAGGAGCAACAATCAACATTTTTTGTTTCACCTTTTTAATAGTTCAGGTATGAAAATCACCAATTTTGATGGATTTCGGAAAAGTGTAGAACCAGAAGTGCATGGAAGAAGATGAAAAGGATCAGCTTCAAAATCTGTCAAGTGAGTCGATATAGTCATGTCCGTCGGTGCAAATATACTTAACTTATGATACCAGTATGAAAATCAATCGGATCGGACCACTATAAAGTTTACTGATATGAAAAATAAATGAAGAAGTTGGAGCATCCCCATAAAATTTACTAATTTGATAACTTGATCGGATGTATAGAACACAATATAAATCGGCACATACAGGCGACTTATAAGTAAAATCGCGGGAGAGGACTTCAAGCAGCTTGACGGAGCATACAGCTCCTGCCTGAAATCTTGAAATTTTACATAGTCGAATAAAAGTCCGTTTTGAAAATTAGTGTTTAAGGTTAACACGCGAATTTAATTATAGAGCACCGCAGCTACAACAACATATGTATATGTATGTACATATACAATACATACATATAACTTTCTTTTTGAGTAAACTAGAACACGCTCCAAAACTGTTTTTTCATTCTCGTTCCATTGAAAGAATTTCATGATGATGAAATCACTTCAATATCGAAATCTATTTCAAATGCACGCATCCGGAACGTAAATCGCGAACGAAATGCTAATGGATCGCGGCCACCTGACGCGCTTTTTGTGTTCGTTTTTCAAGTTGATTTGAAGGGCTATGGAGGCTATCTTCGTTCTGCCAGCTTCTGATGCCCGTTAGCACGTGCACACTTTCCCAACGCATAATTTGCGCAAATTACCGCCAACGCTTTGCCATATTTTGCATAGGCAACGATGCCTTTGGTGTCCTTGTCTCCCGGCTGTACCTTGATATCATTTATGATACTGGATGAAGCAGGAGAAGCAGCCAGGTACGAAACATGATGGGACGGCCCTGACTTGTCGGGCACCCGAGATGCACAAATCATTTCCGAGTTGCACGAAAAAAAGTTTGTCTCTTTGCGGCAAAGATGTGAAGCAGCTTGGCCATAAGCTGTTCCGCCCATAACTTGCTGTTGTTTAAGTCTGTAAGATGTGATGCGATCAAAAAATATGAAAACCACCTGGTTCTATACAACTCTATTAGAACATTTGGGCAAAACTGTCAGAAGTTACATACCTGCTCAAAGATACCTAAATTAAATACTGAATTAATTACAAAACAAATACATAGAATTAATATCATTAATGAATCATCATTTTATTCGCTGGAGTATTTTATTTCGTGTTGATTTTCAAAAAGACCTTCACATAACTCTCTTTGTTGCCAATTAGAACTTCATCATTTTGGCTTGAGTGCTTTGAGTTATCAGTCGATTGGTAATGCGAATGCTGGCTCTACTTACTCACATTTTGACGATGCTATATATGAGTGGTACGTGTAAATTGCCTGGCCAAATGTTGCCACCAAGAATTCGATGTTTTTTCGATTGCGTCGTCGTCTATGATGTGAACGGGATGCCGCATCAGCCGTCAGTTAGTGGCAGCTTCTAGCTTCAATTCCTATTCTTGTTATGCTCGACGCGCTTCTATCACAAATTCCATTCATGATGCAACGTCACGCACACCAATATACAATAATATTCAGAACTGCGAGCTCCTCCTGCTTTTGGTCCACAAACTCCATGCCATGTCGCAGGCGTCGAATTAATGTTTCATATAGAATTCGTAGCCCACAATGAAAATATTCTGCTGCTCCTTGAGTTGGCAGGCGGTCGGGCTCATCTGTTTCGTAGGTGTGACATTTGATTAGTTTTTTCAGCCAGATCGACTTGTGTCTATCTGCCTCGTCCTTGTCCAAAATGGTAATTGACAATGCCAAGAAAATCTTTTAGCGACATAGTGGTATTATTTATTAATTCGCACTTTCATTGCTTTCATATCTTTCTTAATAAAGAAAACCTTTCATGTGTTATATGTGCCTAGATAGCTACTAACTTACATATGTAGGTATGCACATACATGTGTATTTGAGTACAAAAATAGGAACAAAATGTTAAGGAACATCGAAAACTTAAAACAACATGAAGCTTTTTATTTCCTTTAATTCTTTTAAAAAAATGTTCAAATTTTAATATTGAAGTTTTTTGTTTACCGTGATGAGGAAATCGAACACAAAGTTATAAAATCAGTATTTTTTATATCTATCTCTTGCGGGTAAGCTTTCACAAAGTAAGAAGTTCACCAAAAATATATTTTTGCATTATAATCAATTAAAATGAAGAAAGTAAGTCGTCTCGCCGACTTAAGTATACCATACACTTTTTACAAGCGTATCTCGCTCACTCAAGAATACGAGCACCCTATCGCCATTACCAGCCAACGGCCATTTTTAGTCCGATTTTGATCACATTTGGTACTTTGCTAAACATTAGTATCAAGTTTAAGTCAACTTTAATTCCACAAGGTAAAAAATTGCGGGAGATAATCAAGTTTTTCAAATTTTGAGGGCGGAAAGGGGCGTGGCAAAATCTTTATACAAACAAAATGTGAGCATTTACTAAGCAAATATACATACCAAATATGGTGTCTCTAGCTACAATAGTTTTTGAGATAAAAATTTATTTGAATTGCGGAGGCAGAAAGGGGCGTGGCAAAAATTTTAAATAAACTTGATCACTCTACATACTACATGAGCCCGTATACCAAATTTGGTGCCTCTATCTCTTATAGTCTCCGAGATCTACGTGTTCATACGGACGGACAGACGGACGGACATGGCTAGATCGACTCGGCTTTTGATACTGATCAAGAATATATATACTTTGATCGTTTTTCAACTTTGATAAATATAGGTAACGAAAGAGTTACCAGAAAAGTAGCAAGGCTATATAATCTTTGACGCGGTCGAAGCTAGTCCGGCCCTCTGGTTTTTGGTAATCTTGCCTCGCCGTTAACGAAAACAAATGTTTTATATGACAAGTCTAATGTTCACAAAAAAACAGCCTTCAAGCTTAGACTAAAGCAATCGGGGATGTAGAATGCTATTTTATCGAATGTATGTAGGTATATATGAAAGCTATATAATTTAGTTATTCGATTTTGATCAAATTTGGCAGTCATTAAGAGGTATATACATAAATCTTATGTGATTAACACCAAACTAGGCAATTAGTTAATAGCACTATGTAATTGTTATTACATCCCAAGGGTTGAAAAATTTTTTATTTTTGTTACATACTGATATATAAGTATAGGCGATAACGTATTTTTCAAAAAAAGCGCCGCTATAGTCACAAAAGCAAAGTTATCTTGGGACAATAGCTTATTTCTTTACTTTTGGGACCTAACTGACTAGGAAATAACAATTACAACCCATGGACAAAAATCATCCTACATAGTGTTTAGATTCTGAAAACTGTAACATAAAGCTGCCGCAGTTAACAAAAGAGCGTCAGAATGAATGGCTAAATATTACAAGCTTCACCTACATACATACGTATGTTAGAATGATTTTATACATATATGGAAATTATTTAAATGATAAAACAAAATTGAAAAACAAAAAAAATTTCGAATTGGCACATTTACAATGCTTTTCGTCCGTTACAAAATTCTAGCGAAAAAGTATTCTTGTTCGATTTGTAACACAGAAACTTTTTGAAACAGTTATTGGCATCATCAATTGAAGTGTAAGTAAACAACATTAAAAATAATTGCAACTAAATCCATGCTATTGCGCCGCCGTCACATTTACAGCGACCGAATGGCCCAAAAAGAGGACTGGGACCAGGCACAGGATTCCCATCAGGCAAAAAAAAAAAAAACAAGGACTAGCAATGGCGCAAAAGCTTTCTCGAGAGCATAAATCTGTCGCTGGAATTTCCTTTTTTCCAAGTCATTTTATGATTATGTGAGAGATTTTCCCGGCACAACTTGCATTTGGTTGTCGGTTCGAACTTGTATAATGCACAACTAAATTTTTACTCTGAAGTCGTTTTAGCAATGCATTTGAAGGCACTTTGATGCTTGTTACGATTTCAAACTCCCAATTAATGGAAAATGTGCAATTACCAAAGTTCACAAACAATATATTTGGAAAGTAATTGCATTGTTGGCCATAATAAAACGACTTTATATCAAGAGGCTGTAACTCTCACCCCTTCTTTTGTTAGTCTTCTCGCACCGGTATATTGCTGTTCATCAAAAGCCACGTCATTTACTTTGATATATGACATAATGATTTTCAGTTCATAAATACTTAAAAAAAACGATAATAAATTTGGAGTTTCCTGCCGGGAGCAAATAATCATCACCATAAGAGACTGCTGTCATTTGGCAACAAACAGAAAGTGGGTTGACACGATGATACTGACGAGGCCGACGTTGCGCCTGCACTGGTCCCTGCGTGTTAGGCTAGGGCAGAAGACGTAGGGACAGCCCCAGTTTAGCAGCGCAGCTATGCAGTGTTGCTCAAATCGCAGAACTAGTTAAATTTTTTGGTGTCTCAGCTTTTTTGATTTCCTTATATTGGTGCAATTTGTTTACCAAGCTTGACATACTGAAATAACAGGCAAAAAGTCGCCTCTTCAGCCTCACAAATTCCGCGTGCCAACTTACTTCTATTTTTTAAAAGTGTCAAACATTTTGATACCCCTGCAGAGGGTATTATAAAATTAGTCAGATGTTTGTAACGTACAGACGTTTCCGACCCTATAAGTATATATATTCTTGACCCTATAAGTATATATATTCTTGATCAGCATGAGAAACTGAGTCGATATAGTCATGTCCGTCTGTACGTCCATCCGTCTGTGCAAATCAACTTCACGCTGGCATCTTAAGAGTCATCGGAATGAAATTTGATATTTGAGATAGTTTTAGTCCGGAGCAGATAAAGTAAGAAAATTGTCAGGATCGGACCACTATATCATATAGCTCTAGAACAAACATTTTTGCAAAAATTGGAGTATCCCCATTAAATTTACCGATATGATAGTATTGGATATAAAATCTCAGATGCCAAAATTTGAATCTAATCGGATAAATAGAACACAAGTTACAGTCAATATAAGTCGGTTCAAGCGCTGCCCGCAGCGCTACTTGCTGCATACTACGTCATCATCATGCATCTGCGAACCGGTTCTATTTCGGCTGAACTATGCAGGAAAAAGAAGTGTGAGGCTTTCACGTACGTGCCATTTATTCATAAATGTTGTAGCCCGATTCAAAGTACATGCCCAGCACTTTGACGTAGATGAATTCAACTTTGATAGATGATGGATGTACCGGCTGCAGCGGCAGCCAAACATAAGTCACAAGACCTGTCCCTTCCTCAGACAGTGCTGCTGTCCCGACCAAGCCCAACGGTCGCCTGCATCGTTGTTCGTTGTTGGGCAAGAAGTTCTCGTGACATCTAAGAAATGTGCAACATCAACGACGACAGGCGACTACGACAACGACACCAAAGAAGGCAACTTGGTGTGTATGAGTGTGCATGACTGTGCCATGTGAGGAAGGAATCAATGTTGTCGATGGCATCGCCTATCAATGATATATTTGCGCATCTATATACGACAATAACTTACTATAATGACGCAGGTGTTCCAGAAGACTCAGAATGCCACGAAGAAGAAGTTTAGATTACGCTACTAAGCCAAATCAATCATATTTTTATGTTGTTTAAAATTGCTGGTGTTGGTGTATCTCGTTCACGTATTATTAGAGTTGTATGTTTAGGGTTTCAATCCATTTAAATATATTGTATAAGGATTTGCCCACGTAAACACTTTCTCACGATCTGTTTTAGCTGGTACCTCCAACTGACCCCGTCTTGGGATCAGTTTGTCTACAATTTTGGAACTGTAGGCAGTCTTCGTCGGTGAAGCAACTGAAAACAAAGTCGTCGTACGGTATTCCATTCCTCTTTAGTTTTCCTTAAGTCCAATTAAAGCTGTCCTTATCTAAGATCAACAGCTGAGCTGTTGACGCTACGGTTAACCAATCTGCAGCAACAACAAACACAAATTAAGTGACAAATTTTCTATACAAACAAGCTGAAGAGGTACAACGAAATCAAATCAGAGAGAATCCCTTTTGGTCAAACACAATTTATTGTTGATACTAAACTGGCACATTTGGCAGCGGATGATGTTGATCCTCCCTTCAACAACGTGTAACGTGTTTGAGCAATATTTGCCAATATTTTGAAAAACAGTCTCAGATCTGGCTACACACGATCGACTATGAAGACGACAGACGACAAGGAAAGTCAATTAGGGAGCCACTTGTGACGATAATAGTACAAACTATAAATATTACATCAAGTCAAGACAGGGCTAGGAACCAGATGAGGCAGCTAAGCCAGATGATCTCAAAGAGAAAAGATAACCAAGTATCTCGTCTGCGTGTTTTAGTCCATACATTGCATTTGATCAGTCTCTGCAATCGATCCGCCTTCACTTTGTCAAAAAAATTTAGATTTGCGAGGCCCAAGCATGTTTCAATTGTTGTTTCCCTCATGGGAATTCTGTGGCCGAACCCCAAGAAAATAAAAACTCTCCATGCAGTCAAGACTTGCGACAGGAATAGGTAATAAACAAAATGAAATATGTTAGTGAATGCGGTTCCTTCGTTTAAGGAGTATGATAGGGTGGAGCAAGCTTTACGAATGGGGGCCAAACAAGTCAACCTGTGATCGTTCGAAAAAAAGAAATCAGAAATTGATTGTTAATCGTAAATTCAATCTGTGGTAGTTGCCAACTGAAAATTTTTGTTTATAACTATTTTTCAGGCGACGATACTTGTCCCGTAGTAAACAAAAAGCAAAGACATTGTAAATAAACAATCTGCTGAGTTAGGACTTTATTTTATTATTTCTGGCCGGCTTTCCTTCCGCATTTGGAATATGTTCCAAACTATATATATGTTATATGTTATATATGTTATATTCTTCAGATGAAATATTTATTCGGAAACTCCACCAGACATTTCTATTATACCACTGCTGAAGCATAACAAAAAAAAAAAACATAATTGCACCTCAACGTGTATTTGACAACCCGTACATTCCTCATCCTATTTCTTGTTAAGGGCACATTGGGTGGCTTTATCAACATTCTTCATCATCGTCGTCATCATCATTATCATCAGCAGGATGGTCATGGAAATCAAAGAAGCACAGAGCTTTTCATTTTGATTGAAGGTTGTGATATTTGACAGATTCGATTGAAAATCCTTTGGGTACCGGCAGAGAAGGAAAAAGGAATATGTTACTTCTTCTTTCAATTCAATGAGGGACTGACCATCGACTCACTGGCAGTCGGGCAGGGCAAACTAGACGCCATCAGACAGATGGTTATGTGCAGATTTTGACAGGGACAACACGGGTAGCAGATACATACACAAACAAATGTGTGTACATACATACATATATGATGTCTGAAAGGGCAGCAAAATAAACTGAAAAAACTTGGTTTGAATTTTTTGTTTGCTTGGCTCGGTTACTGGGCTTAGTGTAAAGCACTAACATTTTATATATTGAGCAAAAGGTGATTAAATTTATTTGCATAATATAACCAAAAGTAGACAAATGTCTGTTTACTTATTCGGCTTTAATTTTTGTTTTCAACGCAGATCGAATGATTGTGGAAAGGGACACATTCAGACGAGTGCAATTTCCACAGGGCAAGAAATACAGAAAAAGACATTTGCAAAAGACAATTGCCATGTTCCAAGGGGAGAGCACATCTGTTTCTCACAAATTTTCATTCAGACGATTGTTCCCCATCACAGGCATGCTAAAGAAAACGGGCGAAGAGAGGTGAAGAGTTTCTATTCCGTCAACAGAAAAGTTCAATCAGAAATTAAGAAAACAGGCGCCACTGAAAAATATCGTCGCCAAAGCAGAGAACGCGAAAAAACTTGGCTGTATTCCCACCCCACACACATAGCCGGAATGCAAAAGAAAATGGCATTAGACAATGGGACCTGACGAGGATGAGGTGCAACCGGAACATTTCATCGCGTGTTGAAGACATTTTTGAAGGCCTGCCAACACTTCAGACTTCCGTTGAGATGATTTTTCCAGCCTCAATTTACTGATGAGAAGCAGAAGTCTGGGAAAGAAATTGAAAATTATAATTGAAGATACAACGAAGGTTGTTTTACTTAAAGCATTTTCAAATTTCGCTAATAAGTAAAAAGTGGCTTAAGTTTTATGCTCCTTGAATCAAGGAAATACATATGTCTGTCTAAGTAAGGCGTGTAGGTCTTTGCTTTGACTTTGGTATACAATGTCCAATGTAAAGTAACTAAGCAGATGATATTCTTTTCAGTGCCTATGCTTGTTAAGCAGCATTTTAAATAGATTTTCAATACGTACAAATGTCGTAACATAATTATTTTTAAAAATGAAGTAAGTAAGTCGTCTCGCCGACTTAGGTATACCATACACCAGTAAAACAAATATTTCAAATTTATAAGAGCAAATGCATTTACGTTTTTTTCTTTTTCAAAAATTCTGATTACATGCTTTTTTGAAGCATATCTCAGTATCTCGCTCACGCAAGGTTACGACCACCCTAGCGCCCCCACCATCCAACGGCCAACTGGAAAAATGTTTATAAGCATAACTTGGCTATTTTTATTCCGATTTTGATCAAATTTGTTATTTGATCAAAATCGGACTAAATAAAATTGGGAATCAGTATCAAATTCAAGTGTGCCAAATTTGATTACAAGAGGTAAAAAATTATGTGAGATAATCGAGTTTTTCCAAATTACGGGGACGGAAATGCGCGTGGCAAAATCTTTGCATATACAAAATATGGCCATTCATTAAGCAAATATACATACCAAATTTGATGTCTCCGGCTATTATAGTCTTTAAGAAAATAGGTTTTGTTTCAATTTCTGCGCGCTTACTAAAGGATTAATCTTACTAAATTTGATCTCTTTAGCTATCATAGTCTTTAAGAAAATCAAATTTGTTTAAATTTTGTGGGCGGAGGGGGGCGTCGCAAAAATTTGAAATAAACTTGACCACCGTAGATAATACACTCGTCTACGTGGTGACTCTAGCTCTTATAGTCTCTGAGATCTACGTGTTCATGCGGACAGACGTACAGACGGACGGACATGGCTAGATCGACTCGGGTGTTGATCCTGATCAAGAATATATATACTTTATGAGGTCGGAAAAGCTTCCTTCTGTCTGTTACATACATTTTGGCGACTTTAATATACCATTTCACCATATGGGTGTATGGTATAATTAGATATTTCGAAAGCCTCGTGATTTCTGACGGACTACTATATATTGTAGTAATTCCATCAGGCCGATTCCGATAATTGTGTTGCGGGAAAATACTAAAAGCTTAAATATATTTTAAGGAATTCATAAAAGTTAATGGAATAAAGATTAGCCACTGGCTGTAGAGTTTGTAGCATATAGAAATAATAAAATTAATAGACATTGTGAAAGTTGATCATAGGCAAAACAACAAAAACAAGTTATTTTAAATCGGGACCTAGAACAACTTAGACCCAGAAATACCCAAAAAAAAAAAAAAAAAAAAATACGCTGCAAGGAGACGGAACACTTATCTTATGCCGATGTCAACGCTGAGCAGAGCCAGAACACAACTTGGGTTAAATCCAGAACGATGAGGGACGAAACACATATTTTTCTTTCTTCACGTCCTTGCTTTCATACGCCACTTGCTTTTCATTTATCACAAATCCTTTATCTATCCACTCAACGACATCATCTTCCACATCTTGGTGCCGTTTGCGACTTCGTCAAAACCAAATGTCGAGACTCGAGGCACTGGTCGCAGGTCCCAGGCTACGTCCATCTATCTCCCCCACCCGCCCACATGTGCATCGAAGCAGATAACAAAGATCCTTCAACGGATTGACAACTGGAGGCGAGCGAGCGAGTAACTTTGTAATTTCTCATACTGCTGACTCGAGACAACCACCATCAGGCCCACTTCGTCCTATACATTTGTCCACTTTAGTTTCCTACATTCGTTTGCTGGTTTTAAAATGAGAATAACGCCAAATCTAAGAGATTGGCGACACAAAATAACCGAATTACATATTTCTTTTGTGCTTTGAAAACTGGTAATCATTTAGGAACATAAAAATATTAATAACAAATTATATCAAAAATTCAATATTTTTACTCAATATTAAACTCTGAAGTAGAGAGTAGTGTTAAGTAATTGTCTAGAGTAGTGTTAAGTCGTTGTCACAGTTTTCTTATTGGTATTGATAACCTCACAGTCTTAGTAAATGTGTGTGTCCATGCTGACGTCCTTTGTGTTGAAAAGGTCCTTCATTAGAAATATTTTCAACTTGTCATCTTTTTCGTCATCAACTCAATCTCAAGTCAAACCGAACGGCTGTTGCCTTTGCCAGACTGGTTGCCTGTCGCTTTACATCTCGTCAGACCGTCTGGACCTTTCCACATCCCCTCCTTTGCAAGTAAGGGGAACTTGTCCAATATTGTCCTTTTTCCTTATGATTTTCATTTGTCCATCTTTTGCTTGTATTTCGTCAGCATATCCACTCCCCCACTCGACCCACGCCCCATTCAACACTGCATTTCTGGCCTTTTGGCTTGTAACTTTCCTTCTGCTCACAACTTTTACAAACATATTTTGCCTTCTCCAGTTCTCTATCTTTCTTTCGGTCTCTCTCTCTTTCTCTCTTTGTATCTACTAGTTGTGTCCTGTTAGGCGGCCAACGCGTTTCTCAGCACACACTTGGTGGCTCTAGCTATAATAGTCTCCGCGATCCACCTGTTCATGTGGATAGACGGACATGGCTAGATCTACTCGGCTGTTGATCTTGATCAAGTATATATACATATACTTTATGGAATCGGAAAAGCTTCATACTGCCTGTTACATACATTTTTGCAACTATAATATTCCATTTCGCCCTATGGGTGCATGGTATAAAAAGAATGAGTGGTCGTAAGAGTTTTTATATCCTCATTACCTATGTACATTTATAATTTGAGACACCAAAGCGAACGTACATACATACAAACATGAGAATTCATAGATGAGCTGCCAAACAATCGGAATCGGCCGGATGATGGTACTTGGTCTGAACTGATTAAATTAAATGTCTAATAATAGATTTGGGGTTTCGTTACGTACATATGTATATCACAATAAAATAATTTAAAAGAAACCCAACCAAACCCATTCCAATTCGTATTATTTTACAAATAGACACATTTTTTCAAAGAACTCTTTTTGTTGTTCTGCTAAAACATGAGGACATCATTTTATTGCGTTTATTGAATATGCTTGACATTTTGTCCAGTGTTGGGCATTAACTGTACTGTTACTTTTATATTACGTGTCAGTGTCAACAGCATCATCCCGTCATTGAGGGTAAGAACTGGTGAAAGAAGTGACGAACGACCGGCATCAGTAGTGCAAACGATGAAGAAGACGAAGACGGCGACGGCGAGTGCTTCATTCAAACTTTCAGTCATTCCATCAGAATGGAATTGACCAGGCAAGCAAAAGCCATCGTTCCATAACCCAACCCACCGTGCCTCAAAATCAGAAAACCCACCTCCTGGCTGTCTGATGTTAAACCCGAGGAGGACAACAACGATAGCGATGGCAATGACGAGGACGAGAACGAGAACCACTACAACAACATAACTAAATACACTTCAAAAGAATAAGTTGACAGCTGACGATGACTTGTCAGAGACAGGTTTCTATCCTTTTATATACCCACACCCACACACACATACACATAATGTGTCCTTTCCCTTTGCTCCACTGCTTCCCACAACCATACATATAAACAGAGAGAAAGCCTGGAACAACGCATGTCCATCAGTTGACGGACATCGGACTATGAACTTTCCTTACCCTGCCCTCTCTGTTGGTCATCGCGTTGTGTTACCTTAGGGATAATGATTTTTCAGTCGAGTGAAAATAATTTTTAAAATAAACAGACAACTTCAACTCTTTGTCGTTGTTATTTCCATCGTCTCCTGTTTTACACCCTTTGGTCCAACAGTTGCATAAATTTTCAACAGGACGCGACTGGCGCCGCCGTTGACTTCGTCTTCACTACAATCGAAAAATGGGGAAGAAAATGCGGGTCCCATAAAATTTTGTGAGTTGCTTGTTTCTCAGCGGGTTGGAGATGTGCTACGGACAAGTCGACCAAATAATTGCAGCTCTTACAAAAGAATTGGGATGTATAAAGTACTCAAAGCTGGACAAGTAGGTATTCGTCTCAGAATGATTAGAGCGGTACAAGTAGAATTTTAACTTAGCAATTTTAATGCGTGCCACGTATTTTAACCAAATGGGGGCGTAACTGTGCAATTGGTTTAATTCAATCAATCCTAGTCCGATTCATTAGCTAATCAATTAACGTTCGTATGTATGTATGTATATATGTTTGTAGGGTTGCATCTGATGCTTTTCACAAATATGTAACCGTTTTTCAATTATTCAACTCGAATTCGTCCTTGGCTATAATTCAATATGCCAATTGAAAATCCGTTTGCAACTCAAGTTCATTGTTAAAGAACATTGTGTGGTAAGGGTAAAAGAAACGAACGTCAATCTGTCCAACTCACTCACTCATTTGCCAGACAGGATGTCAGTCCGTCACTCACTCACTCACTCAATCCGTTCCATTCCATTCCACGTTCCAATCGAGAACCTGAGGTCGGTTCCGTTTTAGTTTCAGTTTTGGACGAGTCGCTGTCAATTTAAAATAGAAAATTTATAGAGCAGACAAAATGATGGACAGCCATCGGTAGTTACTCCAAGAGCAATGTCTGTGCATGTGTATAGTGTCCTGACTGAGGTTGAGTGGGATTGGGTGGTCTGGCAAATTGATGGACAGATTGATGGGCAGATGAGATTAAATAACTTGTAGAATTATATGTATGTATATTGTACATACATAGATATACATATCTGTACATGTGTATGTATGTACATATGTATGTACAAAGGTAAATAGATGCGTATATTAGTTCGTACTCAAAATCTACACCAATACGGCTTTTAAAGATAGACAGACGGATAAACAGTAATAGCAAGAAAGAGAGACCTGGAGAGAATAAATAAAGAGCGCTCACGAGAGAGAGAGAAATAGTAATAGCGAAAGTTAGAATGAAAATATAGAGAAACAGACATCTCTGTAAAAAGGCAATACAAAAGTTTTTGGGTTGACGATTTGTCAGAACGAACTTAGTTTTTGACTTGTTCCTTTGTTCGCTTGTTTCGTCAATCAAAATTACGTGACGTTTCACATTCTGCGTCCTTCAATGCCCGCCATAAATGCCAATGCGACAATGAATGAAGAAAACACTTCGAAGGCACAATTGGGAGGTGTACGTGCCTACATGGCAACGAACATTTCAGAATTGTTTAAGTGAAGTAAAGTTTTACCATGGCCAAGAAATTAGGCATAGGCAGTAGTAACCACTAGGTAAGCACCTTTTTGGTGAAATGATATATTAAAGTCGACAAAATTTATGTAACAGGCAGAAGGAAACTTTCCCGACCCCATAAAGTATATATATTCTTCATCAGCATCAACGTCCGTACGTCCGTCCGTATAAACGCGTAGATCTGGGAGACTATAATAGATAGAGCCACCAGATTTGGTATGTAGGCTCATGTAGTATGTTAAGTGCTGGAGTTTATTTCTGCCCCCGCAATTAAAAAAAAAAAAACGTTTATCTCAAAAATTATTCTAGCTAGCACATTTGTGTATTTACTTAGTAAATGCACACACTTTGTAAAAAGACAAACTGTGCAGTATATACAAGTCTAAATGCAAGCAACCCTGTAGCTAGGAGGAGTCGCGTTGATCCAGACGGACGAACGGGCGGACAGGGCTTTATGAACTCGTCACGTCGTGATGATCAGAATATACATATGCATTATATGGTCGGAGACGCCTCTATGCGTTGCGCACCAACCAAAATTAATATACCCTTATTGCAAGGGTATACAAATTACTTAAAAATTGCCGCCTATTCGACTTAGAAAATTAAAGGCAAAGCCGGCGCATTTTTATCACTGCTTACAAAACTCAAGAAAAAGCAGGATAATTTTCATGAATGATTACAATATTGACAATAAACTGCCTGGGATTTTTTATGAAAATCCCACAAACACTACATAGGTTTCGAAGTCTCTCAAAATTAGATATTAGGTAAAATATTTTATATTAACGCTTTTTATTTGTAGAAGCGCCACTGAGTATCCGTATGAGATACATGGTACTTTTATACCATGCCACCAAATTTGGTATGTACAATAGACTCGTGTAGTATGTGAAGTGATCGAGATTATTTCAAATTTTTGCCACGCTTATTTCCGCACCCGAAAATTAGTTAAAACCGAAAACCAACAAAGTGAAAGTCACCAAATTTGGTATGTACACTTGCTTAGTACATATGTGCGCAGATTATAATTATTTAAATATTTTGTCAGTTGTTCGGTGGCGGCGCTATGAGTGAGCGAAATAGCGAGGCAAGCTTGCTAAGCAGCATGTAAAGAGAATTTGAAATATAAAACATACGTTTATTATGCGAATTTAAAACAGATATTCTTTTTGGTGCATAGTTTACCGAAGTCAGCGAGACGACATGCTTACGTCATTGATTTATAATTTGTAATCGCAAAGCAGTTCTTGTTAGTTTTTACTGATTTACATGTTAATCAAAATTGCTGCTTCGATCTCCCACTATTAAAAGAGTCTCAGCGGAAGTAGTCTCATATGAACATACAATCTAATGCCAATTCACTTTTATGAGTTTCATTGGCCATTTGCCCGATGATATACATATGTAGATATGTCACTGACAATGTGAAAAATATGAAAAGTAAACCTAAAGCTCTGCCTATGAGGTTTTTAAGGTGGTGGCCACAAAACAAATCAAGCAATAAATTTCGCTGACAAAAAACAAGCGAACCAGAAATGAATCCCGCTAAGTACGCGAGAATTTAGACTAAGTGCCATGCATGTGAACATGAATTTGACGGAGGTGGCGTTGGTCTTGGTCTTTGGATGTGGGCAAGAAAAGTCGCATCACTTGCTCGGGGCAGGCTGTGTGTGTTTATATATCACTCACATGTATGTCAGATGACAAACAACTGACAAGTGACAAGATTCAGCATTGTCGTTGGTCCATTCATATGCTGGGAAGCTGGCACAGTGGGACGATCTGAATGAAATGTATGTAAATACTATTATTAAGTTAATGTTTATTTTATATTGTAAGTGGTTATACAAAGGGATTAATAAAAAAATTTAGTGATGTAAGTAAACATGTTAAAATCATATTAGAGCAAGAGCAGACCTCATCATAAGATTATGGCCTTAAAAAATTTCATGCATAGGTTAAAGTATTTATGTACTTATACAAATTAATCTGTCTTGCTCCACTGTGAGTGCTAACATTGTGCTCGAATGCTTTTCCCCTGTCTTATTTTGTTTTGGCACCGAATTATGATGATTATGATGATGAACGCGTGGTTGTCCGTTATGCTCGGTCGCCTCTTTCGATTTGCTCCCTGCATACCTACCCAATCCTGCCCCACTGCCTCTCAGCACCGCTACGATGGCGACAACTAAGAAATGTAGCAATTCTGTGGAATTTCTTTCGCAGCCAATTTCATGTACCCGCGCAATTGTCTGTGTCTCTGTGCATTCACTAAATCCGACTGCCATCTCCACGTTGTTGTGAGCGTCTTAGGCGTCATCGTCCGCCGGGGGCATGTAAATCACTTTATATGCGAGCTATCTGAGTGTCAGAAATTAAGAAGCCCAATTAGATGTTGCCACCTGTCAGCAGTTCGTCATTTCCATCCAAGAATATGACATTCATTCATACGGCAGAGTGCCGAAGTAGACGAAACGCATCAGTGGACCAGTTGTTGGCAAGAAATTTCTGTCAGTGTATGTTGTGGCTATAAAACTCGGGGTCGACGTTTGTTATACCCTTGCAAAAAGGATATATTAATTTTGGTCAGAAGTGTGCAACGCATAGAACGAAGCATCTCAGACCATATAAAGTATATATATTCTTGATCAGCACGACGAGACGAGTTCAAATAGCCATGTCCGTCCGTCCGTCCGTCCGTCCGTCTGGATCAACGCGAACTCCTCCGAGACCGTAAGAGCTACAGATCTGAAATTTTGCACGTAGGCTTGTATATACTGCAGGCGTTGTATATTTAGAATTCAGCCGAATCGGACCACTATATCATATAGCTCCCATACAAACGTCAAAGTCACGAACAGTGACTTTTCTCAATAACTTCAATAATTTTATAGCTATTGTCATAAAAGTTGGTATTGGTCAGTTTTGTGTTCTTTTTAATAATTGTGCCAAATGATGATCAAGATCGGGTGACTATATCATATAGCTCCCATACAAACTGCAAAGTCACGAACAGTGACTTTCTCAATAACTTCATTAATTTTATAGCTATTGTCGTGATAGAAGTTAGTTTATTGTAGCTATAAACGACTGTGCCAAATTTGGTCACGATCAGGTGACTATATCATATAGCTCCCATAGGAACGATCGGTCGAAAACAGTGACTTTTGTCAAAAAGTTCGTTATATCCTATGCTAAGATTGAAGGCCGTTCTTTCGCAAACATTAGACCTTTTGGATAAAACGTTTTTACACTTTGATATCTATGGGTAAGGAAAGAATTACCAAAACAGTTGCAAGGGTATACAAACATCGACGGATGGATGGATTTTATGGATGGTTTTATCGGTTATTGACGCAACAATACGCAATTCCAAGTGTTTTGGACAAAAAGAAAAACTTGTGATGTATTCCTTAACGTCATGTAAATAATTATAACCGAGTGAAAAGAATTGTTGCTATTCCAATTAGTTGTGTAGTTAAATTGCAGAGGGTATTATAAAATTGGTCAGATACAAACATCTGAAGCACAGAAGCAGACATTTCCGACCCCATAAAGTATTGATATTCTTGATCAGCATGATAAGCTGAATCGATATAGCCATGTACGTCTGTCCACCCGCCCGTCCGACCGTCGGTGCCTATGCGTTTTACTCACAATCAGCCATCTTAAGAGCTATCGGGATGAAATTTTTTTTGAGGCTTATATTACCCGGGTAAGATAAAGTATGAAAATCATCGGGATCGGACTATTATATCATATAGCTCTAGAACAAACATTCTTGCAAAAATTGCAGTATCCCGATGAAATTTACCAATATGGTAGTATAGAATATAAAATCTCAGATCCCAAAATTTGAACTTGATTGGATAATAGAACACAAGTTACAGTTAATACAAATCGGTTCAAGCGCTGCCTACTACATCATCATCAAACCAACAGAGCTCATGCATACACACACAGATGCAACGTTACATGAACTGCATGTGTATGCGTGCCGTTCGGGAACGATGGAAGAAGAAGAAAAAATTGTAGTAAAAAGAGAAATAATTTAAATGTTTTGTTTGTGTGTTGATGAATTGAGTTGCAGAGAAAGAAATTTTGAAATGTAAAAAAATTATTGCCAAGGACTGCAAGGGTATATAAAGCTTACATATATACCCTTAGTTTCTTTTGATATTTACACCCTTGCAAAGAGTGTATATTAATTTTGGTCAGAAGTGTGCAACGCATAGAACGAAGCATCTCAGACTATATAAAGTATATATATTCTTGATCAGCACGACGAGACGAGTTCAAATAGCCATGTCCGTCCGTCCGTCCGTCCGTCCGTCTGGATCAACGCGAACTCCTCCGAGACCGTAAGAGCTACAGAGCACGTAGGCTTGTATATACTGCAGGCGTTGTATATCTCGGATTCAGCCGGATCGGACCACTATATCATATAGCTCCCATACAAACGTCAAAGTCACGAAACAGTGACTTTCTCAATAACTTCATTAATTTTATAGCTATTGTCATAAAAGTTGGTATTTGTCAGTTTTGTGTTCTTATTAATAATTGTGTAAAATTTGATTAAGATCGGGTGACTATATCATATAGCTTCCATACAAACGTCAAAGTCACGAACAGTGACTTTCTCAATAACTTCATTAATTTTATAGCTATTGTCATAAAAGTTGGTATTTGTCAGTTTTGTGTTCTTATTAATAATTGTGCAAAATTTGATCGGGTGACTATATCATATAGCTCCCATACAAACGTCAAAGTCACGAACAGTGACTTTCTCAATAACTTCATCAATTTTATAGCTATTGTCGTGAAATTTAATATAAGTTAGTTTATTGTAGCTATAAACGACTATGCCAAATTTGGTCAAGATCGGGTGATTATATCGTAGACCTCCCATAGGAACGATCGGTTGGAAACAGTGATTTTTGTCAAAAAGTTCGTTATATCCTATGCTAAGATTGAAGGCCGTTCTTTTGGGATAAAACGTTTTTACACTTTGATATCTATGGGTAAGGAAAGAATTACCAAAACAGTTGCAAGGGTATACAAACTTCGACGCGGTCGAAGTTAACCCCGGCCCTCTGGTTTAGTCATATAATAGGTCACTGAATAGGTGCAAAAAATTGTTAGTGCCTGGAACGTGCGATGGACTAGTTTTGAATAGGAATGCATGATATTTTCGACTGTCTGTTGTGGATACTGTGGTCTTCGTCCCTTTTACGTGGGTTTGTATGGATGGACTAAATTTTTAGCAGATTTTAATTAAAAATTAATCATTCGACCAGAAATGCAACTCACTCTTTTCGTAGTTTAAGGAAGAAGTAGTTTAATATAAACGAACTTGGCCAAAAGACAAAAATGTACAACCCAAAAAAAGAGTTTCAATTTGCCCCAAACCAAATGCTGGGCCTAAATTGAATTTTAATGGTATGAAGTTTATCTTTCTAGATCTGCAACTTTTTTAATGGATTTGTAATATTTAAGATTTTAGAAAAATGTGGTTAATATTGGCCCAGCCAATATACGGTTTTTTACGCTTGCAACAAGGGTAAATTAATTCTTCGGAAGTGTGCAAGCATGTCCGTCCTTCTTTTAACCTACCGAAAGTGAAGCAGCAATATTTGTTAGTGATTAAAAATATTTTTCGACTCCTTTTAAAGATGTGTTGTAATTTTGCATCAATTGATCGTTCGCACTTAATATCCGCACCTCTTCGTTTAAAATAATGAAAGCGGATTAATGATAGAATCATCGTTCAAACCGATTAACCGCCACTCTATTTTCTCATTTGTATGTAGTAAGAAATATTTTAGGGCGTCTGCTTTCTTACAAAATATGTTTATGTGGGAATGGATTAATAAATGTTACTCATTTTGTTTATTTATTATGTAGTGCATAATAAGTTTTTGAATTATATTCGTATGTAAATACAAATTTCTGAGCGAAGCATCTAGCAACAAAGAAGTTGAGAAATAATGGCAAACGAAAGAGGTGACATGATTGGGATGCAAAATATATTCCCAGGGACAATGTACGCCAGAACCCACACTCACCGAGAATGTTGGCAAGGCATATCATTGTAAACAACCGCCAAGATGCTGATGGTCGCGACAGGGATACGACACATGGCTGGTGACAATCTAGGAGCAGGGCTCAAACTGATAAGCCAGATGATGAGCCGTATTATGTTGCCTTGCTCTGGAGAGGAGCAGAGCGTGCCATAAATGTCGCATGCGACATTACTGATAGTTGTGATTATATTCCTATGCCAGTTTGTAAAATAAGTCCCGCATGACGGCCCCTGAACAAGCAGGAAAATTTGCATTCGCACGAAAATGTCATCAAGAATGCATCATTAGCGTCTGGGAATTGGCCAAACAAGTCTA
Source organism: Drosophila equinoxialis (assembly GCA_018150345.1). Lineage (NCBI taxonomy): Eukaryota > Metazoa > Arthropoda > Insecta > Diptera > Drosophilidae > Drosophila > Drosophila equinoxialis. The sequence continues at coordinate 556,681 of JAECWI010000656.1, forward strand.
TTTGTCGCCTTCCACAGACACGAAACTAGTTGCGATATGCAAAAGAGATGCACCCAATGCACCTCCCACTCTTAAATGTAGGGCCTATAGATCTGGCTTGGAAAACGGCACGTTTAAGTTGTTACGTGCCAGGTAACACTTGTTGCCAGCATGTGGTTTTGATCTCTGGCGGTTGTGAGCAAGTCAAATGCAAATTCTATTTGGGGTATTGTTGAAACCCAGCTTAATATCCAGCGTCATGTGGATTGGCGCAAAAGATGCCTATAGGGGAGACTAGGTCACAGTTGTTATGTCGAATAAAGTTCTAAACCTGAAAGAACTGATAATTTTAATAAAATACTTCACAATGAGCAATTGACTGGGAGCGAAATTTTTATTTTATATTTTCCGATTTGTTAACATTAATTCAACCTGGCAAAAAAAAAACAATTTTTAAATGAGAATTATAATCAAAATGCATATAACCTCATTTATATACTGATACAAGCGTGTCCATGTTCACGCAAACCTGGCAGTGATCCATCGCTAAAGTCTCCTCCTAAACGAACTCCAACAATCGTGTTGGATACAACTGCGAACCGTTGGACGACACTCATGGCTCATGAGGCCATAACTTGCGTGAAACATGTTAATAATTTACAATTTGGTATTCATAAATAAAATGTCATCCTGGCTACTCCAAGACACGGACACCACAGTCTCACAGTCTCTCTGGGTAATAAGCGAATGTTGATTGAGGTTATATTTCATGGCAAATGGTTGCCGTTGCTTGGAAAAGTCCCGGTCGGAGACGAAGCCGAGTCGAAGACCGCGGTACAAGCGAAATCTCATATTAAAGTCAAGTCTGCAGTTGGTTTGACGTTTGACACAGCAATCCCAGGAGAAGAGAGAAAGAAAAAGACACAACAAGAATGGCATCGGTGCCGGCTAAGTCCGCCAATTTCATCAATGCTGTTGCGCCTAGGTCTTAGAAGGGTCAGGGGGGGTCCAGGGTGTCCAGACTCCCACCCCCCGAAATTTTAGACTTCAAACTCCATTCAGGACTCGGTGTTTCGGACTAAATTGTGCAACTAACACGTTGGTACAGTTTAGTATGGATAGTAAATAGATCAAGTATCGATTTTGTACTATCCCTAACTCAAAAATTTTATGGCATCGAACCACCCTCCCCTCCAAGATCTGTCGCTGACAATGGCTACCGATCATGTTTCCTGAGCTTGGACTATCTTGCTAGATTCTTTAAGTATAAAGGTCTGGCGCAAGTTTACCATCAAATGTATGTGGAATATATTATCTATTTAAAGGCAATGATGGTGTGGGACTGGCATTGCGTTCGAAGTCAACAAGAGTCCAACACCATCAGTTTTCAATCACAGCGTAAATTGCCATTCCATTCTGTCACTCTTCACCCGCAGATGCACTTCGTGGCAGCTGCCTCAGACTATCCAAATATGCATCGCACTTGTTGCTCCTCAAAATCACTTCGCAACTTTTGTATCTACTCACGATGATGGCTTGGCCCCCAAAGTGGTGTCAGCACTTCTCCTGACTGATGAGTTACTCATCCGGAAATGTTTTTTCACTTCACTTGAGTCGCGAGTCGCAAGTCCAAACGCAAAGTCGCAACAAAGCGTCATTGTCACCAGTTGATAAATTGGAATGTAAAATTATAAAAGTCTCTTCTGACAGATGAGTTCCACAATAAGGTCAATAGACAACATTCCTTTTGGGTTAGTTAAAATCTAAAATAATTTAGATTACAACCAGAGGGCCGGAGCTAACTTCGACCGCGTCATAGTTTATATACCCTTGCAAGTTTTTTAGTAACTCTTTTATCTAAACTAAATGTTTTATCTAAAAAAGGGTAATGTTTGCGAAAGAACGGGCTTCAATCTTATACCAATCTTATTTCTTTTTCTGCAAGGGTATGAAATAATAATAAAATATTTGCCATATGTAGGTACACTTTATATTTAATGTAATATTGGATGATTTAACATTCACTGTAACTGAAGGGTGAGAAGGATTGATTTGTTGCTAATGCAATATAAAACAAGATTTGAATTTGCTAGTACTAGGTATATAATAGGTATACTAAGACTCACAGTCGGATTATTCGCATTACCCCAGCGAAATGTTACCAATCGTATGCATTTCAATAAAGTACCGAAAAATTGTTTTCAGTTAAAGAAATGACCAACAGATCCAACACATCCCCTTGACATTTTAATACCAGGCAATAATAAGGTGAATTGGTATATTGAAGTTGCAAAAAGTATATAACATGCAGAGAGAAGCGTTTCCAAGCCCACAAAGCATATACATATACATATACAGCTAAGTCAATCTAGTCATGTCCGTGCGACCGCCCAGCGTCCCGTCTGTCTATATATAGAACATATACGAACAACTATAATGGTACTTGTAGGGCCACCATGTTCGGTACGGTAAGTATGTGCGGAGATTTTGGTTGATTAACATTTTTGGTACGACCCCTTTTGCCACCTTGATTCGATAAAAACCAATTGTCTGCTGCATTTTTTTAACTAATGAAAATAAATTTGACACTCTAATATTTGCAATGCAAATTTCATATACATACATGCAGTTGATCTAGTATAGTTAAAACAAGTGTTTCACTTGGTGCATGGTATACCAAGGTCGGAAAGAGGATTTACTTGCTTCATTTTAAACATCGCCAATTTATCTTTCCCATATTTTGCAGATAAACAGGAAAAGGCGGAGGACTGCGAACAAATCATGAGACTGACTGCATACATCACACAACACATTTGACTATTTGGGGATGTCACCACATCAAGTATGTATTCGATATGTAGATACATACACACATACCACTCCCATGCCAAACCTTCTTTGTACCCACACGTATCATCCGCATTGTCAATGCCGGCCGAAGGATTCAGTGCGCTGTAGGAAGTTTTACAGTCAAGTAAACGTAACCAACGCTGCTTTGATGACTATTGAATTATACCAAAGAGAAAGCGTACACTGGAAGACCGTCGGGTTTGTGTTGTGCTTGCTGGGGTCAACACCAATTGTGAGCATTATTTCATATCACGACTAGATGTCTTCAACGTAAATGTTTGCCATTCTCATAAAAAAGCAAGCCTACAAAAGCGATGAACGGAAATACTTCTTAACAATTTCTGAATTTGTTACATACATATGTGTGAGTATACGTACATATGTATATGAATATGTACATATATACCGATGTACACATACTTTTGTACATACACACGTAGAACACATATTTATGTACATACATACATATATATGTTTTGTGCTTTCAGTCAAGTTTAGTTTTCGTATTATTCCTGCGACAGGTAGCTGTGCCTTCCACTTATTATTCATTATTATTTATTAGATATTTGTGAAAACCGATACATTAAGTTTTTTTTTTGCATGTATTAAAAATTTATTTATTAATTTACAGAATTCATACCTGACTTATTTAACAAGGATTCGGCCCCAATCTATTAATTGCAAATTCTATGTTTCAATTTTCTTTTTAATTTTTTGCTTAATGAGGGCAAAGAGTCAGAGCATTGGTACGGGAAAGACGAAAGTGAATCGGCAGCAAATATGCCACCCATCGAGTAAAGTCTTCCCGTCCAAGTTGGAGCCAGCAGGGAACTCAGTTCTCCCCCCGACACGAAGTTGATTACACTGATGGCGTTGCCGTGTAGCTGTCAGCAACGCTGCTGATGATGACGATGATGAGAGCACGAGGATGCCGCTGTTGCCTTCTAGATGCTGATACTGGACGGGATGCTGATGTTGCTGCCGTATCTGTTTGTTGTCAAAGTCTGAGCCCTGGCCCTGGCCAGAGGTTGAGTTGAAGTTGCATTTGCTCACACGATTTGGTCTCGGCTTCTGGCCCCAGTCGCGGTGTGTAATAAATCTGTCAGTAGGTGATTTTTATGGCCCCGCTCGACACTCTACTCCTGCCCGTTGCTTGCTGCTGCTTTTATAATCAAATAATAAATGCGCTCCAAGCTGAGCCAGTTACTGTACCCAACTTAAGACGGTCTCACAAGACGGGTCTCTGAACTGCCTTTGAGCTGCCTTGGCGTTGGCGTTGCTTTTGGATTTATTGTTGTTGGATTTATTGTTGTTAACTGAGTAGCTGTGAATTGGTGAACATATACTTTAGAAAGTATTTAGGGGAAAGCTTTAATACAAAGATAAACTTACTTAAAAAAATATCAAAAAGTTACCTTAGGCTATGCCGAAGTATATATACCCTTGCAGCCTTTGCCCATAATGTTTTTACATGTTTCATAATATTTTTGCCTTCAAACAGCCACTCTGTTCCTTTCGCAACCTATTTATATATATATATCAGTGATCTGCACACATACACATACAATTTATGCGTTGCGTCTGTATGTCTATGTGCTCTGCTGAGCAAAGCCGATTATACCGACTATTAATTTATACTTTTTCTCACCCAGGTCATAATTAGTTTACTTTTACTAAGTTTCCTGCCAATAGCATTCAAAATGGAGGCGTGAAGTTGATTTGCGCCCACGGACGCACGACTTAGCTATTCTCGCTGATCAAGAATACATATATGTATGTATGTACTTTATGACATACCTGGGGTGACACCTCCCCCAAGTTTTTAGAGTCGGCAATTTGTTTAAAACTAATCGGCTAATCAACAACTTTTGATTCACAAAATCGAAAAATATATTTTTATACCCTTGCAAAAAGGGTATATTAATTTTGGTCAGAAGTGTGCAACGCATAGAACGAAGCATCTCAGACTATATAAAGTATATATATTCTTGATCAGCACGACGAGACGAGTTCAAATAGCCATGTCCGTCCGTCCGTCCGTCTGGATCAACGCGAACTCCTCCGAGACCGTAAGAGCTACAGAGCTGAAATTTTGCACGAAGGCTTGTATATACTGCAGGCATTGTATATCTCGGATTCAGCCGGATCGGAGCACTATATCATATAGCTCCCATACAAACGTCAAAGTCACGAAACAGTGACTTTCTCAATAACTTCATTAATTTTATAGCTGTTGTCATGAAAGTTGGTATTTGTCAGTTTTATGTTCTTGTTAATGATTGTGCCAAATTCGATCAAGATCGGGTGACTATATCATATAGCTCCCATACAAACGGCAAAGTCACGAGCAGTGACTTTCTCAATAACTTCATTAATTTTATAGCTATTGTCATAAAAGTTGGTATTTGTCAGTTTTATGTTCTTATTAATGGTTGTGCCAAATTCGATCAAGATCGGGTGACTATATCATATAGCTCCCATACAAACGGCAAAGTCACGAACAGTGACTTTCTCAATAACTTCATTAATTTTATAGCTATTGTCATAAAAGTTGGTATTTGTCAGTTTTATGTTCTTATTAATGGTTGTGCCAAATTCGATCAAGATCGGGTGACTATATCATATAGCTCCCATACAAACGGCAAAGTCACGAACAGTGACTTTCTCAATAACTTCATTAATTTTATAGCTATTGTCATAAAAGTTGGTATTTGTCAGTTTTATGTTCTTACTAATGATTGTGCCAAATTTGATCAAGATCGGGTGACTATATCATATAGCTCCCATAGAAACGATAGGTGGAAAACAGTGACTTTCATCAAAAAGTTCGTTATATCCTATGCTAAGATTGAAGGCCGTTCTTTCGCAAACATTAGTCTTTTTGGATAAAACGTTTTTACACTTTGATGGCTGTGGGTAAGGAAAGAATTACCAAAACATTTGCAAGGGTATACAAACTTCGACGCGGTCGAAGTTAACCCCGGCCCTCTGGTTATTTTATAATTGTCGACATGCATTCGGTAATCAGAATATTGTATGATTGATTAACCCAATTACGTTTATTAATTTATTTGTAGATTCAAAGTTATAGCGTTTTTTAATTTGCATTTGGATACAATTGTATAATAATTAAGTTCTCTTGTAACATTTGAATTTGATTTGAAATATCGGCGCATACAGTGTCTGCGCATGTTCATATCGATAATTCGTGAGATATCGAATTTTCGACATTCGATAATAATCGTTACGATCAGTACTATTGGTACTATACAATACTAAACCAAAATGTTTACGAGTAAACAATTAAAACAAAATGTTCCGGAACTTGCTCACGATATTCTAATCCAATTATCCAAGAATTGTTTAAATTGACAGTTCAAAACGTTATGCTTATTTGTAGGTTCAAGGGAAATGTCTAAGCCGTCACGAAAAAGAATTAAATTGGAATGTGAAGAATGTGGGAGTCAATTTGACGATGATTATAAAACTAGACACGAAGCATCAAAACATCATGGTAAACGTGTTCAAGTCAAACATGTTGGAGCTCCGTTGAATTCATTTGAAGCATCAAAAAGTTTTATCAAAACATCCGACAGCAGAAGAAAATGTCGCTGTGTCACCTACACAAGAGTTATCCAAAACCTGCCAACCCCCAGCAACTGTTTCAAGTTCAGTTTTTCGTCCACAACTGAGTGAAATTGAACAACCTTTTCCACAAGCAACTTCGTCCTCATAACTAGCACCATCTCCTTTACAGTCATCGGAACCATCGCCATTGGAACCATCATCGGAACCACAATTTCCAGCGCTACCTCAACTCGAAGCAGGTTTATTATCGCTTACAAAAGAAGCTAAGGCTGATTTTACTTGGATAGATTTTTCTAGAAAAGTTGAGGAATTTCTGACGAATTTCGAACGACTGAATCAGGTTCTAGGTACAATGAAAAACGAGGCAATACCAAATTTGACAGTATTTTTCGTCGACGTGATTGTTTGACGAATATTCACGAAGAAAGTGAAAATTTATTGAAAATAGCAAAAGAAGAAGAAAATAAATTTACTATCGATAAAACTCACGAACACGTTGGTAATGAAGTGCTGTTGGACCATGACCCTGGGAAAAGACGGAAAAAAAACAAAGCAGCGTCGATTCAACCCAGCATGGTACTCTGAATGGTCCTCATAAAGATGCCGCATTTTGCTTCTGTTGCGCTTTATTCCCGGAAGGAATCGGAAGATCTCAGGCCAGCATAGAATGGGTGTCTGTAGGTGTCCGGCAATGGCATAAAATGAAGAGACGAGGTCAAAATAAAAAAGGAAAAATGGTTCAACATTTTACTTCTGAATTTCATCAAGCAGCTTTACGTGATTACTGTAATTTTGTCGTTCAAGGAGCTCACATAGACATTTTACTATAAAAATCTACCAGAGAACAGAAAATTAGAGAAGTGCAAGAAAAAGAGTATCATAAAAAAAGTTTTGCTTGTCTTGATCGATGTTACTAGAACTTTGGGAAGGCAAGGATTGGCTTTTCGTGGTCACGAAGAATCAGAAGAAACCAGTGGTGGAAATTTCAAACAGATTGTGTATTTGATTGCACGACATTGTCCTTTATTGCAAAAGTGGTTAGATGAAACTTCGAAAAGACCGCGTCACGTTACGTACCTCAGTCCGGTCACTCAAAATGAATTCCTCGACCTTTTAGGGTCTAAAACACAAGAAGCCATTGTAAGTGACGTGAACAAAGCAGGTATTTTTCTATCATGGATGACACAACTCCAGAGCTATCACATCAAGATCGACTCGCCATCAACATTCGGTACGTTCGTCAAACAAATGATAGATTAGTTCCCGTTGAAAGGCTTCTGAAAATGGATGTTGTCTTAACAAAAAAAACGGGAGAAGAGTTGTCCAATAAAATTGTAGTTGCACTTCAGTCACTCAATATCTCGACCAAAAACATTGTTTTTCAATCATACGACTTTGCTAATAACATGTCCGGTAAATATATTGGCACACAAAAAAAACTGTCCGAAAAATGTGAAAAAGAAATCCCTTACATTCCATGCCAAGATCATCGGACCAACACATTTGTTGAAACAGCATGCAATACAAGTGTTTTGATTTCAGAGTTTTTCAATGTTTTAGAAGCTTTGTATGTATTTTTCTATGGTAGCACAAAACGTTTCCAAAGTTTAAGTGAAGAATTGAAAAGTATTGAAAATTCATTGCAATTGAAAAATTTGTCGAAAACTCGATGGACTGCTAGAGCTGAGTCAGTCAAAGCCATGTGGATTTCTTTTGAAGGAATTGTGGACGTTTTGAAAAATATGATAAACGATCCAGAATATTTCGATTCTCGTACACGTACGTCCGCTTATGGTTTGCTCAACAAAATTCTGGATTTTCATTTTATCAGCTCGTTATTTTTTTTGCAAAAATGTCATGTTCAAAGTCAAACATTTGACGGAAAATTTGGAGGCAGTAGAATTGAACGTCATTGATGCTTCTTTATTGATTCAAAGTACAAGCGCATCATTTGAACAAATGGACGATGACGACCAGATCAATGATAAATAGCTCGGCTGTATTTGCTGAAAAATTAAGGATTAATCCTCGAGACGATTTTTCGAAACGTCACAGAACGCGTCGTGTACCAAAAAAAGTATGATGCAAATCCAGAAACAGCTCACAGCTGTGCTTCAAGTTTTCAACAATTGCATTCAAGAAAACTTGAAAGACACTTTTTCAACATTTGCGTGTGTCCAGAAAGTTTTCCAAGTTCCAATTGACAGAAAAAATGTCACAATGAATTCAATCGAATCCATTGTGCAATTAGAACCCTTTTATTTTAGCGAGGAACCAGAATGTTTGCTTGCTGAGTTGCAAATTCTTTTCGATTCATGTAAAGAGTGTACGAATTTCAAAGATATTTCGAAAGTTGTGTTTAATGGGATGGGAGATGATCGGTTGAATGCATTGATGCTACTTTATTCTTCAAACGATAAGGTAGACGACATAAACATTCACGAACTCGTAGAAAAATGGTCGTTATTGAAACACCGCAGAGTGAAAATTTAAATAGAATTGATCAACGAATAAAAGGAACTTAGAAATATTTGTCGTCCATTTCTGCGCAATGTTAGTTTTAGTTACACATTCATGTACATACCAAATGCTGTAATTATAATTTTTGCCAAATTATCTTCAAAGAATAAATTCCTTATATACTGACCTTGTTTTATCGAAGTAAATTTATTTCTACCGCAAATCTACAAGCTGTTGGCAAATACACGAGGTAAGTCGGCAATTCAATGAGAATCCCCCCCCCCCAACATTATCAACAACGTCGCTATGCCCCTGCAACCTCTGCAAGGGTATACAAATTAAATGAAGTCATCTCGCCGACTTCGGTATATCATGCACCAAATGAACAAATATTTTAAATTCCGAACACCAAATGTATGAATGTGTATGTATGTCTATTAAATTCTTTTTACATGCCTCATAGCGTATGCTATCTCGCTCACTCTTACAAAAACACGTGCACTCTAGCGCCGCCAAAAGCTTACGGCCATCTTGAAGGACCGCGTAGTAGTGCTGCAAGAAATCGATATTTTAAAGTATCGATATTGTCGATTTTTTGAGGGAAAAAATCGATATTATTGATATATCGTAATTTTTGTATACCCTTACAAAGGGTGGTATAAAAATGGTTAGATGTTTGTAAGTCAGAGAAGGAATTCTTTTCTTTTGTGTTTAGGGATGAAATAGAAACCTTTGCAATCAAACAAAAACAGCAAAAACTCAATTGAGATCAAACGTAAATTATTATTGAAATTCAATTTCATTTTCTTCAAACAAAAATATAACGTAACTAAATATTCAAACTTAAAATGTAATAATAAAATTTAACAAAAACAATTGCCTTCATGGCAGTTTTGAGGAGGAATTTAAAACCCATTGGTTTTTGCTAAGGATCGTTAATTTATTAAAGCCGGATATTTAAGGACGCACGTCGGGAATCGTTTACAAAAATTGAATGTTCATTAATATTACTAAAATCTCTACCTTCCAATACATAAGAGGGTCCTCATATTCGTCCATATTTTGACCCGTGTAATAATGTCGTAGATTTATTGTTGATCGGTCAATTCGTATTTTTCCGATATATCGATATTACCCAAAAAACATCGATATTATCGGAAAGTTCAAGAAAATCGATAATATCGATACGGCTGCGATATTTTTGCATCACTACCGCGTAGGGAAACACGATGATACGTATGTGCGCGTATTAATCACTTGATTAAGTATATATGCCAATATTGATGTCTTTTCAAAAAACACTTTTGTTCAAATTACGCGGACGAAATAGGGGCGTAGCAACAATTTGAAACAAACTCGATTACTGTACATGCTGCACGAGTCTATGTACCGACTCGGCTGTTGATTCTGATCAAGAATACATACTTATGTACATATACTTTATGGGGTCGAAAAAGCTTCGTTCTGCCTGTTTTGCCTGTTTTGGCGGCTTTAATATACCATTTCATCCCATGGTTGCATGGGATGAAAAGCTAACTTTGATAGCCCCAAATTAGTTGTATGTTTCAAAAGTGTACTTTATTTTATAAGATTTTTCAGTGAGATGCTTCTTAGTCCGCTTATTGCAATATTTATCTGCAAGACATTTTTATACCCTTGCAAAAAGCGTATATTAATTTTGGTCAGAAGTGTGCAACGCATAGACCGAAATACTCTTTAAATTCAAAAATAAAACGAGTTTTCTTCATAAAACATAAATAAATTTCTTTTCAATTTTATACCATACACCCGAAGGGCTAAATGGTATATTATACTCGCCGAAATGTATGTACCAGACAGAAGGGAGCATTTCCGATGTATACTTGATCAGGATCAACAGCACGTCTGTCCGTATGAACACGTAAATCTCGAAGGCTATAAGAGCTAGAATCACTAAATTTTGTATTTAGACGACTGTAATAACTACGGTGTTCAAGTTTATTTCAAATTTTTGCCACGCCCTCTTCCGCCCCCGCAAATTAGATAAAACCGACATTAGATAAACGCGATTTTCTCAAAGACTTTACTAGCTATAGAAATCACCCATAGGGTGAAATGGTATATTAAAGTCGCCAAAATGTATGTAACAGGCAGAAGGAAGCTTTTCCGACCCCATAAAGTATATATATTCTTGATCAGTATCAATAGCTGATATAGCCATGTCCGTCTGTCCGTCCGTCCGCCTGTCCGTCTGTCCGTCCGTATGAACGCCTAGATCTCGGAGATAGAGCCACCAAATTTGGAATGTAGGCTTGTGTAGTATGTAGATTGATCAAGTTTATTTCAAATTTTTGCCTCGCCCTTCCCCACCCCCCCCGCGCAAATAAAAAAAACGTTTATCTCAAGAACTATTGCAGCTGGAACACCATATTTGGTACGTATATTTGCATAGTAAATGCGCACATTTTGTATGTATAAAGATTTTAACACGCCCCTTTCCGCCCCCGAAATTTGAAAAACTCGATTATCTCCCGTAATTTTATACCTTGTGCAATCAAATTTGGCACACTTAAATTTGATACTAATACCCAGCAAAACAGCAAAATAGCTGAGTTATGCATATAAACGTTTTTCCATAAGGCCGGAGATATTAAAAAGCAAGTGAACAGAATTTTTTAAAATAGGCAAATGCATTGCAGTTATTAAAAATTTGAAATATTTGTTTTACTGGTGTATGGTATACCAAAGTCGGCGAGACGACTTACTTACTTCATTTAAAATTGAGCCACGTCTATCTCCGTCCCCGAATATTAGAAAAAACTGTTTTTCTCAAAAATTAACAAAACTATTTGTATGGAATGGATGCAGATTAATAATATTTACATTTGCCCATACCCACTTTCGCCTTCATAATCTAGAAAAAAACCGACGCCTGTCGCAATTTTTGGAGCTTAATTTTAGCACACTAATTATTACTATTAATATCTACCAACTTTCTAAATTTTATTAAAGTCGGTCTAGAAATATCGAAGATATACATACGTATAAATGAGTTTTGCTGGGTGGTCCAAAGGGGGGGAATCGGCCTAGGCGGCGCTAGACTGCTCGTTTGGTTCTGGTTTTTTATTTGTTGCGGGCGTGCGGCTCTGGTTTCGGGTTGAACGCGGGAAAAGTTTTGCTTTTCTGACCATGGGTTGGGCGGGCCGGTTTGGAAAATATTCACCCATGACCCCCTTTAGTTGGAACATGTAACAGTATCATGATCTGAAGCTTCAAGGGTATTTAAACTTCAGCATTGCCTAAGTCGTTTAATATGATTGGTTTTATATGGCAGCATGAAGATCCGGGTTCGAATCCCAGGCTAATGTATGGATGTAGTTTTGAGTCTAAACCGAAGGCCGTAGTTGCTAGTGGTTGTAAAATAAGTATATCCTATACTTATAATAATGATAATTGATACCAATGCAAAAATCGTATCCGCATTTTCCAAGCAAAAAAAAATATGTCAGATTTGTATAGGAGTTATAGTGGTCCAAACCGGCTAATTTTCTCAATTATATTTTAAATTGCGTAATAAATACAAGTTTCATCTCAGCATTTCCCAAATTGGGCGTGAAGTGTGTTTACAAGGACGGAAATTTATGTGGTCGTTCCCTTCTTCTTCTTCTATAAAATCCACTGAAAGTGTAACTGGAGAAGTTGTCGATGACATAATAGTTTTCATATTTTAAAATATTTGATTTCGCATTCTCTAATGAACGATAACTGATACGAATCATTATCATCATCCATGCATTCCGTAATTAAAGGATACCAACAGCGGAAGCGAGACGTCGGTGCATCTATATTCATATATTGATAAAGTTGTAAAAGTTGAAAGTTGCGCAAAACAATAAAAATAAATTCTAATGAAGATAGCCGACCAGCATGGCGCAATAAGACCAAACCCTGCTTCGGCGCCATTTGTGCTGGCAATTTTCTCATCTTACCATAAGCACGACCAGATGGGACACGGACATGGTACTGGGCCAAGGAGCCGAGGAAGCAGAGACGGCGAAAAAATGACGATGACTTCTGATGCTGCACTTCCGTAATTTTGTCGAGTAAAAGCGAGAAAAACAATCGAATAAACTGTCGGAACATCAAAATTCAAACGTCAAAACGAGGCAAGAGGACTCGAACCCGAATCCACAACCGGCCCGAACTCAACTCAAGCAAAACTCAAACCAGTCAAGCGTCAAAGTTCCTAATGCACACAACAAATTTCTTACATAAAGACAAGGAGAAAGGACGAAGGCAATGGCAAGGCACATCGATGCAGCTAGCCGCTGACGAGTATAAAGACCGGGCACACAGAAGACGCAGAAATGTCGTGGACAAAATGACGATGTCACGAAAATTGCAGAATATAAAATTCCTAGTTCCGGCCATGACGTCTACCCCAGACCACATAGAAAATAGAAGAGCCTGGCCTCGCTTCGATTTTGTGTCCAAGGACACAAAATACGGAGCAAAATACAGTATAAAAATATAAAATCAAAAAGTAGAAGGAAATGAAAGAGAGGAGCACAGTAAGAAACTTTTCAAAAATTATTGAAATGTCACGTAGCAACTTCTCAAATTGCAAAAATCCTGACGCTGTCGTTCAATGCGCTGTGCGGATTGATAGACCAAGTCGGGTAAGATAAAAAGAAAGAGTGAGTAAAAAAGTCGGAAAGGGCGCGGCTGTAGCTGTTAGTACTGCACTTGTCGCCTGCAGTTGGCGGAAACCGAAGAGTTTTTCAGTCACTGCTCGGCCGCTGACACTAAGACGCCAACGCTCAAGCCAGTCCTAGCGCCCAACTCAAGCAAATCCAATACACAGCCCCAGTAAAAGATGGAATTTCCCCATCCAAACGCCAACCGCAATTCAACGTGCGAGCGACAGTTTGACCCAGGACGTTTTTTTTGGGTGGCGAAACATTATGAGGCAACAAAGTACCAGGGACGAAATGGACCAGTATTCTCCCAACATGTATGGCGCCCATTCCCCATCTACTTTGACTGCAGTCTGTCCCTGATTCCACCATGGACTGCTGTTCTGGCCATTGCCACAACAAAAAGCCGAACTCAGCAACAACAATGTGGAAGGTCAGAGTAGTGGGGTGGAACGGCCAACGACGTTGACGTTGACGTCGACGTCCTCGTCAATCGTCAAATGTCGCCATGGCGCTGTCAAATACAGGAAAAGAAAAGAGAGACAGCAATAGTTGGTAAGAAATAGATGGTGGGTGGACGAATGGATCAAGAACTGGAATGGAAGTCTTGCCATGTTTTCGCAGGCATTAGGCAACCTATCCTTCACCCCGCACTCCTATGATTGCCACCAACTCAGGCATCTCTAGAAATCTGCGAGCAGCGCAGAAAGTTTTCATGACTTTTCTTTTATTGCACATTTCAACAAAACGATTGATGGCTTTCATGACACAAAGGGGGGGATAACGGAGAGTCACAGAGTAAGGGTTATTCGCAAGTTTATCCTTGCTTTAGGGTTATGGGTTCGAGATGCTGGCGATGCTGTAATATGATGGCTCAAGGATTAGTCTGGCTTGGCGTGTTACGCGAATCACTTTTTCTCTTTACTTTTTGGTTAGATATTTTGATTACTGTAATAAATGTCCATATATGTATGTATGTGGAATAATATATGACACATTGCAAATACTTGGTAAATAGAAACTCCTGAATATGTATGTAAAATACTACAACGTCAACACCAACAACTAACAGATCATTGCTAACCGCAATGGTCAGGGTATTTCCATTTCGTTGCAGCTTTCCTTTTGGTTTTGGTCATCTTGCAGAGAAACTTCAGCTTCCTTCTCGCCCTCATTGACGTTCTCATTCCATGGCTTGGACGTGGTACGTCTCCTGATGACAAGAAAGAAGAGTTTTTGACTGATGCGCTATTTGTTGTATATTCGAGTAAGGCTGCTAGAAAACTTTTAGACATCGAGGTTGAGGTTTAAACTTTGCCACTTAAATGAAAGATGGTAGTGAATTTCATTTCAACGCAACTGCATATTGCGGGGCTATGTATATTTCATTAGATATCTCTATATTGATTGATGAAGATTTGAAGTGCTTTACAATAATAAGAGATAAGCGAAATGCTAGTCAGTAGCTGGGAAAAAGATACTTACGAGCAAAAACTGTGTTAATTTGTGACGAAAAGAGATTACATATCGACTGAGATTATTAAAGTTCTAAATTTTTATTAAAACTGACTATTTCTGAGTTAAAATGACAGAAAAAATTGGCAAGGCGTCCACCACATACAAACATTTTTTCATTGCAAGAAATTTTGAAAATTGTAACTGAAACATGCAAAATCTTTTGTAAAAAAGAAAAGAAAACTTAACGACATCCAAGGAGTTTGTGTCGCCAAAATGCAATAAAGACTCGACTTCGTTCATTGTCATAGCTTTGGGACACCCACCCAGTATTAAAGCGACTAACTGACGAACTGGCGTACTGATAGACTGACTGAATACAAAAATGACCAGCAGATCTTGGAATGGTAGTGCAAGCATTGGCATCATGTTATGCAACCAAGAAAGACAGACCAAGCAATAAACGCAAACACAGACACATAACACTCACATGCATATAGCCATCGACATCTACACAGTCGCACATACATACAGAAACGCCAAGGACTGACGCTTCCTGCCATATATACTTAAGGATTAGAAATTTACTGAAATGCTTTTCTTTCTGCTTATACGAGAGCCAGAAGTTGGGACATACTCGTAAAATGCAACGACTGCAAAAGAAAAGTCAATGCGCAGTCGAAGTGAAACTTGTCAGTTGCCGTCAATCAGCGGACAGCAGGACGATGTGGACGGGCTTCTGAACCTGCCACCCAAATAGAATAACATTGGGACAGTGGGATTGCTAGTAAATATATATACATACATACTATATATATATATTTTATATATATATATATATATATATACATATATATAGTGTGTGTGTGAGTGTGGGGATTCCGGAACGGAAAGAGTGCAGCAACTTTTGCTCGTCAGCAACAAAAATTGATGTGCTGGAGATGAAACGCCAAAAAGTTTGCCCTCAGCCAAAATAGGGGGTGGAGAATAGAGAATAAGGCAAGAATGAATACAGAAGCTGAAGCAAAGGCAAAAGATTAAAAAACGGAAAATGTGCATGGCAAAAGAAAGAAAAACATTAAAGACACCAGACAACGAAACGTCCGTCCAAATGCCAAAGACGAAACGAGGTCGTCCCGAAGGATGGCCAAAATATTTTACTGATTGTGTGCAAACTTCGATACAAACTTAGAGAAGCTAACACAGACTTGCGAGTTGGTGGGGATGATGAGACCGACAACATTGACATTTTCTGACAATATTTGGTGATTGCACAAGATGCAAAGTGTCAACTGATGGTGAAAAGAGAAAGAGAGTGTATGGGAGTTCAAAGTTAAGTCCAAGAAAAGAAAGCGAGAGAACTACGAAAATGGAATGAAACAGACGGCTACAGAGACTGTTGATATGAAATGTCGAAATGAGGCAACACAAATTACAATATTTTAGGAAGTCATCAAGTGTTGTGCTTATTATTTTTATTTTGTAACAACAAAAGCATTTATGCATTTATAAGAAATTCTGTATACAAACATATGTATGTATGTACATACATACATACATATGTATATCACAATCTCGCTCACTCTTACAGCCATTTGAGCAAACAGCGCCGCCACCAACAAACGGCCAACTCAGGTGTTATGGACCACCTGGAGAAAAACCTCTATATGCATAACTTGCTTTTTTATTCTGATTTAGATCAAATTTAATTGCATTAGGTAACAAATTACGGGACACATACCCTTTTTTTTTTTAATTGCCGATGGATGTGGCCGATGGAGGCATGGCAAAATATTTACACATACAAAATTTTGCAACTTTAATATACTTTTTTCGGGGTGACGACTTGTTTTGCAATAAGTGATTGTTAATACTTTGAAAAGCTAGCATTTATTGACTTGATTTTTTTTTTATCTTATCAACGTCTGGGTTCAGTTTTATTGTTATCCGACCGGAACTGGAAACCAAATAACGTTAGCTAAATATGAATTGAGATTGACAATTAATGATTAATCCAATTGCTGCTATATATGTATGTAAATATTCAGATGTGTAAATTTGGCACATTCAATAAATGTGACATTTGAAAAACCATGAGACCATCGACGGTCGTCGGACATGTCAAATAAATTAATTTGTGCAACGAGAAATGTCAAAACTAATTACGACATCGCTGGAACGTCGATTTGACCGAGCATAACCGCGAAGGCTGACTTATATGGACATACACAAGTGGGAATGGATGTAGAAAGGTCATCGAGGGCAGACAAAATATATTAATGACGTGTCAGAATTAACATTTCATTATGCGAATTTGTAGTCAAGTTGAAAACGGCTGAATAGTATGTACACATAAGTACGTACAATAGGTACACACATTCGGGCACATGTTTATATGTATGTACATATCTAAATGTCTACATGAATAAAAGAGTATGTACATACATGTGTATGAATTTGAAATGCATCTCTATCAATAGCGACTACCTATCCCTTACTACAACACAGTCAAAGTTTTCATTATTACCCATTAATCTTGTGCTGGCGCCCTTGGAAAAACAGTTCCCAATATGTCGCCTGTCAATCAATCAGCATCCGCTTTCCTGACTCTCTACGACGCCATTCTACTGACCACCAATTCCAATTGATTTCGTCAATTGATTTTAACACCCGTCAGACATCAACGTCAGTGGCAAAGGCAAAAGAGAAAATAAAAACAAAATGGCGTCCCTACAGACTGCATGTGTGTCTGTGTGTGTTTGTGTCATCGTCAGCGTCAGTGACACGTCAATATTTTATTAAATGACATTAAACTGTCTCTATCGGCTTAATTAATTTATTGTTGCTGTATTGTCGACTCACAGATACTTGTGCACATATGAACACGTATTTTCGCACATGCATACATATGTACATATCTATATCCGTGCGTATTACCCTCCTTATATGTATGTGTGTGTGTGACATTTTTATTATGCAAAATCAATAAAACAATCTCTCACTCATTCATTCGGTTTTGGAGAAACGTTCCGCCAAATGTTCGGTCATGTCCCTTTTGACACCGACAGGCGATTGCCCCTAGCCCACCAGATATCCTCGCAGGCCGCAAAAAATGTTTTAAATTGTTCAATTAATTTTACATTTTTTTCTCTTTTACCTTGACAGTTTGTCAATCGCATTTGGTCTGCCCCTTGCCGTTCGATGCGGCAAATGAGCGTGCATCTGATCTACTCCATTGAGGTCAGCTTCCATGGATTTAAAAAAACAAATTCAGGACTGGTCACCATTGAGTTCATCAAATGTCCAGCACATTTTTTTCTAAAAGCAAAATTAAAACAAACCAGAGGAACGGGACTAACTTTAGTAGTGCCGAAGTTTGTATACTAATTCAATTTTATCTTGTTTCTCTTCCATTATGTGCATCCCCAAAATCTCAAGCTGCCGCACATATACTTAGCATACTCTTTTGTTATATGTTTATATGACAGGTATACGAAATTTAAAAAATTTTTACAAAAACTTCCAGACTTACATATATCTAACAATAAGTGCAAATGCATTAGTTAATTTCGTAGTTTCGTAATAATCGCATTACAGGAAACAAAATTAGTATGATCAAATAATCTGACCGTTTCTATAAAGGCTGCATGTCATTACATACTACACAAGTCTATAGACTCTGAGATCAACTCGGCTATTGATGCTGTTCGAAAATATATATACTTTATGGGATCGGGAAAGTGTCTTCCTGACTGTTACATACATTTCATTTACCATATCACTCTATGGGTCCATGATATTATTATATCCTTCTGCGCATTGCACACTTCTGACTAAAATTAACACACCCTTCTGCAAAGGTATACAAGTTAATCCCGGAAATATCTATGTTCACGTTCCCTTCCTGTCCCCTTTCCAAGTCGCTTATATGTGTACAATATACAACACACATATAAAGCGTTACGGATACAAGCGTTTTTCCGCAAACTTCGGCGCGGCTGAAATTTGGTTTTGGTTTGGGCCTTTTGGTTTTTAAATTTAGTTGCCAATCTGGATTAATATTGTTATATATTAATTTCAACAGAGTCGAAGATAGCGCATTGGGTAAAATATTTATGGCCACAAAAGGTCCCAGGAATAACCCTCCTCTAGCTCAAACAAAGTTCTGTCAGTATCATACATTTTACCACAGTCTGTGTGGACAGACGTTACGACGATGTTCGTGAAATTTCTATTTGGGATTAATATGTCAACGTTTTTGTATTAATGACAGGTGGAAAACTTTCGCCATGACAAAACTTCTGATGCTTTTGATGTGACGGACAATTGAGAGTTTTTTTTTACCTGTCGAACAGGAATGGATGTCGACCTGGTCGGCTTTCACTTAACTGGACGACATACATATCTTCAAATGGTGATGACAGGCTGCACGCTTGATACGGGAAACACATCGAATACATATCTGGAACAGATTCAACACCCAATTCTCAAGTAAAGGTGAACGATTTTTTGAATACCATCGCAAGCAGAAATTGCTGTATAGAAATCGTAGCATCGACTGTAAGATAACCTGTCAGAAGCCTGAGCTATCTAAATATTTCTCGTTTATTCCGTAATTATGTTGTTTCGAGGTATTTTATAAATTAACGAATATACCAAACAAAAAGTCGAAACAGTTCAATTTTTTTTTTGAGTTTTTCAAATTATAGAATTAATGTCTTTCAAGATTGAGATATTTACATACATGATTAACATTATTCTTCTGTTGTGGCCACTGTCCATTCTTAATCCTAAAGCGATTGTTATAAATACAAAACACATTTTCTTGAACACACACCACCACCAACATAAACATCAACATCAACATCAACATCATCACCAGCACCACCACAACATATTGTACATCCACGTACACAAAGCCTTAATAAGACCGTCAAATAGTGACGTTGACATTGTCAACTCACTTGTCAAAGGCGCACATCAAAGGCAGACGACAGATATGGTGAAGACTCCCGACTCCTGGTACTTCTCCCGTTTACTTAGTGAATGCGTGGGTCCTTTGTCATTTCCCGTGGATGTCTTGGTGTCATTGTTATGGCTGTGGTTTCTGCTGATGACGCCCTCAGATAACAATGTCGAATGTTTACCGCTGATTAATTCGCTTCAAGTTTGAAAACAAAAGGATTTTTACCCGATAGGCTCACATAATCTGAACTGGCCAATCGCTAAAGCTTTCAGTGTAATTAGTCTTCGCCAACCCAAAGGACCGATGTGTAAAGCTGAAATATTTGGAGCATGAAGTGTCCTGGAAATATCTTTTGAGTTAGTAATGTTGTCATCGATGATTGAGTTAGCACATCTTCATTTTGCATTGTATGGTTTCAAATAGTTCTGTGAGTAGAAACTAAACTATACCAACTATAATCAACCGACAACTGCTTTTTCATTGTCCATGCTGTATGAGCGTTTGATTAGCCACCACGAAGACTAATCCTTGTCAAATTTTCGACCTTCTATGGAATTCGCACCCTCTCAAGGCGACACACTTGACAGTAATTGCCCAACGGTTTTCGCTAATGCCCCAAATTGGCTGTTCACGCCAAATCTCGCATTCTCAGTAGCCAGAAAGCACTTCACCTCCTTGGTGTGCCTTACGGAGTCGTAGTTACTGTTACTGTTGCTCTTGCTGGTACTGTGTAACACATGGACAGCTAATTATAATCGGGATTCCCATTTGCTTTCCTCGTGCATGCAAATTTTCAGTCAGTGTGTTGCTGGAATTAACACAAGTGAATGATGGTAGAGGTAACAGAAAAGTATGATAAATTTAAAAAAGATATACATATACATAAGTAAGTATCCATAATCAATTAATTTATCCAAAACTCTGGGAAATTTTGTTACTCGCTGGACTTATCTTTTAAATTTTAAGTGCTACATACATAGTGCTACATATGTATGCTTAAGTTACCAATTAAATTCGCTCCGGGAATCACACTTTAATAAATTTCAAAATTCGTTTAAAGCATCTAAAAGTGCTTTAAGTTTTAACCCAAATTGAAAGTGTATTTCTATGTGGCACAAGACACATTTCCACCCGTCCAACAAGTCGTTGAAGAATGCAATCACACACACACAAACGCACACAGATAGACATGGAAAGAAAGAGACGAAGACAATCCAAGCAGACATAGAACACCCCGTCGAAGGACTCGAAATGGAGAAAGAGGGCACTCGCTGTGCGGTTGGAAATACACAAACAAAACAAATTGCGAACAAAGTGCGTCTCTCTCGTCCCTAAAAAAAGGGAACTAACAGTATATGTGCGAGCGTGCGTGCGAATGTGTGAGTGTGGAGTCCTTCTTTAGCATGAGGGCGGATTTATTACGGAGGCAAACGTCGGGCAAGGACAATGAACTTGTCGCTTTCATCGTCACCGTCCTCGTCAGCTTTGAAGTCAAATGTCAAGACGAAGACGAGCATGGAGTCGAAGGAGGCACATTTGGAAGACACCCGAAGGCTGTCAGTCACATAGCGACAGGACAGGGCCCTGGCATAAAGGATGATGGATGAATTTGTGATTTGCAGGTTAAATAAATACGTATCTGGGATGGGTTGGACAGGCTTGTCTTGACTTGGCTGGCCTGGGTTGGGCTGGGCTGGCTTCGTCTTCAGTCCGCTTCAGCTCTTGCTAATGAAGTGATTAGTGCAACGCCTCCTCGTGCAGAATGTATTGCTTCTAGAAAGGGAGGCAGAGGAGCAGTTAAGACGAATAATAAATTGGCCCTGCCTGTGACTTGAGCTTTGCACATATTTTCTAAAAACATAGAGACGGAAATAAAACAAAGCACTTTCCATCGATCACAAATATTAAGCACATTTGTTATTAACGCCCTCGCTGAAACTATTCTCCGGCACACAAAACTTTGGCACTCAACTAGGAATCGAATTTTGGAAGAGGGGAGGTGGACGACGGAAGGCACATATGCCATAGATGCAGATAAATTTGTGAAACGTGCATTGGATGAGGCATGGACTGGTTCGGGTACAGTGGGTATGGGCTTTTGGGGCGCTGCGAGCCTAATCAATTCCAATTAGTAGTCCAGCTCTCTGATGTATTCGCTGAAATTATTATTTATCATTTGCCAGTTTCTTATTTATTTCCTCGCATATTTTGTCTAATTTACTTCAGTTCGTGCGTCCATAGTCTAATTCCGTTTGACCATGGGACATGAGCTCGCTTTTGATAGAAATTTTGAAAAATATTGAAATATTTTCAAACGCATTTCTTTTTTCAATTGTGTTATTAAGACCAAGACTTATTGAGCGGCTTATCATGAATTGACAGGTTTTTCCGGGGCGTGAGCGTCATGTAATCGCCTCCAAGGAGGTGAAGAAGAGGCAATATGACTGCTGGGTTATTTCTTGTAAGTTGTTGATGTGGCTATTAATTAATGTGTTATGGAATGACACACCAAGGCAGCCGGGTAAATTTATGGTGATGTGTACACACACCTACACATACGCAATACATATTGTGTATGTACATAAGTAGGTCTGTCTGTGTGAGCAAAAGCATATTTATGGATTATGCGGGAATAAATCTGAGTTGAGTTTTATCAGCAAGGCAACAGTCCATAGCATAGAAAAATATAAGTGGGGCCCACAATGATGATGGAATATGCGTATTTTTTTAATTATCTATATTTCACAGATTTATGAGTGTCCTTAGAGTATCTATGTATGTATGTTCATATATGTGTGAGTGTGGGTGGATGTGAACGTGTGTGCGTTTTCGCACTAATGCTGAACATTTGGGGGACTTTTGGGACTTATCTGCAGACGTGCCAGGTCCAATGATTTATGCATTCGTTTAATTGAGAAGTTCGAGACTTTGATGGCAAAATCCACAAAGCTTTGATTATAATCGCACCTGAGAAAAAAGTAATTAGCGAGCTACATGAAGGCGAGAAAAATGCATGGAAATCGAAAAATAAATAATTAAGATGAGATAATTCCACATAATTAGCAAATCTCAAGTGATGATTTTCAATTATTATTGGCATCTTCCAGCAAACGAAGCTGGACTACCTTCAGCTTGCTCCACAATGATTTTTTTGTGCCCTTTGCGGCAATTTTTTTCGTTTTCTTTTTTCGTCCAAACTTTAGGGCGCATCTTAATTAATTCCTGTTTGATGAAAAACACTTTTACAAATTAATGTAACTGAGGAAAAACTTTTACCTGTCCGCCATCGTCATCATCAGGAGTATTTCCTTCTCGTTCTCGTAGTTGGTTCCTTGTCAGCTTCAATGACCCTCTCCCCCACGATACTTGAAATCCGTTTTGTCAACGTTTTACTACCAAACTCTTTTCGTTGTCGTTGTCGTTGCCGTTCTCATTCTCATTCTATTTTCTATTTTCCGTTTTCCCCTTATTCGCTTTCTTTGAGTGAACTCAATTTCTCTTCATAATTTCGCCGTGTGCACATATTGAGTAAGTCCTTTCAATCAAGCTAGGTCGCCTTGGAAGCGACCCAGCAAACAATAGCACGTCCACATCCGCGTCCATCTGTCAGTCAAGTGGCCAACCGTCCGTCCCCGCCTTACTATCTGTCCGACTGTCAATTCGAAACTTAACTTGCAGCGCTTACTCTGGAATAACTAAAAGATGAAGGCGAGTGTATATCTCGAAGGGAACTCGCTTGTCGAGTGTCTATCTCGAAGGGAACTCGCTTGTGAGACATTGATTGACTTTCTTAAGACTTTATCTCTCGTCAAAATTAAAAAGACCTCTCGATGCAATTTTTCCAGATTTTAGACAATAGTTTAAGCAACGCAAAACATTTTAATC
This sequence comes from Drosophila equinoxialis, assembly GCA_018150345.1. Taxonomy (NCBI): domain Eukaryota; kingdom Metazoa; phylum Arthropoda; class Insecta; order Diptera; family Drosophilidae; genus Drosophila; species Drosophila equinoxialis. Next base: position 580,540 of record JAECWI010000656.1, read on the forward strand.
TTTCAGCTGGAGTTCTTTTGTGGCTGATCATACTAAATCGTGTATTTAATTTTTTAACAGCCCCTTTAGCAACTGCTTGGTAGTACGCTTGCCGGTTAGAGCTCCTAACGATGAAGCTGGTGTGGAGTCAGCAAGACGCTTTACACGCCTTTATAAGAACCGATGAAAATATGACAGGGTCCGGTATATCATGGAAACTCTTTACTTTTATAATTAAATATCTATGTTATCTGTTGTCTAATTAAGATCAGGTTTAACAATTGGCCGGATGGGAACACAATGGAAACCATCAGTCGAAAGGCCAAATTTACAACAAAGAAATATGTTATAATCTTATGTTATAATAGGGAAACCAAATTTATACATATAAGAGAAAGTTTGTTGAAGCTTACTTCTGTAAATTGTTTTGGTTTTAGTTAACAATTAATCGTCCGAATTCCTATGACTAAATGTTGAATGCCGAAAACTAAACATCTACATATCTTGAATAGATTTCCGAGCGCATTTACAAATTATCTTTCGTCTCTTGACACAGCTTGTTTTGCGGTCCGTCATTCCGTGTCGGCCACAGTCAAAGCCATCCATCACAAATAGAATCCCCATCTTCTTCTACAACCAAATCCACATCGTCGCTGTCGAAGTCGTTCAATGCATGAATTCGATTTCACTAGCGTCGGATTTGAACAGTTTGATGGATCAACTTGTGCACGTCGTCGTCATAACTCACATCACTTTCGATTCCATTGCGTTCTGACCCATCCGCAAGTCCTTCGCTTTGACATTTGACGTGAGAGCACGTTTGATGGAAGATCTGTCAGGTCGGTGGCATTCAGACTTGTTTCCACTTACTGGCGGCTGTACGTTCTCTGTTTGAATGTTGGCCAATTTGCACATAGAATGATTGGCGGTGGCTTTTGTTCTTCGACCACAAAGAGTAATACTCTCCTTTGGTCTGATTTATTGGCAATTAATATAATTGAAGCGTCATAACTTATAACTCATAACTCATTGTATAGTAGAACCAACCAAAAAAATTTACAAAACACCAACTACAAGATCTATAAAAAGGTCTTGATAACCTCTAACCCGAATGTTAGTTATTTTCTGAATGTTATTTCAAATCAGACGATCACACTGGCACAGAAACAGACATATGTGAACTGTAATGATTGACAGGCCATGAAGAATCCAAGCAATTCGATCAATTGAATAAGCCGCTACGCTGCAAGTTTAGAAGCTGTCTCAGTTTGATGAATATACATCACGACAAGGATGAAATCGGGCAAGCAGTAGAATTTAGGAAAAAGAGGCATCTTCAACGTTGATGATGACGACGATAAGTGTCGGGCCTACAGGGCGTATGCGGCTGGGGTTTTTTGATTGATTGATGACGCATCGAGCGTCGTAATTCATGTTCAGAGGTGAACAATTTTCGTTTGTATCAGGCCAGAAAGGTGAAACAATAAAAATCCATTGACTTGCTTGTTGCTCTAAGACGACGGCCGTGAATTTCGTGTTTAGGACCTGCGGGAAGTTTTTTGTTTCTGATATTTCTTTTGCTCCTCCCAAACCTACCACCCACCCATAATCAATGTCTTCTTTTTATGCACATTGTGTGCACAAACACATAGACTGAATGAGAGTAGGGCAAGGCCGCATCAGAATAGAAGAATTATATCGCAAAGGCCAAACAAACGCTCACCCGACCCACTTCCCACCGCTCCCTTCTCTCAATCAGGAGATACGGCTAGGTAGTTCGCAAAAACACAAAGAAAAAAGTTCGGGGAAATTTTTTTTCTGCTGCTCCGTTCGAACTTCCTTGGCGAGGCACAAAAAACCTCCGAATAGCAATTTTTTCACGTTTTAGTGTTGCCCTCCTTCATCGTCCTTTTTTACATACAAACAAACACACATACTTACACATAGAGAATTCTTTTTTGGTTTATGTGTGCGTGTGGCAAACGAGAGTCTGCCTGCCGTCTGCCATTCCCGAGTTCAAGTGCGCCTCAGCCCTCCCTCAGCCCATCCGTACCACCAGCACACGTTCCATTCATTGAACTCGATGGCAACTTGTTGATCTTCTATGGAATTCACATGCAAAAACCAAGCCAATTTCGCCCTTCACTGGCGTTCGCTTTTTCTTTCCTTTTTGTCCTGTTTTGCTGTTTATTTGGTGTGTACCTTTTATTTCATCCTGCACCAAACTATGCTGAAAACGGAAATCAATAATCGATTTTTTAAGTGACGCAATTCCAATTTTAATATTTAAATATAAAAGAAACTACTACTAATATCTCTATAGAAATATCTATCTTCAGGTACATAATATGAGTAATTAACTGTCTTAGTGGTCCGATCCGGGTAACTAATAGCTTATAAAAACCCATAAATATAAATAAATATCATACGAATAAGTTGCGACTAGATGGAAACAAAAATCTTTTGATTTTTTCTTTTCTTTTCAATACGTTATGCAGCAGTATTGATTTAGCACCACTTCATTTTATATTTAAAGGGGGCGAAAAGAAAGAAGAAGAAAGAAGAAGAAACATAATACCCAGTATCTATCATAAACACAATATCTATCATAAAACCTTATTGTTATTTGAATTGTGATGCCTAGACTTGAATTTTGTTGTGAACTTAAAAAATTTTCGTTTATTTACCGAATCGGTCAAAAACCGTACACAATGAAACCTGATCTCATATCGACATCGTCCACATATAAAAATTTGCGGTTCGCTCATCATCTGTGAAAACGGCTTAAGTAATTCCATTGGACATTTCACGCCAAACTGCACGCAGACGACACCCAATCAAAGGGGCATTACTAATCGAATGAACAAAGGTGCAACGAAATACAGTTTTGCCAATTAAAAAAAATGGTAACTAAACGAAACCAAAGTTAGGCACGGAAGCCGCCTCTAAGAGCGATATCCAGGAGTGTTGATAATAATTAAATAAGGTTCTCTTCAAATAGCTTGACATTTATGAATTTCCGATTAGGTACGTGGAATTTATGTGCTACTGAAATTTTTGGTGAATTAAAACAGGGTTCGAATTACTAAACTTTGAAGATCTGATTGGTACTTGTTTAAACGATGCAGTTCAACAACTCTCGTATTAATTGTACCACGTAAATAGTTATCTTACCCAAAGGGGAACATTCAATGCTAAAGTCGTCATAATGTATGTAACAGTCATTCGATGCGCTTTAATTTTACACATTAATACTTGCTATTAAAATTAATCTGTTTTCCTAGTTCTTCAATTTAAAATCGGACATAAATAAGCAAAATTTTTACTAGTTGAACTAAAGGACAGAGATTGCCAGTGGCAGCTTAGCGCATGGCGTATCAAAGTCGGTGAGTTTACTTGCTTCATTTAATTTCTTAAAACACAAAGAGAAGACAGCCGGATTCTTAAACACTAAATTAAGTTTTAAGAAAAATAAATTGGGTCGACGTCCCGACCATGTATAAAGTGAAACAACTATTCCTCCACAATGTGACATTCTGGACCTTGTGGACAGAATTTCATAGTATAAATCGGATAAACCAAGAGTCTCCATGTTTGGTCGTAATCAAAGTTAGTACCGTCCTCTGATTTGGGTTGTCTAGTCTCGATTATTCTCTTAATGGGACACGTATTGGCATTCCATAATTTGTATTAGCAATTTCTATCACCCGAAACAGGGAGTTGCAAGCACTTGTTTTATCCTTTAATACATGTTATATATTTTAGTCTGCGTTTGCACAAGAAAAACAAGATACAGTAGGAAACAAGCATAAGTTTGGACAGTGATTTAAAATAATTCAATGGTACAAAGTGATCTAATTTGACTGCAAAAATTTGATATGTAACAATTCATTTAGACGAATGCGATTAATAAATTTTGCAAAAACAAGTACGATTCTAAGCCCGAATAAATCGCAATAGTAGTGCAACTGACTATCACATCCATGTTAGTGCGTGGTGCAGCTTTTGGTTTGGCTCCCTTCGCTTTCTGTAGGTTTCTCACTCGATTATACTGAGTCCTCGATGCGCTCCATGTGACGGATGGCCGCTACTGACTCACTGCACTAAGAGATGTCCGAGGCCCCCGTTCGCTGCAATTACACTACTGAAGGGCTCAACCGCCGCTGGTGACATTTTGACACCATTTTCGGTGCGATGATATGGCATTCATCTTGACAGACATAACTGTCTCTGATGGCTGAGTTGCATGTACCGGCGGATGCTGGACCAACCCTAGGTTCAGCTCTGCTCTCGGACTCACGATAATTTACTCCATCCCTACGACTACGTAGTCAGGATGTTGTGTTCGTGATGCATTTGCGTCAATTACTTCAATGTTGCAACGCATTTTCGGTCACCCGAGGCACATACATATATGAACATATATACATACATATGTATATCCCATACATTTCACTCTGACAAGGACAGGCAGAGAAAACCGGGGCAAAATAGGAGCTGAAATATATTGCGTTGGCAGCTCCTGGCTTCAAACCAAAAAATGTCCTTGACACTTAATTCACGCTGCATTAATACGAACTGAAACTGAATGAAGTTGTTCTTTTTATCAGATACCGTGGGCCAAAAACAGTTTAAAATGGGTTGATATGACGGGGCTTACTTAATCAGCTTAACAACACGCACAATTTGAACTCCATGAAGTCCTTTCTTGTTATATCCACCCGAACCAACGGTGCTGCGTACAATGACCACTTTCAAAAATATCATTCTTTCTAATTTAATAAACACAATTTATAATTTTGTTAATATAACCGACAAAATATAAATGATTAATACAGGAGAGAATAGTATAAAAAAACATAAAAAGGCAGGTGTTGATAGAAAAGTCAAAGCAATTAGCATTTATCTTATCTTATATTTTTGAGTCATCCTTTATAAACGAACCAATGTGCGTCCCACGCCACTATAAGTTTAGTCTGGTAACTTGTAACCTCAAAACACTTTCACAGCAATGATCCCTCACTCTCCTTGCTTATAGTTCATGTTTTTACAACACTTCTCGCCAAAAACTAAAATGCAGGCAACACATTGCATTCCCATTCTTGTGGACATCCCAAAAAAGCTCGTAAATTACTGGACAATGTGGAATGTACATGGAGAACGGGGCGTGCAGGTCCTTGCAAATATAAACATCAACAACAACAACACTCATCGCTCATGTTGGTGATGATGCATTTTGCGGTCTGTCACACAAAATGCAATTTGACGGAGCTGTGCAAAAACAGTTTTTCAAGCTATCAACCAATTTGGCCACGGCTGCACGCCGACCCGCAGACCCTCTGTCCCTCGCTCCATCGCAGTCTCTGTTTAGAACAGTATGAGCTGATGGTGATGCCAGGCCGCAACTGCCATACGAGTTGCTACTGAATGCCATATCATGGCCAGAGTTTGGGAGGATGATGCGTCCTAGGTGCCAACGATTACCAGCAGTCGTTTCTGCATTCATGGACGCATCCTCCGAACAATTTTTGCTTGCCATGAGATCTTTTTTATACTCTTTTCAAAAAGTTCAGATTATTCGACTACATCTACATCTAAGGTGGTATTCTAGTATATATCATCAGTGATACATATTCCTATCAGACTGCGGATCGTTTTTCGACAACTTTTTTTTTAGGACGTGGATTTGGAAATGGATAAAAATTTAGTGATGGGACAATATTTTATATATATCTACATATACATATTTGGCTTATTATTATACAAGTTGTATTTTTAGTGACATCAATTTGATATGTTTTGTTGGAATTGGATATCTGGTGGCAATCAAGGGTATTTCACGGACGATGTTAGCCAGTCCCTCTGTTTGCTGTTATTCCCCTAGCATTTTAGCCAGGACATGCCTTCGTACCGTTGTTGTCCTTTTCGGTTTATATTTTTTTTCTAATATTTTGTGTGTGTGTGTATATGTGTGTGTTTTAGTGCGTTGTCTTCTTGTTCAGATGTCCTAGCGTGCTGGCTGGAGTGTGTTTATGTTGGCGGATTCATGTCGTCACTGTGTGAAATGTGTGTGGCAGATGAAGGGGCAGCTACTAGTAGTGTCTGAGCGAAGTAAGCCCAGGCCAGTTTTGAAATTTATGTAGCGTTGGTGAGTTGGTTATTTTTTGTGTGTTTTGTGTGCCTGTGTGAGTTCGTATGTGCGTGTGTGTGGGAAGAAGCATCATGACCATTAACTGCCACTGTCCATGTCCAAAGTCCAGTTGCACATGTCAAAGGCAAGTTCTACTCCCACTCCCACAACTACTCCAGCTGTTGATGTTGATGGTCGTAAATGTCAAATGCGCGTGTTCGTTTGGGCAGTTAATGTCTTTAGATGGTATAACAGTTTTTTCTTTTTATCAATTTTGTATAGTTTAAGATTTGTAGCACATCAAATGTTCATAAATCACTAATCGCAAACAATAATTAAATGGCAAAATGGATTTTATACAAATTACGATAAGGGAGCATTAATGTCCCGATGCTTGCGTTTGCCAAACACTTCAGTGGAGAGTAGTGCTTTTAGCTGACTCAGTGGCCTTTCATGCTCAATCGCAACGGGGAGACGACCATCAATTTATTGCCGATCATCATGCGATGAAACTGGAACGGTCTAAAGGACGAGGAAGAGGAAGGAAGTCGGGATGAACTGAACTTGCTTGGAGCAAACAAATAATTTCGTGTCACAATATTGACACTCAGCTGTTACTTTTTTCTTCTTTGCGTTACATATGTAGTCCTTATGGCTTTTGAAACCTATGCATTCAATGAACCAACAATTGCACAATAAAACAATTTTTGAGAATAGTCTCTATGCAAATCTCTAATGAACTTATCATAAATATTTTAAAATAAGGTGCAATGGTGATGGGGCTAAAAGAATACGTCAAAAATGTATGACAAAAAATTAAATAGGATAATGGTCTCGCCTTCTTGGGTGTATTTGCCGATGTATGCGAATACATAAAACTATTTTCACATGATATATGTACATAAGTGCATAAACATATGCAGCACGGCAACAGCGCACCCTTTCGATTTTTAAGAAAAAACAGAGGTCCGCGGCTGAATCCAAAATATACAACCACTGCAGTATAAAGAATGAAGCCTACATTGTAGCTTGAACGGTCTGGGAGTAGTATTAGTTGATCCAGACGGACGTACAGACTTACGGACGGACATGGCTAAATGAAATAATCCTGTCGTGCTGATCAAGAATATGTATAATTTATATAGTCGGAGACTAAGCGTTGCACACTTCCGACCAAAATTAATATACCCTTTTTGTAAGGGTATAAAATGAGCTTCTTTATTTATGGGACGCCTGATCGACTCTCCTGTTATCAATATACATATTTAAATAAATAATTTCTATAGAAACATGGTTGGTGAACATGTCAGTAAATTCAAAATTGTCTAACGAAGCACTTGAACGATGATAGGAGAGATGACCATCAATTTGTAATATGGTAAATGGGAGGTAGGTGTCAAAAAGCAATATTATCCATGTCAGAGATTTACATGTAAGTAGAATGCGAAATGCACAATATCCAATATCCAATCACAATTGGTTTTAAGCAACCTCGAACATATTATCCTATACTAGCATTTTTAAACTCACTGTCTGCTCCAGACATTTGGCCCAAGCAGACCCTACTGCATCCCTCCGTTCTCGTCAAATAACTCCCTTAACTTCAGAACGAAAATGTTACGTTTTTTGGCTAAATTATCCAATTTTGTTCGCTTGATTGACTGCACTTTTGATGCCTCTGCCAGTACCATAAAACCTCAATGCAGATGCAACAGCACTCCTCCTTCTTTCCAATCATTGAACTACCGCTGCCGCATATTCCCTCTTCATGTTGCTTTACATAGCCCAGAACATGCCAGGAAGCGGCACCAGTTCAGTATCTTAATGGACTTTCGCAATCAGCTGTCAATGCCTCACCCTGACTATTTATTTTTGCCTCAGTGCCAAGTGTCACCGACTATACAGCGATTCCATCAATCAATTGCTGCGAATTATAAATAACCGAACCAAACTGAACCGGCCGGCCGACCGATTGCAAGTGACTGACCCAAGACATGGCATGCCTGTTCGATGTCCGAGTTCGTGTGATGGTGACGATTTTGAAAAATTGCCAATCAAAGAGAAACCGCAAAGAGTTTCCGTCCCCGCCGCGCTCTAGCTCTCGATCTTGTTGACGACCCCGAGTCACGTTGCAGTTGACATTTCGACGGGCAAAAACAAAGAAATGTTTTCTGTTTCGCCTTACCTCGTCCTCCCTTTCCCTTTCCTGAGGTCTCCGGCATTGTCGTTTTATTGTTTTTGATGGATTACACACACCGTTGATACTGTTGTACAAATTTTACAGTGACAATTGTCAAATGTCAGAATGGCAAATTGTTTTTGGGGCGCACTTTTAATTGCCTTGATTGTTTCTGTTCTAACAAAGGAAATGGCAACCATCGATAACAGACAGAACTAAAATAGTAGCGCGAATTATCTCGGTAAGTATTGCCCTAGACTTTCCCCCATTCAAATTTTTTTTATATTCATCTCATTTATATATGTATGTACATATATCTGAAAAATTTATTAAGCGGTGGCGTATGGAGAGCATCATCTCTTCAGGTGCGGTGAATCAATCAAAATTGGAATCCAACCCAATTCCCTCCACCAAAATGAGCCCGAGTATAGCATGACCGGCAAACCAATTGAACACAAGCCGCTTGAAGATATCATTGCGCATTATCATTTACATGAGAACTGCTGTGTACCTACAAATTGAAAGTGTCTCTTTATAATGTCAATGAATCGTCATTGAACTTGAGTGGCGAGCGCTTGAATTCCAAATTCCTTATTTCATCGAACTGCGCCGGATTTCTCCGATTGACAGGCATCATGAGGGCATTGTGAAAAAGAAAAATCAAAAATCCGCGTAAGCAAATGCATGCATTCGCACTCGAGTTGGAGTTGAAGCTGAATCCAGATCTCACATAGTCACTCAATGTCATTATCAATATCAACAACATGATTGGACGAAAATGAAAACGAAAAACGTTAATCCAGCCAAGCCAAGGCAATGAATACGAATCGATCTCTCGATCTCTTGATCGTCATCATCATCATCGATCGTGTAAACAGAGACGCACTAACCGCACTCAATCAAAAATTTGATTATTTTGATATGAATGTGCTTCAGACGCTGACTCGACTCCCCAACTGACTGATAAACCCAACAGCAAAATAAACACACGCACCTAAGTACCCCGAGCCTATAATAACAATAACAGACCTAGGAATCAGAATCACAATCACAACCAAAACGAGAACAGGCAGCTGCATCTGCATCTCAATCTGCTTGTCAGCATATCCATATCCATGATATTCGTGGAATATCCACTTGAGCGCTTCAATTGCAAGAGAATATGAATTTAATTGCAGAACACAACCATGGGGAGAACGAAGATATTGTAGATTTTTCAAACTAGATTGGAACAAGTCCAGTTTGAAGCTCGACGTTCGAGGATACGAGAAAATATCCAAAGATGTGTAAAGCACAGCGAGGCAAGTATCGTAATTGGAGTAAACTATAGATGATTATGTAATAGTAACTAAACAAATTATTGTAGATCCGCCTTAAGCTGCCAGACGTTGTTCATTATGAATATTGACTTTACGGGATGCTTGTTCTATATTTCACCTCTTACTTTGTGGATGTACGAATAAATACTTTAGCGGTTAGCAAACGCACCTCTTTGCCTATTAACATTCCGTTCCGTCGAAACACATAGGCACACAAAAACACAAGAGATACATAACAAAAATCAAGTGGGGGCAACTTGGGATCAACTTGGAATTGTTTTTTCGAATCGATCTACGATGATTATTCCTCTCATCTGCGCCATTGCTGAACTCGTTTCGAGTTACCAGAACCACTTGTTTGAGTGAGTGAACAAGTATGTGACATGTTTGATTTGTTACTTTGATTGATTGATTGCTGAACGCGTTTGCGCTCAGTTGTGAAGTAATGATTTTCGATTTTTTGCATGATGTAGAAATCTTTTGGTTTGATACGTTCCCACAAATAATGACATGGCGACTTTTGCCATATGCTCGCGGCAAAGAATCGGACCTACGGAATTCTGATTGACAACTCACTGTGCGAGCCGTGTCTATAGTACATGCATACATTAGTGCGTGACTGCTAAGAAGACCCAAATATTTTGCATGGTATCCGGTAGACGGTACTCAGACTAATCAACAATGCATCGATATCAAGACTCTTTAACCTCGCTTTCGGTCCTTCTGTTCTTGTGAAATGCCGTCACCGATGCAGTCGATATCTCTTTTTTAAAAATCCACACAAAGTTGCAGACTTGGGTCCTCAATACGTCTTCTTCGTTGTGGCCGAAACTCTGTCCTCGTCTGGCGTTATATCTTAACAATCTGTGGCCATAAATAAGCTTAGGACAGTAGAATGTTTCGACACAAGGGTTTCCATGTGGACTTGTTTCGGCTCAAGGGTTTCGCTGTGGACTTGTATTGCCTGTTGACATACGAGTAAGTAAGTGGACAACGGTTAAAAAACGCATTCTCTTTCGGCTCGGTCATGTCCACTTTGCAATCTGCTAAAATCACTAATCAAAACTCAACGGTTGATGGATACTCGGGATTCAGGTTACTTCGAAAGTTTTTGTGATCAAATATAAATAAATTGTATAATGGCAGTATCTATAAATTTTTACTATTTGATATTACTGTAAGTGTCCTTCAAAATATCACAAATAAGCACAATCTCAATTAGAAATGACGTTAACTTGATCTATGTTCTTCAGGATATAGCAAGAATTATCGCAAAATGCTAAACGAAATTCGTGAAGTGTCAACATAAAGCTTTCGGGTTCTGGTTTGCAACTCTTTCCTTAGTAAGACTTGCGTGTTTGTCCCGGACTCATATCAGTCAAGACGAATCTTCTTGGTCGTAGTTGAACAAGCAGACAAAACAGACGAAGACTCAAAGTGAGAAGCTGCTGTAGATGTACTCAATGTTGAAATGAGATAGAAGCAATAAATGAGAAAGAAAACAAGAGAGAAGCGGAGGGATTTTAATTACATACATTCACGGTTGAGCCTGAGATTCAGACTGGGTCTGTGGTTGAGGCTGAGTCTGGCAATTATTTACATTAACACGATCACAACTCAGGGACACTGCACATGCATCATCGTGTTGCGATGACGATCGAGATCTGGAACCCCAGACTCAAATACACATATAGACAACAACAGTTTCCAACGTCGTCGTCGTCGAAGTCTTGGTTCCTGCCATGTATGCATATTAATTTATTGGAATCATGTTAGTGAGTCGATATTGATACAAATCCATTTTCGATCGAGTTGCTCTGATACCCCAGAATGATCAGCTAAGGAAAAAGAGAGAGGAAGTGGGGAAGAGGCTAGTGGTACACATGCTGAGGCAATAGCAAAAAGGCAGCAAACATTACACAACCGATCAGCTACCAAGTGCAGCACTTGGTCCAATGTCAGTGGGCAGCTTCTGTCTTCCTCCCCCTCCACTCACCGTGCATTGCATGATCACGCTCGTATTGAGCGTAAATCGAATGACTATCATGCGATTATGGACGGGCAGGGCAGTTTTGTGCCCCAGTCACATGTGAAGATCGAAAGAGTGGTATCGTCGGAGTGACAGCTTCCATGCTTTGGGTTTTCTTTTAATTGACGTCAGTTTGAAAAACGATTGAAAATTAAAAAGTTCAAAAACAAAAGTTAATTTGCCTAAGGAGAATATACTGAATGATTTCAACTTTTATATTAAACAAACAATTTTACAATTTCAACTATTTTTCAAGATTAATTAAGTCGATATTAAGACTTTTAAGAAAAAATGTCAGAATATCTGTGGCCTCCTGAATTCTCATAGCAGTGGGTTTGCCGGCGCCATGGCCAGCATTTGTATATACTCTCAATAAAATTGGATTTCTTTGGAATCTCGAATTGCGCACGGCTTCTTGCAAGGCGGCTGCAAATTTTAAGGAATGCAAAGGACTCACACGGTCATCGTGATCCGCAGTTAATATCAATGTTGACGGATATTCCGTTTTATCATTCTCAGGGATATGAATATTGTGAAGTGGCGAGTACTTTAAAAGATTTTCAAAGTGTTTTTTCTCGCTAGGATTCCCATAATCAGAGATCCAAGCGTGCCCAATAGTAAACTTGCAGAATCGAAGCATATCCATGACGCCTACTTGAGCCACTGCGGCCCCAAAAAGGTCCGGACGCTGATTGATACATGCGCCTACAAGTAGTCCACCGTTTGAGCCACCTTGTATAGCCAATCGCTCTTTGGTGGTGTAGTTATTATCTATTAAATAGGCTGCTGCAGATTGAAAATCATCGAAAACATTTTGCTTATTCAAAAGTCTACCGCCATTGTGCCACTTAGTCCCGTACTCGCCCCCTCCACGAATATTGGGATAGGCCAAAACTCCATCGAAAGTATCGATAAACATTAGCCCGGTAATACCGAAAGATGGCATGATACTGTAATTAAAACCGCCATAGCCGTATAGAAGGCAAGGACGTGGTTCTCTATTCTCTCGCTTCTTGCATATTATAAACATTGGAATTTCGGTTGAATCTTTACTCTTATAAAAAATCTGCTCAATGGCGTAGTCAGCCCTACGGAAGCCATCTAGCTTAAACTCGATTTCAAGAATAACTGATGGCGGGTTGTCCGGTTTCTGAAAGTCGTAATGATAAATCAGTCCTGGACTAAGAAACGACGAGAATTGGTAAAATATTTCAGAAAACATCTTTTTCCCCGAAAATTCAACAATAGTACCAATATCCATATCGAACTGCTTAATTAATTTTCCCGTTTTCAGTTCATATGCTTGTAAAATACTTTTTACATCTCGTATATAGCATACCATAAGCTTATCGTCGTGAACACATTTAACCCAGTCCATAACGTCTTTTTCATTTTCAGGTATTACTGTTGACCAATTATTTTCAGCCGGCGCTTCAAAGTCAATCGAAATCAGACGGTAGTTGGGCGCATTTTTATTTGTGCAAAAATAGACTTTCGATCCTACATTGGTCACGTAGTGATAGTCTGCGTCAAATTCTCGAACTATCGGTTTTATTTCTAGTTTGGTTGTTATATCTTTGCCTAGATCCAGATCAGCGTAATAAATCAAATTGTCACGAACCGTGACGTGAATAAGCAGTATTAAATATTTACCGCAGTCCGACACTTCAGGTAATATACGCCACGCAGGTTCTTCGGGAAACTCCACAACTAAGGCATCTTTATCCTGAGATTCTCCAATTCTGTGGTAGTATAATTTTTGATTCTCATTCTGTTTTGTCTCGGATCCATCGATATTGCCCTCTTGATGGGGATACTGGGCATAAAAAAACCCTTTGTTATCTTTTGTCCATGAGACGTTCGAGAACTTTACACGCTCAAGCACCTCGGCATAGTCTTTGCCTGTTTCAACGCTTCGTATTCGTATTTTGTTCCAATCTGATCCATTTTCGCTGAGCCCATAAGCCATATAGCAACCATTTTCTGAAAAAGATTTTATGGTTAATGCCACTGTTCCGTCATCAGATAAAGTATTCGGATCGAGAAATACTTTGCTTTCGCCATCCAATGATTTTAGCTGATACAGAACACTTTGATTTTGCAAGCCCGTATTACTGAAGTAATAATAATAGTTTCCATATCTCTTGTAACATCCAAATTTTTGGTAATTCCACAAATGCTTTAGTTTTTCGTTCATCTTTTTCCATTCCTCACAATTTTCCAAGTAGGGTCGAGTTATGCTGTTCTGAGAATCCACAAATTGTTGTGTTTCATCTGCATCCGGATTTTCGAGCCAGCGATAAGCGTCTTTGATCTCTGTGCCATGGTAGTTCTCTACAATTGTATCTATTCGGGCTTTAGGATATATAATATTTGAATCCTTTATGCTTATTCCTGACATATTGAGAGCGCAGGTAATTGATAATTTTCTGACTTGATGTAGCAAATGGGAATCTAACAATAAAGTCAGACAAATCAGTTTATGGGTACACATACGGCATGTTCTTTTCATTTGATTAAAATTAAACTTGTGCCTCACAATTTTAAATTATCTGACAAATTTTACTAAATATTTTGTGTTTAGTGTGATTGTGTGTGGAATTGTTTCAAGCTTTCATCTTCTGTAGCAGAACAAAAATCAATTTTACATGTCATTGCTTATAGCTGTAAAAGCAATCTGAGTAAGAAAATAAACATATTGTAACAAATGCAATGGTGGTAATGGCAAAGCTTATCTTTAGTGTAAAGGATACTAACCGCTATACGTACAAACTTTGCAATAATGGCATCAATTAATATTGAAAGACCTACAACAAATTTAAAGTGAACTTCAATGGCGTGTCCAATAATTCCATCAATTTCCAACATCCCTTCCTTACGGCTTGTCAAGCTGTGATTCAAGATGGAGCAGGAGTAGCAGCGAGACACTGACATCTTCTGTGAGCCTAAGCATGCTGGGCTTGTCAACAAACCAGAGGCTACAACTCGCAGAATTGGCAGCGAACCAAAGCCAAAACCAGAACCAGCAACAAGTCAAAGCGCTGACAGCGACATGAGCGCAACAGCAGCGAACAGCATGATCGTCATTGCGGCTCGATCGAGATAGGAATCCCAAGTTTGTTCATCTTCATCCCTGTCACAGTCACAGGCACACTCACACAGACATACACATAGACACATAAACGCATCGATCAGATTGCGATCTCATTAAAGCGAATTATTTGTGTTGCTGCTTATGTTTTGGCCCGTTGCATCTCTCACTGCTCTTTGAGAATCGGTTCCTGCTCCTGCAATCGTGATTGTTATCGCTGAAACAAAGTTGTTGCTGGTGGTGGTTGTCGATTTGCCAATCGTTTAGGCCCCAATATCATTTGCCTTCCTCTCTTGTTGCTGTTGGTGTTGCAGGTAAAATGTGCGATTAACGCTTAGCCACCTCCATAATTTATGCTCTCACTTGTTCTGTCACATGGTCTTGACTTACAGTCAAATTTATGCACATACGATTTGCCCCATGCAGATAAATTTGACCAGAGCTGTTCAAAAATGAATTTCTAGCAATTTCCAATGGGACAGTGCTAAGCAAAACACCTGAAACAAACATTACTTATGGATAACATGGTGTACACAGAACTGCGTTTCATTCATGCTTCCAACTGAATCATATGGTAAGAAGAAGTAATAAGATAGGACCTTTTCATGCTTAATGCAGCATTTGCGGGATAACGATTGAATCCATGTCTTCCAAACTCAACCAGCGAACTCAACCTTTGTGTTTGTTAAATAGCGTTCTCTAGAAATGTCATTTGAGGATGAGTTTTATTTTAAATCCACGGAGCGCATCAATTTTATCTCCTGTCGTCTCGCAACCACAACAAATGAGATAGCTTTGCGTCCCTGGAGTCTAATTAGGATGTAATTTGAAGGATACGAGTGATGCCCAAGCATCAAACTATACTGCTTGAAACTTGCTGTGACTTATTCCCGGTGACTTTTTTGTGTGGCCTCCCTTAGTTTTTTACCCTTTTGAGTTTTTGGGCTACTATGAGCTCTTACTTCTGCCGGACATTTGCCAAATGAATGGTCAGTGATTTGACGGCAGGGTTCTAAATGAATGAATGAATTAGTTCCTAAGAGAATTCATGGGATTCTGTTGTATGTGGTCGAGATTTGGGACTGTTGATAGATGTGTTCCCCGCCTTGAAATTTGTTTTATTGATAATCAGTTTATTTGAGGTTTTGCTAAAAATAACATTAAATATTTATTTTAATTTGAAACTGAAATATTGAATTGTATAGGCGTTGAAAGATTTATGAGTTTGTATCAAACTGTGAGATAAATTACCAACCAATTGAAACGCAAAACAAGATTGTTGAATAAAACGCTGGAACTGTTTACATAAATATGCTGTCTGTAGAGTGGGAAAGCCTAAAGCGGCTATGTAGAAATACATAGTCGATATCATAGGCTCTTAATCAATTAAAGTATCCCGAACTGCTTTAATAGAAAGACCCCTGTAATTAGATACATCCGCAGTTTTAGGATCGGAATGCTAGCGACATAAATGGATCTTTGCGGAATGCATTTGGGATATCATTGCTGGTTGCACGTGGCTCGAGTCGGAGTACGATACTGCTGCTGCTGCGCATGCGTTTGGCTAGTTTTCTATTAATTACACTGATTTATGTGTTCATTGTCCATTGTTGTTAAGGTCCACTCACTGCTTGCTGTTCGTGTTGTTGTTAAGCATAGATATCTCCGGTTGACTTTATGATGGTTAACTTTTAATGGCAGACAAAAAGGGAAACAGAAATTTGGCAACAGCATTTGTTCATTGTTGTCATGGCCAAAGAAAGTTGATTAACATTCGCGACCAAAAATAAAATTTGGCAGTTTAAGGGCAGCAAGTTCAAGTAGATGTCGGGATTTGTCACTAAGTATACATATGTATGTTTTGGAATCGATGAAGGCATTTTCCACAATTCAAACTGTAGTCAACTGCAAATTAACCAATTCTTTCTCAAGTTAGTTTCAAGGTAAAGCATTTAACTTTAAGACTACGTTCTAATATTGAGTATCGTTCAGGTGCCTCAAATTCTAATTGAAAACGAAATGGCAAACCACAATCACAGTCTGAAAAGAGCCAATCGAAAAAAATTTTTTTTTTTATTTAAATTGTTTTGTGATTTGAATCAAGTACATAACGCATTTGTATATAAATATGTGCATATTTCAGAAAAAGAAAACAGAGTGCCGAGGGTAACTTCGACCGCGACAAAGTTTGTATGCTCTTGCAAGTTTTTGCTTCCACTTTCCTTACCTGTTGCCGTCAAAGTGAAAAACTTTTTAGCTATAAGTCTAATGTTTTGGAAAGAACGGCCTAGAATCTTAGCATAGAAAACAACTAAGTTATTGATCAAAGTCACTGTTGACATAGTCACCCGATCTTTATCAAATTTGGCACACTCAATTATGGGTGTAAAAAATAAATATTATACTAAATTAATATTATTATCCATGTTAAAATTCACGACAATAACTCAGAAAATAACGAAGTTATTGAAATAATTCACTGTTCGTGACTTTGCCGTTTGTATAGGAGCTATGTGATATAGTGGTCCGATCTGGCAGAATCCGAGATATTCAACCTGTGCAGTATATACAAGCCTACATGCAAAGTTTCAATTCTCTATCTCCTACGATTTAGGAGGAGGACGGACAGACGGACGGACGGACATGACTATTTGAACTTGTCTCGTCGTGCTGATCAACAATATATACACTTTATACGGTGGGAGATGCTTCCTTCTAAGCTTTAAACACTTCAGACCAAAATTAATATACCTTTTTTGCAAGGGTATATTAAACGAAAAGGTAGATCACAGTTTATTCAAATTATTCTACATGTTGGATCTCTCAATCTCTTTCCCAATATTTCCCAATCGTTCTCTCCCCCAGTCTGTATCTATTTCCCTGATTACTTCGCGCCTCAGATGCCAACAGATTTGAAACGGATGCAAACCACAGATACACAATCCTTGCGATATGCACGTCTGTCAAAATAAATTTCATGCAAACGAGCTCAGGCAGCAGCAGGCCCGTGAATAAATCAGTTTGTAAACATAAATAAAACAACAGAAATAATTTTCGCACATTTCGTGCATGGAAAATCTCACCCAACGCCGACTCATCGTCATCGTCATCGTCGTTCTTGCGTCTGACAATGGGCCAAGCGCAAGAGCTTGTTAAGATACTGGATATGGGATCATCTCTTGGATTTCGTCAGGCATCGGCAGCAGTCATAACTAAATTTATGACTCTAAACTCTTTATGGCCAAGCAAAATACCAAAATTAACGCATTATAAATAAAAATTTTTATGGTTTGATAAATAAATGCAATTTATTGTGGCTCCATTGAAAATTCTGTGTTTAGTTTGAGGAAAGGGAAATTTAAATCTCTCTATGCCACATAAGAGCGCAATTTCTGAAGGCTTATGTAAGTCGGTGTAAGTTAATTAGGTCTATTAAATGTAAAATTGGAATATTCTTTAACGGTTTATAACCCCAATCGCTTAAATCTTTAACTCAATAATAACATAGAAAGGGTTAGCCCAATTAAGTTCATAGTAAATGCATAGCTGGAAGTTATCCAGTTGGATCCATTATGTAAAATCGAAAAGACATTTCAAATGAGTCATAATCAAACCTTAATAACGGACAAACAAACACCAGTCCTACATGCAGGCGTTAATTCAAACGGTTCCATGCTGAGGTACATGCAAGCATATGTACATATATGAACAAAGTATATATATATATATTATACATTTAGTATAATGAATGTGTTACTTTTCGAATTCAGAACGTACGCGATTTGTGGTATTTGCTGCTTGTGCTGTCGATATTTGAATTATTTCCATCGCCACTTGCCGTAACCCATCGCCGTTGTGGGCCACTTTTGGCCACAATTGTGGCCTGTAGTGTTGGAAATGCACTTCCGCCCTTGGCCTCCCACCTCTGATGTTGTTTAAGTTGTTATAGTTCGATCCGCCCATGTCGCCTACCTCTACGCTGAGTGCCTAACTGGCTGTCGATGGGTTTACAATCCGTCAAAACATTATCCATGGACTAAAGCAACTGCATCATTGGCACTTGCGACCTATTAGAAACAGCTTTAAATAAACAAATGTATGTGAAGTATGTGGCTAGGAAAATAGAGCAATATATGTATATGTATATATGTATATAAATTGGGGAATGACTATACATAGACTATGCGATGGGCTATGGAATCACACAAATTAATCTTTGTTGAATAGGAGATAAATTCGAATAAAATTTAATAGTCTATGAATTCATGTTTTAGGAGTTTCAATGCATTTGCATAGTAAATATATTCAATGTCATATATTGATAAACAAACGAATCAATTACTTTAAAAAGATGAACACTAAACTCACTCTTTGCTTTGTAATCGATCGACTGTTGTGTTCAACTAACCAATAAGAAGCCTTCTTCGACAAAAAAAAAAAACCTAAGAAAGTACCTTCTGCAGCAACAACAAAATGTAACAATGCCAGCAGCTTTCAAAAGTTACAGGCTGGCGATGTATCAATGTCGCTGAAAGAAAATTAAGAGCCAGCAACGGTGCACCGCGTCTCGTGTTCTGTATGAAGTCACCGCACCTACCATTGGTGGACCAAAGCAACCATTGTCTGGAGGAAGCACCGGCAAACTGGTAACGGCCAGCCCAAATGTCAAGATTTTGAGATGTTTCTCCTTCGGTGCTCCTCTTATTGGTGGAACTTGGTTAGCCATTGTTTTCTCAGTTTGCCCCTCTTCTACATATATGGACTGTTCTCGACGTTGCATTTGTAGCTGTCAACACCGCGTCAACAAAAAAAAAAGAAAATAAATAATAAAAACCAATGAAAATAGACACACGCAGACGTAATCGCATGCCAAACAAAAACACTCCATAAACAATAATAAACAAATCTTTCAAACCAAGACAAGTATCGCGATCCCTATTCCCGTTTTGCAGTTGACCACCCGCACACGAGACGTTATTGATTCGGGCGCAAGTCTGTCAAGCACGCTACAAGGTAGATTTCGCACTATTTCCACTGACTTAGACGTCTAGCACCTACTGACTACAAGCTGTCGAGGCACTTGATTCGAATTTCCATAATTGCATACCTTTGTCGGATGCTTGCACAACGGCCAAAGACTTGAGGAGAGCACCCAGAACTGCTATTTCATTTTTCTTCAACAGAGAACTGCGCGAGACTAGGTCTGCCCGTCTGCTGATTAAAAGTGCGTAATCAGCTTTACTCATGTATTTATGACGACAGCAGCTTGAATTCATCCCATATATAATATAGATATTATCACAAATCCCACTTATGTTAGGGTAAGCACACGCGTGTTTCAATGGACAATCCAATCCAAATAATCATTCATATTCTGCGATCTCCAATGAAAGCCTTGAATTGAAATAGAATTCAAAAACAATAACAGATTGTAAACTTCTTAACAAATTGATATGTGTATCACCATACGAATCTATCTACACTATTATATTTATGTTTTGCACTGTAATTTCACTCACTGGGAACGTCTATCACGGCCTGTAAAGCACACCAACTGCTGTGCGGAACGCAGCATTCGATCTTGTAAATTGCATGGTGGGCTGTCTAAGTGAACTCCTACAACACAATCCAACGCAAATCAACCTCTTCCAAATGGAAGATCTAACTGAACGCACACTGGAAACATTGCTCGGAGTTCGCGCCTGTTGATTGCTTGAGTGCATATGAGTATCGCTTCAGATGCTGCTTATTTTAGTTGGGCAAACTGTCAAAGATATCCCAGCATGCTGCCACTACCAACTTCCCCTTGCCCAACGCTCTCTCCTGCCATGCCTCATTCCCCTCAATGCCTTTTTTGTTGCTTTGTGGATCGCTTGATTGATGATTTGTTTATTTTGACATGCGGGGGGATATTTCTTCGCGCCCGGTCGCCTCGGATGAGAAATAAATTTTGCCAATATGTTTGTTGCTGAGTTCTCATTCTTCGTATTAGATTTTTCTATATAGAGTAGCCAGCAGCTAAGCCACCCCGGCGCGAAAGTGCAAAACTGAAACGGTATTTCTTTTTAATTTATGAATTATAAATTTTTCATTCGATTGGCAAGAAAGTTTTGGCAGCTCAACAAATTGCCACATAGTTTTGATATACAGCAGCAATTAAAATCGATCATATACAGCCAATACATACAACATACATTCACTTTAATTTCGAGTGTATCAATCACTGAACTCTGCTGGGGTCGTGTTGATGGAGATTGTTCGACTGTTTTGGTGGGTTGAGACGGTCCAATTCTGCTTCTTCTTATTCTCTCTTGTAGGAAGGGTATATTAGTTTCGAATGGAACATTTTCGACATATATTGTATATATTCTTAATCAACCATAGTATGTCCGTCCATCTATATGAACACCTAGTTTTCACAGCCTATGAGAGCTAGAGCCATTTAGTCATTTCCATCTGACTATCTCTTTAGATGTACGAACTCCGAGCAATTTAGAACAAGAACAGTTAGATTCATCTAGTAATCGGATAACACGTTCGTCGGCTAATTTTCCACTTAGGTGTCGTGATCCAACTATCGATACATAACACGTGATGATGAAATTTTGCTTTATAAACAAATATTGGCCCTATGGAGAAATGTCGTGATCCAACTATCGATACATAACACGTGATGAAGAAATTTTGCTTTATAAACCAATATTGGCCCTATGGAGAAATGCTTTTGCGATTCCCTAACTGTTAGTTACTCGTAACAACATATTTTCAAAAGTGATCCAAATTCAAATTCTGTTTTGGTTCTTTGTGCTACTGTTGTTGCACCCTGTTTGCTGGCCAAATCCGACACTAATTGCTAAGGACACATTTCTTATGCTTGCCGTCTGACACTGACGCCTTTTTCTCATCTCATTCCTAGAAACAGGAGGCCCTGTCCACGTCCACTTCGTTGTTGCCTTTTGCTGTTATCAGTGGAATTTTAAAGCGCATCTTGCAAAGCCACAAAAAAAGAAAAAAAATACAGAAAGCGACTTGGACATGGGCAATATAACCCCTCCCCTATACGGTTGGATGTCTTGGCGGCGTTGCTAATTCGCTGGCATTTTCTTTATTTTACCCAAATGCGTTGTCCCAACTTCTTGTGATGACCGTTGTCGTCTCTCCTTTTTTCTTTCGGTTTCCTCTTCACAGCTTCAATTGCCGCCTCCACGTTGACCAAGAAATGGAATTCTTGATATCTTTTGTTTGCCGACACTGACGGTCTGCCTGTCCCAACGCATCTTTGTCCTTTCGCTTCTCTAATTAAAAAAAATAAAATGGAGGTTGAGAAAAGGAGCTGAGTGACCGCACTAATTAGCCTCAAAGCAAGCCACATTTGGTATGCTTTTGATTTGTAAAAGATTTGAGCGCGATTCCCAAAAAGAGAGTTACAAAAGGGTAATAGCTGAGGGTGCGCGGGAAGGTGATTTCAAAATAAAAAGACTTTAAATTGCAATTCCTTCAGTAATTACAACACATGCCTCAAACTCTCTAACTTTCTCTCTCTTTCTCTTTCCTGTTCTGTCTGTCTCAAGCCATATTGCCGATACTATCAATGAAACCATTCGGTAAACATGTCACATGCAACTGAATCAATTTTCGAATCAATTCGTATGTATTGTGTATAAAACTGGATGCCATGTCCATCTTCGAGTCATTATTGACTCTTGCCGTCAAAGACGAGAGAAGCATTATAAAATAACATAAAATGGGATTTGTTGCAAAATTGCAATGGAAACGGAATTGCAAATAATTCTTGTTCTAATAAAACACACTTAGAGGGGGTCTCCTTGAAAAAGAAAAATCAAAAAATCAGTTTCGCCAGCGCGTTTGTTTCAAACTGCTCCTTTAGCTTCTGCTGATGATGCAAGGATGACGGTGATGGCTTGACTTGGACTTGGCCAACGCGACTCAAGTTGTTGTCGGCTGTAATTAAAAGCAGAATAGCGCTGGATGAAGGGAGTTTGAGCACTGGTGTACTTGTTTGCACACATCGAAATTGCGCAGACACTTGATGACAGTTTCAGTTAAAAAAACTTGTGGAAACACATTCTTTTAAGAACCGGGGGAGGTAGGGAATATGTAGCCAAAGCTAAAAGTATGTAACGAGAGAGAAGACGCTCAGAAACATTTTAATCATTGAAGCAAAGCCAACCCACCGCCCACTTGCTTACCCACGACGGCGACGAATTGCTTTTGACCAGCCATTTGGATTCGTTTGCTGTGTCTGCGTCTTTCGAAATTAGCAATAGAATCGAAAATAGAAATCACAGATAGACAAGGACAAATAATGACAAGCCAAAGGTCCTGCTAACGTTTGCTATATTTTGCCCCAAATGTAATGATGTGGGAACGTGTGAACGGATGACGCAAAAGAATCGAAATCAATTAGCCAATTGCACTCAAAGATGCCATAGATAGAGATGTTGTCATTATCTCGACCTCCAGCTTCCAACCTAATGCTAACCGTAGACCAAGGTTCTATTGTTGTGTGTCGACCTGTCCAGTTTGATCAGGACATGAACTTTAAGGCAATGTAGACGGTGCACCACAGTCATTGCGGTTACTGCCTTCTTGAATTCGAAGTTGGAATGCAAAGTTTAATGTGATGAATATAAACCATTCATTCGTTTGCACCCCCAGTTGTGCCACTTGTGTCCAGTTTGTTCTATTTGCTCATGTGGCACATCTTGACCACATTTGATGCAATTTTCATGCACAAAACAACAGCAATTAGAATGGGTGAAATGTGTGCTTGAATTATTGATGAATTCATCATTCTATTGAGTAGAGCTAAAAACATCCACATTGTCCAAATGTGAGTTTCAGGTCAGGGAACGAACGGAGAAAGGATTCAAGCAAAACCCCTTAGAGGTCCAGCTGGGCGAATGGTGAATGGGTAATGTATTGCACATCATCATGAACAATGATTTCATGATTTTGTTTTCGCTCTACCTCTATTGCCTTTTTACTTTGGTCAGAGCCCAAGCTAGGGGTTGATTTGGTTGGGCATTCTCCACTAATGGGTCAACCGTCACCCAAACGGACGTCAAAGTGTCTGTAAATCACCCACAACAGCAGAAAAAACCCAAACAAAAATTACAAACCGACTGGAGCGGCACATGGTAATGGACATAGACATTGAGGTGAGGTCTTGGGTCTGGGACAGGACAACGAATACATCATGAAATATCGAGCAAGGGTATCACCTCTTTTTTCGGGTTTCTCTTTTTTTTTTTTTTCCTTCTCTTTTTTGTGTTGTCTGGCTATCTATCTATCTCACCCGCTTCGCCTGGCCCACACATAAGTATAATAAAGAAGGAAAGCACGTAAATTACTCTCGACGGTATAATTTAGTTGCTCACTTCCTATTGTTGTTGCTGCTGTTATTGTTGTTGTTGTTGGCTTACATTGTAGGTATGTGTATTATAAAGGCAAAGACATGCAGAACGAACCACCGAGCACATACTAAGTAAAATTGGTATGTCCCAGAGATTTAGAGTTACCATAAAGTCTTCAAAATACTTGTAAGGAACAAAATCAAGTATTTTCAAGTCTTTCCGGTGTTCTTACTGGAACTTTTTTTTAAAAATTTGTTTTAGACAAGATATGTAGACTTATTTGTATCAAACAAATATAATCGTAATAAAAAACTTGTTTTCTATATCTACTTGTTCTCTACATTTGTTTCGTAAATAGACATTATCAATTGCCACTCTTAGCAAAAAAAAAAAAGAATTCAAAACTGTATACCTATATTAGCCATGATTCGCCCTTAAAAACATGTGCCTAATATACCAATTTTAAAACTAAATAGCTTATCTTAGACTGTAATCTTCTATCTAATGAAAGTCCACCTTTTTGAGTACTTGGCACTGCAACACAAATATTAAAAGCCGAAAGGCAATATTCATTAAAAATACCCATAAAATGTGCTCAACTTGATGAGCAGGTTTGGTTCTTTCTTTTTTCTCTTTCCTCTCTCTTCAACTCTACAGAATTTAATTCATTGTTCATCAAAGGGTTTGGGTTAAGGCTGGGCCTGGTAATGTTGTCGTTAGCAAAGCTCTGGAGCTCTTGACTGTGTGAACATTTCATTTTAATGCGCCAACTAGCCATGTGAGAGGATGGGCTGAATTGAGGGAGGGCAGTATAAGTTGGCTTTCTGCTTGCTCTTTTGCCCAATGCCCGTCTTTTGCTTCTTCATATTTCGTACTTGAAACGTAATTACTTTAGAAAATAATCGTTAAAAGTAATGGTCTGTATCAAATATATTAAAATATAACGCAACGATGGCGACGACGACGATGGCGACCATGAGAGCGAGTGCCTTGCCAACGTCAGCAGCAGCGGCGAGAAGAAAAACTGGTATCAAACTGGGCAATGGCAATCGCACTCGTCATGTCAGGAGTCGTCAAAACCGACCCCAGCATTCGTACGTCAAGGAGTACGAATGGAGTCTTCGCTTCATTGGATGCCATTGCACAGTGGCCAAAGGCACTCGAAAAATCTACAACAAAATGTGCAAGTGATGCAAAATATTCATTTTTTGGTAGACATATCCTTCGATTGATATTTGGTACTGAAATAGTTCCAACAAATTGAACATTATTCTAATATACTTTGAACCACTGTTGTTAGCTGGCAAACGCTTGGATGGCACTCCGCTTGGGACTTGGCCATCAGTTGAAATGAGTTTTTATCAACGTCTGTCTGGACTATAGTAGTCACAGTCACAGTCACAGTCATCGTCACCGTCTACGTCGCCGTCCCATCTGGCATGGGTAAGGATCTGGGTTCATGTCGGAGGTCCTGGGCACATTAGTGAGCAAAATTTTATTGTACCTCTGGTTCAGCTTCTGTTTCTGTTTCATTCATAATATAATATAATTCTCTATGCCCCGGACTCTAGAGTTGACATTAAAAAAAGCAATTCTCGTTCGGCATTTCATCTGCAGAAATAGTTTTGTTCTTTTCCCACTAAGACATCGCTTTTATAATGCATAAGGCAATTCCCCTGCCCAGAGGCCGAATCGCTCGCTCTTATATAGGTATCTCCTCCCCGTCCAATTTCTAACTTCCTTTGTATGTTAAATTTAATTTCTTTTGTTTCGTTACTCGCACGTCATTTGCAAAATGAAATTATTACAAACTGTTTTTCTCGCTCTCTTTTGCCTCTGCTGCCTCATTTGCGTGTCTTTGAGTTTGCTTTCACAATATCCATTTTGCAATTTCTTTTTATATACGCTTACCCTTAGAAAAGCCAACAAAGAGTGTTCTTCAAAAGAATCGACAAATCCACCTTCAGTGTATCGTCTTTTTGTAATGCATATTTAATCCTATAATACAAGAGTATGCAACTTTTTTGTTTCGAGATATCATTTCGTTTTAAATGGATAAGTATATAAGTCCAAATTGTATTAATAACAATTTATTTAGATCCTTTAATCTAAGATGTGAAGAGTATTTATAGTTCGTTGCTTCTAAATCAATTCCCAGGATCTTTTTTCTTGTATGTTTAATTTTTTGTTCTTTTTTATGTGCTTGTGCATTTTTCCTTTTCTGGCTTTTTTCTCCATCTCGAGCAGTAACAATTCCCGCGGGCATATCATCTGCTCCATCACTGACTTGGGTTTTGCCTCTAAATTACCATTTCACTTGGATTTCTTCGGTTTCTTTTTCCATTCTCTTCTTTTCTCTTCGCATTTCTTAATCATTTTTGACTGTCTTAATCTAACTTGTATACTTCGGTTTTAATTTCGAGTATGTTGTGGGTGGGTTGGTTGGTTAACTGGCCCTGATACTATCATTACTTTAACCTCAGTTGTTGCTCAGTTTGGTTTTCCAAAGGAAAACGAAATATGTATGTCGAAGAAAATCCGTTCAATTTACTATAAAAACAAAGTTCTATGACAAGGGTAAATGAAAAATGAAAATTTGAGTAAGCAAAATTGAATTTCATTTTAGGTGAAAATTTAGCGCCAAAAGTTTTAGCTTTGTTTCGAATTCAAGCCTGTTAAAATTGTGATTATTTTCCAAAGGTTCTTCTCATGTTTGGGTTTATATAACTACTGCAATTGTCATCCAACATTGCAGAGGCATCTAATAATTTAGTAAACTGAGATCCGTTTTATGGGTATTAATTTCCATTAAAATATCAGCTAAAAACTCTACAGAAAGCCATATTAAGGCCGACCAACATCGCACAAAAAGGTGACAAATGATAAAGTCAGCTCAAAGTAATTTCTTTCAATTAGGACGATGCTCAAGCACATTTCTGGACAAGAGCGTCGGACACCTCGTCCACTTTTGTTCAACGTTGACATTGACATAACGCGCATGTGCAAGTAGTTATTTTTCTCTTCCTATCTCCCTATTTCTCTCTCTCCCTCACTCTTTCTCGGGTACGAATCAAATTCGAGTCTCTGATGTCAGTTATTAATGTTGCACATTTTGCGACTTAATGGCAAATTCAAAAGTTGACAGATGTGCGTAATTTATTCAGGTTTCTCTTTTTACACCATGGGCCCATAGCGTGAAAAGGTATATTAAAATCATCCAAATCAGTATGTTATATATCCCATTTAGCAGATATGCATGTATGTACGAACATTTATGATCTGCATCAACCGCCGCTGCTTATATGATATAGGATTATACGCTTCTACGAATATGCGAGATAGCCTGTACCATGTCAGATAAAGACCTTTAATTCAAAATTTACATATGTACATCCCAATGTCTCTTAGATTGAGGAACTACACTGATCGACCTGACATCTATAAAGCGTTATAACATTTCTGCTGCGTCTAAGAATTGCAAATAGGTAATCCCTTTGGTGCATGGTATACCGAAGTCGCCGAGAAGACTTAAATACTTCTTTTCTTTATTGCAATCTCGTTCTGCAACAGCATTGATCCTCCATGGTGTCGTGGTGGCCAGTTGATAAACGATCCCAGCATTGTGGTGTTGAAAAATGTTGCAAAAAAAAAAAAAAGGAAAAATATGATGAGGCCATCATGATGGCGACCGGTGATAAAGCACTCAGACGAGCCATGTATGTACATTGAACAGGCTGTTACCATACAAAATGGTGTAGAAGACTTCATTTGTATTCACATACACATACAATCAGTGTAGTATAAATATTAAAAAACTAACTTTGTATGTGTTTTTTTACATTTCCATTTTTCGTTTCATTCGAAATAATTTTGGCTCATTCATATTCATTTCGGTATTGCATCCATTTATTGTGCGGCTCCCGTGCAATTTCGTAAAGATTCATTTCACCATATTAAAGATCCAAGATGTTGTCCTTCCTTTATTTAAGAGAAGAGTTTTGCGCCTTAAGCAAAGGCATTTTGTTACCAAAATCTTATTCTGAATAGAGAAAGCCAATGACTTTAGCTTTATTAATTAAAAATATCAAAGAAGCTAACTTCGGCAATGCCGAAATTTATAGACCCTTGCAGTCCATCAATACACAAACAAAACATTCAAATTATTTCTCTTTTTATAAAAATTTTTCCTCTTCTTGCATCATTCCCTAAGCGAAGCACAACACGCATACACATACAGTTCTTGTAGCGCTGCGTCTGTGTGTGTATGCATGTGCTCTGTTTGATTTGCTGAAGACGTAGTAGGCAGCAAGCAGCGCTGCCAGCAGCGGTGTTATTATCTATTTATCCGATCAGATTCAAATTTTGGTATCTGTCAATTTATATCAAATACTATCATATTGGTAAATTTCATGGGGATACTCCAATTTTTCAAAAATGTTTGTTCTAGAGCTATATGATATAGTGGTCCGATCCTTACAATTTTCATACTTTATCTTACCCAGGTAATAAAAAGCCCACAACAAAAATTTCATCCCAATAGCTCTTAAGATGGCTGAGTAAAAATCGTACGCACAGACAGACGGACATGGCTATATCGACTCAGCTTCTCATCCTGATCAAGAATATATATACTATATGGGGTCGGAAACGTCTCCTTCTGTGCGTTACAAACATCTGACCAATTTTATAATACCCTCTGCAAGGGTATAAAAAGAATTACTAAGAATAATAAAGTCTGTTTTTTTTAACCACACCACCACAAGGAGGAACTAATATTTCTGCGATTGGCTAAGTAATAAAATAGTGCCTATAATAAAAAACCTGCCAAAATATTACAAATCAATTTGTCCCAGACAAAACTCAGATTTCAAGGTTTCAAACCAGTTTCGTCAGACATGCCTGAATGACAGCGGCAATCACAGAGGTCGGTGGCGGGCTTTATGTTGTATACGAAAATTGTCAGCCGTGGCCAAAGCGTCAACAACAATGCAAATTGCTTAGATTTGTGTTGGACCACAAAGCGACACCTCGACACCTACGACACCTGGCAAGTCCACGGGGCGAGAATCAAAAGCCAATGTCGCAGGGGTAACTAAAGCTGGTGTCGGTCCTGTTGTTGAAGGATTCACGATGTGACAATGCCCGTCCTGCCTGCATACGACCATAATGTTGCTCTTCGGACGACAAAACTACACAAACTGTCGTTACTAAAAAACAGGAATGGGCCACATCAGCAGCCATAAACTTGGAGTTGACAATTGTAAAAAAATCCAAAGACAGGCATATGTGAGACCAAGGCCCGTTGTGGGCCTGGCCGACTTCAAATGATGCTATAGCAACAACAGTCAACAGGCAATCATAAAATCAACAAACTATGAAATTCATCACCGCTCCAGTGAAAAGGCCTCGCCTCGTTGACACTTCCGCCTGTAGCTGTGTGAAATCTCTCAACTGGATCTGGAGTTGGATCAGGCAACACTCCGCACAGTCCACACAAATGACACACGACAGGCAGCATCATCATTCACGACCGGCGACGGGTAAGTGAAATTAATTGCATTGTTTTTGGCCAATGAATTCCTAGTTGTCAGTTTTTGTTTTCGGCTTAAACGCCTTGACGCCTTTTTGTGGACAAACAACCAAACGCAAAGCGAACGACGGCCTTAGTTCGCGTTCCCCTACCCAAATCATCCCCCTTACCACAATTTGTGATATTCTACAGTTCATCACATGTGATTGCCGCAGTATGTTGCACAAAACATTCAAGTGCACAGTGGGACAATGTGTGTCCACATAGTGGGACAGACTATTTTATCTGTTATGAGACATTTTTTGCGATACATTTAAAATTTGTTCAAATGAACGTGGTTGTAATTGAAATCAGTTCTTATATCGGTTTTATGATTTCTTAAAAAGAGTTCGCAATTCAGGGATATGGATAGTAAATTCACTTGAATCCATATTCCAATGCTGTCTATGTGCCGTGTGCCGACTGTGCATCATTCTGACTCTGTTTCGAGCTGCTCGTTCTGCTGCCTGCGCCTCCACATTTTCCCATCTCCTCATCCTACATCCGATTCCCATCCCAGTATTCCAGCTGTATCGCGCAGTCTCTGGCTCTTGCTCTAGTTAGTTACCATCATCAACATGTTGACATGTCTATGACTGGATGTGGTGTGTGTATGTGTGTGTGACAGAATGCTGGTGTTGGTGTTGGTGTTGCAGTTAGGCGCTAACCAAGCTCAACAGTGTTTATCACTCATGCTTATGGTCTTGTTTTTGCGGTGATATATCACACTTGACACTCATTCATTCAGTTTAGAGTTTAGTGTTTTGGGCTTGTAACCCCCAGGATTGTACCGCCCGTACCACCCACCTATGTATGCTTAGAAATGCTTCCATTTGAATTTCATCACTTTTGAGGCAACGCGAACCCAAAGTTTGCTTTTGCCGTCTCTTGCTTCCTCCCATCCCCATTTGTGTGTTCTCTCTGGCAAGGGCAATTGCATAGTTAACTATCGTCAACATGGTAGGACCTCAGCAGGATCCCATTCTCCGACATTTTCGGCATTTTGGTGGCTTGATAAATGAAGCCCCCTCTCTTTCTGTTCTGGTTGATAGTCGTCAGAGCATCGTCATCACCATCACTGTTGTTCTTGCTTCTCTGTGTGCCTGTTAATTTGTTTATGGATACGGGATGGGTAAGGCTCTTGGAACGGATGGGGCAGCAATTCATTCACTCCCGCATCACTCACATGCATTTTCGACACTGTTTTTTTGGTTATTTGTCTTATTGTTGTTGTCGCTGGTGATGTTGCCTGGTCTTGTTTGTTTTTCAATTGCTTCACAAATGTTTATGCAGATGAATTGTATTTTGAGTTGTGTTTTTGTCTGGCTGAATCCTTTCCTGTTTGATGAATGGTGGCAAATGTTTGCTAAGCTTTTCATAATGTGACTGTAAGTTGTGGCCGACTCGAAATAAGAGATATATATCTGAAATATATACGTAAGTTAAGGATAAACGTTGTCTGGTACCAAAACTTATAGTTGTTATAGTTCTGTAGTTGAACTTTGTGAACGATTTCGAAGGAAGTCAGAAGTGTCGAATTGGACAACTCTAATTATAGTTCTTGTTGATTACCAATTATCAAATAACTGATGGTAGCATCTAGCCTTTGACTTTAAAGTAATTCGCCCAAGAAAGGACAACAATACATAAGAGTTTGTTTTTTAATTGCATACATACATCGATCTTAGTACAAGTAAAAACCAAAAGTTGGTTGAGGCATAGATTGGTTTCAAAACATTATTTTCTAACGATTAAACCAAATATTACATTACGCCACGACACCGATTAAATCGAAACCAAGAAACCAATCTAGATGATTTCACTCTTATAGGTCTCAGTGGATAGAAAATCACAAAAATTACAAGCGATAAATAATCCAGGAGAACAAATGAATATCCTGCGGCTCTCAGAAAAATGTTGCCCAAAAACTCTGACAGATGCTGTTAACCACAATTCATAAACATTTACACACAAAACTGTTTCGTAAAAAATTGTATAAATGTTAGGTAGATTCTATTTAACTTTTCCTCGCTCCTCTTGTAATTGTAATTTATCTTATATAGAGAGGGGGAAGCAGAAGAAACGCCATTCAAATTTGAAGTTGTTGTTACTGTTGTTCTGATTCAAAATGTATCTATGAGTTTGTAAATTGTATCTGCAAACGTGCATGAGATGGTGTCTAAATTTAACAGTCAAAAACAAATGTTTTTGAAGCATTTTTCAGGCACTTAGATGGGGCAAAAGCGGGTGTAGTGCGTCTATGGGAGTGGAGTAAATGTATGGCGCCTGATTTTTTATGGCATTCGGCGCGACGTTGCAACGTCTGGACGCGTCCGTCACCGCAAAGGTGTCAAAAAATTTTGCATGCTGCATTTTTGACAGACGAAAAGCATTGAAAAAGAGAGAGGCAAGGGGAGGTACATGATAAAATCGTGCGTCAATTCGATTTCTGACGTTAACCGACGCCTAAACAACAAGAAAAACAACAGCACAACTCTTTATTGCCGTGGTAAGGCTGGAGGGAGTGGAAGCAGTTCCCTGCCTCGAATAGAATCGGACGCGGTACATGACATTTGTGGCAGACAA
This sequence comes from Drosophila equinoxialis, assembly GCA_018150345.1. Taxonomy (NCBI): domain Eukaryota; kingdom Metazoa; phylum Arthropoda; class Insecta; order Diptera; family Drosophilidae; genus Drosophila; species Drosophila equinoxialis. The sequence goes on from JAECWI010000656.1 coordinate 612,799, forward strand.
TTGGCAGGCAGCAATGTTGCAACAGAGCCACAGTTAAAACAACCTGACTGAATGTTGAGAGAATTGGTGTGAAATAAAATGGAGGTAAAGCCCAAGATAATCGAATGGGGGTTTGTCTCACATTGACACATTCGTTGCCTGAGCAATAAAAATTAAATCAAATATATGATAAAACATACTTATGGTCTCTTTGCCACTCTTACAAGGTTCCCTAGGTTCCAGGAATTTTAAATACATATGTCTTTCCACGTAATTTAAATTATTATTCACAATTATATATTTGGGTTCATAAAGGGATGTATATTGTAATGTTTCAAAACATAACGAATTAAAAAATCACTCCAAACCGTCGATTAAACCAGAAGGCCGGGGCTAACTTCTACCCTTGCAACTTTTTTGGTAACTCTTTCCTTACCTATAGCCGTCAAAATGAAAACGTTTTATCTAAAAAGTCTAATGTTTGGCCTACAACCTTACCATAAGAAATCACAAAGATACTGATCAAAGTCACTTTTTATTACGGAAGGTTTTTATAGAAGCTATATGATATAGTCAACAAATCTGGATCAAAATCAGCACAGTAATTAACAGATACGTATATAAATCTGGCATATCTTTGATTTTTGATTTGATAAAGTAACAAAGTTATTCAGAAAAGTCACTGTTTACGACCGATCGTTCCTATGGGAGCTATATGAAATAGTCATTCGATCTCGATCAAATTTCGACAAAGTCGTTTCTTCCCAATATTAAATTTCACGACAACAGCTAAGAAAAACACGAAGTTATTGAGAAAAGTCACTCTTCGTGACTTTGCCGTTTGGATGGGAGCTAAGCCCTCCGCAATATTTCAACTTTATAGTTCTTACGGTCTAGGAGCTCGACTCGTCGTGCTGATCAAGAATATATATACTTTATATGGTCAGAAATGCTTTTTTCTATTTACCCTTTTTGCAAGGGTATAAAAAGAGTATAGGATTGAGCTTGCACTCGCTAAACTTCAAAATCATGTTACATTATTTCATATTGTATTGCATTGCAAATTTGAATTGCAAATTTTGAGGAAAAAACTCTAAAAATATTTTCTATTTTAGGAAGTCGGGCAGAGGACTTACATACTTTATTTCTGAAAGTCACCGAAAATGAATTTCTCAATGACTCAAAATAAAAATCTGGAAGTAACATTTCTCCTACTTAAATCCTCTTAAATCAAATGCATTCCTTAATTCTTTATAAGATCAATTACAAAAAAGAACAACTTGACATTTACATATGTATGCTCACACATACTTATGTATTTATGTATGTATATGTACATATGTATGTATGCATACTTGACCTATGTATGTACATATATACATACATATGTACTATCATTTCATATTATAATCTTGTTCATGCAATAGATTATAATTAAGCTCTCAAAGCATTTCATGTACATATATATGCATACATATACAAATACATACATACATTCAACAAATATGTATATGTACATATTTTTTATGAATGTGAAAACAATGTTGGAAAATGGAGCGACAATTTCATACAATTGCTAGTGTTAAAAGGCGCGTATTAGTAATGGTGGAGGATGTTTCCGGTCCGACACAATTCTAGTCCTCACAGAGAAATCCAAAAAAAGGGACCAAAACCAAAAATGCCAGCTTGTCCAACTTTTGATGACTGACAGCATTTGATTCTGCGTTTTGGCCGCAATTGTCAGGTGTCGCGATATTCAAACGGCCGTCAATCCGATTTTATTCAGATTCTATTGGCACAGATGCACTGATATTAATCCACGTTATTAAACACGGAATATTGAAACACGATTTAAAAAAATGGAATGCTCAGGGAACATTGAAGATTCTCCAAAACCATTCCGACCACAATAGCCCTGCGTATAGTGAGCATTCAATGAAATGGGGAAGAGAAAAACTCTAACAAAACAGAAGCGCTTTCCCCTGCCGTTTTGACATGACGGTTGCGAAACGTTGAAGAAGAAACAGCAACTCATAAAGATGCGTAATGGTTGCCTGCGCACAAATATTGGAAAATAATTAGATGTAATGAGGCAAGAAAATATGTGTGTATTTGCGCGAATTTGTAAAATATAAAATGGTGTAAAGTAAATAAAAGAGTTAGAAAATGCTTTGAATGGCAATCAATGTTTAATGCCTCGGCATAAATGTATGCTATCTACAATATGGTAACCTGGTGGTCTCACATAACTTTGAGTCCGAATAGGTATTGGCGTCAAGCAATGTTATAAATACTAAAAAACTCCTTCAGGTGATCACGTTTAATTATTTAGAATTTTGGCTAGCGTATTTTTTCTGCAAGCTAGTTGAAGCGCTTTTGTGGGAGCAGGACTGATTGTAGGACCAATTGCAAATCAATATCAGCAACACAGTATAAAATTCAAGCGGTTGAGTTTTTTCCAATACCACGGACTAGAAAATTCAACACAGATATGTACTTAGGTTCGACTTCATTGTAACAAAGTTTTTTATTAGCAACTATACAGTAGAGGCCAAACTTTTAAACGATCTTCTTAACAAGAAAAATTATATATATGGAAAGATAATCGATTTAATAAAAAAAAAATATCCAAATTTCTTTTGAGTACCGAGAGAACGAGGCTTCCCGCTATAAAAATCGACAGTTCTCAGGAAGTACATATGTACATAGTATGTAGGCTATGGAATAGTAAACGCAATTGAGAAGTGAATCTTTTTAAAAATATATATGTATGTATTTCATTTACATAATACTACATCTATACTTACATATGTATGTATGTACATATGCATAATGAGATAGCTTTTAGTCGAAATACTTATGTATGCATATACATATGTACATACATATACATTAACAGTGAGGCCTGTGGGCGGACAGTCCAGTACTCAGGTTCAAAGAAATTTAAAATTTTTATGCTTATTGATGTTCCCAACAAAATTTATACCCAAAAACAAAATTACATTTTGAAAAATTGGTCAAATGTAGACCGCTTAGACTTTTTTGTTTACGCTTGAGAAGTAAGATGTTTTTAGTGTTGGTAAAATATAAAATCAAATTCGAAGCTCGCCAATTCTTTGTATCGTTTAATGTCAGTTTGACTAGTCTTTGATATGTATATAAAGCCTGCTTTAACTTTTGAAATTAAATTAATTCCCATTACGTTCTGTTAAAAAGTCCGATTGCTGAAGATGTCCACCTGTCCACGACTAGAGCTTTCACTGTACATATGTATGTACATTTATACAAATATACATGTAAATACGTGCATATGTACGTACATACATACATACATATATACAATACAAGTCAAATTAGTTTTTTGCGCTTCTTAACGGCCTTCTTTACAATTGTCCATGCGTTCGCGAAAAGTAGCGCATCGAAGCAACAATTGTTCATCAAACGAAACACCATTGTTCCACCCAAAGCGAAGGAAGAGAAAGAATATGAGCGAAAGCAACTTTATTTTTAGTATTCTCGATTTTTGCAATGCGTGTTTTGATGCCACCTCCGCACTCCCGCTTGCTCCTGCTTCATTTTCAATTTCAATAAATAACCTTGATTTAAGTGGCGGCGACGCTGGCAGCGTAGCCACCCACCCGCACAGCCGTTTGACCAGCTGCAATACAAACAAAACTTTACACACACACATTCACACAGACAGACGGTTGCCAGACCGGCCCCCACACACAAACACCTGTCACCGAATGCGCTCTTTTCTGTTCTCTCATATTGCTCATTCTCTCTTTTTCTCTCTCTCTTTCTGTCTCCTTCCCGCTCTCTCTCTCTTAATGCTCTCTATCTTTCTGTCAGTCATTGCTCTCTCAGAGTAACACTCACTGCAGCTGTTTCAGTTCTGTTCCGTTTCAAACAAAACTTTTTCTCCTCTTGCATGCTCAGTCAGGCTCATAAATCAAAACAAAGTGCAGCTGCAGCGCATGCGTCGACACTCCAACAGCAACAGAAGCAGCGCAGCCAGTATCTCCCTCTCTCACTGAGCACAAACACATCAATTTAATGGGGGACAACGTCGTCGTCGGCGTCATCCTCTCTCTCGTCTTTTGTATGTCCTTGTGCTGTGGGCCACAACTCATTTTGATTGCCTTCGGTACGCTCTCTTCTGTTGCTCAGTGTCAAAAAATTAGTCGACAACGGCAGTGGTGAACGAAATCATGTCGCATATTTTCATAGTTGGGTTTTTCGGAAAAAATTCAACAGCAACGGCGACAGTGACAGTGGCAGTTAGAAACTTTTTGGCAGCGCAGTAGCAGTGCAACGTTAAAACTGCAACGTGCGTTTGTTGGCTAAAGTTAGAATCAAATCTTAACGCAATCAGTTTGAGGGAGCAATTTAACCAAAGAGAAATTCACTATTTAACAAAAAATTCGCGCTAAATATACACACATACAAATGTATATAAAAATAAAAATAAATTCTTGTGGCAAGCCGTCAGTAAATCATTAAATTAATAGCTCCACACACACAAAACACACACACACACACACAGCGACATCTGTTTTTGTTTTCGTTGGAGCTAAGAAGAAGGAAGTGTGCTTGGAATTGGCGGCAGTTTGACCGCAGCAACGTCGCTTGCAACACACACACACTCACATGGAGCTTCGCATATACACACACTTGTACGCGTTCGTCATCAAACTAAGAGGCCTTGCCGCCCCACACTGAACCCCTACCCCTAACCCTACCACTGCGTTCACCACCCATTGTGACATTTGATTTATTTGACGTGTGTGTTTTTGATAGAAGCTCAACACGAAACTGACACACGTTCTGGCACACACTACCAATACCACTACCACGGCGAAACGGAGACGCTGAGTCGCCCGAGAATTTGTGTAGTGGGCAAAAATAAAATACATTTCATATTTGCCTTAACTGTTTATACTGTGGCAATATCTATCAGAATAGTCGCATTAAGTCGAAACAAAACTAAAGTCGATGAGCACTGGCAATACATAGAAAAAAGCTGTGGAATCAACAACAAGAATCTAAAGAAGAAGAATTTAATATTTTTTGCCAAAATGATGCTACACGAGGCGGTTATGTTGGAGATCTACCGGCAGGCACTAAGTGCAAGGTGATTATCAAAGGAAATTTCTATGCATACATTATACATACATATGTATGTATAATTATATGTAATTATACATACATACATACATAGGTGACAGAGTGTTAACAAATGTTCGAGAATGCCATTCTGAATAGTTAGAAAAGTGTTATGTACTTTACGGAAAAACCTATCCAAACATAAATAAAGATGTACATATGCATGTATGTATGCTATGTACATTGCATATCGTTTTATTTTGTTTAAGTGCCCTAAACTGAAGTGTTTGAGTGTCTAAATACCTCTCTTTTTTTGTGTAATTACTGAGATGATTCATCGTAATCACAGAATTTAATTTGTAAATTGTGAAAAATTTTCGTTATTAATATATATATTTATGATGCAAATATTGGACAAATGTAACGTAATAGTTACGAAAATCAGTCATTTATTAAATTCATAAAATTAAAATTATAAAATTAAAAAAAAATTTTATACATGACATAAACATGAAGGTTAATCATTAGAGACAGTCTATCCGCAACAACTTTAAGTATCTCAAAATTATATAGTGCTCCAATCAATTCGTTTTACTTTATGTGTCAATTTTATTTCTTTCCTAGTGAGCTGGCAAGTCCTCGTTGTCAATCCCGAGAATCGAGTGCCTCCGCTGCACCGGGCGACATACGCTGTCCGTCTAATGAATCGCATTGCTCGGCTAATAATGATTGCCTTACTCCAGCGCCAACACCCACATCAATTACACCTTCTTCACCGCCAGTTGGTCTACCACTGACAGCGACTTTGGCGCCAGCGGCAGCAGCGGCTTTGCTTCCTCCACAATCTGCCGCGATGGCGGCGTACTTGGCAGCCGCGCAGCAAAATCACTTGCTGCTAACGAATCCCTTGGCAGCAGCCGCTTCGCTGGTACAGCAGGCGACGCAACAGGCTGGTTCTCCTGGCAACAGAGGGCTAATGGAGGAATCGCCAGCTTTAGATTTCAGCAGAAAACGCACGCAAAGCGAAGGTGACGAGGACGAGGAGCGAGAGGATGAACGCGAACAAGAAACCGGAGAAGGTGATACAGGCCCATTAGACCTTTCCGTAAGCACTCGAAAGCGGGAGTTTTCGAGTGAGGATCATGATTCGCCCGTCCGTAAACTGCCTCGTACCAATGACTACAAGTCACCACATCCTCCACCCAATTGGGCACCTGCTTTGAATCCCTATCTGGCGGCAGTTGCTGCAAAAACGAGTAACGAAGTTGCCAGTAAAGCATTGGAAAAGATGAGTGAGATGTCACGATTAGATACACCTACTTCTGGCAATAGGAATCCCCCTCAATCTTCGGGTGGTGGTGGTGGCCGTCACAGTGCATGGCAATCGCACTGGCTCAACAAGGGAGCCGATGCGGTTAAGGATGTCTTCAAATGCGTGTGGTGCAAACAAAGCTTTGCTACGCTGGCGAATCTCACCAGTCACATGAAGGAAACGCAACACTGCGGTGTCCAAGTGCCATCTCCATCGTCATCATCAGGGACAACGGTAGCTGGACGTCAACCAACAGTATCGACATCAACCGGATCTACCACAAGCACAAGCTCCACATCATCATCATCTAATTCCAACTCTTCAAAGTCTGAGCTAAATATGCTAATTAAAGAGACGATGCCGCTACCAAGAAAATTAGTACGTGGCCAGGATGTTTGGTTGGGGAAGGGGGCCGAACAAACTCGCCAAATACTGAAGTGCATGTGGTGTGGACAGAGTTTCCGCTCTCTGGCGGAGATGACCAACCATATGCAAGAGACCCAGCATTACACCAACATTATATCTCAAGAACAGATAATTTCCTGGAAGTCTGGTGATGAGCGCGAGCGAGAACGGTTACCCCAGAACGGTGGTGTAGGTGCTGGATCATCCTCCACATCGGCTCAGGGACCAGCTCTTGCGTCCAGTGTGTCTGCCGTCTTAACCTGCAAGGTGTGCGATCAAGCCTTTGCCACTTTAAAAGAGCTTAGTTCACACATGGCTCAACAGTCACACTATAAAGAGCCGACCTCGTCATCCACCTCGTCTATATCGCCACCAGCATCTAATCCAGCACCACCGACCATTGCTTTAGTGAAAAAAGGAGGCGGTCGCCAGACTCGGAATGAGAAGCGCAAAAAGTCATTGCCAGTACGCAAACTTCTTGAACTGGAACGATCTGCAACCAGTGTGGGTTCCGGGTTGGATTCAGCATTGAAGCCGCTACGGGATTTTGCTGCGGCAACAAAGATAACCTGCGAGAAATGTGGCGGTAAGATCGAAACTGCTCTTTTTGTAGAGCACATACGTAAGTGCCTGGGCGATAGCATTCCGATTCCGCCACGCAGGCCCCCGGCAGAGCGTTTGGCCAGTCCCAGTGCCGGTACCACAGGCGAGAAGCCACCTTCAGTCTTAAATGCTCTGGAACAGCTGATTGAGAAGAGTTTCGAATCCAGAGGATCTCGTTTAAACCAGGCTGGATATTCCGAGTCGGGAACTCCTTTGGGCGCCAGCATATTGAAGCGCTTGGGCATCGATGATAGCACCGATTATACCAAACCTCTGATGGACGCCCAAGCTATGCATCTCCTCCGCTCTTCTTATGCCGTACGTGATCGCAGTGCAAGTGAGTCAAGCTCCACAAGTCGTGTCGAGTCAACTTATACACCGGATAGACAGCAGACACCAAGACGTACACCGGAGACTTCCATTCCGGCTCCAGTTATTCCCCTGCCACCACCACCACCCATTATTAAATCGGAGCCTCTAGAGACCGAAGCAGGAGAATCTGATGTTGGCATAAGGCAACACATCAATGTAAAAAAAGAGTTCGCAATCGAGCCAACAACGGCAAATCAGCGCGATAGTCCAAAATCGACCAGTGAGCGTTCAAGTCTGTCTTCGCCCACTCCGACAACGTCAACACCTGCTGACAGTGGTAGTCTGCTCGCTCTGAACACAATGTTTGATCAGCTTAGCTCAGTGGAGGCCAATAACAACAATAACACTGGTGAGTATACAGGTGCGGAGTCAAAGATTCCTTATCATATATGTATGTATGTATATTTACTTCAGTTCAAAACTTTGGGTTTTCTTTTGTTTTTAGGACAATACAACCATAATAACAGTTCTAACAGTAGTAACTTGAAAAAACCAAGAGCTCATCCCTTGGCCGCACTACAAAAGCTTTGTGAAACCACGGATCCACCATCTTCAAATACCCGGAGTGCATCTGCTTCTTCGACATCTGGTGTCAACGGCAACGATTTGGTGTCCTTCAGTTGGGCCTGCAATGAGGCTGTGCTCAGCGCCAACGCAAATAGTGGCAGCGATTCCATTATTAAGTGCTCATTCTGTGATACACCCTTTGGCTCCAAAGGTGCTTATCGACACCATCTCTCAAAGGTGCACTTCGTCAAAGATGCGGGCGAGGATTCGCCAGTAGAGCAGTCACCCAAATCGTTGCCACTTGCGTCACCAAAGCGAGCGGCCTCAAGAAGTCCGGCATCGCAACAGCAACAGCCGTCACCATCGCCCACCATCAATCCGTATGAAGAGAGTCCGCAGTCCAAGTTTCTAAAATACACGGAACTGGCCAAGCAGCTATCCTCAAAAAATGCTTAGACCACCTTCAATTACTGCAATCAGGCTGAGGATGATGTGGTGGAAACTGCGAGAGGGAATTCTCAAATAATGTTTTTTTCTTAGTGCATTGCGTTCCATTCGTTCCACTCCAATACTGATTTCTGATCAAGGAGAGAATCTGCAAGTTCTTTATTTCTCTCACCAACGTGTTGTTCTTTGCAGCGTCAAGTAATTCCCCTACTTTTGCTGAATTTCCCCAGTTGGTGTATACCCCTCTTTGAGGCTGGCAGTGACGTCACTTCAATTGTCAGTCCGTTTGTTTTTATTGTTTCCCAATCAGACATAATGCTATCTCAGTCGCTCGTGCGCGAGAGGGTCGTCTCTGTGAATTCAATTACCACCACTTTGACGAACTGCTGTCCATCATCAGAGCGGGCGGACGCCAAGCACGTACATACAAATACATACACAAGATTACGAAGAGCAACAGAGATGGTTATAGTGCGCAAAGCTATTTGACGAAAAGCGACGACACGAGTTCGTCAAAGTTGGACCAAAAGCAAAAAATAAACTGAGACAACACAAGCAAAAACAAAACTGACCCATGCGATTGGATGGAGCAAAGCATGAGCAAAAAGCAACAACAAAACCAAAGTAGGTGGGGTAAATTGAGTTTATTTTGAACCGGTCTGAGTTTAAACATTTCGCTATTGAGTGAGATAAATGCATCGAGTTCATGTTGAGCAAAAATATCGAAGAGACTCGCGAGTGAGGCAGTTGAGTTGCTCTATGTCGGGCTTTTATCGTTTTTTAAAGGCCACAGGTTTGGCTAAGAAGGAAACAGTGTGCCAAAAATCCATATATATATAAATACATACACACATACATATATGCAGATACCTAATATATATATACATAGAATTATATAGATCTTTGTAAGTTACTACAAAAACGCAACGCAGTATACGTAAAATTATCGAAACACTATGAAAGTTAACCTCATTTTAATGCATTTTAGTTAAAATATTCGTTAAAAATACATACATACATATTTGGTGCATGTATGTAAATAATTAACAGATTGCACTTTCCTTCCATATGCCTAAAGAGAAAATTAATAATTAATATACATATTAGAAAAGTTACTATACAAATACATACACACTTAAATATAAACATATAATTGTTTCTACAAACATGTGTGTACAAACGTGCATGAAATATCTTCTATATAACGAAATTAAAGGGAAAGTCAAATCAAAATGTAACCACACCGCAACCTATGTATACGATTGAATTACATCAACTATAGATAATTCAACTTAAGTATGTATGTATGTACATCCCATACCACAGAACAGTTTACAACTCAATCTCAATATTAATGGAAAACAAAAACAAAAAACTAAGAATCTATTCTATTTGACCTAAGAGTATATTTAAGAAAAAAACAAAATGAAATGAAATGAAATCTTTAAGAAAAGATAAATTGAGTGTTAGGCATTCTATAATATTATGGAAAAGCCATTATCATTCATCCATACATACATACAATACTTATAATATGTATACGACTTGTATTTAATTTTTGTGATATTATTTTTAAAAACCATTCGCTTCCTTTTCGACCCTATTTAAAATTTAAGAGCAAGTTATACAAATCAATATTAGGAATATTGCAATGATTTCTCTTCTTTACAACCGAAAATATTCGATTTTAAAAGTGTGAATATTGAGAGTTGTGTAACTTGTGTTAACTGAAGCAGCTCAATAAAAGAATGGCAACTTGCATCAAAATCCAAGCTGAACCAATTATTTATTACAATCTTTATTATTCTTTATTGTTACAGCCAGTAAGGATCAGATTCTGTTTTCTTGCCTGATATGACACCCTATTTTGCGTGGGATATTTGGATTTCTTTTATTGTGACATTAACTCAATTAGGCAACTACATATACACCTACTCATGATATGCAGTTGTCGATGTAGTGTATTGGGTAATCTACAGTGGCCCTTCACTTGTATTGCTGGCAGTGTTCTAACAAATCCCAGTTAATTGTGAAACAACCCCCCAAAACATGGCATATCAAATTGTAAACTAATATTTGCTAATAAACACGCAGAGTTAATTAAACCTGAATTATGGGGCACATGGCACAAATATGTATGTAAGTGATGTTGTGTGATTGCGGGTGTGGATGCGGGTATGGGCCGTGGATAACACAGGAACAGGAACATGCGCGAAATGTGAACGCGATTCGCTGATTTATGGGCAACATAGGATTAAGACAACGCCATCCAGATACAGATAGGAACTTCATATGCTTCATACGCACATCCATACACAAAGCATGTATGCATGTATGTACATATGTATGTGTATGCGGCTTGACGTTGATGACGATCCAACGCCAACAAAATCTCCTCGAAAACTTCAATTGCCAAAGGATTCATTTTCACTTAAAATTTATGATGTGTGCACGCTGTGGCCGGGGAAGGCCATGATATGCCTGAGGGCAGGGGAAGCGAGAGGTGGTCGTGAAGGAGTCTGCCATGTGTGCTGGGTGTCGCATTTGTGTTAAGAGATAATTTTTCGAAAATGTTTCAAACAACTTTTCCCCGCCTTTGCGTCTTCCGCCTTCAGTTAAGTTTCAGTTTTCAGTTTTTGGGCTTCATTGACGGTTTTGTTTTTACAATACAGTCGCGAAGCTCGGCTATTTCTTCTTGCCAAGTTTCGCACGGGCCACGGACACCTTTGGGCCAAGCACGGCCCCCAAACCCCACCCTGGTGCTTCTGCTGCCCCGCTTAATGAGATACAAACACATAAATTCTCAAAAGTGTCATGCTTCGTACATAACGGTTTACTTTTTTTGCTTTTTGATAAGCGCATGTGTGTGTGTGTGTGTGACACATGGAGCGGTAAAAAGACGGAGGCGCCTCAAGCATTGATGACGAAATCAAATTTAAATAGCGAATGCTCAACTAATTATAATAAATGGGTCCAATGAATACATTTGTATGAATCATTTGCAAAATTAATATCCCTTACAATGTTGCACTTAAATTGCCTAGAGGAATAATATTTAATTGGGGAGTGAGTTATTTTACAAAAATTGGTAAGTACATTCAAATATATTTAGATACATACCTATTTATACATACATTCGTTCAGTACGTTAATAGTCGACATTGATGCGAGTCGATCGATGTGGCACCACGCTTGTCTACATCAACATTTTGTCCCTTTTCCATGACAACTACCGACCGATCATTGTCGGAAACGGATCGCCCACAATTTAATGGATATGCGTCATTTCCCGGGTTGGTCTCAACAATCAACAAACAAACAAACACTTGTAATTCTAGTTAAGGACTCAGATAGGTCCAAACATTATGTGTTTGGTTCCCTTTGCGAGGCATTTTGTTGATGTCGCCCTGGTAAAAAATGCGCAGCGTTTGGAATGTCAATCAGAGGTCAAATTATTTTCAGACTCATTCAATGATCGCGGTAAATTCACGGTATAAAATGAATATAATCAGCTCACGAAAATTATCAATATTAAATCCAATTAAAGAAATTGGAACATGCTATATTCGACGTTGAACTGGTGGTGGCGTCATCTGGTGGCGAGTGGCATGAATGAGCACATAATACAAACCTTCTCCGTGCAGAGTACATATATACATATATGTACATTCGCTTTTATATTCATTATTATTATATTATTGTATTCATTGTTAAAAGCGATTACCTTGGGTCAGTGGCGAGGCTTGGATTTAGGGCGCAGGGACAGAAGCCAAAATTGTTGCCCCTTTTTTTCTGGAGTTAAAGAATTTGGCCGAAAATAGTAAAATCAATGCATTTATTATTATTGATAAGACTGTTCTAGCTTAGTATTTTGAAATTTGTTGAAGGCATATTGAGACAAATCCAGAGATACTGGCAATTCCTAAAGACTTTTATAATTATCAACAAAACAAGCAAACATCTTCAGGGTAGCATCCTTTCCAAAATACATTGAAGATTTAGTTCAAATCAAAGGACTTGAATCCGAATCGTTCGTTGAGCCCTAACACAGTTTCTATTTTATTTTCTTCTAGACGTGACATTGTTTAAATGCTGAATTCGCCACAAAATTAGTAAGGAAATTTTATTCTTTTTCGACTGGTTAGATTGGTTTTCCTTTGTTGTACAAAGTAAGGAAAAATATATTTGTACTAAATACTTTTAAATTTTGCCAAACCTCTGACCTCTAATCTACTAATATAAAAAGGTTTATATGCGAGTTTCTTGGGCTGATGTCACATAAAGAAATTACCATTATAACTATTATATTTCAATTGCTTTGCGGTACCCAATTTGAGGGCATCCACAAAATAATACAAAACGCCAAAAGCAACTCATAATTAACCCAGTCCAATATTTACCCTTATTTCTCGCCGTTTGAGTTGGTGTTGTTGACTATTTATTGTGAAGCAAATATTTGTTACTGTGGGCTCATTTATTTACCAGTTAGACTATATAGAATATAAGGCATAGCATCTTCATAGTGGGACAGTTGGTCTAATGCCGCTCTTCATCTATTATTTTTATGTTAAAGTCCACAGGGGGCAGAGTGTGACACTAAAACTGCTTGGTTGATATCTGTTTTTGTATTCTTGTCTCTAATATTGACTTGGTTTATGTACATTTTTGTATTTTATCACATGACAAACAAAACATTGACGGTGCGCCTTTTTGATAATTAAGGTAAGTACATTTATTCATACAATCTACCTGTGTGCATCATTATTTGTTTTAGGCCTATTAAGAAAATATAAAAAATTTTTAAAATTTTTTTTTTATAGCTCTAATATGAATTCAAACTAACTAACTATATCTAACCTAAGAAATACATGAAATGAAATGTCCCACAGAAAGATTTATAAACTAATTTCTGTTTAAATACTTCTACTCCATCAAAACAAATTTATATACATACATATATATTTGAAAAATGATTTAATAATACGAACTTCCATGCAAAGCGAAATATTTCCTACGTTTGTGTAAAAAGTCAAGATAGGCAACTAAAGTTAACGCCCACCAACATTACGGCGAGGAGAATCAGCAATAGAAGGGACTAATGAGACTAACACGCAGGACTGAGGACGAGACAAGAAGCGCCTGCAGTGCACAAAGTTTTGCAAAAGTGTCAGAAAATGTGAATGCGATTGTGGGCGAAAAAGAGCGGTCGGAGATTGTTGGTAATGTGCCGAGGTAAACGGCAGTAACGAGATGGATGATATCTAGACGAATGATGCATGAGTCGCATTGGGGGCGGTTGTCCTGGCGTTGGCATGTGGGTGGCATCGGGGTCCTACATAAAATTCCGACGCTTCATTCGCCAGGATACATGCCAGAATGGGAAGAGCCTGAGTTTTGGGGGAAGAAGAGCGACTTTGCTGTTGCTGCTGCCATTGCCAGTGGTATTGGGATGGCAAAAGGACGCAGGCGTGGAAGGCAACGAATGAGCATGCAGAAAGAGAGAAAGCAGTAGCAAACATATCCAACTCGAATCTTGTCTACAATAAATCAAATTTTATTACACTTTTCTTTATGCATGCCTCACAGGATATGGCAAGCGTATGGCTCACTGATGAGCACACAAATATATAGAAAGCCACAGATATAGACACACACACACACCCACAATTACAAATCTGAGGAGAGATTTTCGCATGCTCATTTAGTGGGAGTCCTTCGAATGGGGTCGCTAAATGGGTGGAATTAACTACAGGCAGGATTCACTGATAGACATCGTTTTGTATAAAAAATATTGAATGGCGTATAAAGCGTACCCAAATTTAAATGTGGGATTTAAAAATAAAACAGGAGACACATATATTCCTGCAAATTTACAATCATTGTCACAGTTATTGACAGTTTACCCATCAATGAGTTGATCTATCAATAAATTACGTATACGTAACTTTTAAGATTTTTAGTAGTCTCCCTGTGGCTGTGGATATGTATATGTTTTTGAAGGAACTTTTGCATTATGGCTGGCGGCGACATAAATCAAAATTCCATTACGCCCAAAAGCGCCGCCCATATCAGGAGACACAACCCATGCTGTGATTTATTAGAAGAACTGCAAGGGAAAAACCAACCAGAGGAGAAAAAGAAATGCAGGAAAGAAAATAGAAGCAGAAGCAGAAGAAGCCGTAACGCGTTTTCTTTTGATAAAAATTTTGAACTAAATCAAAACTTCATTTCACATCGGTGCCATTTCTTGTGCCAGGGCCTCAGTTTTCAGTAGAGTTGAGCTACGCCACGCCCCCGCTTCTCAACACCGAGTTGCAATGCACAAAAAGAGTAAAGAACAAAATAGGAGACGAGACGAGAAAAGTGCACAACATCGAAACAAGAAATGGCGGCAAAACTAGAAAGTGTAGCCAAGCAGGAAGCGTTGAAACGGGCAAAGAAGGAGTAGGAATATGAGGTGAAATAGTCGAAGCATCCTTCGTCCTTTTCCTCATCGGTGTCGCATTCAGCGACGAACGACGAGGATGCTAGTTGTCCTGCGACTTGACTCGACAAAATTCACTGCTGGCTGTCAGTTCAATAAATCATTTGCGTTTTGACACGCCGCTTCACCCCCTCCGGCTACAAAACTAGCTGCGCCAATGAAAATCCATAAATACAAAAACAAAACGAAAAAAGCAAGACATGGCCACCGAGACGCGACCGAAACTCAGATCCCAGGTTCCATGTGGGATGCACATAAATTCCAAGCTGTAGGGAAACTCTTTGCGTCCTTGTCTCCTCAAGCCAAACAAGGGAGGTCTGGACCAAGCCAGCCAGCAAGTCGAACACGAAAACGTTGCCTTGTAAGAGTCTATAGATCACAGAAAATGTATGGCCTGGCCTTAGACAGCAGGTGGTAATGGAAGGGGAGGCTGAACAGAATGATGATGACGATGATTGCGATTTCGTCGCAAGGACGAGTCAAGCTTTCTCATCCAACTTAGAAACTTTTACACACAGCAAGAAGGTATAACCATGCGTTCAGATATTATCCAGATATCAGACCAGTTAAGGATATAGGATATACATATACCAAAAACGGCTCTACTTTACTATAGACCCAAAAAAATTATATAAGCTTGCTGCTTCAGTCTATTGAGCTATATTTTGAAAGCGAAACAGACCATTTAAGCCTTCGCAATCTCTGAAAAACGAACAGGTTAACATAAAGTATGAAACTGAGAGCTATAAACGCGTTTTCCGGGTTGTATCAGCATCTACCCCGCCTGATGCTGTCTGATGCGCATAAAGCATAAAAGTTTGTGACATAAATCAAACCCTTTTTGGACATTTATGATCGTAAAGTTGAGAATAAATATAATATTATGTACAAGGCATAAAAATCAACATTATTTGCGAGACAGACGCCGTAATAAATACGCTCAAGTCAAGGCAACTGAATAATGAATACAAGAATTCAAGACAAAAAACCTCATGTATACTACACATAAGTCTATCAAGTATCCTGTGTGTATATGTATACGGCATCCTTGCCGTTAAAGTTAACATGTGCCGACTGCATGAAGAGTTCATTTTCATCTACGGGGCGGAAATACATGATTAAATGAAAATATTGAGGTCACAAGATACAAGTGAATTACAATAACCACTACGCTCCCAGGATTAACTGCGTGAGTGAGCGGATGACTGGGTGTTCGGGAGGTTGGGTCGTTGCATACCCAGGATGTTGTTGTAAATCATTCGTTTAATTACACTCAGAGAACTGGATAAGTCCAGTAGAATGTATCTCAATTTCATTCGTTTTGTGGCAGCCAGCACTTTTCACTTGAATCGGAACCCTTTGTAAATTATATACACGCATACAAGGGAAACTGGGCAACAAACTTCAATGAAATATTAATGCATGGTGTAAGCAAAATTACAGAAAAAATCTAAAACTAACAAACACACACAAGCAAAGAAAAACAAATGAAAGAATGAAATGCGCCAAGCGACAATTTCTAATTACAAATTCGCCACAGCATTTAACCCGTTTTTGCCGGACACAGTCGTGCATACGTGGAGATAATTTCCATTCTAACTAACACACACACCTTTCTTCAGGACGAGAACAAACAAAATGGTTCGAGGAAAAAAATAAATGGTGGAGGAAAAAGCTCAGCTTGCAACATTTTATGCTGATCCCTGTCAGGCAACAAAACACACATAATCTTCAAAAAGGAAAACAAGCAAGAGGGTGCGAAAGAGAGGAAGGGAGGACGTACAGAGCAAGCAAACAAAATATTTAAAACTGAGCAAATGGTTTGGGGGAACCTCGGAGCTTTGTCTTTTTATGTAAAGTGCCGGGGGCCAGGCCAGGCACCAAACATCAACCAATAATGCAGACGCGATTATGTCCAGCAGCCAGGAGCAAAAATAGTTACGGCAAGCAGAAGGCAGGACAACCGAGCTCCAAATGTGAAGTTGACGCCAAAAACGAAAACCCACAGATATAGCAACCAGAAAGAACAAAAAAGATTCCAAAGGAAGCAAAAGCGACAAATAAAATAGACAAAAAATAAACAAAAATTAAAAACAAACAAAAAACGAAAACGATGAAAACGACAAATGGGAAGTGGAAAAATGAAAAGCAACAAGAACAAAAAACGAAAGTGTTGCACAATGGGCGTTGCTCCAAGTCTGACACACACTCACAGGACACACCAACACTATCCCCTGATTTATGTCACTGACGACCACTGGCAGGGCGCAGAGAATTGCACTGGCAAAAATAATTGATTAGAAATCAAGGGCCGATGCCCTGAAAAGTGTGCTACAATCGAGTGCATGCTTAATCTGATCTTGAACTGCGGACTAAAATACTCCCAGTACATAAATCTAGTTGGAAATTCTTCTCAGATTTAAAGTTTTTGATGAATTAATATGTGAAAGTACTCATTGAACTTCAGAAATACCTAATGTATGGATTAGCCTCCTCGCGGATGGCTTGGGAAAGATTTCAAATGCAGAAACCAAGTTTTTCTTAACGTGGAGGGACTGCAAGGCTAACAAAAACTTACGATGGAAAAATGGACGACATTGAGAACTGAGCTCGCTTTCTCGACTCGGTGTCGGTTGATGCCACTGACGAGTAGCAACGAGCAGCAACGGAAACAAGAAAGATCCTTACATCTTCCACTTCTCTCTTCCCCTGCTAATGGATGGCACGGCGCTCTGCGCAATTCCTTTTCTCGGAGTGTCCTGGCCAATCCTTTCCCGTCCCGTTTGCTCGATTCTCTGTGTGCACTT
This sequence comes from Drosophila equinoxialis, assembly GCA_018150345.1. Taxonomy (NCBI): domain Eukaryota; kingdom Metazoa; phylum Arthropoda; class Insecta; order Diptera; family Drosophilidae; genus Drosophila; species Drosophila equinoxialis. The sequence goes on from JAECWI010000656.1 coordinate 630,821, forward strand.
TGGATTTCTTTTTGTTTCCTCGCTGCCATTTCGTTCAGTCACTCGACAGCCAGTCAGCGACATCAGCGCCAAGTCTCCCGTTTCTTGTTGTTGCCGTTGTCTTGGTTGCGTCGAAGGACGTTTTGCAGGCGCACCATAGTCCTCCTAACAAAATTTAATACTTATTGTGCTTCGCTTGCTCGCCGCTGCTGGCATAAAGAAACGCAAACAGAATTTATGTTGTGACATTTTAAATTGCGCAATTTTTATGAAATCCTTTTGCTGCGCCTCGCATATCCTTTTGAAATTTACAGCAACAACTCTTGACTGCAACAAAAATGCGAGCGGATTTTTGTGTGGTGTTTTTTTTTTGTTTTGTGTCCTTTTCTACTGACTACACGTAGATCGAAAAGGGTCGTACCTTCAATATTTCAATCCAATTTATATCTTAATTTCACTGAATAATAATAATAATATCAAAATATTAAGATAAACAAACTCTTGCAACCAATTATAAGCAAAATATGTATTGTTTGTCATTATTTATAATTAATAAATTAAATAACGGTTGCTCGACAGTCAAAAGGCAGGGTATCTTAATGTCGGCCCTGTAACTTGTTTTCGCATTTTGTAGTTTGTTTCGTTTCATTTTGTCTGGCCATTTCAAGTGCGAGTCGAAGTCCCTGTTCGAGTGCAAGTGCGGATCCGAGTCCGAGTTCTGGGCCGCTGTCAGAATGGCGTTTATTTATTTTTATGTTTAGAGAGTCGCCATCGTCCAGAAACCGAAATTGTCCGAGGCCAAAGGCGTACCGTGGTTCTGTGGTGCCCGAGGCAAATTCAAAAAACCCACCATGATTTACGATGATGATGTGTTTTGGAACGCTGCAAGATGCCTGACTCTCATGTCTTGCTCTGGTCCGGCCTGATGTCCTGTCCTGTTCTGCCTTTGATGCAGTTGGTAAGAAGCTCTACATATTTCCACAAATTCTTTCAGTTTCTGGAATTTATTTACACTTGAAACTTAAATACAGATGTGGTAGATTATTTTAGCGAAGTTGCATGATGCAAAACTACACCACTTAAATTTGGTGTATTGAAGCAATCGAAAGTACGAGAGGAACATTCTCAATCATCTCGGCGATTGATCCACATCATGATTTTTTATGATGACCCTCTACTTGTCTCTCTCTCTCTCTCTCTCTATCTAGCTAAGGCTCCACTTAAACTATGTTGTTAAGAATGCATAATTTTAAAGACTGATTGAATACTTATTTACAACATAATTTACCAGATAGTCCTATAACGATTTCACTTCAATTACCTTAATAACATTTTCACATTCATTTGAAGAACTCCCCTCTCTGTGTGATTGTAGACATGTACATACATATACATACATATGTATATGTATGCATATCTATGTAGTTAGTAAGGCTACTTTTTGCTGTGCATAAAAATTTATGATTATTGTTTTCACATTTTTCATGTTGGCAATATTAAAAACATTATTTTTCACGCGAATTGGCGTCAATGGATGGATATCGAAGGATGTGGACATGTTCTGTTCGTCTGAGTTTTTATTGAAATTCGCTGATGGAAGAAACAACAAAACAAAAAAAAAGACAAAAATTGCAGTGCTGGAATCGCATTCAATCCACTCATAACTCAGTTCGGCGCCAGGCTATGCGATGCAAGGACATTGGACACATCGACAACCCATTGTTGAAAGAGGATTCGGACTCGTATTCGGCACAATTGTCAGGCAATAAATCGATGTGTGTAGTGGTTGTAAATTTTTGGCGGATGGCCGATGAAAAAGTGCATATTATGCAATTCGACAATACGCCAAACATGTCGTTCGACCTACGCACTCACCTACCAAGCCAATCCTCCATTTGGCTCCCACCCTTTTGGCAAAAACGGAAACGCGCTCGAACAAAGTCTGTTCTTCTTCTCTCTTCTTTGACTGCTCATCTTCGATGGTTTGGCTGGCCCATGCAACGCTTTGCATATCAATGAAAATGCATACATTTTTTTTTTTTTGAGGATTTTCTGTTGTTGCTTGCATTGCCCAATCCGAATCCCGGCGTCCATCAAGAGGCATAAATCAGTTTGCAGTCTAGGGAAAAAAAACTGGCCACACGCATCCAACCGGATGCTTCAGGTTTGACAAAAAACCCAAAGCTTCCCAAAACTGCAACAAGCAAAAACATCGAAAATCCATAAAAATGCATCATAATTTGTGGACATGATGTCCATTTTCACCGAATCTTCGGCATGTAGAACAGGGCGAAATTACCAACAAACAGACAAACATGTCTCCATTTCAAATAGAACGGAAAAGAAAATAAAGCATGCGGATATTCGGTATTTTTTCCAATCATTTATACAACAAAGGGAACACCCTCCGAAGGGAGTCTCTATTTTAATCATGACTAACCCACACGATTTGACTACACAACCAGAAATTCAACAGAGCCCATTCGCACTTGCAGTTCGTAAGCCTCATATCAACAGTCACAGTGACTTTAGTCAATTCCCATCAAATTACGAGCACGTGACCAAACCGAGGATCTGAGCCCATCCTCGAGTGCAACCATCCTACAGAGGGCTGTTCCGCAGTAGACACGTGGTCCAGTGCAAATACGTAGTCGTACTCGTTGTCCGCAGCTCCGTGGGCTCGGTTTAATAGATTTGCATTTTCCCAGCCATTACTCGAGTGCACATAATCACAGGACGAATCATTCCGCCGGGCCGGTGGATGTTAATTTTTGTTTTTCTTCAACATAAAAACAAAAACGGCCGTAAATTTAACTTTTTTCTCTTCACGAGTTTTACCTAGCGGACATTCCGAGATTCAATGCAGACGCATTTGAGTGCATTCGAGCGATATGTTGGCGTGTCATTCTTGTATTTATTTACTGAATTATGACCATGGCACGAAAAACCTCTGAGAGGGGCATGAAAAGAATGGTCCGTCTATATGAAGAATTATTTGCTTGAATACAGACTGTACTTCGATGGCTCTATACTGGGAAAGAGTGAGTCATACCTTATTGAGAAGCGGAAATGGGGGGAAATTGAAATCTGGCAAGCAAATCTTCTGCTGTGCCTCCCCAGTCTTTTAGCCTTCTCTAATTCCACTACTCAAACAGAGCACTATCATACCGACCAAGAAAAGCGGCAGGTGGCTTCTTAGATTTTACACAACACAGCAAATATTTGAATGTGGCAAATGTCGGCAATGTTTCTTAATTGTTTCTAATTTCTTTTGTTGACTCTACACCAACAAGCACATCTATCCTAGGTGCCGGCGCGAAAGCAACGTAAGGTAAGGCTATCTCCTGTTGACAGACACCCACACACATGCCGACATGACGGGAGCTCGTTACCATGTTGGTTTTTGGTTGCTCACGCAGAGCTTCGCATTTTAATTGCCCAAGATGGTGGGTTGGGGATAAAGAATTCTTTGAGCTGCCGCTCCAAGCATACGGACCCAGACTTGTTACACTAATGGATTTGCCGAATAACGTATAATACTCATACCTAGTTGATTAAGTTTACGATGACTGTACTACTTACCGTATGGATCTTCTTACTTCTACATTCCATTGAATGTAGAATGTAGGGGAGCTGCAAACATTATTGCTTTTGATAACCATTTCATACCATCATCTTCAAGTATATCAGTAAATCTAGCCCATGTATGTATGTACATACATATATATGTACATGTTATTTTTTGTTTGAACTTCGAAACGCTTCACAAACTCATGGGCTTCCATGTATTTTGTCACAATTCGATGAACAGATAAAACCCCAAATCGATCCGAAATGTTCCACAATGCTGAGCTCTGTATATCAGTTGAGTTCCAATCGTCAAAAGAACATGAATTACTCACGCGTGCTACGGGCTACCAACATTCTGCTGATTTTGACCGGCTATCAGTTGCATTTTTTCGATAGGAAGTCTCGTCGGTTTGAAATTTCCTTAATTGCAGTTGTAAATGTGTTTGTTTTGGGCTGCCTATACGCCGCCTGTTTTGCCCAACACTTTAAGCCATCATCAATGCTAAAAGTGCTCCACGATGTGTCACCGCTTTTGTATGGCTTAACTCGTGTCCAGCTTATGTTAGGACTAAAGGTGTTCGCCTATGCCATTTTCTCATCTGCGAGAGCTGTGGTCGGGGCCAACTCCTTGGTCGAATCTTTTCCAGCAGATGGACGCGCCCTAAGCAAAGCAGAAAGTATAGCTTATGGCTTGCTGGGCTCCACCCTCAGTGTTCTCTTTGGGTTTGGCGTCTATATAGCCTACAAAATGGATTTCAAGCTGCCCCTTCTACAAGAAGCCATGATAGGCATGGCTCTCTTCCTTCCACACCTGGCTCTAGCATCATCTGTGCGACTTTACTGCATTCTCGCTTGGCTATCATGCGTCAGATTAAAGCAACTGAAGAGAGAGGTGGAGGAGGAGTTTAGCACCAACTTAAAGAGAGATGAAGCGGACTCGGCGTCCACATCTTTTACCATCTCTCAACCATCGGTTTCTCGCTCTAGTTTAGATGGCCTGGAATTAAAACGAAGGCAACTGGAATTGCTAAGAAACCGATTTAACTTCTTCTTCAGGGACATGCAATTCTCATTGCTTTTTCTATGCATCATCAATGCCAATTGCTTGCTAGGTGGAGCCTACTCCTACGTGAACTTTACAAATAGCTGGCATCTTTTGTTCGAAGAGCGGAAACAACGCATCTTCTATGCGGCTAATGCGTCCATCTATGCTTGTATTGGGTGCGATTACATATGCCTGATTTTGGTTCAAGTCTTGATGGAAAAAGAGGTAGGTTTAGTATTTATAACTTAACAATATTAAGAACGCTGCTTTGTATGATCAGCGACTTGAATTTTTGCAAAAGCTTGAATCAGTCATTGCCCAAGGAAGTTCCTTTCCCCAAAGCATACATTCGCTGGCTAAGGGTTTGAAGGAGATACTTTTAAATATATTTCAAACAAAATTCTTTTCGCTTTGGCCCTTCAAAGTGACTCATTTTGTCCTAGTAAGTCCAGAATTAAAAAAAAAAATTTAATTCATTTAAAGTCGATCCCCATTTTTCTTTCAGCTGCTTCTGCTTCAGTTTCTAACCATAGCTCTGGTTATCGTCTTTCACTACCTAAACGATGAAATAATACAACTTAAAGAACAAGTAGAAAGTATGAATGATGAATAATATTATATAGATAAATATTTTAGATAAGAGTTTCCGTTCGTATGTTTCGTTCCTTTCTTTTAAAATCTACTGATTAAATTGGACAAACAAAGTAAAATATTTATTTTCATCGTAGCTTTCTTTCAGGTTTAAGCCGAATACTACATCTGTGGTAGACAATTAAGATTATAAGTGGAAAAGCTTAGGCCATTAAAATAAAAATGAGTCAAACGTCGATCCGATGAACTTTGACTCTATTACAAACATATAATATACCTACATATTAACGATTAGAATTAAAATCTTACACAACACAGTTTTAACATTTTCTGCGTGATATTTTAGAATCGATGATGATTTATTTACTCTGATGCTTGTGAAAAGAATATGACTGCCGTTTGGTTTTTGTTTTCGATAAACTTTCCGCACACACACTCATTGTGAGGGAAGGAGCCATTAGAAATAGAGGCATCACAAAGTGTACGCCAAGCAGGCGAATGAGCATAATTCGTGTAAGGAAATCTACATAAAATTTACTGTGTTGCTACCACCAGAAGGCCACCCACACAAACGTATAAACAAAAGTGAACAGGGGCCATGGCCAAACGCATGGCAACTCTGTAGAGATGCTGATGAGCAGATAAATTCATTAGGCAAAACCATGTAATTGTTCCACCAGGACGACGGCGCCGACGACACAACAGCAAGGATAGCAAACAACATCCAAGCGATGCGGCCATTTGGCTCAGCTGGCAATGCAGGCTGGTTGCCTTGTGGCAAGGCAGACGGCGACCACAGATCTTAAGTTTTGCAGGGGAGTCAGGGATTGGAGTCACGTAGCTAGAGCCAGAGCCGACAGAGCGTTACTAAATACAAATTAAACAAATCCATAAATAATGTTTAATAATATTAACAAGGATATTAGCAGAAAGTACTCACACATGCACATAAACCGAAAGGAACTGCCACAGATGCGCTCGCTTATTGCAATCATTGTAGAACTTTGTCTTGCCTGTTGTCTGGGACTGCAATCGGCTTGGTTGGGGTCGGCGTTGTTGTGGTTTATGCCTTGCAGTGCTTCTCCGTCCTCTGCCCACCGCTCAAGGATACAAGTTGTTCACACAAATTAAATTGATCAATTCCAACGGCTTAATTCATAAGGTATTTTTCTTACGGCTACAATATAAGGTTCTTAAATTTAAATGTAATTAGGAAAACTCTGAGCTCAGCACTGTCAAGTTACTGCAAGTTACTTCTCTTTGCAATTTGATCTTCAACAAGTAAGAGTTTCATTAGTAAGTATTCTTGACGCGACTTTTTAGATCTGTTGTTTTTCGATCCATCCTTTTTTTTTTGATTTGGCTTCAGAAGTTCTGGCAGAAGAAGACTTTCGAGATGAAGTTGTCGTCTTTCTAGTTTTGCGACGATTCTTTTTGCATTCGCTAGACGATGAATTATAAGTGGAGGAGGTCGAATATGAATCTTTGGAGCTTGAAGAACTGCTGCTTATCAAACGTCTCTTCCGGGGAGCATTTATTACGTTACGCACAGAAGCACGTGGTGGGCTAAGAGAGGGTGTTCGGGGTCCCCGGATGTGGCTACGTCCGCATCGGGTTTTTATTGACTTGGAACTGAAATACCTGCTCTTACGCTGATGACGTCGACCGCTCGCTTGAGGATTACTCGAAGATTCCGAAGTTGATATAGAAGAAGAGCTGCTGCTGCTACTACTCCTGATTTTTTTAGACTTACTTTTCAAATTACGACTCTTCGATGGCATCCGATCATCAGCGAATCTTCGATGATGGATAGGAAGCAATTTTTGGCTTCTTGACGTTTTATGTGGCGTCGAGGCGCATGGAACTTGAATTTCTGCGGCCACTGAGGATGATGGTGTTGGCAGAAGGGTAACGCGCTCCACAGGGGAACTGGACTGATTCAGCGGATTATAATATGCACTGTGGTTCAAACTGAAACTCATTGTTGGTGACTCCTGAAATTTTCGATTAGTAGGAGGCAAATAGCCCGCCTTTTGCATCATTTGTTTCACGGATTGCAAATTGCTGTCGAAAGTGTTTTCCGAACTGGTCATAATATTGGAGGAATACTCTGGCCAAGCTGGGTAAAAGAATAATTTAAATTTTGTAAGTACAGAAGTTAAGTTAGAAAACATAAAATCCCAAAAACACGCTGGTGAAAACAAAAATACACAATACATATGAATACAAAGTTGCGTAAAAAAAATTTCAAAAAAATAAGGATATGTATGTATTTGTATACCTGGAAAATACACAATGGGCGGGACAGACACTGGAAGCTCCTTCTTTTCAAACATAACGTAGTTGCCATAATCCTTTGAGGTGGGGTGCTTGAAACGGCATTTACTGCCCCAAGTGCAAGCCTTGCGTAAGAAGAAACGGCAGATATCTTGTGAGACAAGTGATGTACCGGCCGACTTATCGTTTTCGTCATCGGCGGATACCTCGCCATCTTCCAGTTCTTCCTTAGCGGATTGGTTCGACAGCTCTTCTTTCGTGACGATACCGTTTTCACCACATTCCTTGGCCTTTTCTTCGACTTCGTTTTTAATATAAGTCAATTGTTCAGCGTTTTCCGCACATTCGTCAATTTTCTCAACTTTAGACATCGTTTCTGGCTCGAGTTCAAAATGTTCTTTTTTAACATTTACGTTGTTTAGAGAGCTACCTTCATTTAAACTTGGGTCGTCTTTTATAATTATATTTTGAGTAATTTCTGTGGTATTTGCACTGTTATTTTTATCGGATGATATAATCTCACTCCTAATATTAATTAGAATATCTTTTTTGATTAATAAAGTTTGCGGTTGTTCCCCATCTTCATCGTTCACATTCCAATTTAAATTTTCCTTAGTTAAAACATCACGTGTATCCGGCTTTCCATCTGTTTTGCAGATGATATCGACTTCATTACATGAAAATGCCTGCATCTGATGTTCTTTTCCAGTCGCCAGATGATGCGTAACATCCACGTCCTTGTTCTTTTCTTCAGGGGATTCGGATCTTATCATGCTTACATCGTGGGACAAGTTCCGATTTGTGTTTGATTTAACACTAGGCGTCTTCAAATCGGATGATTTTGCACTTGAAACTTCTTTGTCTGAATCGCGACTGTTACTGGGGGATGGCTGCGATGGGCTCCCTATTGGACATTCTCCGATATTTTCTGACATATTCATTCGTGGTATTTGCAATATTGGGCTATTCAATTTAAAATGTTGCTCACACTGTTAGCAAACTGCACAATAAGATTAAGAATTAGTTAAAATTTCTTTACCAATGTTTTGGGAGTTACCTAATGAAAAACGTTCTTTTCGAGTCATTCTTCTCAATGGATTAGTGCTAGCAACATTTTCTTGATTCGGTTCTATGTTTTTGTACACCACTTGTCAATGCGAAATCTGTTTAGGGCTGCAACTCTTTGTTTCGATTTGATAAAACTCACAAAACGATTAAGTGAGCTATCAAAATTGTAAATTGTCAGGCCGAAAGACGCAAAACCCAAAAACCAGAACTTGATAATGTAAAGGAGAAAACTTTTCATAAAATACAACTTATGAAGACTGCAAACAACTGAAAATGGCGAGATTTGTTTTTAGTGTTGGTAAACGTTCAATTATATTTCTATTAGCTCTGGCACAGCGTTCAATTTTTTTAACCTTCTAGGGTCCAAAACGCGAGCAAACTAAATAAATTTGATATAACCCAAAAGAGAAAAATTTCACGAGAACCACCTCAGGTGCGCCTTGGCGATTTATTTCGCAGTTTTCGTATAATTAAGAAACAAAAATTTTTGTTTTTAGCGGGATTATAGCTAACTGTAGCTGTTTCCGGCTTAAAGAAGCCGTCACCTTTTGAGAGTGTTGCCAGATGTCAAATTTCGGAAACTCGAATACGCGGGCTTTTTGAAACTTTTGTTCGCACTATTCTCAACAAACGAAAATATTGTTGAGCTCACAATATTTCTTGATTTTATAGAACAAATATAGAATATAGGCTTCTAGAGCAACTGAATATTTCTTGATTTTATAATTCAGAATAAAATATTTGGCTGACAGAGCAGTCAAACAACGCGTCAAATACAACAACAGACTGGCAATACCGTTTGCCAACACTGAAATCTAGCTTTAGTCGATTTTTCCAATTTTCAGTCTCAAGTAGCTTAAGTAAATATTTACCACATTTGCACAATTGCCGGAATGCATTTCGAATAGAACGTTAAGAAATTTTCGATAATACCCAAATACGTATGTATATGTAAGTATTTATGTATATACATACATATGTATGTAATTAAAGTCTCACCATAATTCTAAATTTCTTTCACCAAAAATATGTATGTATGTATGTATGTCTATTAAATTCGCCTCATAGCATATGCTATCTCGCTCACCCTCCCAAATACACACGATCACTGCAGCGCCGCCACTAGCCTACGTTCAACTCCGCCCCTATGGACCGCTTTCAATTAGAACGTATGTATGTACATATATTTTCCACGTTTCTAGTCCGATTTTAATAAAATTTGGTAAGTTGGTACTTTATTTATTGGGGATTAGTGTACTGAATTTAGTTCTGAGAGTCAAAAAATTGGAGGAGGCAATTGGGTTTTTCGAGATCTACATACATACATATGTACATATCTGCGAGCATGCTAAACATACCATTTGGTGGTTCTAGTTTTGTTATTTTTCGAGAAAATCATTTTTATACCCTTGCAAAAAGGGTATATTAATTTTGGTCAGAAGTGTGCAACGCATAGAAGGAAGCATCTCCGACCATATAAAGTATATGTATTCTTGATCAGCACGACGAGATCAATGCGAACTCCTCCTAGAGCTACAGAGCTGAAATTTTGCATGTAGGCTTGTATATACTGCAGGGGTTGTATATCTCGGATTCAGCCGGATCCGACCACTATATCATATATCGGGTGACTATATCATATACTTACTATGTAGCTCCCATAGGAACGAGCGGTGGAGAACAGTGACTTTGATCAAAAGCATGGTTATTTCCTATGTTAAGATTGTGGGCCGCTCTTTCGCAAACATTACTCTTTGTAGATAAAACGTTTTCCCATTTTGACGGCTATAAGTGAGAAGAGAGTACCAAACAACTTGCAAGGGTATACAAACTTTGACGGGTCGAAGTTAGCCCCCGCCCTCTGGTTTTTTTTTGGATATGCGGGGTCATAAGGAGCCGTGGCAAAAATTTGCACTAAACTTGGACACCGTATGTATTACAGGCGTCTCAGTACCAAATTTGGTGACTCTAAGTCTTGTAGTCTCCGAGATCTACGTGTTCATACGGACAGTCGGACGAACATGGCTAGATCGATTCGGCTGTTGATCCTGTTGAGGAATATATATACTTTATAGGTTCGGAAAAGATTCATTCTGCCTGTTACATACATTTTGGCGACTTTAATACACCAATTCACCCTATGGTTGCATGTTAAATATTTAAGAACTAGTTTATTAATATAATTTGTTCAAATTCCGGTAATTCGAAAATATATTGCGTATCGGCAATAAGTCGTTGTTGATATAGTGAATAGTGATTATATCATAACATAATTCTAACACCACAAAAACGATCGTTTGGAACTATTGCTTTTATCAAAAACTTCGTTATTTTTAAAGCGATTATCTTCAAAATTAATGTTTGTTAGTGCAATGCCAAATTTAATCAAGATCGGGCGACTAATATTCTTTGGCCCAAAAATTTGTTTAGCTTTCTACATATGTATGTGACTGAATCTTATAAGCATATACATAAAAATCTATACTTTTACCAAATTTGATTATCGTCGGGCAATCGAATTATATGTCTATCATATAAAACCCGAGAGCCAGGACTGACTCCGGCCGCGCCGTACTTTCTAACCATTCCCGGACGGACATGGCTATATGAATATATATTCTGCTCATGCTGATCAGAATACAAATTTGTACATACATATATATATATATACATATATGGTCGGACATGCTTTCTTCTCTGCGTTGCACACTTCTGATCAATAATATATATATTAAGTTTCTTGATTCTGTCGAAAAGTAAATATATTGCGATCAAAGTGCTGTTGTGCTATATGAAAGCTATTTTATTATAACTAAATTCGTTCGATATCATCATAAAGATACCTTAGTACACCATCATATTTAAAGTAGTTATTTAAATTAGAAGTCCACCCGCAGGCTGCAGCATCAGCTCCCGCAAAATTACCCTACCAAATTACCATACACACTCGTTCCAATTCTTATTTCCCTTTCCATTCGAAGGAGAAGACTGGGCGAAAACTAACAGAAACATATCACGGCAACTGGAGGAACGAAGTAAAAAAGGCGACAAGTGAGATGCCGAAGACGAGACGAAACCCAAGCAAGGAAATTGCGCGAAAAGCGCAAACATCAGCAATGCGGTACGGCATCTGGTTGAAAGATCGAGGTGGCGAAGAGTGTAGAGGTGGAAGGATGTCCCACAGGACTTGTAAATAGCAACAAGGCAAACAAGTTAAAAAGTTTTCCTCTTGTTCGCATTGGCATTTCTTTATGCTGGCCCGGGCCCCAACATAATCGTTTCTCATTTCAATGGTGGTGGGGTACCGGCAGCTAAGTCGCACTACCCATTCCAATCCTCCCCAAAAACACCTCACGCTTACCTTTTGTGCTGGCCCGCAATTTAGTTTTGAGCGTAATTTCTTTTAATAGCGCCAGTCGACAGATAAAATTCACCACGACTCTTTACCCCTGAGAACATGAATAAAGGCAAAAGGTGATGGGATGAGGGAAGGTCAAGGGGTGAACGTGAATGCTGGCGGATATCGCAAGTAAATTGCTTAATTTTGGCCATGTCTCCGAGGTCTCGGGTTAGGCTTGTTTTTGCTTTTGTTTTATTGGAGAAGGTCTGGCAAGCCCCGGAGTAGAATACTGGTTCGAGGTTGACGTTGCCATGACGATTTCATTTGCATTTTATGATAATTGAACTTCATAAATATGTCACAGCAGCATCTTAAAAGTGCCAGCTGTAAGTACACACACCGTTGGTTCCCTGAGATACAGATGTAGAGTATCTTTGGAATCGGAGCAGGTCGGCGACAGTGGGTAGTTGGTGGCATGTGCTTCATAATTATTTTGAAGTGTCGCCATTAATTTGAAATACTTATGTGCGTATGGGCCTGGACCATAAAGTGCTATACCGAATGTGGATTACGTTTACCTTTTAAATATGCTAAGTACATACATACATACTATATATGTATGTAGCTAAAAATGTCCATATGTATGTGTTACGTTTTTTGTTCTTGCAATAGGAGTTATATACGGCCATATTATACATACATATGTAACTAACGACTAGTTTAACGGGTCATTAGAATCAGGACGTCATCGGACATACCGAAGAATTAGAGATAACCGTCAACACCGTTAGCATTGAACAAGCTAAACTCAATCTGGGCATAAACAGGATATATGTGGCCGCAAATCCCAACAGCGTCTTAGGCAAGCGACAATGAATATTAATGAGATGTCATCAGTCTTTCGTCAAATTAAAACACAGCACAGCGGCCCAGAACGGTGTCGCAGTCGAAGACATCCAACATCCTTGCCGGGCTTGTTGTGCGCACATCCTGCGGTAACTTTTCTAATTGTTGCCAGCACAACACGAATAAATCAGCCATAAAACAGGAAGAGAAGGTGGTAAAGGCGGGAACTAAGACACAAGAGGAGCGAGAAACAAGCTGTGAGTTTCCATGGCCATGAGGAATTTCGGCTATTTGTTTTGCAGTAGTTAAGTCTTCTATCAAAAGGACAATGGCAAGGTGGTTGTTCAAATTATTGTTAGGGTTAGGTGAAGTCAAGTCAATTCAAGGCTAAACCCTTCTGCGAAACGTCACACGTCAGCGCACTATCATCACGCTTGTTTACACGCATAATTATGTGTGCCGGTACCGGATTCCGGGAATAGCGCCATATACCTTTCTCCTTACTACCATGCCAGAATACGTCACTCGCACATCCACATCCCACCATCACCCCCACAGGATATGTATAAGACTCCTTGCGGCTTTTGGTCTGGCCTCAAACGCAATTTAATGCCTCGTGACAGATTTCTCACTTGAACCTAAGATGACGGGCCGTGTCACAATTTGATGCTGATAATATGTTAATGAGGTTTGTTTATTTGATTTATATTCCCCTTGTCATTGGGCGAGAAACCACCAAGAAGGATGGCTGTTGTTTATTCAAATCACAGTCAAGTGGAAGTTAATCGCTCGTGGAACTTAATCTCTGGTAAGAATACTTTTCTGTGAATATTAATATAAGTTGATGTAACGCATCCGAAATGTCCGCGGGTTCAATTATCATCTACATAGTTTAATTGCAGAATTATGTTTCAGGACAACAGATCTAAAAATTAACATTGATATGCTAGTTAGACGTCTTGGGCTTAACATTGGTTAGTGTCGTTTTTTTATAAGTTCGTAACAACTATTTTGGACTATTTATACCGCAGCACGAACGGAGCCAAGCGAATTAGAGCACAGAGCGCAACAAAGACAACAATATTGGCTTGGGCTGCTTCCTTCATTCGCAGCTCTTCCTCGACTGCCTCAATGGGTAGTGTGCGAAACATGTTGATTCGAACTGCAAACGAGTAAGCCAACTATTTAAATTAGTCTTAATTTGAAAAACCACGTACTTACAAATAAAATTTAAATTTTGTACGTTGACTTCGATTGGGGAAGTGTTATGCTGTGCTTGGTGATTGTAAATTGATGGCAAATTTGGAATCGAATAAGTTGATGAACTCAAACAATTTTGACAGCCAAATGATGACTAGCTGAGTCTTTGAGTCTAAGCCATGGGCCGCAAACTAAAACTTTAAGACATACGGTTACGAAGCTGGTTTTAACCACAAGCCGTTGAATTTCCGCCGCAGTGGTGTAAAAGCCACTGGGACGATGAGAACGACGAATTATGAACATGACCCGCTGTGGCTAGGAGAGCGAAGAGCTGTGAGATCAGCAAAAACAAACTGCAATTCGTCCTCAGGGTATTTTTTGTGTTAATAATAAATAAAGGGGATACGGCAAAGCCACCTTACCTCTTTGCTTACAATTTGGACACTCCGGAGCGCATTTTAATGGACGAATGCAGCCGCACTTGGGTCTCGATCCGAAACCAGGCACACCTTTTTGCCTAGTGCATGTGTGACACCAAGCATCCAACTTGCTTCCATCTACTCCTTGCCGCAGCAGAGCGGTGCCCTTGGACCCCACCACTAGCTTGAAAAACAGCATTTGCTCGTCCATCTTTTGATTTAGCACCGACATAAAAATGATTTATCAGTGACATTAAAATAATGCACACTGTGGCGCATTTTATGTGCGAATGGATTTTCGCGCCTTTTTGTGTTCTTTGCTCGGTTGTTGTTGGTGCACATTTACCCCTAGACTACGGCGCATCCCCGACCGGCTCTCTGGGCACTAACTCACCCTCCGCTCCCCTCGCAAATAGCTGGTACGTCCGTCGTGGGGTCTGTCAGTCTTTGTGTGCTGCCGTCAGCCGAATGTTTTACGGCCGAGGTGTTTGTGTTGGTGTGTGGTATTTGTATGTGTTGGCTAGGCTTGGGCAAGAACACGGCACCGGGAATTGAGTTTGAGATAGAAACAGGGACCTGCACCTATCCGAACCTTCTGTGCCGGAGCATCATAAATGTAAACTTTTATGCGATTATCGTGCTCTCTTTCCAGCTGCAACGCTCTGCACTTTTCGCAATGTGGAAAATACACTGAAAGCAATTAAAGTACCTACATACATACATGTGTACATATATTGGACATATTGGACAAATGTCTGTGAATATGGTTAAAATTGTAATGTTTATCCATTTAACATATCGAAAGTACAAATCTCTAGATCAGCAATTTTTGATCGCCTTCTCACTTTCTAAACAAAAAGAAGTCAGTCATATGTATGTACATGTGTATAATGAATATTCTCTCAGTGTGTGTGGTTCTGTTTGAAATGTGCCATAATTTGCAACCAGAAATGTGTCACAGAAGCAGAAGCAGCCGGCAAGTGGGCTGGCTATCAACTGGAACGTTGGCTAGGATGCCACCAAAAATGGACGACAACATATGCCCTGTGCGGGGCCTGGCACTCATTAGAGCGGACGTCCGTCTCTCCGCCCTAGTGCGTGTGTTTGTGTGTGTGTTTAGTGAGAACAGTACCAGAACGGGCGCAGGCGCTGCACTGCAAAACAGGTACCAGTAGCAGGCACATGGTCATGACTGCACATCTGCAGCAGTCGCTGATTGCCCAGTCCCAATCGCAATCGCAGTCCCAGGACCAGTCTCACTCTGACGCCAGTTGGCAGAGTCAGCATAATTTCCTGATGCTAAATGCCAAACGCAGGACGAGAACAGGACGAGCAACCATCCAGCCGAGCACTTAAGCCCATCCGCCGTTTTGCCATTCGACTGACCGACGAAGCTGGGAAGCCAGCAGAGTAAATGGGTGGAAAACCGGCATGGGACAAGGACATACATAAGTGTAGTGAGCAGAGTGATAGCCACCTCCTGTTTCTGCTTCTGCTCTCCAGTTGTAGTTGTGGCTGTGGCTCTATGTCATTGTCTCGCGTTGGGGCAAGCACTGGGGCCAGGGCAATTTAGAGAAGCACACACACACACACACCTGTTTTTGGGTAATTTATCTCGAAGAATTATTATTTCAAATATTTTGGAACTGCGGAAAGGGTCTGGTGTGAGGGTGACGCACCGAAATAAAAGGATTTTAAAATGGTCATTTGATATGAATTATGCATGTTGGTGCAATTACAGAGACTCCGCCTCCCTACAAACCCTGCCAGGGTTGATGCCTTTGTCTGTCTATGATGCGGTTGTCTAACGCTGAAAAGAGGTGGCCCCAGTTTGATTACTTCCAGCGCTCTATACATCGCCCACATGTAATCGGCCTGGGCCGGAGTCCCATTTCATGTTCATTTCGCGACTTGAACTTCATCGTTTAATAATTAAATCAAATGTTAGACTAATATATTCCCCGTAATAGCGAGTAACTCATTTCAGCGTATGGAAAACTGTCCAAGCCATGTGGCCTATTTCTGATTTATGCACCAGCCCAATAGCATATGCGGAGGATTATGCAGTGGACAGAGCCCAGTCACGGACAGTCATTGGCAGACATTGAAATCAATAATGAATGGCACAATTGTAATCTTGATTCATTTCTGCCAGTTCATAAACAATTTTCAAATAGATCCGAAGCAACATAGTATCTGTATATAAAAAGCTTCTCTATATCTATGTACATATATGTATACCGCCAGCAAATGTTGGTGGCTATTTAAAGTAGGACTAGAGATATAATATAAAAAAAAAAAAAAAAAGATTTTTAAACATTTCAGTTAAAACTTTTTTGTCAACAAACCTTATGTTTTTCTATACAAATATGTCTTCTTTTGGTTTACACTTTCTCAATAACTTTCAGATTGAAGAACTTTAAAGTAAAGCGGGCATTCTTGGATATCCTAATTCGACCTGAATTTCTGTTCTGTTTTAGAACATATGTACATTTGGGATTTAACCCTTTGAAATGTCCTAAACCTAACAAAACAAAGGGAAGTCAAATTTTACAAACAAACAGTTTATCCTAAATTATGTAATCGTGATTAATTTCTGAATTGAAACAACTATTCCGTATTTTCGAAAAAAAAAACCTCATATCAACGAACCCTCGATTAACCGAACAAGAGCGCTGATTTTTGGTCAAGAATACAATTTTATAATTCAAAAGATGTTTTTTATAACATTGATGAAATAAATGTGACAGAGTCAAATTGCGCAAATATCGTTTTCCATACTCTTACTTTTAATACTGAATCGGAAGATGGCATTGAAACAGAAGTTGTAATGGGGAAGGTTCGTGTCCATTACAAAATTACACTGATGAGAATGTTTGGAGTGGGAAGTTCGATATTATTGATCTGAATTTGAAAGAAAAGCAAGTGAATTTAAAAGAAACGTTTAAAAAAAATATTTTTATAACAATCAAAAATGAAAGCTTTTCCTTAAATAAATAAATTCAATTAAAGAACAATTTTGTCGATCCCAAGGGTGTATATACAAAATGTGATTCAAAAAGACTTTTGTATGTATGAAATATATATGTACATATGTATGTACATATGTAGCTCTGGCGATTTAAAAGTATTTCATGCATTCGAGTCTAAGCTATAGTTGAAAAGAAGGACTTTAAATGACAGAGATTTGAAGGTCACCATAGAAAATTTATATATGTGGGGAATGAACCTTTTCCTTAGCCAACGAAGCTCAGAATAATCAATGAAAAATCAACAAAAACGTTAAAAATAATTGCAGTAGCGCCAAGAGAACTTTCTTCCCTGCTCAGCGAAGGGGTGAAGAGTTGCAAAAATTGAAAAAGGAAATGTAAAAATAATCGGCAATAAATTTAGGAAAAGTGTCGAAACCGGCATACACACAGGCACACACACACTGGGAGTCGGAATACTGGCAGAAATTCGGCCACGCCAAGAGCTCATAGTTCAACGTCCTGTGCAGGCGATGCCAGAGAAGTACAAGGAGCTAACACAGGGAATAGGGGAGGCTTAGGACAGGGAGGTCACAAGGTTCGTGGCAACCGCATTTATAATAAATTGAATTGCAATAACTCAACTTCAATCAAAAATCATAATTCATGGAATTTGACAGGCCAGAACCGAGTTGAACCCTGATTCTCTCGTTTTTTGTGTCCTTTTGGACTTGCAACTTGCATCCGGCGACGACGACGACTACGACGCAGCCGAAAATTATAAATCTACGATTTGACATGAAGACGCGTGCATGTACATACATATGTATGTATGTGTTAGTGGGTAAATGTCTATGTATGTGTGTGTGAGCTGAAGTCATGGATTTATAGACGAAGACATAAATACAAGTGGACTCAGATCCAAAGACACTGCAAAACATTGGAAAGTGCGCGTGAGCCGAACACGCTCGAAGCCCATAAATATCCTTGTAGCAACTTTAAAGGAGGGCATGGAGGAGATGCACATTTTAGGTGAAAATAATCACCGCTTCACATGAAATCATTTTACCCAAGCCCCGGACAGTAAATGTGATCGGCTCCAAAGCGGACACTACGGGAAAAAGCGGCCAGCAAAACGGCTCTTAAGTAAAATATATCCACAGTACGTTCCCATCAAGGGCAAACAAATCAAAAGCGACGATTTTACTTTGTTCTTATGGAAATCGTTTAAATGTTTTTTAGCACTGATTTGTGATGAGGAGGCGACCGATTTAGGTTGGCGAAAAGGATACGACTTGTATGTCTGCTTGAATTTTATATAATGCACTATTTTATAGTTTTCGGTATGAAAGTAAGTGCTTTCTTTTTACATTGTAAATACATATAAATAATTTAGCATGGAAAGCTTTATATTCGTCGATTTCGATACCCATTAAAAAGGTGTTTCAAAACTCAAATACATCATTGTAGTCTTGTAGTCGTTCCATTTTAACTTTAATGTGGAAGCATTTGGTCATTATATTTGCAACTCTTCCCAGTGTGGATATTAAGGTGAATGAATACGTTGGCTTGTATGGGACATTTATAAGTATAATGGGCATATCTAGAGTTTAGCATACAGAGTGTTTTAATACAATGTTTTTTGCTCCTGTTTGAATGTTTATTTATATGTAGATTTTTTCTGTATTATTGCAAAAAGGACAAACCAAAAGGGACTAGAAGACAGAAAAAGGTGGCGGATGTTTGTCGCCGGATCTACGAATATTTTGGTATTCCTTTTTTTTGCGTCCTAGCAAGTACACAACACCTTTTATTACTGGGCGAGGAAAAAAAGGATATTCAACAAAAGGTCGCGCGGAAGTAATTTACAATTTTGGATGAACACAAAAATAATAAAAATCATATATAAAAGCAAACAAAACTTGCAGGATCAGGATGTGTCTGGTTGCGACGTAAATTGACAAGATTTATATTCAATTAAAACAAGCGCAGCACATTATCCTTTAGCAGAAGCATCAGCGAAAGCGCAGGGGAATGAAGAGAGGGAGGGAGGAGGTTGCTGTTTTTATTGGCAGAATTTTATGTTTCTTCGCAATTGACAATAAATCAAAAAGTGGTCGTCACATTTCCACATTTGGGATGGCTTTCCACCCCTAAGCCGCAACCGCACACAGCTTTGATGAATGACGAAGGACATGCACATGTACAACATACATACATACATACATACATATAAACATGCACAATATAAAGCGCATACCATCAGGACAGGACACGACAGGAGCCCAGACACGCACACCGATTGGCTGCTGGAGATGCACACGTCGACGTGCAATAATTTCATGTGTTCTGACGGGCAATGAGCAAAGGAAAAAAAAAAGAAAATAAAGAAATGTGAATGAGGCAGAGAAGTGTTGAGGAGGCTGCGCTGCAGTCGCCTCATTGTTGTCCTGGTTATTTATGGCCCATTAAGGCAAGCGGCAATTGCACATGTGTTCTTTGCACTGTGAAACCCCACTAGACCCCACTAGATCTCTCCCAACCCGTCCGCCCATGTGAATCCTATTTGTGTCAGTCTGTCTTCAGCGCGAATTGCTTTCGCCTTTAATTGTTTGCCCAGAATAGCACAAATGTTAATAATTATACCTTGAGCCCATCCTGAATTCGCCACGGAATAACCGTATCGTACGGATAACCTTTTGTCTAATAATCATAAGACATATTTCATTTCAAATCGTGTTTGTCGTTGAATTTATGACGACACTCCGCCCACACATGATACTTCTTTTATTTCCATTTTCGCACGCAGAACACAATTATTGCCCCGCTCCACCCAGTTCACTCCACTGCCTATGTATGACATTCGCTTGCTTATTTAATTGCCTGGCCAAAGGCTTCGAATGGAGACATTAGAAAAATCTGTCGCCGGCGACAGGACACACATCGCTAAAAATACGACAGTTAGCTCGTTCATTGGGGCTGTAAGGGAACATTGAATTGGTGGGACATAGACGCCAGGAGTCAGGATGGGAGAAGGTGTGTTTCTAAAGTTAGTATAGGAACGTACCCACACAAATCGGAATCATGCCAGCATGTGCTCCTTAAGTTTATTGAATTCGTAGCGTAGCAGGTTGCAATGGCAAGCAACAACTTGATTAAATGAAAAACTGCAATTCGCTGAGTTTTTACCATAAGTTTAAAAGCACAGAAAAGATAATTCGAGATGTGATCCCACCAATTACAACCCGGCACTTATTATGCCCAAATGCCATTTTCTTTGTCTGCGAAACTTCAAAATCATTGCAAAGTGACAAAAAAAATAAGGAAGCATATAAATAAAGTGTAAGTTGCGCTACCGAGGGGACACAAGGATGCCAGGCACAGGACACTAACTTAGTCTCAGCTTGCATTTTTCTGACTTTCGTGGAAGCAGGAGACAAAATTTATGCGACTTCAAATAGAATCCTGCGTTATCCTTGTCAAGTGGACAGTAACGAAGCTAAACAGATTTCCATGAAAATAAAAGAAGTGCATTATATTAGATTGTCGCACTTGAAGGAGCACCACCTAAATGGATTGAGGTTTACTTTCAAAAAAAAAACAAACTTCACGACTGTATCAAATTGTAGAATTCGAAATAATATTTAATGATTGGAAAATGGCGGAAAATGAACGTATTGCCATAAGAAACATAACATAACTAGTAAATTATGAATTAGTTATAAGTTATAATATTTATATATATGTATATATGTATGTATGTACATATATATATTAGTTCTAAAGGGTGTTTTCTTTTAATACAATGAACCCAGAGGGCTCAAGCGTATTTAATATATATTTAAGTCCGGGGAATTCGGACTCCCAATTATTCCCCTTGGATCTTTTAACCTTTAGACTCCAATCAGAGCGTGGTGTTTCGAACTATATTGTACTCATTTATAGATTTTTTTTGGATTCGCACTTGTCATTCGAAAAAGAATCGTTTCCCAAAAATACAGAGCTTCAAACATATAAACTATCGCAATTAAATTTGGCACACATCGAAGGAAAAATACTCATAAATTAATCCAAGTTTATCATTAAAACGAATTTCTAAGCATTCAACAAAGTATTTAGCATTTTAATAGTATCAACAATTAGTTTCTAAAGTTTTTGTCAAAAAAAAAGGACAATGTACACCCATGGGTGTGGCGAGGTACGATCGAGCTAAGCCCAACCAATCAAAAGTCGGAACCCTTTAAAACTATTATCTTGTTTATTTATTGTGATCAAAAAAAATCTAAAAATAACAACAAATACTTTTAAGATAGCTGTTACTAGAGAAATTGAAGATAATAATATGAAAACTTTCTCATAATGCACCCATATGAAAAAGAGAATTGCTAAAGTTTTGACATTTGCTAAAACGGCGTCTGAGGGCGGGTCGGCCCGGAGAAGTTCATAAAGATATTCGGTAACCAGCCATGGAGCTAATGTCATCAGCCAGTCATACCGAAAATTTGGATCTTGTCGTCCTGAGCTCCTTCAACGCCAAATGTTTAATTCTACCAACTGAAAAATGCATAAATACCATTTTAATTAGAAAATTAGCTAAAATATGCAACTCACGTTAATCGCATGACGCTTGCCTTGCCTTTGCTTGCCTTGGCTGCGATTGTCTTTGTTAGGAAATGGTTATTGCTAGGAGGGAAATGCGGGGCATGGCTCATGCAATATCCAAGAGATGCGACAATAACCGAAAGCCAGCGCTCCGCATGGAAGTCCTTTGTCGCTTCTCCATCCTTCGCGTTTCCATCTACCTCTGTACTGACACCCAAAATCATTGCCTCTCTGGGGGATTCGAGTTGCTAGCTTCAAGCAATGTTTGTTGCGACAAATGCCGTTATAATTATTTATACCGTAAGCACATTTTATGGTGTCGCAATTTTAAAATGCAATTAGACGCGCGCTCTCTTGTTGCAGAAACCTTGCCAAAAACAAACAGCACGTAAAAGGAATCGGAATAGAAATGGAAATGGAATACAGAATCCGCAGAGAAAGGGAAAATTACTCGTAACGCGAACGGGAACGTACAAATGTAATTCTTAATGGGGTTTTGTCATTTCGCCTAAAATGTTATGCAAGCGTCACCAAAAATTGGCCACTTCACTCGTCTCCTCCCACAAAATGAACACACCTGAGCCACCTGAGTGAAGTTTTCTGGCTTCTTTCTGTAGCCTGTACTGATAACATGGCTCAGGTCTACAATTCGTATGTTCATACAAACAAATGTGGATCTGCTCGTATTGGTACAGATTACATCAACTAGACAAAGAGTTCCATTTACAACTTTAAAATAAATAATTTGCTACCTGATGCAGGGTATTTCCAAGTTGATGTGACGACTCGGTGTACGGCCCTGTTATTATTATTTTTTGTACTTTTTTTTCTGTGGCTCCTGAGCAACCGCTGTTTCTAACCCAATCTGAATATCGTCCTAGCGACTGGCGAAACGAATCGAACGAGCAACCACAGCTGTTGTTTGGTTTTGTCGTTTTTATCTGTCATTTAGTTTGAATATTACAAAATATGAGTACGTACGTATTACGTAGAGTATGTTGGCTTTTCCTAATTTAGTGAAACCTTCATACATAGACTGCAGCTGTCATTTCATTGCGAATCGTAATGAACTAGAATATTTTGATTGGATTTGCATAAAATTGAGTTCACCGCAACCTTAAAGTTTTGTATACAAAACGGTCCTGAGTCCAATCGTTATATTCACCTGCATATGAACATCTGAGAATACAGTGAGTTAGTTCTTAATGTCGAACTGAAATTCAATTCAAATAAGTAAATTAAATTGCTTGCCCTCGCATTTATCGGACTGCGGTCGTAAACCATTTGCAGCAATTATCTCGCTAAGTTCGCTCGACGCCTTTGGGGAAATATGCGGCGAATTAATATGGCCAAGAACGAAACCAAACCAGCATCACCACCAAGACAAGGGCAGGGACCGCGGCTAGGAACAGCACCAAGACCTGGACAAGACGACTTCGTTCGCAACCCTTCCGTTACTGCCAATGAGTTTTTAAGCACAAGTTTTCCTTAATTTATAACGAGGATTACAATAAACAAACTAATCTAAGGCAATAAACACTAAAAATCCCCCAAAAGTGTTGCCGAGGCACTCCTGGGAATTGGCTTCAGTTGTGTCTCATCTTATAAGTTAAATCGCAAAGCCAATCCTTTCGCCTTTTAAATATGCCATTTCCGTTGCGAGATTATTTTTCGATATCGCATGATTCGAGATGTTTACGAGTGTCCAGTCTTCCAAACGGGTAACATTCGTTTGACCATAGCCCTAGATACAGAAACGGGATACAGACGATAGGCATCGGCAATAAGAGGGTATTGTCAGCATTTGGGTTAATGTCCTTGTGTACGTCCCAAGCATTCGATTTGATCCTTTTTTTTCTATTAACAATAAATTTGTACGATTTTGCTTCTTATTTTTTTGCTGTTGTGTTGTTCTTCAACCGCAAACCGAAACGAGGTGGTTGGTTGTCGTTGCAAGCCGACTTTTTGGTCCAACACAATTCATAATGGAGGAAAGCTTTCCTTTTAATTACTTTAATGCATCCAATGACAAAGGGTGACCAGGGAACCGATCCTGTATCTATTCAATCCCTCACAGTGACAATGACAGGATGCCCATGACCAATGACCACGTCGGAAAGAATGGAGTCGGAATGGAGCAGCAGGATGCGCGTGATGCCCGAAAAGAATGCCATTACAGACAACGGTTACAATAGTTAGTGAAGCCATTAGTTCGGAATGCCAATATGCGACAATCACACAAACGCAAACACAAGCACAAACACACTGTCCACCGCAAGTACATAAGTGTATAATTGCAAGTGGAGAAAGGAGATATGGCAAGTAATAACTTTGAACATCTTCCCACTAATGGTCCGCCCGCTCCGGTCACTGTGGGGGAATGGGATTGAATCTGCGTGAGAGTCACGGAAACGAAACATTGGTAACGACACCAACGAAACAATAACAATAAAACAAAGCCCAAGTCCGAGTAACTGAAAATAATTTCAGGGATATTATTGCTAGTGTCGCGTCCCACAGCGTTGCCATCGTCGTCGGCAGATGTCCCAAGTGCGATATGAGAAGGAAAGGACACAAGCACATCAACATAATGTCTACTTTACAATGTGGATAAACTTGCAAAGAAAACAAAATCACATCCATATCGAGTCCCTCACTTCCTCCACACCTGACTGGACTGAACTGAATTGAGCTGGACAAAACTAAATTGAACCACATCCCCTCTTTGCAGTTGGCCACTCGCACGCCACGATGCAATAAGTTACGTCTGCCTCGGCCATTACGACGGGCATGCCGTACCAAAAGCAGGATCAGCGACCAGGCAGAGCCGCCGGCTGGCCGGAGACAAATCCGAAATCCATACTCGTAAACAAATGCAACTAATCGCCGTTCATGTTGAACGTGTTCACGGCTAGGCAAACGTAAAATTGTGGCCAGTTTCAATCTCCTTCCTCCCTTTTTGGTCGTTTTGTGGGGTGGCATGCCACTCCATTTGGCCATGGCTTGAATCTTGCTGTAGATACATACCTGGAATGGGAGAGAACATTTGTAAGTTTTTGAAATTTCAATATTTCCTGATTTGCTTTAAGTGCGCTTGGAGAAAAACTTACGAGTAAAATGTTCGACTAAATGAGTTTGAGAAAATATACGTAGACAAATCCAATTTATTATTTTCTACAAGTTGATCAATTCAGCTGACGCGATGTCTGACTTGAACAAAATAAAAAAACGAAAACGACTTATTATTCAAACCGAAGCTTTGGAGGATGGGGAGATAATCGATTGTGAAAGCCCCGAAGTTGAATTGGAGCCATTTAGCGACGGATTCAAAGAACAGCAACAGGGCGACGGTGAAGATCGTACTCGATGGCAGAATATTAATGCGCTATCTCGAGAAAACGAGATATGTCATGGTAATGTGGGCCGAGACGATTTAAATCACACATCTAAGGAGTCCTACTCGACAGAGGTTGATATAAAACAGCGCTCAAAGGTGCGTCGTCTTAGCCTGGACGAGCAGCGTGCTGGGAACCAGCGCGAGAACGCATTTGGACGGCTGAAGGCCATGCGGCATAATAAACTGATGACAAAGCATGCCCCAGAAAAGTCAAAGGTCAATATCGAGACACCCCAGCAAGTACCCCAAAGGAAGGTGAAACTGAAGGCAACTGATATTTACTCCGACGATTCGAGTAGCAGTGACTTTGAAGTAGTCCAAGAGCATCGCCTAATCTCTACGCTTAATGAACTTAACCGGGCTGTGCTGACACGTAACCAGCTCGAAAGTTTTTTAGAGAAGCCTATATTCGGGGAAACAATTATAAATTGCTTTGTAAGGGTCAACGTAGGCCTGCCAGGTATTCATATGAACCAGGTCTACCGCATTTCACAGATAGTCGGCTTGGAGCATTCGAAAAGAGAGTATCAATTGGGCTCTCATAATACGAGTTTTATTTTGAAATTACGGAATGCCGGACAATATGTGTTCAGTCAAATGGATGTCGTCTCCAATCAGCCAGTGACTCAGCACGAATTCGACGTGTGGGTTGGTGCATACCAAAGGGAAGGTTTTCCATTGCCACAACTGGCCGTCATTGAGGAGAAGCAGAAGGCTATTAAAGAGGCTTCTAATTACTCCTTCACGGAGAGAGAGATCGACAAAATTATACAGTCAAAGCTAAAAGATGGCAAGAAAAAAGTAAGTACTGCTTATCAAAAGGTTTGTTTGATCATGGAGCGGGACATGGCCGTCGATTGGAATGATTTAAAGACGGCTAACCGTCTGGAGAAGAAAATTCGAACAATGGAACAAAAATCAGAACCGGTGCGCGAACAACGTGTGCGGCCTATTGTGTCACCGCGCTCTTCCCACTTGCCTCAAGTTTTACCTACAAAGAAATCTTTAACAGAGCGTCTGCCGAAATCCAATGACATTGATCTGGAACGCTATATGCGGCGCAAATATAAGAAAAGTGCTGTTGTCAGTCGCACCCGCGTCGATGCTGAGGAATGTAATGAGGATTCCTCAGTGTCTGTGCCTTCTCAGGAGGGGAACAAGAAAAGGGAAGATATTGAAATCGACGAGGAACCAAAAATCTTAAGTCTTTATGAATTAAATGACTTCGAGGTCTTCCTGGATATCAGCAGTCTACGTAAGTGGGAGAAACTAATCAATAATTTTTTAAATGCATATAATATTTTTAGCTCCACTTAACATAATCCTTAAGGACATCAAGATTTAAACCATTATGTTTGTGAAATGACGAATGACAGTTAAGACAAAATACTCATGCACACATCCAAACGGTCAGAGCAACAATTTGGCTTCCAAAGCTCTTTATAATCCAATCAAATTTCGAAGAAGGACGCACTTTGTTTGAAAATGGCATAAAAGCCGTTCCCTGGAAAAGCAGATATGTGTGTATATTTTTTACAAAAAAAAAAGCAATATTAATAACGATCGTTTATATTAGATTCTCAGTGAACCTCAACTATGATTCCAAATTTTGTAGATGGGGCTCTGACAATCAGCGAAATACTTCGAGCGGAGTAATCATTAATAATACAAACAGAAACTCATTCATAGTCTGCACACTAAGCCCTCAACTCGTTTCATATGCCAAGGAGCATTTGTCTGATAGAATTGGAATCATCATAATTGAGGATTCCACTTCCCATCTGTCCTTGTTCCATAGGTGACAAGGGCATCCACAATAAAAGAAATGCCATTTACTGATGAGTCATCAACATAATTTTTACGATTTTTGCGCCCCATTCGATGAATAAAGAAATAAAATAAACCAACTCTACTCTGGACCGGACCCTGAACCTAAACCTGAACTTAGACTGGGTCTTCTACTTGGACATGGAGTTTAACTAGTTTGAGCGTGTCACGAAAACATTTCGCATGCATTGACTTTTTATGGGCGAACCTGGATCCAGGCCAAGTGCCGCACACCACAAAGTGAGAGAAAGTAAGAAGGAAAAGAAATGGTACGAGGTGGAGGGAGTATATACATACATGGGTGTGTGTGTGTGTGTGTGTGTGAAATCAGACAAATAATGCAAAATCATTCAGTTGAACTCCGGCTGCGACTCCATTGCCAACGTCGAAAGTCATAAAATGCCGCACCGAATGAAATTCTCATCAAGTGGCAAGTTGGCACAATTTCACTTTGCCTTTCCTTCTAAGGAACCGAGCACGGATTGGTCAGGCACTGGCCTCTTCTCCTTCCGTTACTCCTCCTCCCTCTGCTTGGCAATCGCGCGTGACTAACGTAATCAGCTCACGTAACACCCGAATGAGATGAGATGAAATCAGCATACGCTCCGGAGGTCGTACTGCACAAATGTGGAATGTGGGTATCTACAAACGGACATATCTTCCTCTTCGAGAGTCGCTCCCAAAGTTTTAGAATACATTCAATACTCCAAACAAATGTATTTTTCCTGCTCTGTTTCTTTTGCCAATATTTTTCATGGCTTCGATTTGGGGGAACTACAATAAAAACAATCGTTTTAAAAACTTCAGCCAATTCGTTGGGAAATATAGAACGATACTTTTTTTTGTGGAAACTTTTAAAGCCACTCTTGTATTTTTGTATGTAGCTATTGCCAAAATAAAGCTCTGCCCATTCGACCAACTGCGGGGCATCATTCACTTCACTCGAAAGCCAAGTTAATATTATTGCAGATCCTTAACACGCGATAGAAAAAGGTATGGGCCTATAACATTTGATGAGGAAATTTAGTCAGTCTGTTCTACAGCAGTTTTTCAAACTAACCAGGCATCGAATTTAAAATTTGTGAGAATAGCACGTTTATTTTTATTCCTCATTAGCAATGCCGCATAAAAATGTAAAAGAGGGAAAGGCACAAAATTCAATGGGAAAAAATTGAAACATCACGCATAAGTTTCATTCTATTTTGATTTTTATGACTGTTTGCAATACTGTGACATTTCCAAGTCCCACCTGGATCACTTGCTAAATAACCCAAGCCAACGGACGAGCAACAAAAGTCAGGCAAAATACAAGATGGAGTTACTGATTGGGAGGGGGGTTGGTTGTCCATGGCCCATGTCCCATGTCCATGAGAACTAAAGCGGAGAAAATGCCTATTTACGAGCTTGCATGTTGCTGGACACATGGTAATCATATATTTTGGTCATATCTGTGGCCCATAAAACCAGTGTCCTTATGTGCCTGTCAATGAGTTGTTTCATGACATTTATTTCGCTTGTTCCTCGGTTTGGGGTTGGTCTCTCATTTTGTTACATTTTTTCTTGTTTTTTTTCCTATTTTTTGGGCTGAGAGCTGCGTGCAGATGGAAAATATTTTAGTGTCCATTTAATGTCCAATCTAAGATGAGCTCGTAACTTTTGATCGACTAAACGAGCCCGCCGGTAGCAAGGTAGGGTCGTACTTAAGGGGTGGCATGTAAGGGAAGGGATTCGATTCGATTTTCAGGCTGCAGCACGCAACCTACATCTCTTGGGATAATTCTTTAATTTTCTCACTGATGCCCCCACGCTGACTGATAAGAAGAAGTTATTTGCCAGCTATTTGGTTATTTTATTAGTGGATTTTTGTCGAGATTAATCTGGCCGACAGTAATAAATATTTAATTAAAGTCCAAATTACTTTCCAAAGCTTGCTTCACCTCACCTCAGCATCACGCCCCAGTGGTAGCCCTTGGCGTAGTTTCTCTTGTCACAAAAATGTCAGATTCCTTCTTCAAAACACTTTGCATAAGGTGCTTCGTTAAAAATTAAAACCGCCAGCGAATCCATTGCTTGGGGAGCCATTCACATGAGTCCAAGACAGGGCTGCATACATCCAAATTTGGAAACAACAATTTCCTTTTGTCGACCGTTAATTTTGATTCCGTTACAGGGTTCAATGGATAAGACGATGGAACATTTGTAAAACTGAAAAGTTATGAAACATTGTTGAAATGCAGTCGAGTTGAAAGATTTATAATTAAAGTAAAGAATTGCAAATATAACAAATGTGTCTAATTTACACTGAAATATTTGTTGATACCTTCCATGTCTGACCATAAGTAGCATCAGATAAAACAAGAGGAACTTCTGGGAAGTGAAACATTTCTTACCTTCGCTTGATTTGAAGTGAGGAATGTAAAATGAATGCCATCGAGATTCGTTGACTATTTCTATAAATTTGGTAATAAAATCTTCTCAAGTATATTGAATATCTCTAAAAAATTTAGTTTTCACAGGCACCCATAAAACTGCAAGTCCAATGTCGGGACAAAGATTTGCTTTTGGCCTCTACTTCTGCATCCGACTTCTCCTGTTTTTGTTCAAGCAGTTTTCGCTGATTTTCTTTAAATTTTTCAATAGGGTCATCGAACTGACGATAGTAGTGGAGGACCTCCCGCACGTCTTCTATCTTGTGTTCAGCAATTAGTTGCAGGAAGGCAACAAGATCAAACAGCTGCACATCATCATCATTGCCAAGCCAGCGGGACATGACAAAGGTATTGTCAGGATGCAACGGTGAAGCCTTTCGATCCCAGTCGACTAGAATCACACGGCTAAGATTGCGATTAAGGCGGTTAAGGTTTTTGATGTGCTGTCCATCTACCAGCTGAGTGGCATCTCGGACCAGCCGATAGCGAATGAAGCCGAACTGATCTAGAGCATCTAATATAGGAAACGCAGTCGTTCCCTGCTCTGAGGTGTAGACACATATCTCATAATGCTTACTGCATTGCTGCAGAAAGTAATCCACACCAGGACGTTTTTTGAAGCGCCATCCGGTTTGATAGGTCCAGTCGGGATGCACCAACACATCGTTTATCTCAAGAATCAGCGAATAGCGTGGTTGAATGTACGGTGGCTCCAACTCGTTTGGCAACAGCTTGGTGGGCAGTGGCTCCTCCAACATCTTCTGGTAATAATGAAGCGATCGCCACATTCTCTGCAGATACTGTTGTGGGTAAGGAAGTTCGGTAAGCTCGTCCTCAATGGGTTGGCTACGTTGATCTAACTCAGGCTTCCCCAGCTCATATACCGCCCAGAGGATGCAACTACTTAGCGTCCCCAATAAAATTGATCCAAATATCTGTCTTTTTCGCCAAAAGTTACGGCCCAATATTTTTGCAGCTGCTGATTCGGGTGAAGAAGTTGATGCATCTGGAGGTTGACTGGGAGGGAGTGGCTCACCGGCAGGTTTGGAGGCGGATCCACTCACGGACTTTGATGTCTTTTTAGTATTACGGTAGCTGCGCCACCAATTACTGAAGATCCCGATTCTTCTTATGGACCACGTCTCTAGACCCCGTCGGTTTTTATGCTGCACCAATTGCATCCATGTGCCGTAGTTAACCATGTCTGAAATGCCAAAACTTGTATGGTCTTTGATCACAGAAATTTTCAATAAATTTCGATATCTTCGAAACATGATTTTAATTTATCAATAAATGAGTTAAAAAAGGGAACATAAGTAAATCAAGCAGAGAAAATCATTTTCCCTAAAAATGTGGTGTACGTTTTTTCTTCGTGTTTTGAGATTTCGTAAGGTTTAGCCTTGTTATTGTTCTGAAATCTTGCCTTAGCAAGTTAGTTTTAGTTTTAGTTTTGTGTTGGCGAGTGGCTAATAAATAGCTACGCCCAGGCGTGGATCAACATCATGACTTGTTTAGGTACATTATTTTTTGATCTTGAAAATGATAACATATTTACATTTTTAGGTTGTGTTTGTCCCTGGGTCCCGGTCACATTCTGGTAGTGAGCCTTCTTGTTCCGGCGATCATTCTTGACACTTATGCAAATTATTTGCTTGAGCTTAATTTCACAAATTGAGCTTCCATTGAGGATTGGACAATCGTTACTTGGCCTTCCTGTTATTATTTAAATGGCGCATTATCAGTGGCTAGCAGCGGACTGGCCAGTCAGCTTCTCGAAATGTCATAAACAATCAAAATCCATTTAAAATTGTATATGCAATTTGGTCACTGTCTACCTGGGCAGGAGGGGCATGTGGCAGCCAGCTGCCGACAGCATCAACGCCTCGTCAATTTGTGTGGGAGGCGATGAGGAGGTCGAGCACGTTACAGCTTGTCCATTGGCTGTCCCTTTCCTGTATGCCACTTGTCAGCCATGTCCTGCATCCTCCATGTCTGTGTGCATGATTCTGTGTGTGTGTGTCGGTGTGTCCTACGCCTGTGTATCGTTGATATGATAATTGGCATGAGGTAATAATCCACTTGGATACGTTGACAATCGTTTATATCGCAATCAGTGTCATGCCGTCTGCCTTCTGTTTGGCTGCTGTTTCTACTGCAAATCCTGTGTGTCCTGGCATAAAGTATAATTTCCCAGCTCCATATTCTCTCTCGTCCTCAACGGCAATGGCGACGGCAAAAGCAACAGCAACGGCAACGACTACGACAAGGACAACGACGACTGCGACGACGTATTAAATAACAATGAACTGCAATTGCCCAACGACTCTCGTAATTCGTATGTAATGCGTGCAGACGCACAGATTTGAGTAGCACTCGTCTGTCCTGCATATCCTCCTCACCCCAGATTTCTCGCCATCTGCCCACAGTTTGCTGTCCGTTGTCTGCTTGTTTCTTTGTCACTGTTTTGTTTTATGTGCTTCCAACTCGCAATTGTCCTTCGCATTCCAAATAATTTCTGATTTTGGAATTTAACTCGTTGCCTGTTAAATTTAATCACTTTTTCACATGAAACAAAAAACGAGCAGGAAAGATGTGAAGTGACAACCGAGATCAATTTGTGAGAAGTGGCAAGGCAGCACCAATTGCAGTGAGTTTCCCAGCAGTCTTTTCATTTATATATTTTGCACTATTGATACAATTTTTATACATTTTTTGATAGATCTCTAATGTCTATACATATGTATATCTTATCGTAACACTGATGTATGAGGATAGGCTAGACAGAATTCTTAGAAAGCTACCAATGATGGTACAGTGGACCGTCGGGTGACAAACACAATTCGTTGCACCATCTTGTCCGTTAAGCGAAACCACTTTTCCCAAATAAATCAATGCAAAAGTACTTAATGAGTTTCAGGTTGAAAAATTATACACTTTTTGTATAAACTATATTATTATATTATTAGTTTAGCTTTTATTAAAAGTAACATGCAACATTTTTTAAGGAACTGACAATGTATTAGACGGAAGATATCTGAAATGAAAAAAAAAAGTTTAGAAGACATTTATTTTTGGGACTTCCCAGTTTCATTGCTTAACACAGAAAGAAATTTTACGTGCAATTGAGGTTTCCACCTTTGTTGTTTGTCGTTAACCGAAACTTTGTTCGTTAAGCAGGATTTTTTCCAAAAAATATTTGTTCGAAATGTTCGTCGACCGAGGTTCCACTGTAAATCATTTGTATAGGAAGATAAGTATATCTTCCCTAGGACTTTGGTAAACATTGAATGAAAATAAATATCTATAGAACATGCAAAATGTTTATTGACCTGTCATAAAGCATATTTACAATTAAAAGCACTTTGTTTCTGCAAAGTCTAGTTCACCCCTTTTCCCCCTTATATGGCACAGCTGAAGCCGTATTAGACAACTGAGGACCACATTCAGGAATAAGTATAGTGCCACCTTCAGTGGAGACCACTTGGAGAGCACTTTCCAATGCAAAAAACGAAACTTGCATGCGCAGAAAGCTTCTGGTCCGCAGTCTAAGGAGGGTCGGAAGGACATCCGGCCGGAACCAACGCGCTCCTTTTACGCTTGACCTCCTGCTTAGCCTCTTCAGTATGTGGATGCGTATCGTAGGGTAGGGCGTATGTCGGGAGATGGTCCTACAAAGGCACACCGAATGGCTGAGCGTGGTTTTTCTTTATGGGACACCGCTGGCGATGAAAGCATTTCCGCATCCGCCAACCAAACCGAAAGAAGCAGCTCTTGTCCCCCCAGCTAGAGTCCACTTTAATCTTTGTTTTGTTTATAATTTACGCGACACAACATCAATTAAGTGCTTGGCCGGTGCCGGAAAAGCGCATACCTGCAGCTGAAAAAAGCTGCCATAAATTCTCGCCCCAAAGTGGCGAACGCTGCCGCACACTCTCACATCGTCCGACGTCCATGTTCCTTTGATTCACTCCCATAGTCCACCAGCTGGGATGTGCTGGCACGTAAATAACCAATACCATTTTGTATGCGTAGTTTTTATGTGTCGCACAAATCATTTTACTGAATTCATACTGTACAGTAAAATTTTTGTTTCTTATTTCTTATTATAAACATATAAATATATTATAAATGAAGTGTCACTGGTAGGGCTTGTTTTATCCCCCAAATTCTGTTTCAGTAAGAGTTTGATTATTATAATGTCACAAAAGTGTGGGTGAATCTGGTTATTAATGAACCTAACAAAATTCTTAGCAATTGACGTGAAGAAAATCAATATGGCTTATGTTTGCCCGTTTAAAAGTTCTTTACCAAAGCTGCCTAATTGGTATTAACAAAACAATTTATGGACCAAGTTGGTGTGATTTGTTGAAGTGACATTACGATGCGGTAAACGAGCAACGAGTACCATGGACAAATGATGGTGAGTGCGCCATAAACTAAAGATTGCAGCCCAGAGACGAAAATGGGTTCTGGTAAGTGAGTGGCGTTTGCAGACGTAATTTGTTACACTAAAAAGGGCCATAAGGACATTATACAGCAGCATAAACAAAACTCCAGACGAACCCACACACACACGCACACACACACACACAAACAGGCTCGCAGATACACATGAACCATTGGTACCTTTAACAAAAAGAACACATTCGCTTTAAGTTTAGTTCAACAAAAGTTAATTAATTAATGTTACCAGCAATGAGGGATCAGAGAAAAATGATTTTTATCTCGAAATTAACTCCAAGATTACGTACGAGTAAAATTTGTCTGGGATTTGCGCAATGAAATAGCTTTATGTGTATAAGAGAATGAGTAAAAAACTATTCTTGTTCTTGTTCACGGTTAAATCCAGAAGGAGATTTTTTTTTTGCTGCTCGACTTGGGCTATCATTTTGAATGGAGAGCGATTTTAATGTTGTTCGCTTGACTATTGAGATCGACGGCATCCACAAACGAACTGCAAAAGGTTTTGCATTAAAATTTGTATATTAGAAGATAACACAGGCCGACATGATTTTGAGAGGTGTAGAATTTACTGTTCAAGAAAAATAGCTCTTGTTTGCCTATAGCATACTTTTTGGTTCATATTTTACAAAGTGTTATGCAAATGAGGTCACTTTAAATAATTCCAATACAGGGCCGTGATCAGCACCCCAAATTACTATAAGAGATCTATTGAACTTAAAACACTTTTTTATGACGTCTTTAATTGTGGGCCTGTGTAATGAAAACACATAAGCCCTCTAGTGCCGCCATTATCCTACCACCATCACCACCTCCGCCCTTATGGACACGTTTCTATGATTATTTCTTATATATGTCATGTTTCTAGTTCGATTTGAATAGTTTTTTCAAAAAATTGCAGGAGCCAACCGGTATTTTTTTACTAATAGATGCAGAAGTGGGCGAACCAAAAATTTTAAATAGTTATAATCTGCGTCCTTACTAAACAAGTCTTTGTACCAAATTTGGTGACTTTAACTTAAGTAGTTGTCGAGAAAATCAATTTTATTTAATTTTTTGAGGCTTCTGCCCGTCGCCTGGGCGTGTCAAAATTTTTAAACAAACAAAAGTAGTGTACATATATGTACATACATACCAAATTTGGTATATACTAAAGCCTTTAAACAAATCGGTTTTATCTAATTTACGGAGGTGGAAGTGGACGTAGAGGTGGACTCTAGCTCTGATAGTCTTCGAGATCTAGGTGTTCATACGAACGGACGGACTTGGCGTGATCGACTGGTCTGTTGATGCTGATCAATAATATATGTATATACTTTATGGGGTCAGAAAGGCTTCCTTCTCCCTGTGACCTACATTTTGGCGACTTTAATAAACCATTTCTCCCTATGGTATAAAAATGTGCTTAAACATCAAACAGCTTATTGATTGGAAAGTAGCTATATGTACATATATGTCGTTTTCATTCATCTACCTCTAAGACAAGAAGGTCAGTTGGTACAGACCCGTTTTTTATGCCAAAACTGTCACTGAGAACAGTCTAAGCCAGAGTCGCGAATAATAACAGATCCGGAAACTTTAGAGTTCTTCCTTATAGAAGTCCTACCGTTCGCAAATGAAGTCTGAATCCAAAAATGAAATTTTTGTCCTAATCTAGACACTTTTCTGCAGCGCTGGTAGTAGAATTGGGAAAAAAGGATGAAAAATTAAAAAGTTATGAGCTTTTTTAGAAAAAAATTTAATTTTTGCCTATTTTTCGTTACTAATTTGATTTTTAAATTAACAATTTTAAATATTTTTCTCCAACTCTACTACCAGCGATAAACAATATCCTAAAGAACATCAGCGCGCTAGACACCGCTCCACTAAACGGCCGATAACTTTAATAATTTTAAAGATTTCAACTTGAAATTTTTACACAGTATTCTTAAAACATATACCTATCCGAAAATGCTAAAAAAGAAAATCGAATTTTTTTATAACACCAGGTAGAAACCACCCTTAAATATGAAGGAAGTTTGCAAGTAATAGAGTTGAACAATCCCGAACCAATGGGATCGGGCTAAACTGTGGCGCTGCTGTTGACCATAGCTGCTTAAAAAAGATGTCACATTTGGAAGCAGACTTTTAGACTGGTGGCCTTATATGTATGTTTAAACAGTTAATTGCTATTTTATGCACAGGACGAGGAACTTTTAAAATTAGTTGATCATAAATTTGCGTTAATTGCTAACAGAGATGCACTCGGGATAAATTTTAGCATTTTGATTTCGAAATTGTACATTCTGGTGCATTTTTGACTAATAACGCAAAATGGTTGCAGTAGGAGCCTGATGGGGGGAAATGGAAGCGCTTGTAGCGGTGGCCAGTCGACAGAGTGGGTCACCGCAGGTACTTCTAATCTCATGTAGCCGCGAATATAAATTGTTGCGTACTTCATTT
Source organism: Drosophila equinoxialis (assembly GCA_018150345.1). Lineage (NCBI taxonomy): Eukaryota > Metazoa > Arthropoda > Insecta > Diptera > Drosophilidae > Drosophila > Drosophila equinoxialis. The sequence goes on from JAECWI010000656.1 coordinate 667,283, forward strand.
CGGCCAAAATAATAACATGAGTAATTAATTTAATGTATGCCAGCCACATACAACTGGCAACCAAGCCAGTCTGCGGGCCGTTGCGACGGGGTTGGAGGGAAATTGGGCACAGAACATTGCGTAACAAATGAACTAATGTTTATTGCAATTGTCGCGTAAATTACAATGCATTGGCAATGCGAAATCTATGCAGAGGGCAGCAGCTGCACTCAAAATCTGGCAAATGGCTGAAATTATTTTGGCCGCGGTTGCTGCAACTTCGCTCTAAATCTCCTCCTGCATGTGATCTAAATTTGAAATGTATTGCATATTTAATTCGGTAACGGTTTCTACCTGTACTCTAGTAGCCTCTACCTCCTGTTGTACATCGAAATCCAGTGCAAACACCAAATTCAACTAGCATCACAAGCTTCGGCCATTAATTTTATTATTTTTATTGTAGTACTTTGTGAATGTCCCTTGAAATAAATTCGTCCTTAGTTTATGGTGCGTGAATAAATGGATGAGTGCAGCAAAACATTCATTTAAATATTTGAGTACCGCACCGTGTAACAAAGGGAATGGAACTGCGACATTTGTTCCTTTTGTCCATAACACCTTCAGCTATGGGAGGAATGCAACAAATACTTGGAATTTCAAGACAATTCTTAACAAATTAATACGTTTTTAACATTTTAAGCTTAGTTAAATTTGAGCTAACATCAATCCACTTGATTTGCTGCGCAAAAACTTTTATTCCAATTAATGTAGACTCTGTGGCCAACGATTTGGGCATGCAACTTCGGCTTTTGATAAGATTGTTAAGCTTTATATTAGCTCAGCATTTGATTCAACCGGTGGCTGTGACTGGTAACACAATCATTTCCTAATGCATCCTTCTTGTCCTTGTTCTGCAGCCCAGTAACTGTTTCAGCGGAAGGATGGCACCGCCGGAAGTATTTCCTTTTGCCTATCCCTGCATCCTGATGTATGATTACATTCAGAATACACACACAAAGCATACGCCAAGGCGAGAAGGACAACAAGACGAGCGGACACGAGAGCTAGGTTTGGGGATTGGTAGTGGCCAACGAGGCGCATCTCCCCCATTTACATATTTGCATCCCGAAATTTGCACATGTTCAAATCGAGATTTACGATGCCGAAGTGACATCATTAATCAAGCGCCTGATTGGTGATCCTGTTTCTGTTAATTAATACAATAATGGATTGCGTGGAGACTTTTGGTGAGCCAAAGACGACAATGGCTGCACAGGATTTACGAGCCCACCCAAGGAAGAGTATTTTGCACTTGTGTGTGTGTGTCGACCTTACGTGCGAGTGTTTGTGGAAAGTGCGTTAGGAAAAGGAAAGCAAATAAACCAAAAACCAAAATCAACACGAACAAAAAAATGTGCAACAACATTGATTTCAAATTTACAACAGTGAGCCAAAGGTTGCCCTTACATGACCATATGTTGCATTGATTTATCATTAGAAGCCCATGGCGGTGGCCCAAAATGGAAATCTTTCGCAGCTGCCGCTGCCTTGGACACCAAATAAATTGGACAAGGCCCTGGCCTGGACCAAGTGAGGGATATAAGCAGAGAGGACAGAATGAGATGCTCTTGTTCAGTTCTAGTTCCGAGCACACACAAATTTCAATTAACAATTTTACCCTTAATTTGGCAAAAACAACAAGGGAGGCTAAAACAAACTAAATTACAATTTGGTTAGAAGCACACGCCACACCCACACTCCCTTCCCACATCAATTATGATTATCGTCACGTTTTATGAGACGTTTTCTGGCAACTTTATGACTGCGGCTAGCTTGTCAAGCGCCTGAAAGTATGCATACGTATAATGAATATTGACAAAGGATACTCCTCCGGTACGTTCCTAAAAGGGGAGCAGGTAACTATCTTGGTGCCCTGTCATTAATTGATTAGTGGCACGGCTAGTCAAGTCTTTGGGATTTAGTTAAAAGACTTATTTGTCACGTCAGTCGGGGTGTAGCAAAAGAAAGACAACTAAAATCAAATAACATGCATTCGGTTGTAATAAGAACTCCCCCGTAAAACGTAAAGAAGAACCTCCCTAAATCTAAATGTGAGCACAGTTGCTCTTAATTGTCTTACACCAAAAAATACAGAAAAAACAAAATTGAACAGAAGCAGATATTAAAAAGGGGTAAGCCAAAGCAATTCAAGAGACAACCCAAAGCCGCAATTAAATTGCACAACAAACGAAATTTCAATTAGCGGCACTTAGCTCCAGCTGCCATAATCCAAAAGCTTCACGTAGAAAAAATATCTAATAACAACTAAGCGATTTTAGAGAGAAAATTAGCCAAAACATTTGTGGAATGAGTCAAAAAGCAAATGGCTTAAACCGCAAGCATTGGACCAAAAAACAATTTCATTTGCAAATGGTATAGAGTTGCATTTTCGGTTTGTGATTGTGTTTCGTTTTTTGGCTTTGGTGTTTTTTTATTCGGCAGCATCCTCTTATAGTGCAATAGAAGTGCCTCCAATTAGGGCTTAGCGATTTCTTGATGTCCCTTTTCTCGTAATTGGCATTGGTACTGTTCAAATTGTAATTGCAGATACCCATTAGATTTCATACTCTACCAGATATTGCATTTTCAGAAAATGAAATTTGAATTTCATAACGAAAAACATTTTTTTTTGTTCATTTCATACCTTAAGGGTGTACTTAAGAAGGTTATCAAATAAAGATTACGTCTCCAAAATGCAATGATTAGCCCCTTGTATTTGGAATTGTATCATAAAATGCAAAATCGAAAATGTTTATTAACGTGGAACCAAAAACTTATGGTGGGAAATGGAAAATCTTCCGTTTAAAAATATTTAGAACGAATAAAAGAAAAAATGTATAAGAATATACAATGAACATATTGATCTGAAATGATGATGCCTCGGTAGATAAGTTATCCGGGTTAGAATCCCAGGCTGGTGTATGAATAGATTTTTCGTCTAAACCGAAGGCCTTAGTTGCCAGTGCTTGTAAAATATAGTTAGGTTGATAGTTTACAACTTTATCCTACACGTATTATAATAATAATTATAACAAATGATGCTCCTGGAATATCCCCATTTGCATCTGTTTGGAAAAAGCGACCGTTAAACTGGCTATTCAGGGATCAGGCACATCAACGACGGTAATACTAATTTGTAAGAAGAAGCTCACGATCTTCGAGAGATACTTTTCACTTTGAAATCCTTTTTAGTATATCAAGCACATTTCTTTCCTGGTTAAAGATGAATAGAATTCAACCCATTATAGTCTTTGTTAAAGATGAAATGAATTCAAACCATTGGCAGCAATGAACGATACTGAAATTAACCGATAAAATCATTCTTTGAATGCTTGATATGTGTGTCCATTATGCTTTCCGTAAACATCTAAAATGATTGCACTAGTTGCTTGAAAAAGTCGTGGTAATTCGGTAGTTGTTGAAATTATCTACAATAACAGATGTTTTTTATTGGTATGTGAATCGCAATGCGAATCCTATAACTCTTGGGTCTTTTCTTGAATGCACTGAATGTATTTGGCAAATCCGTGAAAAATAATAAAGGCTGAAGTAGGTATTTCTGAAGTCTTCTGAAAACATCAAACATTCCATACCATTAGCCATGCACCCGTAAAGTAAGCATGAACTTTAATGGTCGGCTTCCTCTGTTGGGTTTCTCGTACAAACAGAGTACTTTTGCAGGATTGTCGAACATGCGAAACTTCTTGAAGATAATAATAATTTAGTGTTGTTGAAATGACTTTTGACCATCACACACAATTGATACGGGGACCCAAGCATCCAGGCTTCCACACGTATCGTCATATCCCCTGCCCTTCTCAAACTTGGAATGCAGCTTCGTTGTATGTATGATGGTGCAGGCAGTCAAACTATAGGCTAGAGCAGGCATCTCAAGGAAATAAACAAAAACGGGGGCATGCCGCCAATGCGCCACAAAATCCACACATCCTGGCAAAGGAGAGCCACTTTGCATACATTGCAGACAACTTTCCGTTGGATTCCTTTTGTGGGATTTGTGCAAACTGAAAATGAATTCGTAAAAATTCACTCGTAATAATTTCTCGATTTTTGGTAAATTATTTGATTACACACACGTGTGGAACGGCTTCTTCGTCGTCTTCCTACTCCTTCGCTTGGCAGGGCGTGGGCCATAAAGTAAACTTCATCTTCCCTTCCTGGTGCTTTGTGTTTGTGTAGTTGCAGCAGTTGGTGCGCCCGTCTCCTCTGGCTCTGCCTCGATGTGCGCGTTCATTCGCAAAAATGTGCAAAACAAATAAAATAGTTTGTGGCATTGGCTGGAAAATGCAGGAGATCCATTACGGTCTATTATGGCCGTCGTAATGCGCGTGGGAAAATTCTTAAATTTATTTAACGCATTTGATCGTCTTTAAAATTTATTATTAACACAATTCATTAATACTAGCACGTACCTTTAAAAATGTTATTAATAGCTTTTTTTTTTTTTAAATATCTGTTTTTGATATTGAATATAACTATAAGAGGCTTACCTACATATGTAAGTCCCAGATTTCTGTAAACTCTTTTTTAGGAACTTTTGTTTTTTAAACATAAATATTTGAACTTTAAGAACTCTCAGTTGGTGAAAACCCGAAGAGAGAGCAAAAACATTTGTTTTCTAAAATGAATTTGTTTATTAACCAAATATTTTTCCGACTAAACAATGTCGAGTCTAGAAAGTTGACTTGTCTCTTTGGAATTAAGTGAAGTTTTGCCTATAAATATTGTCTATTTAAATATGGCGCGGATCAGCTTGCCCGTTTGAGCCAGGAAACAGATTAAACTGAACAGCACTTGCGCTGCTTTGGTTTCCTCTTCCTTCCGCTTGTTAAATATTCAGGCCTCTTTTCGAAGCAAATAACACGCAGGTCCAGGTCTAGGTCGCCCCTTTCGACTGCAGCTTCTCCCCACGTCATGACAGCCAAAAGCATAAACTTTTCGAATCTTATTTAAAAAAAAATATAAAAAAACTGTTGTGTGGTTTACAATTTTCCTGGCCCACAGCGTCGTGTAACAATTTCCGTATCCTCATGGCCCACGCCGTATTACCCGGCGAGACCCGTCCCTGCCCTGCTACGGTTGGCCTCGTCGCATGCTTTCTGCATTAAATAACTTTCAATTTGAGCCAAGAACTCGCGGCCATGCCTATTAACCGTATGCCAGTGGTCTTTCCTCCCCCGGGGCACCGGTAAGGTTCAAGAAGAGTCGGCAATTTGTGTACTCCGTTTCCGTTGTGTTTATTAGTTAATTTTGGACTAGCTGCAAATACAACTTACGTTAAATAAAACGCCATGAAACTGTCTAAATTTAACTAATTTGTTTGGAAAAAGCAAACAGCTAAAAGCTCATCAAATTTTGAAGAATGAAACGGAAATGTAAAATTTTAAAAATCAACAATTTAAGGATTTTTGTTTCTTGGACTTGGCGAACAGTTGCATTGCTTCTTGTTAATCGCCATCTTGTTAAGACCATCTATGTATGTGTAACTAAAATTCTATAAACTTAGTTTACTTAAACTTTGCAATTATGATGGAAATGAACAGACAATTTGCTTTTATCTTTGCTTTAATGACTAGGACCGAACACGACCATGTGTCGAGGGCGAATATCTATGTACATAAATGAGGTTGTAGCTAAGAATAAGATTATGGGGACAATCAAGCTCGTTCTAAAGACAAGTCAAGAACTAACGACAATGGCTGCGAGATATCCTGTTTAAGGACGACGCCCCTTATTCGCTCATATTTAGCTTGTCGTCCCGTATAGAAAGTGGCGGTGTCATAAATTAAAACTTAAACTTTTGGAAATGTCAAGTATAAAACGGTAAATCTCCGAACACATACCCATACGTAGTTTCCCCACTCACCCGACCGCCTCTTGGAAATGAATTGCAGCAGAAGGAGCAAAGGATCCCATTGAATGCGCATGTTTTAGTTGCGGCCTGCGTTTTTCGGCATAGACATAGAGAAAGTGTGAGTGTATGCGAGAGGAAAAACTATACAGGACACGAAGAAAAAGCACAACAACAGCAGCAACAATAACGGACGGTAAGAGGACCCCAATGAGGACGGGCCTGCGAATGCGGGTGGGGCATGGATTTGGACTGGGGCACGGGCAATGTGGGGCTGGGTGTGACTCCACCCGTTTCACATAAATTTCGGCAAAAGGCAAACTTACAGATTATCCGCATTTAGTTGTAAAGGTTCCCCACAAAATGTGTTGTATTTCATTTTGTGCTCCTCTTTGGAAAAGTTTGTCTGTGGCTGTCGATGATTTACATTTGATTTACTTTCGCTTGGACACTTTTTTCACTACTCTTTGTTTCTCTCTTTTTTTCTTTTAATTTTTGTTTTTCCTTATGAGCAGATTGTGGGCGATTTTTCTAGTGTTGCCCATTTGTAATAAATACTCATGCTTGACCCCCAGGAAAAATTTCTAATTTCTAATCATCATAAAATCTGATTATCATTTACATAACTAAGTAACTCTCTCTAGCAACGAAACTTGACACATTAAGCAGCTGCTTGTAAGAGGGGGAAGAATAAACATTTAAGTGAAATTTATGAAAATTAAAAACCGAAACAACTTTTCGGTCATTTGAAAATTTAATTGATCTCATAAATTCTATTCTTTCCTTAGCCTGCCCATAGCAGTTTGAGTTTCAGGAAAGGTAAGCAACAAAAATTTATGTCAATTTTCCATGCTTCATACGACGAATGAACTGTAACCGCGAACATAATCAAATTTCGTTGGCACCCAGGAAAAACATAAGTTTTGCCAGCTATTTCCATCCCCCACCTTGGTCGTTCGGTTCTTTTTTCCTTTCTTCCGTGTAGACTCGGACTATTTCTATCCTTCAATTAGTTTAAAAACCATTTCTGAAACTTTGTACATCTTAAGGCCATCCCCTCACAATTCAGACAATTTGTATTTTTCGGTCTACGAATCCATTTTCATATTTTATGTGCGACAAATGAAAACTTAAAAAGTGGTAGCACGTTATGCCTTATACAATTATTGTTAAAAAGTGGGCAATTGATGTTTTTATTTGGTCGGTTAAGTTTTCTAACGGTCTAAATGCATTGAAATCGATAGTTTTTACAAAAATGTTCAAGCAGTAAGTTCGACAATGAACTTTTAATTTACTAATGATGCCTTCACAGGATGCAGTCTATAGATTTTTTTTTAAGTTGAAAAGAAAATCTCTTAGTTTTGGTCACATAACATCCCAGCAAAAAGATGATGAATTTGGACACTCAGTGTGAGTGTGTACGAGTTCAGTAAAGTCACTTGCTGAAAAGTTATCAGGGATTAAAAGAGTTGAAGTAAAAGCGCCTGTGAAATCTGCTTCATTAGAGGAAACATACATAGGAGAGAGCTTTGGACTTGCATTCGAAAGATTGGATTCGGGAAACGGAGGCAGAGTCATGTATATGTGTGAGTGTGTTGTGTTTACTTACCTTGGGTGAAACTTTTTGAAAATCCTAAAAGGAAATCACTTTAGACGCGTCCAAAGAGATGCCGTAAAGTTTCAACCCTGTCACCATGCCCACATCGGCCTCCCCTCTTTCATCTTTTACTATACCACATGGCCTAAGTTGTGCCCGAGCAGAGGTAGTGTGAACGATTATGAGAAGACTTCCAAAAAGGCGGTGGCCTTCTTGACAGGAGCTCTCTCCCAACCCATGCCTGGATAATATTTTAATGTTGCCCCGTAGAACTTTTGAGACATCTTAATTCCTTTCGAGATAAATCAGAAATAAGTGGCGAGTGGAGCCCCTTCCCTGCATCTATTCGATTTTAAATATGTATTTTTATTTACACAATTTTTGGGGAACTTATGTATTTTTATGTGCTGGCGCTTTGTTCGGTTTATCCTTTCATAAATGTGTCCAACGGCCAACTGATTTATGCCACCGCAAGCTGAACTCCTCCAGACTCCTCATCCCCACACCATAGCTTTCTGACATCCTGAGCAACAAAATAACAAAACATACAAAAATTCCAGAAAACAACATAAAACCGATTGATTTATTTTGACAATGCTACCATGCAGTGTCTCGACCAACACCCCCAACCCGACCATTCCCCATCAAGCAGCCACTACGGCTGCCATTGTTTGTCGTCCTTCCGACACCGACACCGAAACCGACACAGAAAGGGACGCCAACCTCTTCTCAACATGCTCTGTCCGCATTTCGGACCACCAGCCATCACCCAGTCCAACTAACAATCCAGGACCACCAACAAAAAGTTGTCCTCGTTGTCCGTTTTGTAAAATATTTTATTTGCACATCTTTCTTATTTTAATCCTTCATTGCATTCTGTTTGGTTTGGGTGACTCAAGTCTGGCTTTTCCAGGCAGTTCAGAGGTGGGATCGAATAGGAATGAGCAGCATCAGGGGTGTAAAAATGCGGGTTGCGTGTCCTCTGAAAGCCATAAAATACACGTTAATTACCCTCCGGCCACCCCAACCTTAGATATCCCAAATAGAGAGAAAATGTTACTTTGTTATATGAAAAGGAACTTTGAATTGTTATTTTCATGGATTTGTTATTGATGAAACTATAATTCATATTTTTTTAATTGGATCGACATAGACCTATAAGTTCATAGACGCACTCGATTTCAAACCATCGATTTTTGACAGCTTCACCAATAGGAGTTGCCGTTCATACCATCAGCTAAAGCGTCAAAAGAGGATTGTAATATTAAATTCGCTTTTTTCGAAATTCGAATGTCTTTAACTTAGCTTACCCGCATAGGAAGAATAATTACTGCCGGAACACTGTCCATCTCCACTACTATAACGAGCAGAGTCATCCATGGGAGAGCTGAAAAGGCGATATGCAGGGAAATAATATTTGAAAGGCGTCATCAAAATAGTCTACTACAACTCACTATAATCCATTGCGTGACTGCATCTCCCTCAACCGTTTTCTCTCACGGGCCATATTACGGTATGCCGAGGCCCCTGATCCCTGATAGGACGACTGACTTGGTCGGCTCACATTGGTATTGTGGGAGCCTTCAGACATATTTTCAAGGACATGACGAGTCTGTCCGAAATTTCCAGAGACGTTTTGGTTTGCTATCTCGGGATTTTGCATAACAGTCCAAGGCCTGCCACCGTTAATTTGAGGATAAAAGGATTCGGGTGCCGGCATTTCGACGTTTGCGCTACCAACGAGTTGGGCATATGTTGAAAAGTCCATCTCCATATTTGAAATCAAAAATTTTGAATAAATTAATAAAAAAAAATTTATTTTTTTTTTTAAAGAGTTGTTGACTGGAGAGAATTTAGAATTTACTGATAAGTAAACCAGATCTAATGTCACTTGACTGAATTGACAGTAGCCAGAAAAGTCAATGAACACTTGATTTACAAAAAAAACAATTGTCAAATCATTGACAAACGAAAAAGTGATTAACGTCAACGGAGCCCAGAAGACAAATATTAATTACAGCCTAAAACGCAAATCACTTTCAGAATGGAACGTGGAGATAGAGATTTGAGATATAAATTAATTAATAAAATCAGAAATCGGTATCCTCCCAGTGATGCTCGAGAAATAATTAATAAGAAGATTGCCCGTCGCAGACAGTCGAACAAACACCATGTTAGTTGGCTTCATGCAAAAGACCAAAAATTGGTTCGGTGAGTGCACTAAATTGTATATTAAACTGTTTCCTTTCAATCTCCTCGATTTTTCAGCAACCACTCGCCCCATAATTTTGATGACGTCGAAATGTTTGATTTAAGCAAGGGCAACCAGAGACCTAGGATACCCGAAGGCAGCTGCTTTCAAATTACCATACGTAATCTATCTTATGCTGTTACTATCAAGGACGTTTATGGTATCTTCTCTAAGTTTGGTCAAATAATTCATGCCAGCATAATTTCACTCGGAAAAGCCGTCGTTGTCTTTGATAAACATTCTGATGCGGTCGATGCTTGTAAGGCATGCAATATGCGGAATTTCGATAATCGTATTATGATACTGTCTCTCGATGTATTACAAAAGTTAGATTAAAAATTAATACAAAACAATAAGAGCGGAATATTTCCAGCGATAGAGGCAGATGGCCAAAGGCCAACACCGCCAATGTATCAATATGGGGAATAGTTTTAATACTTAAAGCATTTATTAGGCACATTATCCCAAATATTCGAAAAATTTGTGTTAATTGCGAAAATACAAGAAAAGACTCAGTAATACGAATTCCGAGAGCTATGAGCTTGGTATGACATCTGGCCTTCATTTCCGCCAAGACCCGGCAAAGTATTATAATAGTCACCGCGACCACCGCTCACACGCTGCTGATCCATAGGCGAACTAAAAAGGAACCGTGAGGTTTTTTCCAAGGTGTTTTCTTGAAACTTACTATAGACCGTTCCGCGAGTTCATCTCTTTCAATGCTTTACGGTATCTCAAAGGACTGCGATAGCCGGGCCCGCCAAATGATGCCGACCCATTCTGAAAATTCCCAGACTCGTCTTGAGGCTGAATACTATTACCATAGCCGCTTTGATCGCCATGATATTGGGGTAGTCCACCACCCATTTGAGTAAGGCCCATTTGGTTGTAGCCCTAGAGAAACTCTTCAATTACCAAAGAAACTTAACCAAGACTTCTACATACCTCCGCAGGTGATGACATGCCATAGCCTTCCATAGACTGGTACTGCATATTACCGTTTCCGTATTCCATTTTTGTACACTAAAATTTTGAATTTTTTGAATAATTTATTAATTTTTTTTTTTTGATCTGTTTAGTCCGAAACCTGAAAGATTAATGAAACATTATTGAGCAATACAAACACACATGGCCGGAGATGGGAAAGACGTACAAGGCTAAGCTAGTTTGACGCGATCATACAATATTTTTATTTTGTCTCTATTCTCAGCCCGGTTGACAAGCTGCGTTTTTAAATATTATTTCACATTTGCCCAGCTGCATATTTAAATATTATTTTACCATCCCGCTTCTTGCGTTGAATAACTTTTGGTCGAATTCCTAACCCATTCAAAAGGCTTATCTCATTTGCTTCAGCCAAATAGCGTCCAAAGTTTCCTTTAGCCAAAGGGAAAAATAAAAATTGCCATAATGGAAATCAAAGCGATAACCCCATTGCCCATTCGCAGGCACCTAACCACCCACCCCCATTTCGAATGCATCCGCCCCATTTGCACCAATGTGCAAAATGAATATGCAAACTGCAGACTGAGAACGTCGCCGAATAATTAAAATCGAGAAGCTACTTGCCGACTAGCCTTCTTTCCTTTACCGGATTAGAGATACCGGAGCACACTTTACGGCGGACAATTAAGTAAGAGAGGCGACTGCCTCGCGTAATCTGTCTGTCGTAATTATGGCGCTGCGGTGTATTTATCTCTGGCAATTAACGCCAAGCAAGACACGCATATATCACCGATTTAAGTGCCGATTCGAACTGAGACCCCGCCAAACACCACAAGATTGCACAATTGTATTACTTAAGTGCTGTATACATATCTTTAATGAAAATTCAAGATGTAAAACAGAAAGAAACGATGGGCGTTTTATGAAAACTGGAATGCATTGCTTAGTCAGATGGATTTTGCACAACAATAATGAAGAAGTCCTCCTCCGGGACGATAATCACCTCATGCTTAGAGGTGCGCAGGCGTATCGATGTTAACTCATTGGTCATGTCCAGACTGTGAACCATTTTCGAGGCCTTTGACAAGAGATTGCTGACCAAGGTCGCATAGTGCACAGTCAAATTGTAGTCCATTGTCGTTTTGATGGGTATCGCAAACAAGTCGACAATAATAATGCCAACAATATTGGGATAGTTCTGAAAACGTTTTATTATATCCTCGATTTCCGCTGACATTTTAAATAGTGTGTGTGAATATTATGAGGTTTTCAAATATGTAATATACATACATATGTATGTTTGTTTGTGTATGACGTCCACCTCCTGACGTACTAGGTAAAGTAGTAAATCGAAATTTGACACCCGAAATTCAAATGTCAAACCATGTGTTTATTTATGTGGCATAAAATCCACATTACTTTTCGACTGTTAGGATGTTTAACAACTTTTTCTACTAAAATTTTAATACGTTTTTGTTGAAAATTTTCTTTCCAAATTATTTGTTTTTTCTGCAAATCCCGATTTATTAATTCTAATATCATGGAATACGCCTTTAATGGACTCTCTAACGAAAGTGTTGCCCATCATCAAGTGATTGACTACGATGGACACATAAATCAGGACCCGCGAGTAAGTTCCATTTCCAATAAAAGAAAGGTGGTAGCTTAGTTAATGATTGAGCCTTTAGAGTTACACGGGAATCCATCAGGTGGGCGATCATTGTCGTTTCGGATTCCAGCATTGGCCACAATCAGCATCCATGTCTGAGAAGTGTGACTCCGAAAATTATCGATCTAGTGCTACTCTTGGTGGTGCTGGATATCGCAGTCCCTTAAGACATGGGCGTTTCATGAGGGAAATGAACTCGCGAAATGGACTATAGTATGTTTTATGTAGATCTCAGATCTTGATTATTAATTATAGTGTTGTTTTAGCTCACCACTGGAACAAAGTGGCAGACGCGGTGGTTCCGAAAATTACCACACTTCTCTACCCGGCCTTGGAGCTTTGGAGACGCCCACTTTTAAGCCCGGCAACACAAAGTCCCCATGGTAGTGATAAAGAATCGTAGGAATTATTTGAAATTTTTGTTTTATTATTCTCAAAATTACGAGCATTAAACTACATCTAATTATAAATATTCGTTGAGGCTCTATTTAACATGACTTATTATCTACCAAGAGCAAATGGATCACTGGAAGACGTTTTTACATAGTAAATTCCATTTTTTCGCATCGACGGCTCTCCACCCATTTGTGTAGATTGCCTCTGACTCTGGTCGCACTGCCATTTATTCTGGTTTCGTGTGCATGGGGTACCCCAGAATCCGCGAATGGAATTAATGGACTCGGCAAACATCTGATAGGATCGAATGTGCGAACAGCCCAAGTAGTAGCAACTGCGCTGATACAATCCGTAATTAGGATAGAAGGTGGCACTGCCAGTTGGTCGAAGGAAACCAAAGTTTCCACTAGTGTGTATGGACTCCACGTATTTGGCGTCGGTGGCGTCAATGCGAAACTCAGGGCTGCGATGACGGAACTTCGGACCTGCAGGATCTAGAGCGAAAATTGTGTTATACTGCTCTGGATGGAGACGTTTTCCAGCGGATCCGGCTATCTGGGCACCTAGAGAATGGCCGATGAGGTACATATCATCGTAATTGGCTTGGAAGTGGCGATTTAGCTCCCGGGTGAATTGAACCAGCTGAGCTCCAAAACTTTCAATTAGCTTTACGACTGAAAAGTAGTTAATGTTAGCAGAATTAGTGCTCCAATCGGTCACTATGACGTTATAGTCGCCCCGTTTTAGATAGGCGTCCTTTAGGTCCCTGTTGAAGGAACCACGAGATTGACTCATCCAACCGTGTATCAAAATCCGTGTGGGTAACGAAGCGTTATACCCTGATCGGCTCCACTTTTTCTCGTTCATAAAATCCATTTCTCGTCCACATTGACGAAACTCCCGTTTAAATAAATAGAACTGCATTCGAAGCTGTTGCCGATTTGCAAAGGGATTCAAATTTTTTGCAATCTTCTTAAGGAATGGCAAATCGAGAAATTTTCCTATGCCCCTTGGTTGACTAAGATCGTTGTCACATTTGTTCCACACGCCGTGCTGGGCTTCAGAGTGTTCATCATCCTGAAGGGTAACCAGAATATCATCAGCTTCAGGCTCTTCTGAGAAATCCGATCGAAGGCCGACATCATCGGGCAATTGTTCATGTGGATCTGGTATTAAGTCCATAAACTCATTCATCTCGACATCATAATCGCTCTCTATGGCAATTGCGTTGGAGCTGGGCTTACCTTGAGCTGTGAGACAGACATTTATTTATGTATGTGCTTTTGTTCTTTCATTCCCATTACGAGCTTACCTAGTTGTAAAAACAACAGAAACACGGCAAAACAGCAAACACCTTGCATACTTTTACTTTACACCAAAGTAGACTTATTAGATCAGCTGTAATAGCCGAAGAATACTTTCAACTCGAAAGGCTACTACACTCTGTTGATTTTAGCGATCTCGTGTGCTGTTTTATATTGTCTGACATCGAGTAAATCTATTTTTAAGTTGCTCATAAAATGCAGTGCTGCACACTCGGCAACCTACGTCTAATCTCTGCAGCATCGGTCAGATGCATTGGCGGGTTGCGAATTCCAATCAGAGGCTTAGCCCAACGACAAAGAGGTGCATCGACGGTAATCGATGGAATCACTTTATTCAGAGGCTTTAGCTATCAACGATTAGCTCCACGATCCCCCTCACACAGCCACTGCTATTTGCCAGCACAATCTCTTTCCCCACTTGTTTAGGCATTACCCAATGAGAAGTAGCCGACTAGACGCACTCGTTTCCCATGTAAAAACTGACAATCCCACTACCTTGCATTTGGCATTACCACATAATGACGTAGCAGGTCGGTAGTGAGACAAAATGTAGTCACGCTTATGGGAATTTCTCAAAGTCATTGGCCACACTCTTCAAGAATTTTTGGCATTTGATTATCATCTAATTGGTGATAATGTCAATCTCTATTTTTATGTATTCAATGGGGAAATATCACAGGTAGTGTTCTGATCTAATAATTTATTATTTGCAATTTCTATTTACTCATTGTATAAGTCACTTATACTGACATGTCTGTGTTTAAGTTAACTTAAACGGGAATTTGTTTTAATTTTGGTGGCGTATAATTTGGGCATTATGCGATACCTATATATTCTTCAAACTACAATAATTATACCTTGGCAAAAAAACCATTTTCATTTTGGACTACAGTTTGCAACAAAATTAAAAGGAAGCATCTCCAACAATATCATAGATATTCTTAATCAGCAGGACGAGGCTATTTATTCTATTTATCTGTGTGTGTCGCCAGTCTTATTTTACGTCCTTTTGCAAATACAATTTTTATAAATGTAAGTCAGAGAATAATAGTCAATAATAGTTTCTATTGTCATGTAAAGGGATATATGTGGCTGAGCACTAAGGTTCACGAGATATGTATGTGTAAGTTCCTTGACTTCATGTTATTGTAGATACGTCTTCAAATCGGAGTTTCACTTTTGGTGTTTACCAGTGCTATTAAAAAGGCACTGGTTCTATTAAAAGCACTAATTGTTTTGCTTCCTTTTAAGATATCTTGGGCTAAAAACTGTGTTATTGCGGGTGCGGAGCCCCTAAATCAAGTGGACCCTCACGTTTTCTACTCCTGCGACGGGGTTGATTGGGTACTGCATATACACATGTATATATCCACTGATGCTGATTTCATATACATACATATGTATGTACATATATAGTACATATTACATACGTACATAAGTAAAAGTTGAGTAAAACGTTTTCCTACTAATTTAGTTGAACAGTTTGGGAAATTTTTTGAGTAATAGTTAATAAGAAATATCTTATAGCATTTGAAAATGAAGATGTTAAAAAACGAACCAATGACAAACCAAAAACAAAATGTAAACTAACAATAAGTAATGAAAAAAATATTGTATTGGAAAACATCTTAAAGAACGTTTATTAATTTTTTACTTTTTTTTTTTGCTATTATCATTAATACGGAATATCATTATTTATTAGTATGTATTTACATTAACTTGTGGTTACTATTCTTCAAAATAACCTCATAAATGCTGTTAACGAGGGAATCATAACGATTTTTTATACAATTCAAGGATATTATATGTGATTATGGCATCATCTTGATGGGCTCATCAAGAAATCAATTTCATGCTCTGCCAAAAGACTGATTGTTAAAAATGCTTCAACTGCTTCAGATATTCGATCTAAGTGAAATAGTTAAATTCTCCAATAGTTTTATGCCGAAAAAAACTTGAAATAAAGAGTGGCATACAATGGTTTGTCAGATAAAAATAATTTTAGTTTAAACGGAAGCGATGGATATATAAAAGATAAATTTACGATATTAAATACAAATAACACATTCCTTCATCATAGCGGTGAAAAGGAAATTATAGAATGGGGACCCAAATCTTATTATGTAACTTGCCATTTGCATTATGTGTATGAGAACTGAAGATTATTTATGCCACTGTGATTGATGTTTAAATAATCTACACAATCCCTTTTTACATACATAAATATGCCAACTAATAACACATTGTCTGCCAACACGCAAAATGTGTCCGATCAGTTGTACGGAAATGATTTCGAGGATTTGAAGCAAGATAATTTGTTGATGAAACAAAAGCTGTTTTCCAATAGGTATACATTATATGTTGTTGTTACTGCTTCTGGTACTGATGAAGTAGTTTCCAGAGTACCCGTTTTGTCCTCGATTGTTGTTCATATCACATTTGGAAGTCTCCGATTGGACACCGTAAGTTCGAGGGTTCTCAATTGGTACCCACACTACAATGTCGCAGAAAACTATACCTCGGTTGTATGCATTTGAACTAACTGGGCATTATTTGGTTATTGTCCAGCCTGTCTCCAAAAGAGTATATGAAATCGCTCATCCCATTGAGCGATAAACGGGAAAACTGGTTACAAGAATCCGAAGCCATTTTCACCCTTCACAATGTCAATTGCTTTTAGGACGATGGACATGTAGTTTCCTTTGTACCTAAAAAGAATCCTAAAGTGATTAACTGCATGTCTATGAAGGCAATTGTCATAATACAAACCAGTGCCAAGATGTTCCTATGTTGGCTATGTTATTGTTGACAAAAGTGATGAGAATACCGTCGATACTATCGATATGAAAAACATCGATAATAGTTTCCAACGGACATTTTTTTAAATTACAAGAAAATGTATAGTGTTATCGCACTTTACCAGTTTCATCGGTTCTATCGATAGTACCATCGATGGATTTCCTAGCTCTATTATAGTCCTCATAACAAAAACAAAACAAATTGATATTGGAATCAAATCAATAAAATGAGCTTGGACGACGTTGTCTATGTCCTCTGCCTGTTAGGCTGCATTGGAGCCGGAAGCTACATAAGAAGAATTCAAGATGAACAACGTCGAAAATTTATCTCAACTGGTCTAGGAATCATAGTCATTGTAGTCGTATCTGGCTTCCACAGTTTGCACTGTTTCATTTCACTGGCTTTGGGATCAGCATGTGTTCTTTTGGTAGAACCCAGGTGAATATGGAGTACAAAACAGATAATCATATGAGTCTAATTGATAACCTTTGCCCTTTTAGCAAGTGTCACCTTGTCACGTTTGTTGTCATGTTTGGATATTTGGTTTTCTTCCGACTCTTCGATTTCTATCTAAGCATTCCCGGGCATACGAATATGATTCAAATGTTACTTACACTTAAGGTTAGTTGCATAACAAAAATGCATGGAATAGAAGTCTTATTTCTTCTGCTTTCCTCAGGTCTCTGGCATAGCCTTTGAAAAAACGGCATCTTGGAAACGACTCGTGGCCAGAGACGAACAGACACAAAACGAAAACCGAGATGTGAACAGCGAGACAACTATAGAAATTACAGACTACGATCTGGAACTGCAGCAATTGAGCGCTGCCGAGATTCTGCATTACAGCTTTAATTATATTGGAGTGCTAACGGGTAAAGTATAAGCCTAGTTATGAACTGAAAAATCGTTTTTGGTATTGCCTTTTGAGATGATCCGGATCCTGTTATATGCTTGTGATCTCGTAGAACACTCTTCCTTGTTAGACTCTGGTGGAGGGTGTTGGTTTATTTGATTTGTTATTCTTTTTCAGCAACTGTAAATGATTAAGAACTTGCGCAAACGTGTTTTAAGTACCGGAGTTCAGATCCCTATCTCTGCGACTCGCAGCGATGGTTGCTTTATAAGCCTACTGATTATAATTATACATATGTATATTCAGACATTACAACGGGTAAACTTCGAAAATATAAAGATAATTATATTACGACAGACATGTGCAACGAAAGTCGTGCTATCATATTGGCTAGTCAAAGTCCATTTATACGTGGAGTCTCTTGATAGTAATTTATTTATAGATGTAGATTGTTTTCCAACATATATGTACATACATGACCTACGATATATTTTTAATCAATTTAAATAACCCAGGTACTTTTTTTCAGGTCCGTACTATCGCTACAGAACATATCGCGACTATTTCGACATGCCGTTCAAGCATTATGCACCAAGCCTTGAGTCCACCATTGAAAAGCTTAAATATGCTGTCTTCTACTGTAGTATTTATCTCACTACCAACTATATTTGGCCTCTTGAAGTGAGACGAAGTCTCAATACAAGTGATATCATTAATAAATCATTGAATTGTACGTTTCCAGTATGCCCTAAGTGATGAGTTCTACAATGAGCGATCCTTTGCCTACCGCTTGTTATATGTTTGGCCAGTATTCTTCGTTTTCCGGGCCCGCATTTATACAGGTCTCACGCTTAGCGAGTGTGTATGCACCATGGCTGGTTTCGGTGCTTACCCGGAAGAAGCAGATGCTACCAATGGCGAAGGACCTCGAAAGCGTTATCAGCATCTGAAGAGAAATGCCGAGAAACTTACCTACAATTTTACAACTATTGTCAACACTAGAGTGCTCGAAGTGGAAAAGTGTTGGACTTTCCGCGAGGGAATGAAACATTGGAACGTATGTGTTCAGTATTGGCTGGCAGTGAATGTCTACAAGCTTTTCCCCAGTAAAAAGTACAGGTTAGTTCATTGCCAAAAAATAAGTCATACTCTTCTCTTAATCTTAATCAAAACGTATAAAACTAATCCCTTATGCTAGAACTGGCGCCACTCTGTTATGTTCAGCCTATTGGCATGGATTCCGACCGGGACACTATTTCTGCATTATGGGAGCTCCATTCTATGTAGCATTGGAAGATATGTGGCATAAGATAGTGAGAAAGGATGCAACTGGCCTAAGCCGCAATATAATTGATGTAATTTTCTGGATATTCAAGTGGTTTGCGTTTAGTTACTTGGGCACTGCCTTCCTGTTGTCCTCATTTGGTCGCATTTGGCATTTCTACAACTCGGTCTATCACATTGGATACATAAGCTGGTTGGCAATGATTTTGCTTGGATTGTATCTGACAAACTTAAAGAAAGCAGCAGATCGTAGACAGAAACGAAAACTAGAAACTGAAGCTAGTGGAGATAGGGAATCCATTGGACTCAAGGAAAAAGGCCAGTGAGATTTTTTAGAATTGTAAATACCATGATTTTGTTTTATAAACGGTTTTATTTTATGGCAACTTATTGGTAGTTAATTGTTAAAAGCTCTGTCATAAATATATGTCGTTTACTTATTTTGTAAAATATATTTCCATAGTTATGTCCAAAAGTGTTAATTGGGGCTCTTTGATTGACTGCTATTGAATTTGTTTTTCCAAATTTATGAACGCGATTGTCCACTTGGCCTTATATACATACATTCTACTTCCAGTGCCATTCCTAAGGTACAAACATTTTAAATAAATGGTTAATAAAAAATATGTATTAAAAAAATTACTATGTAATTCATCTGAATTAAATTCAAGTGAATAGTGTATCAATCAAATCAATTATTAAAAATGCTGACAAAGAATTAAATATTTATATATATAACCGTATCTATATACTAGCTGACCCGCAAGACGTTGTTCTGCGCCTGCAATATTTTTAATTTCTAATTTGTGTGGCCTCGAGTCAAAACTTGGTATTCCTCTTTGACTTAAATAAATAGCTTAGAAAGTAAACAAAGTTTGGATTATTTTGTTCTTTTAAATCTGTGCAGACCTCTATCCACCTGCAGTCTGCTAATAAGTAGGCCAACACACATATGTATGTATAACATTTCATCAATACTTTAGGAGTAGTTTAGTAGCATAGACAGGTACAGTGGAATTTAACGTATTACTATTCCACAATCAATCACTGTACTATATTGATATGGATCAAAAACTATTGAACTATGAATATCTTCAATTGCCTACATCAACATGATGTTCCTTTACCTTCACAACTACCGACCGACCATTGTGTGCAACTGATTGCCGACGATTGAATGGATATCCATAATTCATCGTGAAAAATGCTGATGCTACAATTATACATCGTTATAGCAAGATACAATCGTTTTTATTTATAATTCAAGGCTGAGAATGGAGCATAAAAACTTAGTTGAGTCCATACATAAAATAAAACAGAAATAATTTTTTGTCACAGAAACAATGGGAGGTCATATTTAAAAACCTCTTCTGAAACATATGTAATATATCAGCTATTACATTTGTTATGTAATGTTATGTTATCATCATTTTTAAACCATGTTTTACCAACTCAATCTATAGGTATGTACCTGAATTCACTTTAGTCACAATATTATTATTATAAGATGGCAAGGCAACAAACCGTTAATATTGTTTTGGTTCGGACAAAAATTTAAGTAAATACCTTGCAACGAGGAGTTAAATGTGCATACATAGGTATAATTTTTGTAAGTATTACATAGACGAGTTTATGTAGGTTGTCTTTACTACATGTAAAACAAATTTATTTAGATAGGTGTTTTAAATGCGAAATATACTTGGATGAAATTGTACAGATTTTAAACAAAATTCGAAATTTCTAACAATAACAATGCAAGAAATCATATATTCAAATTCGAGGAAAATGTTTTGTCTGTATTAGGTAATAATAAACGGCTTACTAATTAGAATTTACCAATGTTAAATGCTCTCTAATGCTTTAAGGAGCCTTTTGTGTCTAATTTTATATATGCATATTCGATACCAGCTCGAATTTGGTCTAAATTCAATGCGTTTCGACTTCAGTTTTATAAATTTAGTTTCATCATGTGCGGAAGCATGGCAAGAGATTTCCTGTTACTGCTGTTGAGCGGATGGAGGAGAAGCGAGTGTCATGCCGAGGAAGGCTCATCGGTAACCAGGGATAGGCGACGCTTTACATCCTGCGTGGTATTGTAGGCGCCGCAGTGTACGCACTTGAGGCCGATGAAGTGAAACTTCGTTTTGGACGTCTGCAAAAGTCCAATACCATAGTTATATATCCTGACTAAGAAAGTGAAATTACATACCTTGTGACAATCGTTGCAGAATATGTGCACACGCTGGTTTTCGTACTTTAGCGACACGGGCATGCGCAGGGCCTGGGCATCCAAATACTCCCAAAGTGCCGTCATATCGATCAGTGAGGTCTGACACGTGGGGCAGGTATAATGACCAGATGCTAACAATTGATCAAAGCACAACTTGTGGAGCAAATGGCCGCAGTCGGGAATATGGCATGGAATGCGGGAAGTATGAATGTCGCCCAAACATACAGGACAATTCGAGCGTGAAATGTTCTCAACGCACTGAAAAATGTCAAATGAAAAGTTTATCAGTTACTTTGCATCTAAAGCCAAACTTATTACATATTTAAAGAGTAATAGAATCGCTAAATAATAAGTTGCACGGCCGTAATAACAACTAAAGATAAACTTATAATAACTAAAATATTTAAATTGTAAAGAATCGAAGATATAGAACCAAGATATAGAACCAACATCCGGCTGAAATCAATGCATCATTTCGGCTAAAAGGTCTAAGGGGAGTTGACATTGATCTAACCAGACCGACAGACAAGCGAACGGACATAAAACCGGTCTATGTACATATATCTGCGTTATATGCCTTACACATTACTGACCGAAATGAATCTACTCTTTATGCAAGGGTATACAAAACAAAATCTGATTAAGCAGTAAAATTACCGGTTCAATACTATTCGGAGCCTGTTACGGATCCACACCGTTTGCATACTTATTATGTATATATATGTGGATCTGGTTGTAAATGTTTGCCATCTCTTGAAATTCGACAACTGGATTTCCGACCGAAAAATCAAAAGCAATTAGTTTGGCAACCGGTTTACCAATGATTTCGCACTAACTTCAAGCTTACTTTGAATGCTTTCAAATTTCGGAGGTCAGTCTGTACATAGCCTGTGGATTTAGCCTTACAAACTATTGCATTTCGGTGTCAGTGTCAGAATTGGTATATGACAACAATCTATAAATATACAAATGCACAAAGAACCACGACGTTTAGGAAAAACCCAGAAAAAAAAACAAAAATGGTCATTTGAATGAGAACAAGTACAAACATATATTCCATTCAAGTGGCTTGGGAATAGTTTGTTAATTATTGAATTCTGGTTAAAAATTTAATTAATGATTTTTCATAGAAAGCCGCACTCACCCTGTGACCATCAATCTTTAACTGTATCGGCAGACACATGTTGCAAACTTCACAGTGAAAGAAATTGTCAGCTCCACCAATGCGGCAGATGCCGCATCCATGACAGTGAAATTGCTGCTTATCCGCATCGTCAAATAGGTTGCAAATGAGGCAAGTGTACTTTAAGAATCTTCATTAGTTTTGAGAATGAACACTGAACAAATTATACTTACTTTTCCAAAGCGAACTCCACACTTTTCGCACTGCTCCTGGACTTTTTGCCGTGTGTTGCACTCCGAACAAATGAGTTCCGTGAGGGTCTTGCGATCAAAATGATGATTTTCATTTTCATCGTGGCAAAATCGGCACTTGTAGAATTTACTACAGCAGGGCGTCTAAAAATATATATGTAAAGAGAATATAAGTATGTGATGCCAATATGTATGTACATATGTATGTATTATTTAAGTAACACCTTCAGAGCGTTATAATATTCAAGGAACAGGAAATATAAAATAATATAACACAATTTATTAGCGATACATTCGAAGCGAAATGGTCAAAGTCTCAGAATTTAAAATTGAGCTGCTAATGAAAGATTGAGTGACTGATATGAAAACTGTCAAATAAAAAGGGTATCTACGTGACGTTGGTAGACACCGAAAACAATTCCATTTGACGCCGTTCCACGTCATCCAGGCATGGCCGATTGACTTAGCGTTACTATAAACCCAATTTCATACCCAGTGCACATTCACAATTTTGTTCAGTGAATCATAAACATTAATTAAATTAAGATGGGAGACATAAACCTTTAGTCTATCAGGTAGACCAAAATATTTGAACAACACTTTTCACTCAAAAACGCGTCGGTTCATTAGATCTTCGCTAATTAATTACATGAATTTAATTGTTGCGACCTAAAAGCACATGTAAAAAAACGCTTAGAGATTGGGACTGATATTTCACACGTTTTGCACCTGAAGATATTTCTGAGCAATCTTTACATAGTCAATATATGTATATAAGATGTGTCAAAACAAGTTATTCGTTAGCATTTATCGGTTTCGGAAGACAGAGAAGGCCAAGAGAAAGAAGAGGCAAAGAGAAAGAGCATAAATTATTCGATACGACAAAAAAAAAAACTAAAACAAAAATTATTCTGTTAAATGCTGAGCTTAATTAGTAAACATTTGATGATCTATCCACTTTTGTTATAACAGATGTTTTGGCATTAATGTGCAAAACAGAGAGAATATTAGAGTCCTATAACAATTTAATAAAAACTACATTTATCTGGATACAAACAAATACGAATAGTTTAAACTGTCCACACTGTGGCCTACACTGAACCTAAGACTAAAAATGTAAGGTCATTTTACGAATAAACTCATATTGCATATGTGCCCTTAACTTCACCTGGTTCAATATTAGCCAGCGAATGGTTTTACATATATAAATAATTACATGCGTGTGCACACAATGCCAAAACCCTCACAATAATGGGTCAAAAAAACTGGGAGTGTGCTAAAAACTTACGTGACATTTCTCCAAACTGCCATTTACGAGCGAACACATTATAATTATTTTTTGAGAAAGACGCGGTATGTGCCAACACTCGCGTCTCTACTTTCAATTTTCCGCACTAAACACAATATTCACATATGAACATGGACCTAAGTCATTAATGAATCTATATAAATAAATGCATGCAAAAATATCATTCCAATTTTTCTAGAATTCAGTTTCTTGTAAGTATAAGAACTATCGGGAGACATAAATAGGTTTATAGATATGTACCAAATAGTTGGCACCTATCAATTCTCAGTGCAATTATGAACTTCAACAAAAGATGCGAATTGAAAAAGAAACCATAACCACAATTCAGATTTCAGGAACACAAAATGTAGGTAGATACCCTCATTTGAAATGTCTGGAAACATCTAGGTTCTGATGCTGAGTAGAGTCCAAAATGATTTTTTTACCTGTAGTATACGTCTTTTCCGAACAACATACCCCTTTAGGTCAAGGGTATGAATAAGAAAATACCGAAAAAGAATGGCTCATTATTTACCGAGATCAATGGAGAATGGAGGTGTTAAATAGCCACTCAGTTCTGTGATTTTGCTGCCAAGAATTCTTTCTATGAGAAAATCGGAGTAATTATATGTTAACCTACCTCAGCAGTTGTTTTTGTTGTAAACAAAAAAATTCACATGCAAGTACTAATTTTGGCAATTGAACTTAAATATTACGGCCACAAGTCGAAATAAAAGAATTTTAGCTAATGATGCTGCTTCTATATTTCTTCGGACAATTGGTAGAACAATTTTTTTTTATTTTTGTTTGTTTAGAATCGTATAAATTTTGTTGAAATGTTTAAATTCTCACTGAAAGTGAACACTAAAATGTGCCATAAACACGACAAAGCCAAAGCAGATGGCTTTAGTTGCCACATAAAACTTCCTGATATATAGGCCACCCAAAACCAACCAAGGTCCACAAGGGACCATCTTTGGACTAAAATAACGAGAAATATGGCTAGCAAAATTAAATGAAAACTGCTAAAGTAAATGTAGTTGAAACGAATTGGAAATACCAATAGTGAACGTTTTGGGTGCATTAGATATAAAGAGGAGAGGAAGTTTTGATATACTTTTCTTTATTCTGCGTTAGTCAATGTGTGGTTCTGGGTAGTTCTTTGTATAAGAATATTTCTGTAAAAGGAATGTTTCTGATGGATAGACAAGTGTCAGAATTACATTTTATGACTTTTCATATACCAGTCGGTACAAAAATTATTGGAGTATTGTAAAAATTTCAGCAGTATAGCTTAACGGTCTAAAAGGATTACATGATCTAACCTCGTTGTGCTTATCAAGAATATATTTTTGGCGCGTGTCCTATCAGAAATAAAAAATTCCACTAATAGTTTTAGGATTTATCAAAATGGCTCCACCAATTCGAAGATTCACTAAGTTGGAGTTCAAAAATGATTACAATTATTGCTATTTCGGGGCGCATCCACACACCCCAGACTTCGTCCTTGGATCGGTCGAAGTATCTGTTTACATCTACTATCGGCATTTTAAAGTTTAATTTAATTTTAACAAAGACAATCTTGAAGAATCTACAATTGTATATTGCTCCTTAACCCTCAACCTTTTCAAAAGTCGCTTTCAGCACTCTGAAATTCAAGCATAAACAAGACGTTTCTATCTGTCTCTATTGTAAAAGTAGTTTTACAATGCGAACTAAGTAAAAGTTTAAGGCAAACAAAATCAGTTCGATTTTTGAAACAGGCATTGTTTGGACAACCGCCAATTCGAAAACATTCCTAATAATGTCCTTTGATTCTGAAGATTTCAAATTTCAGCATATTTCACTGTTTCGGTGTTTGGACCGAAGTAAAACCAATGTGCATCACTTGCATTTTGGATTGGGCGGGTAAGGGTGAGGGAAAGGGTAATATGTATTTTAAAATGCTCGTATAAGAAACTGCATTATGTATTTTCTTTTCTCACTTACCACAAACATGGCTCGTCGTTTATAATGTGTGCATCCGAAGCGCAATGACTCTGGTGTCGCATTTGCTATATTATTGGAATTGAAATTGTTATTGCACTTGGCGCTGTTGCCGCTCTCGTTCCCGATGAAGCGTGAAAATTGATCATGATGGTGCTGGTGCTGGTGCTGTGGCTGCGTCTTAACCTGCTGATGGCTGGAAGTTAAGCCACAACTGGCATTTGCTTTTTTTGAATCCGTGGCTTGTTGCCCAACATTGCTGCCGTCGCAGAATTGAAGGATCGGTGTTGAGTGCGATTTTCGTAATTTGGCCGACGAGTAGTAAGTGGCGATAGATGATATGGAGGAGGAGGAATCTGCTGTTGTAGTGGGCGACATAATAATATACGTCTCTTGTTGTTGTTGTTGTTTTAGATGCTTTTCCTGCGGTATCTCAGTAGCTGTATCTGTAGCTGGAGATGCTGATATCGGACACGGATTGCGACCCTCCGACGAGGTCGTTGTTGCTATTGTCGTTGTGACTGTTGCTGACGCTAAATATGAATTTAAATTGACTTGATTGGGTTCTTTTGTATTGGTAAAAATTTGTATATCAATGTTGTTGTTGTTGTTATTATTGTTGTAGCTGTTGCTCAAGTGTTTGTTGCCGTTGTGGTAGTTTTCATTTAGCGATATTCGCCGCTGCCGTTGTCGATTCTTCATTTTGTCACTGCACTCTCTTCTTCCGTCTCTCTTTCTCACTCTCTCTGTCTATTTGTTTCCCCGATTCTGTTGGCTGCAGCTGAGAGCAAAGGAGTTGTTTCTTTAATTCGGCATTGAAATAAATTAGTTTTACGACATTCAAGCCCGCTTCAACTGAACTTCTTTATTTTTTCCGTCGATTTCGTTTAATTTGTCTTTGCCTCTTTAATTTTTATGTATATAGTGCATCGTGCTTGACAAACACGAATATCTACGTACATATGTATGTATGTACATAAAAAAATTAAAATTATTTTCTAATAGCCTTCGAGAGATTGGATTTTCATTTTAAATTTCCCTTAGCCTAACTGTAATAACTGAAAAAATTTTAAAAGGGTTTTTCATTGTTTTTCATAAAAAGTAAATGCACGGATTAAAATCTAAATCGTTTTATTTTTAAATAGTTTAGTTCGCTTTTGAATGTTTCATAAGTATGCAAATTGTGTTTTATTGCTAACTTTAAAAGCGGCCAGCCTTGTACAATATACACTCATGAATTTTAATGGCTGAATTATATCAGTGAAAAGGGGAAGCATGATTCGCAATGTGTGTGGGACACTGTGCAGCAGAGAAACACTTGTTAACATAGTAATGTACATACATACTTACATACATTTGTATGTAAGTAGCTCCGACAAGACGACTCTGCGCGCAAGACTTTCGCTTTTCTCGCAGAGAAGTTTGAAGCGAGAAGGGGCTGGCAAGGTTTTTTCCTTTTTTTTTATCATTTGCGGTTTTTCTTATTTGCATTGAGCTTGGTGTGGAAAAATCATTGTGTCTACACAGTTTTTCGCAATTATACAAAAGGAGCAGCATCGCAGAGCCGAACCGACAATAAATATTGAAACTGTGCAAAAATTAAATACACAATGCGATAAAAAGGCCAGCCACCAGCTCCCAAGTTAAAAACAAAACCCCGAAAAACTTGATTTTGGATCATGTATACGCACTGTCTCACTCACATGAGCTGAGGAAACTTTGTGCATTTGAGCAACAAAGCAAATGAAGGAAAACGAATGTTATTTTCGTTAATCAATTTTTACAAGTTCCCAATGTAAGTCCCATCCTCGACATGTTTCTCCCTATGTAAATACAAAATATATGTGCATTATGTATGTACATATGTACGTGTGTACATAAATTTTATTTGTTAATTATAACGTATTAGCATTAAAAGACGCGTTTGAATATAAACACACCGCAAAGATCAGCAGCAGCAGCAATTGTCAATTAAATTAATAGAGCGGCACAACAACAACGAACGAAATTCACAATCCCAACGCCATTATTCCGCCGTCGCGAGCATCCGCCACGAGTTGAAATTTTTAACTGAGGAGCGCGATCACACATGTCGTCACCAACGCTCTCGTCTCTTGCTTGATTCAGACAACTTTCTCTCCAGCTGATCGGCAGGCAATTCGGCTGCTCGCTATGCTATAAACATTGTGTTTCGCGTCTTGGTTATATTGATAAGAGCAAATTGAAACTGGTTCTATTTCTACAGTAAGGAGTGCAGTGCATATAAAATACAGACATACATGCATATGTATGTATGATCTTTTTGTTGTTAGTTTAGCTTTAAAACAAAATGCAATGAATGAGAATAATTTGAGGAATATATTTCATTTGATGCTACGATATCTGCTTCTAAAATACAACACTTAATTTTTATTTGAAAAGCAGATTAAATATATGTATATATGTATGTAGGTACATAGAGTATATGTGCATACATATATGTATGTATGTACATACATACATTCATATATTTAACCTGCCTCCGAGCCTCTGTGGAGCTTGCAGATAAAGTCGCATCTAAAAGCATACCCGACTGAATGAATTTATTGATATAACAATAATAAAATGTTATTTCCCCTAGACTTTTTCAATTTGCACGAATCGCTCCCGCTTATATTGATCGTAATAGCTATCTACGAATTTGAGACGACCCACATATTTCAGATTCATAATAGTCTTGACCAAGGGCGGATGTTCATTGCCCAATTCCAACCAGAGTTTGCCGCCAGAACGAAGGTAACGACAGGCTAGTTCAAATACCAATCGGGCTACTCGCAAACCATCTGAGCCTCCATCCAGTGCATTGAGGTTCTCATATCTACAGTTGAAATTATTATTAATAGATAAGCTAGATACAATGATATCCTTTATTACTTACACTACAACTTCGGGATGTAGGAACTGAAACTCCTCGGTTTTAACATATGGCGGATTCGATATAATTAAATCATATTTTTTATCATTAAGTTCCTCAGGCATATACTTGTCCTCCTCCATGGTGTGGTTGTATACCTTGAAACGTTCTTGAAGCCCAAGCAATTTCGCATTTTCCCAGGCCAGAGCAGTAGCCGCTTTGCTCCTTTCAATGGCAGTGGCGTCCACAAAGGGTAACCTATGTAGTATAGACAACGACATGGCTCCGGAGCCACAACCCACTTCCAGCATATTTACTTGCTTATCATTTTTATAATTTTCTATAACTAATCTGACAAACTCTTCCGTTTCAGGGCGGGGTATAAACACAGTTGGGGCCGTCTTCAATGTGATATCCATGAAATCCCACTCCCCAATAATGTGCTGTAATGGCATGCGGGCACATCGGGCTTCCAAGAACCTTTCAAAGTCCGACAACTGAGATGAAGTAAACTCGAGTTGAGCAAAGTCATCAGGGACAGTATTCTAGAAGCAATAGATAAAAAACAATTAGAATGCATTTTGTCCCTGCCATTGTTGAGTTTGGAAAATTACGAATTTCTTCTTCAAGACATGCGACACTATGCATTTCAAATTAAAATCGGTGTCTTCAACGCCTGCATCTTTTAATTTCTCTCTCCAACCCTTCAAAGCATTTGTCACCGGTAAATTTCCACTGGCGCCAGTGGTATAATTTCTTTGAAGGGCCAAACGAAGTGTCCTTGTTGTAAACTTAAACATAACTTTATCTTATTTATATAATTTACTTGCACTACAGAAAACCCTACAATAATATTTTCTCAGCTGATATCAATCGATTGTAAAATAATTTTTTATGATTATCGATAAAAATACGAAATTGTTTCGAATACGATATTAGAGAGATACGATGTATTAGAGATGGTAAAAATATTTTAGAGAGTTATATTCCCGTATTTAAAGTATTCGATATTTATAATATAAATGAACAATATTTTTATTCAAAGAGAATTCAACGTATTCTACGCGACAAAAAAAGGCAGCACTTTATGTTATACTCCCCCAAATGTAATGCCTAACCTTAATTTTTGGGAATCCCGCGATTGTTTTCTTCACTTTATATACAATTTTTGGAGTGACAGTTGCTAAATTTTTATTTAGCGGAGGTTCAACTAACGGTAACGGTTAACGGAAAACAGATGACCCTTGTAAGAAAAACAATAAAAACAAAAACAACAAACAACGCATTGGCTAAATAACATGTATCCAATCGTTAAATAGCACTTAAAACTAATTTCAATGAAAGTACAATTCGACGCATTTTGAAAAAAATATCGCGAGAGGGACAAATTGGAAAGGAAGAATAATTGCACAAATGAGCGGGATAAACACAATTTTTCGTATTACAAATTTCGGCTCACATCATTCAACGCCGGCTTAAAGAGATGGGTTTAATGGAAACGGAGAAAGGTACTCCAAAAACTGCTGCGTTACAACGGTAAAACATTCGCCTTATTATACATACATAGTTTATATGGCAATTCATTTCGAAACCAGAGGGCCAGGGCTAACTTCGACTGCGTCAAGCATAGCATAGCTATGGAAATAACGAAGTGTTTGATCAAAGTCACTGTTTTCCATCGATCGTTCGTATGGTAGCTATATGATATAGTCACCCGATCTTTATGAAATTCTACATAGTCATAAACAGATATACATATTAAACTAACAAATGTTAAATTTGAAAGCAATCGCATCAAAAGTAACGAAGTTATTGACAAAAGTCACTGTTTTTGACCGATCGTTCCTATGGGAGCTATATGATATAGTCACCCGATCTTGACACAGTGGTTTATATGTGTAATAGACTGACCAATTTTAAATTTCACGATAATAGCTGAAAAAATAACGAAGTTATTGAGAAAAGTCACTGTTCGTTACTTTGCCGTTTGTATGGGAGCTATATGATATAGTGGTCCGATCCGGCTGAATCCGATATATACAACCCCTGCAGTATATACAAGCCTACATGCAAAATTGTAGCTATGTATGTAGCTCTTACGGTCTACGAGGAGTACGCGTTCATCCAGACGGACGGACATGGCTATTTAAACTTGTCTTGCCGTGCTGATCAAGAATATACTTTATAAGGTCGGAGATGCTTCGTTCTATGCGTTGCACACTCCTGACTAAAATTAATATACCCTTTTTGCAAGGGTATAAAAATAATTCTGCACTTTGTCATAGCGCGCGTTCTGTTAGTGTTTTTTAAAGATTTAATTTATTCATCAATTTAAAATTTTTAAAAAACCACAGGTATCAATTTTGAAGGAAGAATTATGTATAGAGTCCTTAGATTGGCCAGGAAACAGTCCTGACCTTAATCCTATTGAAAATGAGTGGTCCCAAATATAGGAAAGTAAAAGGCAAAGACAATGCTTGAATTGATGAAAACAATAAAAAAAAGTATGGTTTCAGGACATACATATGTAACATCGGAATATCTGGAGTCTTTGTATAATTCCATGTCCAATAGAGTCAAATGTGTCATCAAGGCCAAAGGCGGTACAACCAAATATTATTCAATTTATAACTTAATTTTTAAATTCAAGTTAAAGTATTTTGAATGTTTTATAATTTATGTTAGTAGCCAATAAGTAATGTAGCAAAAAAAAAATTGTTAATAGTTTATTTAAATTTTATTATTAAAGTAACTATATATACATATTTTTGATCAGCATCAACAGCCTAGTCCATCTAGCCATGTCCGTCTGTCCGTTCGGACCTTGTCCGTCTGTCCGTTTCTACCTTGTGCAATCAAATTTGGCACACTTAATATCCAGCAAAATCCTAATCGTACTAAAAATAGCCAAGTTATGCATTTAACGTTTTTCCACAAGGCCGGAGTTGGCCGTTGGCTGGTGGGGGCGCTTGGGTGCTCGTATACATGAGTGAGCGAGATACTAAGATACTATGCTTGTAAAAATCATGTGAACAGAATTTTTCAAAATTAAATATGAACACTGTGAATGATAAATGAAGTTTGACTACCTGTAATTCGGCGCGGGCGCTATTTTGAAAGGTGGGAATGATGAGGTTAGTTTCTCGGAAGTATCTCCTAACAATGTGCATCAATAGTTTGTTCTTAAAATGATTTTTTTTTTTTTTTACTTTTGGCCGCCTAATTTTGCAAAATCTACCTATGTGCGACGTCCACCAAACACCTAGTAAAATCCTAGTTATACCAAAAACAACAGTTAGGCATTGTGGCATAAGCATAATGAAATTTGCATGCTTTTCTTACAACTCCGTTGGCCCTACCCATGTGATAAACGGAATTACGGATAGATATGTATGTTTATGTAGACATATTACGAAATACAATGCCACCATGTGCCAGTTGGGAAATGCCTATAAAATGGACATTTCAACAGGATAAACGATCCGATCGAGGACTTATAGGGAGATGTCACTCGGGTTGTGGCAACATGAAATCCATCAAAAAAAGCTGAGCTTTGGCAAATTGTTCAGGAAGCATGGTCGCAAACCCCAACAAGGTATTAAACATTATTAAATAAGAAGAACTCAAAAAATTGCTTTTGAATTAAATTAAACTAGTTTTTATACCATACACCCATAGGGTAAAATGGTATATTAAAGTCGCCAAAATGTATGTAACAGGCAGAAGAAAGCTTCTCCGACCCCATAAAGTATATATATTCTTGATCAGTATCAATAGCCGAGTCGATTTAGCCATGTCCGTCTGTCCGTCCGTATGAACGCCTAGTTCTCGGAGACTATAAGAGATAGAGCCACCAAATTTGGAATGTAGGCTCGTGTAGTATGTAGAGTGGTCAAGTTTGTTTCAAATTGCCACGCCCCTTTCCGCCCCCCGCAATTCAAAAAAAACTTTTATCTCAAAAACTATTGCAGCTAGAGACACCAAATTTGGTATGTATATTTGCATAGTAAATGCGCACATTTTTATGTATAAAGATTTTAACACGCCCCTTTCCGCCCCCGAAATTTGAAAAACTCGATTATCTCCCGTAATTTTTATACCATACACCCATAGGGTGAAATGGTATATTAAAGTCGCCAAAATGTATGTAACAGGCAGAAGGAAGCTTTTCCGACCCCATAAAGTATATATATTCTTGATCAGCATCAACAGCCGAGTCGATCTAGCCATGTCCGTCTGTCCGTCCGTCTGTCCGTCTGTCCGTCTGTCCGTCTGTCCGTCTGTCCGTCCGTCCGTCCGTATGAACGCGTAGATCTCAGAGACTATAAGAGATAGAGCCACCAAATTTGGTATGTAGGCTCATGTAGTATGTAGAGTGATCAAGTTTATTTCAAATTTTTGCCACGCCCCTTTCCGCCCCCGCAATTCAAAAAAACGTTTATCTCAAAAAACTATTGTAGCTAGATACACCATATTTGGTATGTATATTTGCTTAGTAAATGCGCTCATTTTGCATGTATAAAGATTTTGCCACGCCCCTTTCCGCCCCCGAAATTTGAAAAACTCGAATATCTCGCGTAATTTTTTACCTTGTGCAATCAAATTTGGCACACTTAAATTTGATACTAATACCCAGCAAAATACCAAATTTGATCAAAATCGGACAAAAAATAGCTGAGTTATGCATATAAACGTTTTTGCATAAGGCCGGAGATGGCCGTTGGCGGGTGGGGGCGCTAGGGTGCTTATATGCATAAGTGCGCGAGATACTGAAATATGCTAGTAAAAAGCATGTGAACAGAATTTCTTAAAATAGGCAAATGCATTAGTTATTACAAATTTGAAATATTTGTTTTACTGGTGTATGGTATACCTAAGTCGGCGAGACGACTTACTTAATTTTTTTTGCCTCCTTTGTAACCACTACTATAATTATGAACAACCACCTTTTGGTGTATTTCGCAAAAGTCATTAAAATATTATACAAACCAATGGAAAACAAACGGAATCTAATCACTATTCTCATCTTTATATCCTATTCTTTGAAAAATATGAAATAAAAATTTAATTTTTAAGGTTTAACATGTCAAAAAATTAATATAAATATTGTAAGGTGATGCACAACTATATTTTTGAACACAACTGTATCTCCTTTGGAGACCACCTTCAGGAGAATAGTTTTACACGTTGACGTGTGTTTAGTCTAAAATTAAGTTTTGAACCTATTTCTATTGTTATACCATGAAACAATAGAATGATAAGTCGCCCAAATAAGTGTATATATGTATGTAAATACGGAAGATGCAAATAAAAAAGCAAAGCTGCAATCAATTTTTCAGGATTGTTCTACAAACGTCGTAAAACATATAAAAATTTCATTTAAATACGACAATGTCTTGGTTGTTCGCTGAATTAAAATAATCTTAAATTACAGATTTTTTTGTAACCTTCTCTTTATGTTATGCTTAGTTGAGCCTACCCACACCCGAGTATTTTCCGCACATTTGGAAATTTATTTCCGCAAATGCGCGTAAGGATAGTGAGATGGTTGTAACGCAGTCAGATGTTAAATCAGCATATGCCGAATTGATACATCCATTCTTCTCTGTCTGTCCGACTGTACGATCTCCTAAGCCTCGGATCCTACAAAAGCCGCGGCAGCCAAATTTAAAGTCTAGACTCGTGCAGTATGCAGGCAGATCGAGTTTCTTTTAAATTCGAGCTGATCTTGAGATATCAAAAAAGCAAAAAAAAAACAACCAATATATGAGTTAGGCGTGGATTAAACATTTAAGAAAATAAAACTCATCCGATTTAGGCTTTAACTACAGATATGAAATTTATAAATTTACAACGTATTTAAAATTATGTATATATTATATATATTAACATAACGATTGCACAATTATTTACCAAAAACAACAAAACAAAACCAAATTAGAAATTTGAAAAGATTTTACAAATTTGATTTAAGTACTGCCGAATTTTCATGGGATTTTTAAACCCTAATTAATTATGGAGGAATCAAAGAAGAATCTTATATTGCAATCAGAGATGTCCGTGTAGAGGATCACGCGTGTCCCTCAGATAAACAGGACTTGTAAAGGATTTTCCTTCGACCTGCGAGGCGAGATTCTCTCCGGCATATGTGATGAATGGTGAAATCTCACAGACTTCACCATGAACAAATCCGCCAGCATCTTCAATGTATTTCTTGTGCAGCCGATACAAATCTGCCCGGGCCGTCTTTGGGCAATCTTTGCCTGCCACATCTGCATTTTTCAGAGCACTAAATTCTTCGTCGCGTGGCACTTCCATAGCCACAAACTTTTCTGCAAACTCAAACACATCAAAGACAAATTTCTCAATTTTAATGCCATTTGGCTTTTCTGGGGTGAGGCGCTTTCCGGCATTGTCAACAAACGGAATCTTCTTTTTGGCCACATGCAGTTTTAACTCTTGTTCAAAGGAGCTCCCAATCTTCTGCAGAAAATGTGCACTAAAAAAGTGATTGCAAATGTTGCCGGCACTAAAGGTTAGACGTCCATCGGAGTTACGCATCTCTGCGGTTTTTGTCGAGATTTCAGAGTACTCCACCACTTGGTATTTTCCATCAACAATCGCGACAACGCCCACAGCCTCATTTGGGGCTGCCTTCTCCACCACTTTCGCAGCACAATCGGCCTTCTCCTGTACACAATAGCCAATAAATACAGGGTCAGCCACTTTGATAAGAATATTATCCACGCTATGGGCATGCAAATATAGAACGCCGCGTTTCTGCAAGTCATCCAAAATTCCTTGCCGCTTCATGGCCCTATATATACCCCCGTTGCCATCCGGAGCTCGAGCTACACGATGTCTCTCGTCCAAAATGATGCGGCCGTCGTATTCAAAACATGGTAATGAGCCTTGCTCAAAAAGCAAGACGTTTTCTGATTTCAGTCCAAAGAAGTTGTTGGCCAAAAAATATTCGTAAGTCGGTTGAACTGTATGCTCTGATGTCATTATGTACCATGTGATATGGCCACGTTTCCCAGTTGCATCCTGAGCCAATTCTTCCAGCTTTAATATACGCTCAGCCTGGATGCGGAAGAGAGTTTTCCGTGACTGCAAGCCCACATCGTACATACCCTTGGGATGATCGAAACCAAGTCGGGTGCCTGCAGAATAGAACAAATTAGTTGAATTTGACAACACTGACACAAAGAACCTAATTTTAAAATTACAAAAATGCATCCAGAATGAAAAATATTAATTTGCTCCAAAACTCATTGCTTAATACCTGAATAAACTGTATTGTACTGTACTGTACTGTTCAAAAAACGACTTTTGAGTCTCTCTTAAGAGAGAGACTTAGAAATTAAAGTTGTATCATTTTCCAGATATTGATAACAAAGAATTTAAGAAAAAGAGATTTTAATTAAACTAAAAGCAAAACAAAAAACAAAAAAGAATAGGAAAAAACATTCCATTAATTACCACCAAGCAGTGCTGTTTTTAGCCGGTCGACCTTAAAAACATGTTTCTTTTTCGTCAATGGTTTGGCTTTCGATTTCTTTTGTTTGTTGTCTGCTATTTAGCATTTAAGCAGGCTTAGCATAAGGTCATATCTACAAAACTACCCGTTTTATATACATATACTTATATATGTATAATATACTTCTGTGCAAAGTCATTTATCTGCATCGGTTATCGAGTTACATTCTTGTCTTGTTCAGTTATAAAGATCTCAGTACTTGTTTCTTAGTAAAACGCGTACACAGTTTTGTGTTTCTTTCGTTGTATCTTCAGCCTGTTACGTGATTTGACTTTTGGCTGTACTCCGCCCGCATAAGACCGGGAAATGTCAAATGACTCCAATTGTCTCAAAATGGCGCCCAAAGAAACCAACGAACGAAAAGAAAGGCAACGGGAAACATACATACATCAACTGAACAGTGGGCCAGATTAGAGCAAAATTAAAAAGTTTACAACAAAAAGACTAAAATCGAGCCTGATCGTCAGAATAGATGTTAATATTCAAATAAAGATTAGAGCTAGTGATAAATTTTGGGACACGAATACGCGATCAGATACATACTTTCAAAGGAATCACTTATAATTTTTTGAACGAAATTTCTGAAATCCGTCCCATGGTCAGCCAGTTGAAAGAATGGCTTAAAATCGTGGTTGATATTGGCGTGTCTTGTACACGGAATTACAATTACAATAACAAGGCAGCTACATGAGAGAGTGGGCACTACCGATCGAGATTGAGGGCGTGTGTGTGTGTGTGCATGTATATCAGAGAGTGTTGCAGTGAGCTTGCTGGAGCATTTTATATCAAGTTAATTAGCTTTTTCACACACACAGATACAACAAGCCAGACAAATGACTGAAGTTGTTTCTTTATTTCATTTTCAACTTTGCCCACTGCATTTCAAGGCAAAGTGAACTGAAGATACATACATATGTACATATGTATGTAGGTATATAAAGTGATATCAAAGGATTTCAGAAAAAACCCACAACATTTTGTTGTTGTTTTGTTTAATTTGCTTACAATACTTAAAGATCGAATTATTGCAGCTTTTGAATTCCAGTAGAATCTCTAAGAAATTTAATGTTATACAAATTATCTGAAGTAACAATGGCAGAGGTTTGTAAATATAATATGATAGCATTTCTCCTATCTTTTATAAACAAACAGAATTCATGGAATTCTCTTATCAAGAGATATAAACTTTGACTTCTATCTCACTTCATATATATGTACATATAAATGTAATAAAATGGTTTCCTGCGTTGTGTGTAGAAAGAACTTTTGTTCTAAATGGAACTATTAAGAAACACCTTCCTCTTGAATTTAGATACTGGAATTTGTTTAATATATGCACAAGTGTTAGGTATTTCCCCAGGTGTTTGCACAGTTCGGTACCCGACCTTTCCCCTGCATTCTACTCACCTTGTCCGCCCGCCATTAGCAGCACAGCGACATGTTCATTGCTAATCTGTTGCAATCCTTCATCCCGATAAGCATTTAGTTTCTCGCTAGATGTCCGAGCAATGGATATTAACTTTCCCTCGGGAATGGGCTGCAAACGGTCGTCCAATTTAATACCATTCTCGTTCATTGAGATGGTGGCTCGGTCGAAATACTGTTTGATTTCATCCAGATTCAACTCCTCGATGTCGCGCACCAAATCGGCGCGTTCGTCCGTTGTTAGTTCATGCCAAAACTTAAGTAAATGCTCCTGTCCCACCTGGGTGAGTCGTGAATGCATTGACAAATAATCTGTCATTGTTGGTTTTGCCGTGGCTGTCGTGGCACCAACTAAAAGATAGTGAAGTGGAGGGTAAAGGTAGTTTAATGCATTTGTCGACACCGAAGAGTTCAGTGCAAATATACTTTTCTTTCTAATTTGTTTGTCTCTTGATTGATAATTTGGCAAGTGCGATAAAAAAAAAACCAATGGGGACAGCGCTTTCAAAGTCCCACCGAGCCAACCGTTATACGTGGTAAGCAATAAGCGACTGAGCGCCAACCGATCGCCCTCAGTGGTTTTTCTTGCTCAAAAGCATCGTCGGTGCTTGAATGAATGGCAGGCGCGCATGTGTATTGCCGTGTTTTGTGTACGCCCGTGTGTGTGTGTGTGTCTGTGTGAATTTTGACGTATTTGCAGGCGCATATTAACACGGCTGTGTCCATTATTATGATTTCCTATTGGGGTATATACATTTGCTTAAGCGAACCACTTCAGTAACAACGCACTAAGGAAAAGATGTTAATATTGTGATTTTGTCTTCAGATATTGATTCAAGCAAATGTTTTGATAAAAGTTAAATTACCTCTACAGAGGTGGTCAAAAGTATTCACACAATGGCATTCCTTTCAGTTTTGTAATATACTTACAACAACAAAGTAACTTCGAAAAAAAGTTCCAAAGAAAGTTCATTGTGTTACTTTTGACCACTTCTGTATATTAACGGAATTCCCATGGGTATTAACTAGTCTACCTCGATCAGTTCACTTCGATATTGTTTGGATTGATCGCCTGGGACTGCTGCAATCGCTCTGCCTTTGGGCCATGGTGCAAATTCAAAATCCGAACGGCCCTGAACAATAAGCAAACAGAAATTGAACAACAAGGGACAGACGAAACTAAAAGCTTTTAACGGAAATAGTACAGAACAAATCAATTGCTTAAGTCCGCAGCATTTAGTCAGGTAAAACTAATGTCGTAATGTCGGTTCAGTCGAAATTTAGCCCCTAGGTTCGACTAAAACTAGTTTACATCTGACTTGTATACAAGTTACCATATTAAATGGAAAGGTTTCGATTGCTGACATTTAAATATTGTATTAATATTAACCCATGCATATGTATGTATGTACATATGTATGTATAAAAAGAATTGACAAAAAGTTTTAACTGATAGCGGGACAGAGTCGAGTTCGTCCGGTTTGTTTAGTTCTTGTTTTTGCCACGACTCTAAATTGCAACACATACATACATATGTATATATGTATGTATGTACATATGCACATGTAAACATTCATATAAAAATATTAGGCGCTCTTACTCACTCTTACGCACACACACACACTTCTCAAAACGGAACGAAGTTGTTATCGATACGTATGGCCTTTCCGTTTTTTCTTTAACATGGTGTGGGTCGGGGTCGGGGCAAGGGACGCGTTGTTCGCTTTCTTATCACTACTCTAAAATTATTTGAATTGTCTTACTCACCACTGCGATGGCGTCGCACATTTATGTGCTTGTAATTATGACCCATTTTGTTTAACAACAAAATTCTCCTACACAGCCACCCACAAAAATGCAACACACCGGGTCACCCTGTACATCAGCCACTTGCTAACAAAATAAACCCAAACTTGTTTTGCATTCGCCCTGAATTTGGCTTTCGCTACGACAACATTTTATAATTAACTTTAGTCCTTTGTCTTTGACTTGTAGTAAGAAATCAATAAACAAGTTAATTGAAGCAGAACGTTCGCAAGACTCGAAGACTACACGAAATCGTAAAATAAAATTGAACAAAAACAATAGGCCATATTTTATGTGTTGGTAAACGGATATCTTGTTCAAAGCTGCCAGAAAAAAAGCGTTGCCAGACTGTATAGTTTTATTTCTGTTTCATTTGAAATTTGATAAGAACAAATGGAGTAAATAATTTTTAGTGTTTTTGTATCAGATAAAACAAGTAGGACAATTATATAAGTGCTTTAAATCGTTTACAAACTTTGTCGCATGCAATTGGAAACCATTTTGCCAGAAACATTATGACAAACATCTTTGTCTTTATCATTTTCTGTAGGAACTTTACAAAAAATTCGATGAAATGAGAAATGATGTCCTTAATAAACAAAGTTAAAGAGCGGTACGTTTCAAAACCTAGAAATAATAATGTTTTATAAAAAAACTCGCGTTACTAACTGAAGTAAAATAGGCCCAATCACAAAACCTGCTATGACCTACATAAGAAGGAAACTAGTTTTGAATACTTATAGGATGCAAAGGAGATACTGATCTGATGAAATTTGTATGGGCTTAGCAGCTTTGGACTCGGAAAGGCGTTATGAGTTAAATGACATTTTTTGGGTTTTTAAATATCTATATATATTTACATTTATATAACTAAATAAAGCATATTTTCTTTTTTCATTTATATATAAGGACGACAACAACAGAAATTTTTTCTTTTTGGTATTCCGTTGCATCATAGTGCAAGGGCAAGCAGTAATTAAAATCGAAAACATAGACAATGTTAAATATATGAAGAGGATCAATTGAAATATCAAAAGGAATTAATTTATGTTAAGATAGAGACACGCATCTAAGCCGTCGAGGACGTCGTGGAAGCGACGTCGTCCAAATTAATTAAACTCGATTCAGAAACATCGTTTCCTTCTCCATCATTGTGTGCACCCTCTTTGGGTGGCGGAGCTGGCATGGGTATTGCAATAGTGCTCATTGTGCTTATCATACGCGGCTCAGATCGCGACGATGTAATGGGCAGCTGCGAACTGGAAGAGCTGCTGCTGGGCTTGAGAAAGTCTGGTTGTGGTTGGCTTTGACCAGGACTATGGCTATGACCATGACTGCTGTGGCCGCTATGATGTTTATGCTGATGGTGATGTGGATGATGCTGATGTTGGCTATGATGCTGATGATGATGATGTTGCTGCTGCTGCTGTGGAAATGACTTTGGCAGCTGAGTATGCCGGCTGGAATCCGTGGCCTTCAATCGCTCGCTTAAAGCCTTTAGAGCGATTTGTCTGCAATAAAAATAGTAAACTTTGTCTTATTAGTTTAACATTATTAATGTTTCATGGTACCGAATGATAATTAGGCATTATGTTTAAAAACACGCAAGTTTTTACGCGATTTTAAGAATGAATTTAAAATAAAATAGGCTAATCATACATGATATACGCGGTGATCGCCAATAAATCACAATTATCGGGATCTATTAGCATATGCCACCCTAAGAACGCTTTTGGAGTTGCAGAACTCCCAGCTCTAATCTTAAAAATCACGATTTATTTTAAAACTACTCACCGTCTTCTTTCAATATCATGCGGATCCACTCCTGGCATTTGCACTGAGATCGATGTTAAACTCGAAGTTGATATCGTTCTCAAGGGCGTCGGTGACTTGACCACGCCTGCGCGTAGGCAACAGTTGTAAATGGGGTTCACTAACATGCTGATAAAAGACTGCGATACATTGGGAAAGAAACTAGCGAATGTGAAGCTCTCAGAGCTATCTCCACGACCATTTGGATGATGCTGATAAAAACGCAAATATATCCAAGATACCAAAGAACCGGAGGCAAACATGGCAGGGTAAGTACCATCCAAAAATCCAATCGCCCAGCATATAATAGCCAAGATGAGAACCGTGAGAGGGACATTTCTAGGTATATAGAAAAAAATAAATCAGAAATTGCTATTGTCTCTCCATTTAGGAATTTAACTGACCTGTTTGTAAGTCGTCCGTAGCGTGTCTTAAAGATTAAATGATCTGGCATGATTTGTCTGACAGCGACACAAATCCCTGCTACATATCCGGCCAAGCCATGAATATGCACATCAAACAATATTGTTGGGTTCTTCGTAACCATATAGTAGAAAAGGTAGTAAATCGTAGTGAGCAGCGATACACCAAAATTGCTTAAAGCAAAGAACTTGAACATCTCAAGTTGACCCCAGAGGGGCTCCAGCATCTTTCCACATAGTCCAACGGTCACGACATCAACAGCCACCTTCACCAATGAAGTGAAATCATAGTAGGAATTCACTGTTAGCAAAATATACACAAATCCATACCTCCCACCAATGAAGTTCAATAAGCCAAAATGTGAACGCAGTCCACAACCAAAATTTCCCGTTTGGCAAAATATATCCTGGAGTGACACTTAGCAGCAGAACTGCCATTTCAGAAAAGGATAAAATGTAACCAACAGTAGTGACCAGGCAGATTCCTGTGATCACTGGCGATGTATTGAGGAGCAGAGCTGTCATCTGCTGCCTGAGATATGGCCAATTTCGGGTTAGCGGAGCTGACATGGCCTTTTCCACTTTATTTTTTTTTCCTTAAATATTTTGTTGTTGTCGTGTGCTAAGTGCTGCTTCTTCCAACATTATTACAACTATCGGTCATCGACGTTATCGTTGCAAACATTCGATAAATTATCGATTTCCGGCTAAGGCCCTATAGCTACCCAATCAAGCTGAGTGGAACCAGGATTTAAAAACCGCGAAAACTTTCAAATGTTTTTTTCTTTTGCTAATTTTGAAGTCAAGTTTTTGGGTTTCGGTTTCATGTGAAGCACTCATAATGTGAAATATATATTAAGGTTGCAAGAACGTAAATAGCAGTTAAATGAAGCTTTTGAATTGATTATATTTTCGAATACTTTGCAGATCTAGTTTGTCGGTGTAAGAGTAAATTTAAAACCTTTTAATGCTTCTTATATTACGAGTTCCTATTTTTGATTTTGGGAAAACGATGTTTTAAATTAAAAACTATCACATTAGTAAATGTTACAGGAATACGTCAACTCCTTCATCTACCTTTCGTACATCATTAAATTATATAGTGGTATGATCCGCATGATTTTCACACTTTATTCTACCCGAATAATAAGTAGCTTAAATACCAAGTTTCGTTCGAATATATTATGTCTGGTTTATTATATCTTATTCTGCATTCAGTCTCTTGTTCAACTGTAAGCAACAGTTTTCTAATTGTCAATTCTAAACGTAAGACTTTTGTTCACCCACCATTCTTGTCCTTTGAAAAAACAGCTAACCCCCGATTAGGCCATTGCTGATATGTTTGCAATTTATTCAAATCACAATTGTCTGTCGAATCTTCCCCTTTTCCATATATTTCGAAGGAATCGTTTGCACATTATTCCTTACATTCAAATGGCAAAAAGTCAGAAAGTCAGGAGTTTCCATTATTCAGAATGGTTTGAGAGGATGATTACTAAAAGGATATTTTTTAAGACGTATACAACATTCGTTCCATACATAAAAAATTCAAGCTTTATTATTTCGCCATCCCATCATGGTTTAGTAAAACTTATATAGATATACACCCACTAACCATTTAGAATTCACCTCTTGGACAATCAATGGATTCAAAAATGACTAACAAACTGATATCATATATAATGACTTCAGCAAGGATACCTTACTACTTTTTAAACTGAATGACATGTCGTTGACCTGTTGAGATGTCAGGACATATGGTTTCCGCCTCTTTTCATTTCTTACTCTATTAGTGTGACTTCGGGTGTACCTCAAGGTAGACATATGGGCCCTCTGCTTTTGACACTATTCATTAATGATTTTATCGGTCAACATTAATGCGCGTGCTGATCTATAAAATGTTCAATCCTGCATCAAATGTGAGTTAATGGCTTTTCAGCGTAACTCTCCTCAGCTGTTTCGTTCGAATAGCTTTGCACCGGACATGGCTATATCGACTCAAATTTTCATGCTGATCAATAATATACATATTCATAGACAAGCTTATAAAAATATTTAATAGGCCATTGGTATAATTGCGGAAAAATTGTTTAATTTTTAAAGAAGACTGTTTATGGATAATGTTCATTTATAATGACCGACAAAAGATTTATCTGATAAGCCAACCTGAACCCGGACCCTCGATAGGACTTACTTCATCACCTTATGTCGCAGACCTTATAATGAAAGGCATTTTGACGACTGAGAAGAATGTCAACAATGAAGAAGATGCAACAAGGATATTTAAATCTGACGGCTATACCAGACTTCTCAGACATAGCATTGAGTCCTACGAATATCACATAAAACACATTGCACAACAAATATAACTATAACTATAACTACTATATAATATAACTACTATTCTGAAATATACCCTGCTGCGGAAAGGGCAATGAAGAATGCGATAAAATGTATTTAGGAATAACAAAAGGGAAACCTATAACTGGATTATTGAGATATAGATCAGAC
The DNA here is from genome assembly GCA_018150345.1 of Drosophila equinoxialis. Lineage (NCBI taxonomy): Eukaryota > Metazoa > Arthropoda > Insecta > Diptera > Drosophilidae > Drosophila > Drosophila equinoxialis. The sequence continues at coordinate 711,597 of JAECWI010000656.1, forward strand.
ACACATTAAAGAAGTAACAAAGAACAACGGTATGACCGATATATACAAAATGTTTTTCAGAGTTTAGTCCTGCAGCAAAGATCCAAACATAATTACTGCTTCAAACTCTAATTAGCAATCCTTATTCTAAAAGACACAGCTTCACCCTTCCCCACAAAAAAAAAAAAAGAACACAATATTTTTAATTAAAAAAGTTATCTAATTTACGTTATTTTGTTGACAGTATTATTTTCAATTTCAATGTAGTCTATGTATGGTTTCTAATTCAGTTTATTATTGAATTGAAAACAAACATTTAATTACATTGGAATTCAATCAATTCGCTGAAATATTGAAATTAAACAATAACGTCTCACATTTGAATACAACTAAAAACTATTCAAAATCGGAAAACTGAACGAAAAATAAATTTATTTGTTGCTTAAATTGTGTTGGATGGGCGTATGAAGTGTGGGAGAATGGGAACTATGATGAAGTGTTTAGCTCTATCTGCTTAAAACAGCAGTGTGCCCATGCCACCCATTTCGGATTGCTCCTTAACGAAAATCTCAAAGTACTGGTATATGATAGTCACAGCCAGCAGGATACCAGTGCCAGAGCCAATGGCACCCAGGAAATCGGCCATGACCGACAGAGCGCCAATGCAGAGACCGCCGAAGGCAGCGGCCGTAGGAATATAACGATTAAGTTCATGGATCATGGAATTCTCGCGATGGCCCCGCATCACCATGTGCTGTTCCTTGAGCTGTTTGGCAACCTAGCGAAAATAAAAATGTATCACATTAGATTAGGTTAACAATTGGCAAAACAGGCAATCCCAAAAAGTACTTACGTCCTTGGCTGAGCTGCCGGAGACGTCGATCCAAGTCTTGGAGAAGAACGCACATGAGCCCAACATAAAGACAATGTAAAGGAGTGCGTGAATGGGATCGGTCAGGATGTGACCGACACTCTCTGGCGGTGACAGATAATAGCACAGGCCACCAATTGGGTATGACCGCGCTGGGCCACCGCCGCCTACATCAGCCCACACTCCCAGCAAGTTGATGAAGAAATTACCCTGGAACTTGACGGCCAACATTTGCGAAATGACATACAAATTCGAGACCAAGGCGGATTGCAAAATAATAGGAATGTTGGAGGTGTAAAACAACTTAATAGGGTAGCTGCTGTACTGGCCGCGATAGCGGGCGCTCTTGATGGGCAGATCCACGCGGAATCCTTGGAAGTAAATCACTACAGCAAAGACTAGAACCGTGGCCAACAAGTTCATCAAATTAGGCAGATTCTGGCGATAGAAAGCCTCGCGCAGGGCGCGAACCTTGTCATTACGGGTTGCCATCAGGTGGAAGAGGGCAATAACTGCGCCCTCGAACTCGGTTCCACGTCCTGTGGTCACAGTGGTAGGAGAGAACGCCTTCCACACGATTGTCTCGCAAATGTTTGTAGCAATAAAAAAGTGAGATACCGGATCCCAAACCATAACCCTTTTGCAGCAATTCGTCCAACAGAAGCACAATTAAACCGGCTGCAAACAGCTGAATGATGATCAGCAGGCAAACACCGGCACCAATTTCCGATGGATCTCCGTACATGCCAGTCATAACGTAGACAATTGCCTGGCCAATTGTGATGACCATGCCGAACAATTTCTGAGCTCCATTGAAAAGAGCACGATCCTTTGGTGTATCACCGACCTCAATTATTTTGGCGCCCGCCAACAGCTGCATAATCAGACCAGATGTCACAATGGGTGAGATACCCAGCTCCATCAGGGTACCACGATTGGAGGCCAGAATCACACGAATCCAGTAGAAGGGATCGGCGGAATCGGAACTCATAATGCCAAACAAGGGAATTTGACAGCAAACGAGGAAAATGAATAGCGTTATGGCAGTCCATAATACCTTTTCCCTGAATTGGATCTGAAAATTAAACGAATAGATGACCGAACGTTAAGTAAAATCACCAAAAATATAAAAATATAAAATATTATTAAATATGTCACATTTGCATTGGGTTTTTCAATGGCCTTTTATGCTCATAAAGCTATTTTTTTTTTTAGTTTTTTGCTTATGCTACGTTGACCTACATGCACGTATTGCTTTCGATGTGTGTACGTCAGTAAATGTTTAAACAAAATCAAATCATATGGTAGGCAACAACAACAATGACCAATCGGGCACCGAAGCTGACGTTGGAACTTTGGTCGGCAAGCCGAAGTTTGACATTTCCACGTCGATCAGTGTTGCCATCTAGTGTTTTTTTTTTTGTATCGAAAAAGTAGTTAGTAGCAGGGATGGCAACAAGTAGCAGGCAGGGAAAATATGAGTATCTCTGATAAGAAATGTAGGATGAGTTGGGCATTCAAAAATTTCAAAAGTTATGAATGAAAATCCTATTGAAGACAATAGAAATTGGTTGCCACGTAAACAGAGTGCATAAATCGATTAATTGAAGTCAAAATATGGGGTATTGGGACATTTAGTACTTAAGTGTGGCACTTGTAAACGTGCACAAAAATCAGATTTAACACATAGTTTATATCAGATTTTTCCATGACACATTGTTTGCATTTTACTCTCTACTACGAAACGAAAAAAGGAAATCCATTTGTTTGCGTGGCGCATTTGGATTTTTTCGACAAGTGAAAGCAAGAGAATAAAAAGTAAGCGGTGGTAACACTGGCAGTGGTGACGGTGAAATGAAACCAAAAAGCAGACAGTTAAACTAATTGGCAAGTATTAAAAACATAAACATGTATGTGGGACCAAAATATGCAGAGCAATCTAGGAAAGCTGAACACTCCAATGCAAATCGCTTTAGCAATATTTAATACTCTTCATACGCACCTTACGCTCCGGCTTTGCAATTTCAGGTAATATACTGCAAAAGGGTTTGATTACTTCGAGAAATTTAACTGCAAAACAATAAACATTATTTAATTAGACATGGGAAAATACAGTAAAAGAATTTATTGCATTTATTTATCATCACACATGTCGAAAGATTTTCTCAATTTTTTTTTTGTATACGTAAGCAACTTGAAGACCGATTGAGGGTGTGCTTAAGGTGAGGGGTTGTAAAATCAACACTTGCACCAATAAATAAAATATTACGATTACTTACTTCCCATTGTGATTTATTTGAGTTTATAGCCGGTGAAAAACTAAATGCGATTTTTCTTTTAACACTTTCCACACACAAAATTTAGAAAGTTTCACTTATTGCCTTCCTTTTTACTTGCGCGTACACCGTGTTTCCGCTTTAAAATTTGAGAACCGAATGCCGCCCGCAGACCCGAGCGCAAACACGACCACGTATGAAATAGAGCTGTGAGTTCCGTCGATAGGTCACCGATAGGTCAATGTTTTTCATCGCTTTTATCGGACAACTCGCCGTAAAATTTGAATATTGCTCGAAGTGAATATTCGTATATTAAATATTCGCCACAACCACGAAACCACTTTGAAATCCGAGAATTCTCTCTCTTCAACTCGCTCGGGTCAACAACAACCACAAGTCGAATTCGCACGAGCCGTAAAAAAAGAATGGTAAATATTCGCCTTAAAGAATTGAATATTCGCCTTTAAAAACTGAATATTCGCCTTACAAAAGTAAATATTCGCCGTAAAACCGAATGGCGACCGGCGACCCGAACAAATCCGAAAACACCAACCACGTATGAAATAGAGCTGTGAGTTCTGTCGATAACACAACCGATAATGTCGCTATTACTGTTTTATTTTCAATAATACGTACATAAAAAAATCATCAAAGCTTTTAGCCTTCTTCAAAATCCTGCCAGTACTTTGAATGCAACACTTTTGAACATACTAGAAGTTGGCCTTGATCGGCTCGACGGTTTTTTTTTTTTTTTTTACATATTTTGTATGCAGCTTTCTGCTTTCTTCAACTGTACTAATATTATTTTCAATCAAACTTAATGCATACATACATATACATACATATGTACATACATACATAGATGGGGGGTAATCTGGCACTTAAACTTGTTTAAAACCCCCAAAAATAGTGATTAATCTATTTTTAATTAAATTAAGATTTTTTAATTCAAAAAAGTTAGTAAATAACTGAAAAATTTAAAGAGGCCCGAAAAATGTAAAAGTTTTTTGGGAAAGTGTCAAATGGCGGGTGGTCGTCGGCGACTTCGTAAATTTGGAGAATTTTTCATATAATCTGAAAAGTTCAAATATTTTTTTAATCTAGACAGTAAAGTGCATAAAGTAGACCTAATCAAAAAGAAAAGTTTAAAAGTAAAAAAATTATCAGATTTTGAAAAAAAAAATCGTTTGTTTTCCATTTTTTTCGACTCTTTATTTTTTTAACGGACCATTATGGGAGATAATCGAGTTTTTCCCAACTACGGTGGAGAGGGGCGTATCAAATTTTGTACACATACAAAATATGGTCATTTACCAAGCAAATAACATACCAATTATGGTGTCTCGATCACGTTATACCAAATTGAGTGGCTCTATCTCTTATAGTCTCAAAGATCTGTACGTTCATCCGGATGGACAGACGGATATGGCTAGATCGACTCGGCTGTTGATGCTGATCAAGAATATATATACTTTATCGGGTAGGAAAACATTTTTTTCTGCTTGTTACATACACTTTGGCGACTTAAATATACCATTTAACCCTATGGGTGTATGGTATACAAATACACAATGGCTTAATACATGTCGATGAGAAATCGACGTTTTGTTTTGCATACCGATAACAGTTCGTGTTATATCAGTGTTGTTTAGCAAGTGTTTATTTAAACACATGGAAATGGGGCATTTTAAACATTTTTAAGAGGCAATCTATATTTGAATGAAGAATAAATTTTCATTTATGCTTAGTCTTAAAAATCATAAAAAATGATTATTTGTTTTTTTTTACCAATGTAAAACTAGTTCTATATCCAATTTTTTCACAAAAAAAGCATCGGGTAGAAGTTTTACCTGTGCCGCTAGTGATTAAAGCAAAAATTAATCGACCGCTTAAGAGTGTGACTGCACCCTGCTAAAAATATCGAAAAGTGAAATTTGGATATGTGGCAACGTTAGTCTGCATAGAACTCTCCATTAAAAAACGTAGACTAACAAATGCAAAGCAACAACACAAACACGATTGTAAAGCGACCGTAATAGAAGGCATATGGAAAAAGCTGTAGAAACGTCGTTGTAAATAAATCAACTGCTACTAAATTAACGGATAAGTGAGATGGCATCGGCCTCGGCATCGGTCATTTATGTTGATTTAAGCACGGACTCGGAGGATGAGGTATAAAGCAAATAGGGGATAAATGGGCGGTTGTAGTACAGTACAGCTTATTTTAATTAGGTTTTCTCGAAACTTGTGAGTGTATGCGGAAATTCGTGCATGTGTGTGCGTGTGTGTTTTACAAATATATAATTTTTCGCGCTGCTGTGAAGAGCGTGTGCATATCACACATACTCATTCGAATTCACAGACACACACATGAGCAAACTAAAAAGAGCAAAAAGTGTTGCCAGAGAGTTTAAAGAGGATTGGAGACATTTTCAAACTCTTGCAATGGGAAATTATAAATGTTAATTGCATTTAAGTGGAACCCAATCTGTTTGTGTGTGTGTGGTATGTGTGCTCAGTGTGTTACCTACATATGTACGGCGCAATTAAGCCAGAGTGTGAACTATTTTTATTTACTATGCTCAACAAACTCTACACATACATTTGAGATTTAACGGATCTTAGTTATCTCTACACTACATCACACACACACACACACCAACTATGCTTGTTGCGGTTTTTGGTTTAAATTTATATTAAGTCAACAGGTTGCCGTTGAATTTTTCATTAAAGATACATATTTCTTCTTAATATTTTCCAGCAATCACCTCCTGGGCCTAAGCGAAGGCGTTTGGAGCAACCGCAACACAAAAGTGCAGGCACAGGACTGGCGCAGGCGTTTAGAAAGGCTTTGCCCAACAAATTGGTCAACACACAGAAGGCCTCTTTACCTGGGGCCGGCGGTACATTGCCAAGTGGATTAACAGTTACCAAACATACGAACAACCACAACAAGAACAGCATCAACAAAATCCCGTGCAATGGCAGCTCCATTAGCATGATTCTACCTGGAGGCGGATCACTTCAAACATCCGCACCAAGCAACATCAAACAAATTGCAAACAACAATGCCATTATGCAAGTAAAGCCCGTTCCCTCTCAGAAAATGGCCTGGTCCATGACCCATAAGGCTCCTAGTCCTAATGTCATGCTACCGTCGATTCCCCGCCACCAGGTAAAAGTGACACCAGTACTGAAGAGCGTTGGAAAACCCAATCTGCCTGCTACAACTACTCCGTCTCCCATAAAGTTGACATCACTTCCCGCAGTAAAATTACAAAAAACGTTGGTGGTTAACAAGTTGCCCACATTACAGAATTCTCATTTGGTCCCACTGCAGAGACATCCGCAGACACCGCAACAGCAACCAACACAACCAGCGCCATCCAAATATATTCAAAAACAGCAAAAGTCACCGGCGCCTATCTCGAGTAAATCTCAATCAGCAACTTCAGTCCGCAACCTAAATCAGGGACCGAATCTGTCTTTATCTCAAACTGCCACAATGAATCGCGTGGGAACTGCACTAGCACACGCAGGCAATTTCACAACTAAGCCGTTGGCCACCTTAACGACAGTCCCGCCTATCAACATCACTAATGCCATGTCAACTGCAGCCCGTACGTTGCCATTTCGCTCCACTAGTTTAGTTCAACAAGCTGCGCCTTCTCTAGTTACTTCTATGGCCGCCAGTGCCGCGCCGCCGTTGCGTCTTTTGGCCACGCCGCCTCATTCAGCTGCTGCTCTAAATGAACCACTCCTTCTAAATCTGCCACCAACTACCAGCATTACACCCCAACTGACACCAACAACGACTCCTCCGCCGACGCATGGCTTGCCGGTTCATCCAATGCACCAACAACAACAGCTGTCCAAGGGCTCAACGTTTAAGTTATCTGCTTTGCCGGGCGCCTGCCTCTCACCTGTAAGCGTGACTGTTTCGAAGGCAAAACGTATTCAACCTATCACAGTACTTAAAAAATCTGATGAGGAATGGCGAAATCACGTGATCGGGCAGCAGCAGAAGCTATCTAAGGATCAGCCACTGTCGACGCCCCCTACTATTGTTTTAGTGGAATCACCGCCGACAACGCCGCCCACAGAGAAACCAGAAAGTGAAAGGGCGAGGGGGAAGACTACAACTCCAACAGCCCCAACAGCCGCAGCCACAGCAACGCAGAAATTAGCCATTAACAAACCAAAAACTATTTCAGGTATTACGACAAACCCAGTGAAAACCGCATCAAAGAAGGAACAGCCGGCAAATCTTGAGAAAAAAAATTATCACGAACCCAGAGGAAAAGATCATTAACCTTGTTGATCCCATTGAGAAAGAGCATGTAAAACCTGAGTTAAGAAAAGAACAACCACCGCAAAATGATCCATCTAGTGCGAACATAAAGTCTCCGACACAAGCGCCTCCATTGATACCAGAATATGCCGAACTTCTTCAGTTAAGCAGGGAAACGGATAAGTCCTCGGACATGGAACGTCTCATTGATATTAAATTAATGAAATACTATAACAATGTTCACGAAAAATTTGTCAAATCTCGAGGATTTCGTAAAATGGTTCAATCAACCATAGAGAACATTAAAAACGATCCGGAAATGATCTACCTACACCTGAAGGGTGTAGTCGATGAGTTACGAGTGCGACGCAAAGGAAGAACTGTAACGGCCGTAGAGGAAAAAAAGGAAGAGAATAGTACAACTGGAAAGCAATCCAATCAGCCTTCAGTTCCAATCAGCACCGAAACGTCCCTAGGCGACAAGCGTTTAGATGAACGTGTCCGCAAATTGAATCGTACTTTGTACACGATAACCAAGCGGATTGCCGCTCTGGAAGAGGCGGATGTCGATTGGAACGATGACGACGACTCCAGCTATCTTCAGGTGGAGCGATTTAAGAAACGTGCCTGCCAAATATATGAAAAAATCTGTGATCTAACTGGGGAGAACAAGAGCGCACACAGCCAACTCAAGCAACCCTTTGTCTTTAAAGACACTCCCTATCCCCAATTTAATCGGACTCTGTCGTCGTTTGTCAATCGGATGCAGGAATTTCCAGACTATCACGATGTGCTGCGCTTGTTGGAGCACTGCAACAAGGAAAAGGACTTGGGATTAGCCAACTTCGAAATGAAACGCATAGGTAAGAACAAAAAAATACTCCTACGGACTGTTCTAAATAATGAATCTATTAGCAATATCTAAATTTAAATTAAAAAACATTAATGGACATTAACCTTAAAACGAATTTAATAACAAAGCACAGGCTTAAGACACGAAAAAAAATTACAAAACTTAATATTTTTATATTTATTTGTGATTTTATATTTTTAGCTCATGATGCCTTCGTTAAGGTTGGTCGCTTGCTGCAGGAACGACGGAAAACTGACCTTTATGAAACTGTTACTCACTTCACGGCAAATGCTAAAGATCCCGCTGCCGCTGATCCGGAGCTTCTGGCCAAGCTGAAAGATAATCAAAAGAAGCAGACTAAAATCAGTGATGTTTTGGCCAAGTAAGTTGCGTTTTGTGCGCCAAGAGGTTATGAAAGGACTAAACGCTTTATTACGAATATAAATTGATTTCAGATATGCGCGGGAGCAGGAACTCACTGCGGAAGAACACCGAGAAGCGCGCCTTAAAGAGAAGCTGGCGAAAGCAGCCCAGAAATCGGTATTGGAAGAGGCCGCCACCACTACGCACCCCAGTCAGGATGATGAAGATGATGATGATAAGCCCTGCACCAGTGCTCAGGCTAGGGCAAAGGCCATGAATGGTTTGATAAAGAAAATGCAGATAGAGAAACAGATAGAACAAGCTGGTGAACAGGGGGAGGAAGAGGATGGGGATGGGGATACCACTTCAGATGATTCCGAAGATGAAGAGGATGTAGATGCTTTTGTGGATAATTTTAAAGAAAACGGTGAAGTGAGTGATGCTGAATCTGAAGCGGAAGAGGATCGGCCCGGATTAAGTGAACCAAAGACAACTGCGGATGTGATAGATGATAGAACGACGAGAGTCAAGACTGATGCTGCTGCTGTTCCTACAAATGAGAAGTACGAGTCCATGTCCAATGGCAAATTGAAGATTATGTCTGTATCCAGTTTAAATGCGAGCCTCCAGCAGACGAAGACAAAAGGGCCACAGAAAAAGCCGCAGGAGAAAATTTCTGCTGAGATTATCATTTCCGATGAAGAGTCATAGTCGCAAACATTATTTACACCTTCTGCTCCTATTTTGTTATAATTTATTTCATTTTCATTATGTTTACAGACTATTGGCCATACAATTTGCTTTCAGAGTTGTGCCCAACAGATAGACAGACATTTAAATCACAAACAATTTCCAGCTTTTAAATTTCATATATATATATATATTTTACAATTTTAAAAAGTGTTCGGTGTCCGAAATCAGGAGTTTCCTTCGGATCTGTTCTGATTGTGTACATAGAAATACTTAAGTTAAGTATGATGGTAAATGTTTTTCAAAAACAGCTGAAGCATTATTATTAAATCGTAATGTGAAAGAAGACTTATCAAGTGAGATTTTTGCATTTCGTTTTAAAGTAGAGCATGCTGCAAGTACTTGGATATATTCGAGTCATCCTTGGCCGTTTCTTCGATAATATCGAAATGATCGTAATGGTCGAACATTTTGAAAGTAACCGAGAATCCAGCTTTAGTCAAACACTCGCTAAAAGAGCGACTTTGTTCAATGAATGTCACGCTCTCGTGTTGAGCGGTTAGGACATACAAATGAGTACCACCTGCATGCCACAGCGGAACCTCTGGATAGTTCCACAACATAGGAGACAGAGTTCTCGAATTCGTAGCGTTCAAACCAAGTATATTATTGGGATTCACTTCAGTCAAGGGCCAAAGTTCCCGCAAGTCGTAAACTCCACAGATAAAGAACAATCCCTTTACCTTAAGTCGCCTCTCGGGTGTCGTGATATGTGGCACATTTAGAAGAATGGCCAAGAGATGTGCCCCCGCCGAATGACCAGCAAAATTAATCTCACTAGCTTGGGTCTTTTCAGCATAATCGAAGATCCAGGCAAGGAAACTTTTGAACTCTGAAATCAATTCCTCCAAAGTCACGTGGGGGCATATGTTGTAGTCCATAACAGCAACACGATGATTACGTCGCAGCAATGGTCCTACAATGGAGCAGGAGTGGATTTTCTCCAGCATTTGCCAATAGCCTCCATGAATATAGACGAAAAGGGGAGAGCCGGTTGTTGGTGTGGTTTTGAGATTAAAAATATCAACCACTTGGCGATCGTTTGTCCCGCCATAGCGAAGATTTTGAATGACAATGCCAGGATCGCTGGCTAACTCCTTTTCATCTGAAAAGGATTAAAGATGTGATTAAAAAATAATGTCAAGCTTGGAAAACTGTTCTAACTCACGTTGCAGGGTCAGTTGGATAAAATTTTCCTGCACAGCTTGATTGGGATGATTCGAGTCCTGAAATCTTGCTGAGTGATAACTGGGCAAGTATTCTCGATTTAAGTCGTCATTGAGGTTTCTTTGATTGTATAGAGACATGTTTCATTCTCTACGTGTGATGCGTCTGATTGGTGATAAGCAAAAGCAAACACAAGGTTCAAATAGAAACTAAAAATAAGAATTAAAATTCTACAAAGTCAGATAAGCGTAAATGTTTGTTGTTGATGCTAAAAGATCTTGAGCTGAGAAAAGTAAAGTATCGAAAGTTTAAAAAAATACCAAAAAAAAAGCTAAAAAAAAAACAATAAATTTAAATATGTATATTTAAAATTATGGTTTGCGTTATGTCGATACGGAAATTCTTACCCATTCAAAGGAAAAAAAGATATATGTAGCTATGTTTTACTCAAGTGAATGCAAACTGTGTTCAATATTTTGTTTTAAAACAGAAGCAAGGAAAGATTTTAACAAAACTAGAAAAACCTTTTAATTAAAAAAATATGGCCATTCAAACTCTGGATTATTTAGCGAATTGACCTCAAGCCGGCTAAAACCCAGTTTTAATAATTGATAACTATATTTGCTTTTCAACTTCGTAGCCTCTTGATTTTGGGCATAATGTAAACTCATCTTTTTCCAACCGCCTACATTCTTAGCTTGTATACATACATATACAATATTTTTATTCGATTTTCATTTGGAAGAAATTTAAGTAGCTTTAAGTTCTGTAAAATCGTTTGCGTTTTCTTTAATACAAAATTAAACTATCTTTAATCTCGGTGTTGAAAAACGTTACGAAAAAGGCTAAAATGGCAGTACTGTTTCTCCATATGGTAACACTATATAAGTAGTATATAAAGTCTGGTTACACTGATATACGAAAAGCCAACTCAGCCAGATTTACAATTTTCAATTTTTTTATTAAACTGAAAAAACACCCCAATTACTAAGCAATGAGGCGAAGCAACGACGATGATCCGAGCTCTGTGCTGTTTGATGCTCGCAACGAGTATTTTGTAGGCAATTTCATGGGCTCCATTAACTTCGTTCTTCCAGAGCAGGGCACGGCTGGATCCGAACTTTTATCATATATGTATCTCTCATACCTGGCTATAGATTCCGGTCGCATTATTGCGTCCGACATCAAGGAGACCGACTCTACACCCCTCAAGGCTTTACGCTATGTTCACGAGGCCTTCGAGCAACCATCGCGATGTGAAGAACTGCTGGAGAAGCTAACTGACAAGGTAGCTGGGGAAGAGGATGAAACGAATATTTGGCATATAGCCACCGCCATTGTCTACTGCTACGATGGACAATTCGAGAATGCCCTGAAGATACTCCATGGTTCAACAAACCTTGAATCCATGGCCTTGTCCGTACAGTGTCTTTTACGGCTGCAGCGTGTTGATTTGGCCAAGCAGTTGGTGGTTAAAATGCAGGAGATAAGCGATGATGCCACTCTTACCCAACTGGCTCAGGCATGGGTGGCCCTCAGTCAGGGTACAGAACAGATGCAAGATGCCTTCCACATCTACCAAGAGTTCTGCGAGAAATTTAAACCCACTCCAGCTCTGCTGAATGGTCAGGCGGTAGTTCATTTGGGTCTTGAGCGTTACGAAGAAGCAGAAGCTTGCATACGCGAAGCTTTGCTGAAAAAACACAACGACTACGACACCCTAATCAACATGATGGTCTTATCTCATCTCACCGGCAAGCCTGCGGGAAACCATCACTCGCTACCTCGAGCAACTAAGGCAATTCTACCCAAAAAGTGAATTTATCACAGATCTTGACAAGAAGTCCACCGAATTCGACAGACTATGCCTTCAGTATGAGCAGCCAGGTTTGGCCGAGGAGAAACTTTTATCAGTGTAAGAAATTCCAATTATATTCCGATATATACGATCATTAAAGTACGCAAAAAAAATTTTTTGTTGGAATTACAATAAAAATTTATTAGAAGTGTATCCCTTAAAGTTGCAAATCAATAGCTGGAAAAAGTAAGAGCGCAAAAATTTTAAATTAGTAGTGTTTTTTGTGGCGGACAAACTCAACTCACTTTTGTTTGAAACCATATTTCTTGCGCTCGTAAAATAGATCAGTCTTAGAACTGCCCAAGTTCACAATTTTTGGGCAACCATCGCGCTAAAACAGGAAGAAAAAATAAATAACGTTTTACATTTTTAAAAATAACTGAAAGCAATTAATTATTTGTTTCAAATATATATAAACAATTGCAATTTGCATTATAAATGACAGTCATACGGGCAAACGACAAGGATGTTCGAAACAAGAGATGCAAGATTTTTTAAAGATGACTTTAGCTGGGATTAAGAAGTTTTAGACTGAGCGAAACTCTAAAGCGGGAGAGTATCCGTTACAGACGTATTTCGTATGCAATGAAACTCTAATTGATATTGTTCAGGAGTCGGACAACGTCATGAATATTTTTCGGTGTCACGCTAGCTTATATGGCTTTGATAAAATTACACATAAGGATGTTGTTACATTTTTCACTTACGTCTTTTTCTTGAATGGTGCAGGACTTACAATAGTAAGCATCAGAAACGCCAGGTCCGCCACAAATTACGCATCTACCCTGGTACGATCCATAGTTGCATTCGTCACAAATTCTTACCAAAGTGCACGGTCTCACATACGAATCACAAATTACACATTTGCCATCATCTTTCTCACACAGGCGACCAATGGCTGCAAAAAAGAAGACATTTTTCTAAACGAATTTTCGATTGGTCGACAATGCACTATACTCACCCACTCCTGGTTGTTTTCGGCAGAAAATTAAATCTGGATGATGTTTGGCCATGACTATTTTAATAAGCAAAATCAATGAAAATTCCGGACTATTTTGTTATTTCCTTAGGGAAGCGGGATGCCAATAGAGGTGGGACGAGTATCGATAAAACCATTGATGTGTTCGCATCTATGAAACCTACTCTTTTATACCCTTTCAAAGCGGATGTTTGTTTCAAATCTATCATAAAAATCTGAGTAATAAGATGGATAGAGGTGAAATCAAAGGTAAATCAGTAAGAATTCTGTTACATTTGAATCATATTGGACCATTTTCAAAATTATAGTGTCATAAAAATTATTTAATTACAATGGTTGCTAAAACTGTATTAATGAATTTGGAAGGGTATACAAATGTCATCGATGTGAAAATAATCCCATTATTCCATCGCGATTTCTCACATTGACGTTTTACAACACTCACATCCACAGATACTTGAATAAAATTTGTTTAATTGCAATTTTCGCGTCTTTGTGAAAACTTTTAAATGGCGGAGGCTGCACAAAGTGCAACTGCACGTCCCCTTAATGCAAATGAAGTCGTGGGCGTTGGCGTTGTCAGCGGGGGAGGCGTGTCCGTTGGTGGAGTCGGCGTTGGTTCAATTCCAGGACGATATGGGGAAACAGAATGGGAGGCTCGAGAGGTAAGCTGCCGATGAATGAAAGAGTATATCCTTTGTTTATCATATTCTTTGCAGTCGCAACGCCAAAGGGAATTGCACGAAGCGCGGGCCAGGGCTGCCCAGATGGAAAAAACTATGAAGTGGTGGTAGGTAATGGTGACCTGGTAGGTTTGGATAGTGACTAAAAAGGGGTTTTTCTTGCAGGTCCGATTGCACTGCAAATTGGCGTGAGAAATGGAGTAAGGTGAGTTGTCATGGTAAAGATTTAACTGTTGAATCGATTTGGTCTTCAGTCCTCTAAGAGATCGACTCGAACTTGTGCTAAAGGTTTTTGATATATATTTGCAATTAAAGAACTCAAAAGGTTAACTTTCATAGATTGCCAAGTTTTTCATTGCTGCCAAGTAAAAACCAACAAAATAAAATGATAAATACCGATCTTTGAAAGTTTTTAATGAAATCCAATCCTTCCGTAAAGGTACGCAACGAGCGTAACAAGGCACGCGAAGAATCCAAACAGTTGACCATCAAATTGGAAGTCACTATGAAGGAGGCAAATTCATTAAAGCGCGAGAAGAACGATCTAGAACTGCAAATTACGCAGCTAAAAAAGGAAATGGAGAAGGTGCACACGCTAATGATGAAACACGCCGGTCAGTTCCATCGAGCCGATACTAGTGAAGGCGATGTTGAGGCCAATGGGCGGGATGCCAATTGCTCCCCAGACATCTCTTCGGATGGTCTAAAAAATGTTAACAGCGAGGATGGTTTGGTCACCAAAATGTGTAATGATGTTAAAGATCTGGATATTGAGGAATTCGCCCTAAAAGGCGCCATGCCCAAACATCATATGACTAATTTGGATGAGACAGCAGCAGCGGCAGAGGAAAAGCGTCTTATCCAGCAGTTGTCCAAGGATGATTTTGATGAGGATTATTTGATGCAAAAAATATCAATGCTACAGCTGCGCTTAGAAGAGGTGCAGAAGACTTTGCAGGCGGAAAGAGAGTAAGATTGATATAAGGGCATAATTGAACAAGAATTCTATTATTTATGTTTGAAGTGAAAAGTTGGAGTTGCATAAGACTATTGAGAAGCTTACCTTGGAGATGCAGGATGTGCGTGCACGTCAAGAAGAGATGCGCTCAGCCAAACAGGAGGCCGTTCGCGAACTACTAACATTACAGGTAGATTCAGACCACAAGTGATTTTCTTTGGTTTTATACTATGCATGCATTTCTCTTAAAGGAGCAACATCGAGCCGAGATGCGCATTGTTAATAATTCATTGCAGGAGGAGGTTGCCGCTCGTGAGAATTTAGAACGACGGTAAATTACATTGATATGCACCTTACACACAAGACAATCTTACCATTACGGCCTTTACATTTTAGGCTGAGCGAGTTGCGTACCGAACTGGAGCATCTGCAGGCCGAGAATGCATCAGAGTGGGGCAAACGCGAGCGCTTAGAGTCGGAGAAATCAGCTCTGGAGCGAGATAATAAGAAGTTGCGCTCCGAGCTACGCGATTACCAAGAGCGTTCCGATCGGAAATGTCGACCACTGCAGGCCAACGACGTCGAGTTGCGTGCACTCCAACAGGACCTCTCGGAACGCAATAAAGAAATCAATGAAGTAAAGATGTCCCATTCCAAGTTAAAGAAACTGTTGGCCGAGACCAACACAGAGCTGGGCCATGCAGTGCGACGAGCGGAACAATACGAAGCTGAGGTAAGTTAAATTAAGTAAGATGTATTTATAAAAAAATGTCCATGGCTTATCTTTAAAAGCGAACGTCCACAAATGAAATGTTTTGGTTTGTTTTGAGAGTTCACTTTAATGTTGTCCCACTGCTTCTCAGTGAACCCAACGGAAACTTATCACCAATTTTTCTTTTATTGCTCTCACTATGAACATTTAAGAATACACATTAGCGAGGGGTCTATTCGCTTATCAGCAAGGAATTGAAAGTTTGGCCAAGATCTGCTAGTGACTGAGGGCAAAACATTCGAGTTATCTTGATTTATAGTAGCTACAATGATTTATTTAAACGCTTTCAGTTATAAAATGTAAATGCATATTCTCGTACAAACAAAATACTTCATCTAAAGACGCCTCTCAGTTTGCAAATGCCGCGAGACCGGTGATCGCTCGTCCTAGAATTAGAGCGTGAATGTCGTGTGTACCTTCGTAGGTGTTTACCGATTCTAGGTTCATAACGTGCCTGATTATGTGATATTCATCACTTATACCATTCCCTCCTAGCATATCTCGCATCTGTCTTGCAATATCGAGAGCCTTTCCAGCGTTGTTTCGCTTCAAAAGTGATATCATTTCGGGTGTGTGCAGCTTCTGGTCCTTAAGGTGGCCTACGTGCAGGCAGGCTTGTAGACCAAGGGCTATCTCTGTGGTGGCGTCCGCCAATTTCTTTTGAATTAGCTGATTCGCAGCGAGCGGTCGTCCGAACTGCTTGCGGTCCAACGTATACTGACGCGCAGTTTCCACACAAGCTTCAGCCGCTCCCAGAGCCCCCCAGGCAATACCATAGCGAGCATTATTTAGACAAGTAAAGGGTCCGCTAAATCCCAGTGCGTTTGGGAGCAAATTCTCTTCGGGAACATGAACATCATCCATCAGAATCATCCCAGTTGGTGAGGCTCGCAGAGAAAATTTGCCCTCGATTTTGGGTGTGTCTAGGCCTTTGCCAGAGATTTTCCGATCTACAATGAAACCCCGAAGTTTACCATCATCACACTTGGCCCAGACAATCAGCACATCCGCTATGGGAGCGCTAGTGATCCAGGTTTTTGAACCATTAAGAATGTAGGCCTTAGATTTGCTGTCGTATTTTGCGCGTGTTTCCATTCCTGCTGGATCGCTGCCGTGATTCGGCTCGGTGAGGCCAAAGGCACCAATTAGTTTGCCTTGGGCCATGAGGGGCAAATATCGTTCCTTATGCTCCGCAGATCCAAAGTCGTAGATAGCTCCCATGGCTAAAGAGCTCTGCACACTCACTGCCGATCGATAAGCGGAGTCGACGCGCTCGACCTCCCGGGTGAGAAGCCCATATGCGACACTGGATACTCCCGCACAACCGTATCCTTTGAGGGTGCAACCCAAAACACCTAGGCTGCCAATCTCTTCCATTATCTTTGTGTCAAACTGCTCCAACCGATTGGCTATCTTTACTCGAGGCAGCAATTCTGACTGGCAATATCCACGAAAGGCATCGCGTATGGCCACTTCTTCTTCGGTCAGTTGACTCTCGAGATTAAGAGGGTCTTGCCAATTGAATTTCGGTGCACTTGCCTTAGTGCTGCTGCTGGCCAATCGTCCAAAAGTGGCTGCTGGACGCCACAATTTGCTCATTTGCGCAATCATGATTCTTCTTCTTCTTGTTTCTGTTTTGATTATGCCTGCTAAAGGCGGCCTGCAAAGCAATGTTGTTGTTTGACGTTTGGCGATAAACTGAGAACATCTGAAAGCTTTTAGAAGTAAGCGTGAAAGCACCAATGTCGAAGCTTTCGGCTTACTCTCCAAATCTCTCTCTCTCTCTCTTAGTTCGTTGATAACACTGATCATAATCTGGGCCCCCTAAATTGTTAGCATTATCACATATTAAATGCCGACTTGGTGATAGAAACTAAAAGTAAATACCAAAGATGAGAGCTTTTCAAAATTTCCATGCTTCATATTAATTAATGTGTTCATCTGATTGAAATAAAAATTATAGCAAGTAAATCTTGAGGTCATTTATTGGAGAAGAAAAACAAAAACAATCATAACACTTCGCCAACCACTCTAGAATTGGACATTGAAACAATTCTAATTCAACACTTACAATAGTAGTTGATCTATCTTTTTTCTTTGAAGATATTTCTTCCATTAATTTGGAATACATGTCTACATTATGATATATTTCTTTTTAATAAGAAGCTTCAAAAGCAAATAATAATTCGCAAAGACGGACAAATATCTGATCTCCTTTATAATACTCTTGGCAAGAATGAGAAGAAACTATCATGAGCTCGTTAGATCCTTCAAAACATTTTAATAAGCTTCGCTTTCCAAATGTTGTCTAAACTTTTTCCATATTATAAGAAACTTCTCACTAAGCCAACTTTAAAAAGAAATCTATATGTTTACTGAGGGATTTCTAAATTTAGTTGTAGATTGGTTTATTTTAGTCCGATTCCAGGAATATTCATGTTTATTCAGTTGACACATAAACTGCCAAAAATTTGTGTTCCTCAAGAATGTCGGTCTGGCCAGACAAGAGAGAATGTTTCCTTGAAATGATAGGTGGGACTTTATTTTCATTTAATCCTTGTAATTTTAATTAATAATACATTATTTCAATGGGATCAAAATATATTTTAGGTTAAACGGCTGCGACAACGCGTGGAAGAGCTGAAACGTGAATTAGCCGGCGCAGAGGACGAGCTCGACTCGGCAGTCAATCAGGTGCGGCGCCTGCAGCGCAGCAATGATGAGTTGGTTGGCCAAACAGAAGGTTTTCAAGTGCAAATTCAGCATTTGCAGAGCCGGTAAGAATTCTCATAGATTGTTGGCGCTAATTTTTCCTTAACATTTGTATAATACAATAACTAACTAATCTATTGGTGCTGGTCTCGCTAATCTATATTTAAACACTAACAAAAATCCATTAAACTGCCAACCTAAGACGAGCTCCAAGTCCACAAATGCGTGGATTGGGCGGCGTTCAGTTAAGAAACAAAATAGCCGTTGAGCTACCAAGCGATTGTTTAGCTAAGCCCAACATCAATGATTTACGTCAGATTTTTGATGACTCTCAGGCGGGACTTCGTAGTTCCCATAATGGCAGTGATGCCGCAGTGCATCATGCGGCGTCAGTGAAGCGGTCTAGTCATACGGAACGAACGCTACTTCAGCAGCAACAAAATAGCGTGACCTCAGCTGCAGCCGCAGCTGCTTTCTTTGATGCCAAGCCCACCCATTTGGAGGAAAACATCTTTGAGTCGAAATCAAGGAATTTGGAATTCGAGCGTGCCAAGCAGAAGTTTGACAATCCACATCCGCATCATCATCAGCATCACCAGCACCAAAGGCAGCGTTCTGTGGGGAATGGTCGATATGGCAGTGCCGGGAGCAGCTCGAGCACTGGTAATCGGGCAAATCTTGCCTTGCCCCTAAAGTGTATGACCAATGGAAGCAGTCATGATAAGGAGCATCGTCAACAGTCAAGTTCTAGTGTCGGTTATGCCAGAAATAGTATTAATCTAGATGGGCTTAAGGTATCGGACGATGAGGTAAGCTCTCTCCGATGTTTCTTACTAACTTGTTGCTTCCTCTACTCTAGTGTAGTTTCTATTTTATTTTATTTTAATTTATTTATCTTTAGTAAAGTAAACCATCTGATGTGTACACTTTTTTCAGACTCCGTAGTTATGGATCGACGAGTTTACTCCTAGATGATGAAACCGAAGGCAACAGTGATTGAGCGTCTGGACAAGAGAAAAATTCACTCGCGTCTAGTTTTATGGTATTAACAGGTAGTATTAAAATATTTCCAGCGTCTTATAAGCAACAGGTTTATTTCCCAACTTGATCAGTATGATTCCAAATTGTTCCACAATTACGACAGATGTCAAACCAGTTGAAGTAGTTTTTAAAATGCGAATAGTGTTTCTATTTATTTTCACCAATTCAATGAAAATATTGTGAATCGGATCCACGCACTTCTTACTCCATTTAACTTCTCGATATACCCTGCACCAACGGAAAAGGATAATTTAAACTAATTCTGATTATTAAGAGGTTTGGGAAAGGCGTATCCAGACATGGGCAGGGTGTCCTCCCGACCTATTTAAATAAATTCAATTCATTTGAAATTGAAGTTCTATTTTCCTTTTTTTGAGATCCCAAATTAAAATTTATTTTCTTCAATTTGAATCCTGGCTGCGCCCTAGGTTTTAACCGAAGCTCTTAAAAGTTAAACTAAATTTTTGATCTGTGCAGCAGTATTTAATTTTTTCATAAATTTAGGTCTTGAGTTGTCTTGGCTTTGTAGGTATCCGAAATAAAAACATTTGTCTTAAACGGCTTTTAGCACTTGAACTTGAATGAAAATTCAGATCTCTTTAAAGTGATTCTTATTCTTCAAATTACCCGCATATACATACATAGATTTAACAATAACTATAATAACATTCATTCAAAATATGTAAGAAATTTCGATTTTAGTGCCAGAAGAAATATGATGAACATATATATACTTATATAGAAAGATCTAAATATGCTGCATTTAAATTTATATACATCCCAACAGAAATTTCAAGTCGGTTTGCGACTTTCCTTTGTTCGACATTTTCTAGTCTTTTTTAATGTACGACTATTTTTTTATCGCGGCATATTTCTATCAAATAATTATGATTAACCTTTTAGCAATATTAGCAATACGTTATTACTATTATGTACAATATATACTTAACATTAACTATTTAAAATCGAGTACTCTATTTGGAATATATTTTGATTCCAAAAATAAATCTCAAACACTAAGAATTTTATTTCAAATGGGCAATGATTGGGCCTTTTTCTTAAAAAATAAAATTACAGATTTGTTAAAATTCCAGTGTTAGGCTAACTAAAATTAAAGACATACAAGTCCCCGTTAAATTTAAACCATGGTAGAAGCAACACGCAGTAAAAAATTTGTAGGCATCTGCATAGCTATCTATGTGTCCTACATAGTCTTTGTTTTCGTCCTCTTGCCGATGCTGCTGCCGGACCCTGTGACGATGCACCGGGCGATCATTGCCTACCGAACGCGCCATTTGGGAAATTTATCGGAATATAAGTTGGAAAAGGGCGGCCAGCCGATTCGTTCAATGCTTGTGACATTTCGTGGTTCTGGTGCACTAAGTTTGCTCCATAGCTTGTCCCATCAACCTGGTTGTTACCATCACTACGCTCCTTTGGTGGCGTACCATTCCCGTTTCTCGGCAGAGCAGCATCCGGAGCAGGCCTTAGAGGAGCTGGTGTCCCTATATAACTGTAACTATAACCAATCGGCACAGTCTATGCTTAAAAGCGGTATGACTTCAACTTCGTTTCGTCGATTCTATGGCGTTCAATGGAAATCTTGCATGACCTATACGCATGATGTGTGCTGGGATCCAAAGACTATTGAACATATTTGTAAACTTTTCCCCTTCATTAATATGTCGGTGTATAACTTAAGACTGAAGTACTTGGCCACTCTTCTGGAGAAAAAGGAGTAAGTTGATTTCGGAAATATTTTTCCATTCGTTACTGAGAATTTAGTCCTCTTAAGTATGTTTTAAATGTCGTCCGTATTAAGTACCCCATGTTCCAAAATGACATGTCTGAAAACGTTCATTGTTTTTAAAATGCATTTTTGCAAGGGATGGAGGTTTACCTATCAATCCTTTTTTGTTTGATCTTTTTTTATTATAATAGTCTCAACATTCGCATTCTGCTGCTTGTCCGTGATCCACGGGGAACAATGCAATCTCGTTCCGAACGAATATGGTGCATTGGCAACCCTGATTGTGATGATCCGAGTGGATTATGCAAGGATATGATCAGTGATTATGTTATAGCCAAAAAACTAATAGAGGAGTATCCGATGAATTTTGGGTGAGTTGTTTGCTTGGTTCCCGAATGTGGATCTAAACGTGTGTATACTTTTATAGAATCATACGATATGAAGATTTAGCCCAATATCCAGCCAAAGTATTGCCCGAAATATTTGATTTCTATGGTATACCATTTAAACGGAAAGAAGGAAGTCTTACCGGGCATCCGCGCGTTTCTGAACCCTTCGATAAGGAGTCGGGGGATGCCTCTTCAATGAATTTGTTCGATCAGCAATTCACTAACCAACCCCCTTTCGAATGGATTACCCAGTTGTCAGCAGACCAAGTAAGGGCTATTCAAGAGGCACCACACTGCAAAGAGGCAATGCAAATATGGGGCTATCGACGAATCAACTACGATAAGGACTTTTCCGCGGATAGTTTCAGCCCGATAATTAGGAAACCTCTTTTTTCCCAAGCAACAAAGAACTCAAAAATCCATTAAACATCATGGCCTTAGGACTGAAACAAAGTAAAACACGCATCTACTCTAGAAAAGCTTAAGTTGTCTTTGGAAATAGTGTCGAAGTTTTTACTTAAAACTTTTGGTTTAAATAAATATCCTCCCATCATCCTTTTGTCAAATGAAGTTAGTAAGCTGTCTTGGCGACTTCGCCATGCACCAGGTGAAAAAATATTTTGAGCTTCGAGCAACAAATGTATGTCTATTATATTCTTATATTCGCCTCATAGCATTTGCTATCTACGGCCAACTTCGCCCTTATGGACCGCCTAGTAAAACTCGTTTATAAGTACATACGTATATTTTTCATGATTTTAGTCCGATTTAAATAAAATTTGGTAGGTTGATAGATGCTAATAGGGCTCATTAGTGTGCTAAGTTTGGTTACAAAAATCAAAAAGTTGCAAGAGGAAATCGGTTTTTTATAGATTCTGGAGGAATAATTTGCAAGCAAGCTAAACAAATCTGCATACTAACTTTGGTGGTTCTAGTTTTGTTAGTTTTCGAAAAAGTCAGTTTTATTTCACTTTCGGGGGCAGAAGTAGGCGTGGCGAATACTCATTCCAAATTTGGTATAGTCTGGGAAAATCAGTTTTATTTAATTTTCGGGGGAGTGTCAAAAATTTGAAATGAACCGAGGATATTACATTATTATCTATAAAGCATTTGTTGCAATGCATCGATTATGTCGGATTAATTAAGCTAATTCAGTTGTCTAGATATTACTTAACTTAAAGAAGGTCTGTATTATAAGATTCCCTGACTTTCCATGTTAAGCATAACAACACTTGACCAAAAATACAAATGTTTAGAACTACAACTTCACCTTGGACACCTTGAAGATCAAAAATATACCTTTGTCGTTATCTCAGATATAGACCAATAAATGTTGTTTAAGCTCGGAAACTCTCCTCTGATCCCCAACATACTCCAATGGTAATGAAGTAAGTAAGTCTCGCCGACTTAGGTATACCATACACCAGTAAAACAAATACTTCAAATTTATTAAACCAATGCATTTTCACATGCTTTTTATTACAAGCATATCTTATAATCTCCCTCACTCAAGTATACGAGCACCCTAGCGCCCCCACCAGCCAACGGCCAACTACGGCCTTATGGAAAAACGTTTATATGCATAACTTGGTTGTTTTTTGTCCGATTTTGATCAAATTTGGTGTTTTGCTGGGTATTAGTATCAAATTCAAGTGTGCCAAAATTGATTGAAAAGGTAGAAAATTACGTGAGATAATCGAGTTTTCCCAAATTACGGGGGCGGAAAGGGGCGTGGCAAAATCGTTGTATATACAATATATGCGCATTTATTAAACAAATACACATACAAAATTTGGTGTCTCTAGCTATTATAGTCTTTAAGAAAATCAAATTTGTTTAAATTTCGTGGGCGGAGGGGGGCGTGGCAAATTTTTTTTGCATCAAATTTGTGCGCGCTTACTAAAGGATTAATCATACTAAATTTGATGTCTTTAGCTATTATAGTCTTTAAGAAAATCAAATTTGTTTAAATTTCGTGGGCGGAGGGGGCGTGGCAAAAATTTGAAATAAACTTGACCACCGTAGGTAATACACGAGTCTACGTACCAAATTTGGTGACTCTAGCTCTTATAGTCTCTGAGATCTACGTGTTCATACGGACAGACGGACGGACGGACGGACATGTCTATATCGACTCGGCTGTTGATACTGATCAAGAATATATATACTTTATGGGGTCGGAAAAGCTTCCTTCTGCCTGTTACATACATTTTGGCGACTTTAATATACCATTTCACCCTATGGGTGTATGGTATAAAAAGCTTCTTGCAAATTAAACGGTAAATTTCGGAAAAAAAAACAAATTTTCTCAAGGATTTAGTGAAGTGACAATTTTTTTGTAAAACAACCTTTTTAAGGTCATTAAAGGCTCTTCAAATAATGAGAAATTAAACATTTTTTTTTACTATTTTTTAAAGCCTTTAGTGACACAAAGAAAATGGTGCATTGCAGAATCGGGACTAAAACGTAAACCGATTGCGAAAACAAAAAAATCAAAACTTCTATATTAGTCTTACTAATGCTCTTCTATTCATCTCGGATTCAGCCAGATTGGATCACTATATAATATAGCTCTTATACAAACTGCCCAGTCTCGAACAGTTAATATTTGACAGTTTGGAATACCTTTTAATGACTGTGCTGTGTTTCAGTTTAATATGTATATTTACGTATTATTGACTGTGCAGATTTCATCAAGATTGGTTGACTATAGATATTACACATACATACATACATATGTATGTGAAAAGGTGTTGTCCAGATCACAAGGATTATACCCGTTTCTTGCAATTGAGAGAGCGTCTACAGGAACCAAGAAAAAGCGAATTGGAGCAGGAGTCGTCAGTAGTCAGTTGCACTTGAGAGTTGAAAGTAGACTTGGGTAAAAGCAGCTCACCGAGGTGAACTGGCTCACTCACTCTTTTTTCCGAAGTCAGCCAACTCACTCATTTGGCTCACTTGCTGATAGCTCATGATCCGATAGTGAGAACTGAAGAAAAATACGTTACACTCGTATAACGGTCTCAATAGTTGCCGGATGTTGGCCTTGTCCTTAAGACAGTTGCAAATATTGCATTTAGTCTGTTGCGTTTCCAAGACCTCAAAATGATTCCAAATTTCGCTAATTAAAGAGTTTTTAATAAAGACATTGTATTATAAGTTAAACGAGAATTGAGAAGAACGAAAAATGAGCCATAAGAGTGAGTGAGTCAAAATGAGCTTGTGAACAAAACTGAACTACTGAGTCAACCTGACATTAATAATAAAAGTTAATAAAGTATATAATTGTAAATTCCTTCTTTCATAACTAAAAGTCTGACTTTTATATTGAAGAATGTATGAATTTTGAATAAAACAAGATTAACAGCTAATTATACTATTATTTTAGCATGTTTATACTATTTTCATTTTTTTACGTGTCTGAAAATGTATACTTTGAAAAATAAATTTGAATTTTGATTTCCCGTTACCATCTATAGTATCGATGGACGGACCATCGATTGTTTTGCAACATAGGTATGGCTGGGCGAACTTCAATTCAATGTGCGGACGAATTAGCTCTGTGGTCCGTGATTTCAAACGAAATTTTAGTTAGCTATCAATGAGAAACACGCGTGTATATATATTAGTTTGATTTTAAAGCTGTATGCATGTACTTATAAAATTTCGTGGAATTTTTGCTCTCGATTTACCGGGTTTGTCGATTTTCCGTGATGGCTCGGGTCCCGATCGTCCGGGATAGTCGTGGTCCAACTGTATTTTTAAATATCCCCACTCCTCCTCCGTACAATCGCCTAAGAACAGCAGTTTGTCAAGCCGTTTCGATGAAAGACGGGTTTCTTGACTAAATTTGATAAAATAGTGGCTAAAAAAAAGTAAATTAAATGAAATGAAAATTAATGTGCTAAGATATAATTAATTTTATATTTAAGAAAATAAAAATTTTTAAACCATTTTAAAAAACAAAATAAAAATAAACAAGAAAATCTAACCAAATATGTTAAGTAAACTCAAAAAAAACTTAGCTTAATGCAATTAATATTTTGTTGGCCCTCCTTTTGCAGCAATTACTGTCCTAAGGTTTGGTGTCATTTACTATAATTTTCTCCCACTCGTAACGCAAAACCGACGTAAGGGTAGCATTGGACGATATTTGATGCTTTCGGATCCTCTTATCCAACAAATTCCACACAAGATATGACATGTGTTTGGGGTCATTATCTTGTTGGAAATAATATGCAACCTCACTTAGCTAGAGCTGAGATTGGCCTCTCCTTGAGATTGGCCTTCAAAATTTCTAGGTAAGGGTGTTCCAACACCACTCGATGATATACATCTTATAAATCCCATCCCATGCTCCACAGTTTTGAGCTCCATCCGACTCAAATATGTTAAATTTGTACATACATATATTGTCTAAGTAAATTAATTAATTTTGCACAAGCTAACTTGTATTACTGTCGTATCACCGTCGTCCGCACCTACAGCCACATATTGTACATATACATCATTAATCTGCATCTTCAAGCAATTCACAATCGGTATACATGTTCACCCGACAGCTCTTTGGTAACACGCTCATAGTCTTCAATGTTCGAATATTTTGAATTTCTAAAGCTGAGAGTGTGGGCGTTGCTTTAACACTCAAGACTACTGTGGGCAAATAATAAGGTAAATTTGTTTGTAAAATGAAAAATCTTTATTCTTGTAAATCAATTTCATCCCCTTCAAACTAAACCCCTCCCAATAAAATATACAACGTTTCATAGAATGGTTAACGAAGATTATGAAAGTCAAGTTAATAAACTATACCTTTCAAAATTCCTCCGTAAATTAAGTGTCCCGCGTTATTTTTTCTACTCGATACCGCTCAGGAGAACTTCTTAAGTACAAATATCGAAACAAAAGTATCAAGTATAAAATATCGGTATCAATAACAAACATACATCGATAATTTTTCCTATCTGTGGCTGTTGTTGCAGTAAAGCTGGAAAAACATCGATGTTTGAAACCATTCGTGTTCGACTCCTTTGTTGCATGTTCGACTCCATTGTCGGAGTTCGACTTCTTTGCTCGAGTTCGACTCCTTTACGTGATGTTGGTACAATATGCCACCATTTTTACTCACTTGTTCGAAGTTGTGGACTCTTTTTACTCTTTTGTTCGAAGTTCCATTGAGTTGCGACCACCTACAGTGTTCAAAAACATCGATGTATCGATAGTACCGTCGATGTATCGATAGTACCATCGTTGGTTTTTCCAGCTTTATATCTGTGGCTGCTGTTGCAGTGGGAGAATAATAATAATAATAATCCACTCCGAGAGAGACGGTGGCAGCGCGTCAATAACTGAATTAAATGAACTTATTCAACTAATAAATGGACTTGCAAAATTAAAAAATCGTGTGAATGTGAATTGCAATAGTGATGTTTGTTAGCTGAGATGCACAGTGCACAATGTGGGCGCAGTGGAGCTCAAGTGATTAAGGCATACGCATAAGAAAAAGCTTTCTCTCTTTAATTTTAAGTGCAAAAGTGCAAAGTAAAGTGAAAAATAAAACAAAATAATTAGCTGCAACGACGCCAAATGACCACTACGGATTTGGATGTGGATTTGGAGACTTGTGAGCTAATTCCTGATGAGGTCGGCTCCAGGACACGGGCCAGGCAACGAATCAGTTTAAATTCGAAGCGCAGACGTAGCAAAATGTCTCGGCGAGCGAATCTTATTGGAATCTGTGGCGTTAGTAGCTTGTGCATCCTGCTACTAATAGCCACGACCCAGCACCGTCCATTCACTGCCTCCTCGTCGTACCAGCAACAAGGCACAGGTGGAGGGTCATCTGATAGAGCAGGCGGTGAAGGTTCCATCTTAGAGGGTGGCCCCTCGAATTCTCTGAATCGCAATAGTCTCTATGAACGCTTTCAATCGCAGCTGTCGGTCTCTCAGACGACCGCTTATAATCTCACAGCCACCATTGTCGATGTCCTGGCGGCCCAGCGCTCTCGCATTCTTACCGAAATGGAAAACTTTGAATATCCCCGCGGCGGAGCCGAAAAATTAAATGACATGACTCCCGAAACTGATGGGACTCCAGTTCGTAGCATAGTTGTGACCTCTTGGCGTTCAGGTTCCACTTTTCTAGGCGACATTCTAAATGCGATTCCAGGAAATTTCTATCACTACGAACCACTCTTAGATTTTGGCATTAAGCAGATACGGGATCCCAATGACCAAATTTTGGCCGTGCAAAACCTAAAAAATTTGCTCCAGTGCGACTATTCAGATATGCAGGATTACTTGAATTTCGGCAAGACCCATACGTATCTTTTTGAGCACAACACCCGACTGTGGGATGTCTGCCGGGAATTTCAGCGATTCTGTTGGCGCCCCGCCTTCTTAACGCAATTTTGTCGGCTGTTTCCTATACAAAGTATGAAGACTGTGCGATTACGGCTGGCCGAAGCCGAGCAGCTGCTCCAAGATCCAAGGTGAGATTCAAACCGCTTCTTGGTGAATTCTGAAACTTTTAGTTTCTCACCAAATGTATAAAAAACACAAATAGTTTTTAATATTAAGAAAACACCGTCGAGTCGGATTTATGCCTTTACTAGGTAGGCAGAAGAATAATCAAGTTTGTTTATTATTCGTCAAGCAAATTGCTCAGCATTTTTGTTCATTATTTACATATTAGTGCAAGATATAGTTTTGTTGATTTGCTTGTTTAGATTAAAATAAATCCTTAACCACCGTTGTCGTCAGCACCTTATCAGTATCACTTAGATAAGAACTGTAGTGCGGTTGTTTTTTTGGGTTTTCACCCAATTCGCCGACAATTTGTGTTTTTTCCTCATTTTATACCGCAATATAAAAGTGAATCTGATGGTTTTGAATGTTGTTGTTAAACTGATTCTGATAGCAAGTAACAAGCACGTATATGTATACATCTTCCCTTTATGGATTTAAATTTTTAAATCAGAAATCATTTGGCATGGAAAATCAAACTCAAAAAGGGCATAGATTGTGCCGTAAACAAAAGTTTCATTTACATAATTTCTCATTGAAAATGTAATCCAAACAAAAAGACAACACACAAAAAAAATAAAAATCAATAAAATTAGTGTATGGCAATTTCTGGCTAACAAACCAGCAAAAAAAGTAAACAAAAGGAAAATGTATTTGATTGATGTGGTGCTGGTACCGCCTGCTTCTCCATCTCGCTCGCACTTCTACTAACTACTTCTCTTTTGCGGTTTCGGTTACATTTAGAGCGACTCCATGTCCGTCTCCGTCTCTTCGCCTTCTCCCAATCCTCGCTCTGAGGACATTAGGGATATCTGTATCTTTGCTTTTGTTGGCACACTTGTGTCAATGTTATGCAAAAGATTCTACAAACACAAATTTCAATCAATGGAAAATGACATTTAGGCAGGGTCTGAGATGGGTCTACATACATACCTACATACATACATATATGTTTGTACATATCAAAATAAGAATTGATTGAATTTTGGTCGGTATAGCGGGAAAAATGTAATTTATTCGTCGATGTCAAAGAAAAGATTATCTTTCGATTGTTTAAATAGCAATACAATACAACATAGCAATTTGTAGGTACCAAAAAAACTCCCAACCTGTGATTTAGGGCACTCTGGAGTTATTTTCGCTAGAGCATAAATATACTTATGTTTCCATTTCACATAACTAAACAATATTGCTTGGACAACTTAGGCATTCTTTACGTGTTAAGCACAATGCTTTCTATTTTCTTTCTTACATTGCTTTTCTTCCATTTCTTCACACTCTATAAACGTAGCGTGCATAGGCCGATGGTCTTGCGAGAAAATGCATCAAAATTCCGGAAACGTTTTCCAGCACTGGGATCTATGAATTCACTGTGTTGTGGTGTGTTCAATGGTGTGGGCCATTGCCCTTTCCCCGCAGACAATTTGGGTCAGTGCGCATTTCGGGGCAACGAATCGTTCATGGGTGTTTGGGTGATTGTGAATCATTTTGGCTTCTAAATGCTTATTGGGTGCGGCGGACACATAAAAAGCACAATCTATGAATAGGCAACAATTACACATGGAATTATCGTGATTTCTGTACAAATAAGGGTTTTGAATTCGTTTTGTATCAGTTTGGTTTAGTTTTTCTGATTATTCTGTGTATATTTCCTTCATCATTGTTTCTTCTCTTTTTATATTTTTGTTGGGAACATTCGGTTTTTGTGGTCGTTGGCTTTGAGCCGCATTTGGCACAAAGTAGATTCTACTTTATGAAAATTGAAACCGCCCACATCAAACCCTTAAACCCCCAAAACCCCCAATCAACAGACAAACACACACCCAACCAGCATTAGACCCAGCTTGCCTCAAACTGCAAGTAGCAGCCACAAAAACCGCAAAGAGTTTTACCCTAGTCGCTTTTAGTTGGCTTATAATGAGAAAAGTGGCTATTAACGGAGAGAAAATTTTTGTGAACTGCGTTTTTAAAACGGGCCAAGACCCCCGAAAAAACTTGTTCTAAAAACTTATTGCACAATTGTAGATCTTATTTTTGACATGAGATGCCATTTAACTTTTGACTTGACGGCTTTGACAAAACCAGCACTGAAACCGCAGCGAGAGATGGAGATCGTGAGTTCAGTGAACGTTCACAACTGAGAGCGGGTGTCTTTGGCGTACTGCGAAGGCACCATCGACTTCGTCTTGGTCTTGCATTTGAAATTGAAACGGGTTTTGAGTTTGGCTAAGCAAATTTTTGGTACGTGGTAAGCGATCTCGGCGGCGTGCTAAATGGGTGAAAAGCTGAAATAAAATTTGTCTGCTACCAGCGGATTCGGTGACGTCGGCAACTACTCAACAGCGACGGGGGCCAGGCCAACTTATCCACTTGACTAAGACAAACTTTTAACCAAGTGGCAGTGAAAGTGATTGATTTTTTTTTTTACTGGAAAAAATTCGTTTTTGTTTTACTCTTGTAAAAAGGGTATATTCATTTTGGCCAGAAGTGTGCAACGTTGAAAAGAAGGAAAAAGATTTATGCTTTCAAGCACATATCTTTGGTAGTGTATTTCTATTGGTAAAATGTAAAATCCAATCTATAACTATATGTTTGATTTTATAAATTTGAAGTTGTTATACTGAAATTCGCACAAACAACAGAAACCGTTTCAGTTCACCTTAAAAGTGTTTTATCAATAAAGCAAACTGCTTATTATTATACATTATACATACATATGTACATACTTATAAAATTTTTATACAGACAGATAAAAAATTACTCACTCATGAGGTAAATTTCTTGGACACTCGGCTTAAAACTAAACTGTTTCCCTTCTCATAAAATTTAACTTACTATTGGTAACTCGCTTCAAGGAAGCAAATAACTTGTATTCTTCAAAAGCGTGTGAAAATTACAATGATTTAGTATCTCAAAGCCCTCATCGATCAATAGATTTATCTAACGATGCCACAAAAGCAAAAACAACTAGAGGAGAGAACCAATGTATAAGTAAGCCCTGAAACGCATAGAGAATTGATGAAGCATGGAAAGCCACTGCCGCCGATGAACCACGACCAAAACGAATGTCATAAACTTACAGTCTACGCTGCATCAGAATGAGCAGTTGCAGCTGATTTGGCTTTGGATGGTGGTTGAGTTGAGTTGACTTTGAGTTTTGGTTTCAGGCGGAATCGCATTAGGCGATGGCTACTTACAGATTTACAACGCGATGCTCCGACAATAAATTCTGCGGGTAATTGTATACCTCCAACTATGAAGATGGACACAAAGTGGAAGCACAAAAAACAGAAACGGCAAAGAGAAAAACAAAAGCCGAAAAACAAAAAGTTCTTTTCAAGGCTGTCAGCCAAAGGTAATGACTGTTGCCATGTTATTGCAAATACAAAATTAGCCACAAAAAAAAAACGAACAACCAAGAATAGTTTTTGCATTTAAAATAAATTATGATTTGGAGGTGTTTCGGTGTGTCCGTATGTCTGTCCGTCTGTCTGTCTATTTGTCAGCGTTTAAAAATAAACAATATTATTGTTACCACAAATGAATGACGATTGTGTGTGGTAATGCCAAAAAGTTAGCACGTTAGTTAATGAGTCTGTACATTGTGCAATGAAATCAACCAATATACCGAAGCTACTCGGACAATATGACCAAATTACATATATCAGTGGCCCATTATTTCTTTGCTCTGACTTCTATGACGCGATGTGAACTTAAAAAATAAAACTACCGTTGGGTCATAAAAAAGTAATGCGAACATACTGAATGTGCAATAGATTTGACAGTAATTAACACCTATTTGGATAAGTCAGAATGGAATGTTTCAAGGTTTGTATTTGAAATAAGACAAGTGCCGCCTATCCGTTAGTCATTCCGTGTAATCACTTATACATATCTCAGAGACTGTATGAGCTATCTCCCGCCAATTTTAGCTATTGCTGTAAAATTAGGTATACCAACACTTGTGTCGAATATCTAGCGGTACACGAAATTTCTAAAAGATCTAAAAGGAGGAGATTGCTTGTAAGAGTGTAAGAGTTTACTTGGTGCATGGTATATGAATGTTGACGCGACTTAATTGCTTCGTTTTTAATTTCTTCTTGAATGTCATTTGGCAACAATGGAAAAACAAAAACTTGTTTCTAATTTTGGAAACGCAACAGCAGCTGCAACTTAAGAGCACGCTTACCTTTGATTTATTAGGAAAAAGCACCATCCACCGCTCAGCTTCTGCATTTTATTTTACTTTTAACGGTGGAAAACGTTTTTCCTAGTAGTTGTACGCTTGTTTTTGTAGTTTTTCTTTTTAGCAAATTTGTCTCTTGCTCTCACCTTGCTTGCTTTTTTAGTTGCGATGCCGGATTGGGAGATTTCAGAAGACTTTCATTTCATGGCGGTTTCCCTCTCATACGTGTGTTAATGTGATTTTTCTTTGCAAACTACGTGAATTTTGCAGTGTGATCTTTAGTTGGCCGGAGAATTCAAGCAAAGTTTTTTAGGAGTTTAGAGGTCTTTGTGGAAATTACTTTCCTTTCATTTGAGCGCTAACTTAGGCATTAAATAATTCTCACTGCATGAAGCTGTTTTCTGCCATATGTACATACATAAATACACTTGAACTTGAATGACCGAATGAATACAAGGTGCAACATGGTGCCATTAATGTCAACTTCGAATTAATTTGAATGACAATCTTATCGACTGTGCAGCGGGACGAAACGTTGCTGATAGTCAATAGTAGGCTGCTGATTTTTCTCTTTTAAAAGGCCTATCCCTTTTAACCAGTTCAGTAGCTGGAAATCGAATCTGAAAGACGAAAATAGGGAAATAAATATGAATTCGAATCATTATTATTATTATTCTGTACAACCATCAGTAATAAACAAATTTCAATTCTTGAAATATGATGACAGAAAGTGCCGACTTCGGTATACCACGCATCAAACAAAGCTACCACAAGCAAGGCTTTTTATTGTTAGACTTGGCTGTGCGCATTAGCGCACCCAGCAGAGTACAGCCTTCGATACTTTGATTCGAAATTATTCGAAAATCCAGTGGATGTGGCAAAAGTTTAAAATTTATATGTTAAAGTTGATGGCTAGCTTTTATGGTCTCAGAGATGTATGTAGGTGTTAATACGGGATGGCAGACCTAGATCGAGAGTTACATACTTTTCGTCACGTTATGGGTGCAGGGAATAAAAAAAAATCATATATTTTAACACGGTATTTTATCTGTTAAATGCAATTCTGAATGATGATGATGAGAACGATTAACCATTCCCAAAACAAAACATTTCGCGAAACATAAGCCTAAATTTAGACAAAAATGTTAATTTGCGATATGCATTCGCCATTTGTTAGATTTCTATGCATAGACTTATGTATCTAGTTGTGTGATATTTTCTTCTTCTTTCATCATTCCCTAAGCAAAGCACGGCACGCATACACATGCAGTTCGCGTAGCGCTGTGTCTGTGTGTGTGTATGCATGTGATCTGTTGATTTGATGATGACGTAGTAGGCAGCAGGCAGATTTGAGTCGATTTATATTAACTGTAACTTGTGTTCTATTTATCCGATCAGATTCAAATTTTGGGATCTGAAATTTGATATCCAATCGTATTGGTAAATATATTGGGGATTCTCCAATTGTTGCAAAATTATTTCTTCTAGAGCTATGTGATATAGTAGTTCGATTATGACAATTTTCATACTTTATCAGCTCCGGGATAAAAGTAGCTCAAATATCAAATTTCATTCCGATAGCTCTTAAGATGCCAGCGTGAAGTTGATTTGCACAGACGGACGGACGGACATGGCTAAATCGACTCAGCTTCTCATGCTGATCAAGAATATATATACTTCCTTCCTTTATAATACCCTCTGCGAGGGTATAAAAATGTTCAACATAAGATGCAGTCTGTAAAATGTGTGTTTAAGCCATTGAAAACACAAAAATTTATGGCTCTCAAAAAGTGTTTTTTGCGGACTTTTTGAATTTTAGCCAAAAGAAATTTTGCCCTTCTTTAGTCACATAGAGAAGGCCAGTTATTTATGTGGCGTACATTCGTCGGTGGGTTTAATTTTCTGACTTGTTCTTGTTTTTTTTTCTTTGCGCCTATTGTACCTAGTTAACCAGCTACTTTAGCAACTCTGCCCAAATTCCATACATGCATATTTCATAACTTTGTTTGCGTTGCGCCACACGCAACGGTCCTCAACGGGTAACGCAGGGTAAGTAACTTCCACAACCATAATTTAACATACATATGTATGTGTGTATATGTATGTACATATATGCTGTGGAGCACCTTCCCTCTGCCTTTTCTTCCTCTTTACTACCAACGGACATCACCTCATTGCGTTCATCGTCATCCGATTGGTAGAATAGTTGTTCTAAAAATTTAAGCCATCTTAATCAAAATTGCAAATTTGTAGGATTCACCGTGGGGAAACACACTGAGTAGCACAGAAACTTCGAAAGGAGTAAAAACTTTGAATCGGGAGGAGTTAAAATAGACAAATCTTTTATACTAATACTTGAACTATTTTGCGATTTACCGAATTTTCGTAATTAGAACCCGTACTTATTGCAAAATTGAAATTCGATTTTGGAATGGACGGAGTTCGCTGTTGGGGGGCGGTAGGGTGACTTATGTACATATATCATAATATTATTGATTATCATAATAATAAGACACACAAACAATTTGTTTATATTTTTCTCTCGTAGTCCTAGGTAGATAAGTTGTCTAAGTGCCCCAGTCATTTAGTCAACTGAACAACGAGGATCTGGGTTCGAATCCCAGGCTAGTGTATGGATGTAGTTTTCGTCTAAGCCGATGGCCTTAGTTGCCAGTGCTTGTAAAATAAAGTTAATTTGATAGTTTACAACTATATCCTATACTTAAATAATAATAATAATAATAATATTTCTCACTCGTTTATCGCACTTTTTAAAAGAGCAAAGCTTAAGAGACTGTTAATATTTTGTTTATATGTTTAGCATATCCCGTCTCAGTGTATTTTTTTGTTTCAAATATGTTATGTAAATATTTGTTTATGTAATTGTTTGTAATTTAATGTTTAACGGTTCTTAGACGACTTATAAAGGGCTCAACTCCGGTCTCTTTGCTCCTTTAAATATGTGCACGAATTTTGGACTAAAATATTGAGACGCACTGTTAAAAGAGAAGTTTAAGAGGTAGAATAGCTGGTTTGAAGTGAATAACTTCTTATAAGTCGAAGGCTTGAACAAGATTTTATTCTCCTCAAGACATAAAATCAATGAAATGAGATTGTTTCCCCTTTTCAATTTCAACTATTGAACCGAATGCACAACGGAATGTTAACAATTCAATGCAATGACGTTATAGTCGTTCTTATGCTTTGTTTTATTAATTATAAACACACAATGTATGTACATATGTATGTGTGTAGTTGTTTTTCATGGCTCTTTAATGAACACCGATGACACAGTTTGCTTCGAGTGGAACATGAAGAACAACAGGTACCTAGTGGCTACGTATGGACGGAGGGTTAGCAGTAGGCATACCCCTTTTGATTTGGTTCCCCTTTATTCTTGTACAGAGTACGTACTTAGAGTATCCTATGCAAAAAACACAGCAACAATGAGAGGAACGGGCATAAAATATCTAGAGCCGTTACAACGGAAGTTTTCTAGTGTTTTTGTTGCTCTGTCTATTTGCTGTAAGCGGATACACAATGAGTGCAAATATAAAAAAGAAAAACACGAAGAGATGGAAAAGAAAATGAAAGAAAAACGAGCGCGGCATGACAATGTTTAAAGTTAATAATAACAGAGCAACAGCAATAAGATATTTACGAGTAAGCAACCGGACCACACACCGCAATGAGCTTGGAAAAATTAAAACAAAAGCCGGTGACGATTTCACAGTTGTGCTGTGATGACTTTCTTGAATGCTGCCTGTTGGTACTCCGTGGTACTCTTATAACAATAACCTAGTTAGGCCCAGGCTAAATTGTGATTAACTGAAAAAGACAAAGCACTTAGAAGTCGTCCGAAGCGACGTGTGAACGGAATTAATGAGACGAGACGAGACTGAAAACTCGAGGGTTAGCCCAAAAGAGAAAGTTCCTCTTTTCCATACGATGACTGGCTGAGTGGCTCGTGGAGTGCTGCAGCCGTGCACAGTGGAGCAAAAGAAATTTTACACATTGGTGAAATTTTAAGGTCATAAGTTTGCAATCTGTAAAATGGAACATCTTCGTCTATATGTCGTAATCTTCTCTTGTAGAAAAAATGCTATTGTGCTGCATTCTATTTACTTAACATGTATGTATGTGCAACTATCGGTCGAAATAGATGTTATTCTGACAAAATTGTTGTTGATTTTCGATCCGAGGGGACCCAAATTAGGTTCATGAAAATATATTTTAAAAGCTAACCATTGTGCGTTGCATGTTGCCTTTTTCTAAATATGCGTGTCATGACTTGATTTAGAACACGGCTTGCTGTCGAAATGGGGTCCAGCCTCCTTTGTCCCCTCGCCCGTTTGAATGTCTTCCAGTTCGAGTCGACTCAATCATTAGCAGTCATGCCGAAAATTGCTCACCCATTCAGTGCTAGATCTTTCTGGCCCTCTCCATGAAGACTTTCGCGCATAAATTAGGCTAATATCTTGGAGGTAGAGCGGCAAAAATAGTGCAGCTAGCAGATTACTGTGTTTAACAACGGGAATTGAAAGGGTTGGGAGAGGGTAGAATACAATTGGGGAGGGCAGGATATACATACCTTGTACTAATGATAGCCACAAAGCTGTCAGC
Source organism: Drosophila equinoxialis (assembly GCA_018150345.1). NCBI lineage: Eukaryota > Metazoa > Arthropoda > Insecta > Diptera > Drosophilidae > Drosophila > Drosophila equinoxialis. The sequence goes on from JAECWI010000656.1 coordinate 748,623, forward strand.
TATGTGGAGGCGGGCCAACTCAACCAGAGAGCAAGCGGGCAGACAGGGAGAGTTAGAGGCAGAGAGAGAGAGAGAGAGAAAGGAAGGCAAGGGAAAGAGACAGAGAGAGAGAGAGAGAGAGAGAGGAAGGAGAGACAAAAGGTAATTTACTGGGATAGCTCAATGGGTCCTCGGGTTGGTAACGTGCTTAAGCTGTTGAGGCAGATTTTATTGCAGTTTTAAAGTGTAAAGAAACCAACCAAAGGTCAACGATGAAGAAATTTGTTAAAACAGATTTTCAAGGATTACACTTATTACGATTAAGCTGATTAACTCTAATGGAATCATCTGTTCGCATTCTTAAAATATTACTCACTGATGTGTAAATATACTCGTATCACAAATGTACAGGTTCAACAAATAAAAGCATTCACAATATCATCACAATCTTGATCCTAAAATTGAATTCTGAGGTCCAATATGTCATGCCAAAGGGGTATTTATCTTTTTTATACGACTTATTGTAATCTGGGTGAGGAAATCTTATATCCTTTTATTGCCGCGGGCCATAAATCTTTGTGCAGCTCTGACCTTCCTTTATATGTACTCCAGTATAAACTATGAAATGAACTAACTGCAAGCGGGCAAACAAATTGCTTATGCAAGTTCTTCACTGCACTTGCTTCTCGAGGACTCCTGCTCCAGTCTGGATTGCACAACGGTTACTTATGCAACATGCCGTCAGAGAATGTCGATTCGATTTTCCCCTTTTTTTTTTTTATAAGAAAAACGATCATTTAAAAAAACTTTCTTCTTACACAAGAACACATGCATAAATAATTGGCCACAGACTCAACTTAAACTGCTGCAACAGACAAAAACAAGGGTTGAAGGCGGCGGCAACGAACTTCCGAAATGTGTGTCTCAGCATGGACCCCATTTCCAGCCAAGGGCCGTATTGAGCTTCGCTCCAACCCAAACTAAACACAGGAAATTTGTTTCGCGTTGGATACACTGCAAAACAAAACTGGAGAGGCATTATGTTTTCGGACGTGCCTAAGGTTGTATACCCTGCTTTGCGGTAAATACACGGTGGTTGCCTAGGATTCTCTGTCGGTCAAAAGGGAATTTTATCACACGTTTGTATGGCATCTATCACATAAAGTCATTCGATTTTCATATTTTTACTTTGATATTGTTGCTCGATTTTGATGAAATTTGTCCTATAGACTAAGTCGTTGTACATTTCTCAGCAACAAGGATGTACTCTCTTTACTAGGGTACACAAATAGACCATTATATGTGAAATGCATAAAGCGTAACGATTGCACAGATAAATGGGTGTGAGTCGGATTAAATAGACCAAAAAGTCAAGGTAAAATGAAACTTAAAAACTTACATCGCCCCAAGAATATCTCTGTTTCTATTGTAGAAGGGAAAATTGCATTCGAATTAGGGTGATTTAAAATTCAGATACACATTACATATTGAGCTCTTTAAGGCTGAAAGCCTTTTAGTTTGGCTTAAAGTAACAGTTACAAGTAACTATTAAGTCTTTAGGCTAATTTACTTCCCAGATAGGATTAATGCCTCTGTCCTAGTACAATTGAAATGCAAAGTTATACAAGATTGCTTCGACGATGCCAATGTCTAAATCAAGCAGCAAATTTTGAGATTCCCTGTTCCAAGTGAGGTCAATAATCTTTATAAATCTTGATGACTGACATTCCGCATTGCCTCATCAACACTTTGTTGCCGTATTATAATGTGCACATAGCCTTGCTATTTTAAATCTTTATCTACCTACAGCTACAAGTATGAATTATTCATGATTTTTTCAAAAGCTAACTTTTATTTTATGTCTATATTGATTAGCTAACTACTTAGTCTTGCATATTTCTAATAGTTTTGTTTAACATTATTATAAACTTGAATAGGGTGTAGGTGGACATTTCCGACCTTATATGGTATGTATGTTCTTGATTCCTTCTAATTTATATATAAATCTCCCACTGACCATCTGTTTGTTTATTGGGATAAAACTGAGTACTTCTATCATTGACATTGAAAAGATCGGTTGAAAACGTAATGATTTGGTGTATGTACAGCCTTGTTCAGATCAATCTGCTCCAAGTTTGTTGAATTATTAAAGTCTTACTTATTCAATAGTTGAATTCCGGATACTGTTTTGGTATGATTTTGCGTTTTTTTAAAGTTAGTTAGGAACGATAATTTAAAAAAATTTAATAATTAAAAAAAAAAACGTAAATGCATTTGTTGTTATAAATTTGAAATATTTGCTTTACTGGTGTATGGTATACCTAAGTCGACTAAGACGACATACTTTCTTCATTTTTACTTCAATTAATCGACGTATAGCTTTAGTTATAATAAGTATCAGTCACGTTTATTTTGCTCTATTTTTTAGAACATTGAGTCACCTATTTCATAAATTAGTAATTAATAAATGAAAAATGAGGCCAAGAGATGCAGCACAACTAAGACCATCCCTCGTCGTCATCGTTTCATTGCTTCATTATAGATATCGAGATAGATTCTGTTGCAAAGCAACAGGCCGCTCTCTAGGCTGTTCATTCTGCTCTAAATTGTTTATCTTTCGTCATGTTTTTCGTTTTTTTGTTTTTGTTTTGTGCTGCGCCCGGACTGGCTGCTAGTTAGATTTAAAAACTGTAAATAGTTGCCGCAATAATCGCAATAATTAAAAGCCAAACTACTGCCACAAATCATTAAAGTAGCAACCAGACCAAGTCAGATACGTGTGGAAGGGTAAAGAGAAAGACGGAGGCAAAATAGAAGTAAAGAGAGGTGTATCTACAGTCAGTCACAAAAGTATTCGTCTCTAGGGTCCGTTATATTTATGCTCCTTTTTTGGCAGGATATTCAATAATAAATTCAATCGTTTTTTTCACAGGATAGAGTAAATAAAATATTTATTTAACACAATTTAACCTAATTTTATTTAAAAGTTCAATATTTTAGATTTTTTCATAATAAAACAAAACCAGAGGGCCGGGGTTAACTTCGACCGCGTCGAAGTTTGTATACCCTTGCAACTGTTTTGGTAATTCTTTCCTTACCCATAGCCATCAAAGTGTAAAAACGTTTTATCCAAAAAGACTAATGTTTGAAAGAACGGCCTTCAATCTTAGCATAGGATATAACGAACTTTTGATGAAAGTCACTGTTTTCCACCTATCGTTTCTATGGGAGCTATATGATATAGTCACCCGATCTTGACCAAATTTGGCACATTTATAGCTTCAATAAACTAACGTTTATTAAATTTCACGACAATAGCTTAAAAAGTAACGAAGTTATTGAGAAAAGTGACTGTTCGTGACTTTGCCGTTTGTATGGGAGCTATATGATATAGTCACCCGATCTTGATCGAATTTGGCACAATCATTAATAAGAACATAAAACTGACAAAACCCAACTTTTATGACAATAGCAATAAAATTAATGAAGTTATTGAGAAAGTCACTGTTCGTGACTTTGCCGTTTGTATGGGAGCTATATGATATAGTCACCCGATCTTGATCGAATTTGGCACAATCATTAATAAGAACATAAAACTGACAAAAACCAACTTTTATGACAATAGCTATAAAATTAATGAAGTTATTGAGAAAGTCACTGTTCGTGACTTTGCCGTTTGTATGGGAGCTATATGATATAGTCACCCGATCTTGATCGAATTTGGCACAATCATTAATAAGAACATAAAACTGACAAAACCCAACTTTTATGACAATAGCAATAAAATTAATGAAGTTATTGAGAAAGTCACTGTTCGTGACTTTGCCGTTTGTATGGGAGCTATATGATATAGTCACCCGATCTTGATCGAATTTGGCACAATCATTAATAAGAACATAAAACTGACAAAAACCAACTTTTATGACAATAGCTATAAAATTAATGAAGTTATTGAGAAAGTCACTGTTCGTGACTTTGCCGTTTGTATGGGAGCTATATGATATAGTCACCCGATCTTGATCGAATTTGGCACAATCATTAATAAGAACATAAAACTGACAAATACCAACTTTTATGACAATAGCTATAAAATTAATGAAGTTATTGAGAAAGTCACTGTTTCGTGACTTTGACGTTTGTATGGGAGCTATATGATATAGTGGTCCGATCGGGCTGAATCCGAGATATACAATGCCTGCAGTATATACAAGCCTACGTGCAAAATTTCAGCTCTGTAGCTCTTACGGAGGAGTTCGCCTTGATCCAGACGGACAGACGGACGGACGGACGGACGGACGGACGGACATGGCTATTTGAACTCGTCTCGTCGTGCTGATCAAGAATATATATACTTTATATGGTCTGAGATGCTTCGTTCTATGCGTTGCACACTTCTGACCAAAATTAATATACCCTTTTTGCAAGGGTATAAAAATCCCAAAAATGTAATCCCACAAAAGTATTCGTTTCTTGAGAAAAATACTCAAATGTGTTAGAGGACTTGTTTTCCAACTTGTTTTCCCGTAAAAATGGGCCCACCTTAAGCTGAAAGTCCTGGAGCACAAGGTTTCTTCAAAAAAAGATCTAATGGCAGTTTTGCTTGAGGAATGGTCAAAAATCCAGAGGAGAGATGCCGCAACCTGGTGGAATCGATGCCCCGACGTTTGAAGGCCATTATAGACAATAAGAGCCTGCATATTTAATATCCAACCTGCAGGTGTCCAAGTGAAAAGCTTTTTAATATAAAAATCTTTAGGTCTAAATTAATAAAACATTTGCAGTTGTATAAGCGTACAACTTAATAATAGGGAGCCCGTTTTGAGAGTGTTCAAGAATCTACGCTCAGTCACAAAAGTATTCGTCTCTAGGGGTATTTATTCACGTTTTTGCTGGATATACGATAATAAATTCAATCGTCTTTTCACAGGATGGGGTAAATAAAATAAATAAATAAAACAAAAAATGAACGAAATTTAATTCCACAAAAGTATTCGTCTCATTAACTATTTCTAGATACTAAAACTAATTCTAATTTAGACCTAAAGATTTTTATATTAAAAAGCTTTTCACTTGGACACCTGCAGGTTGGAAAAGATTAAAACAAAAATCTACCACGGTGTATTTTTCCTGAAACTAACCTTTCAAAATGGCGGCTTAAGTTTTGAATTTATTGGTACTTAATCTTTGTGTCCACGATGACATTCTGAGTGTTTTAAAAACAGTGAAAAAAGAAAAGGTAACAAAGCAGTAAAATTGCAAAATCTATAAGATAAGATTTCATGGGCTAACAGACACTAAGAATCGTGAAGGAACAGTGCCTTCACTTTGACAACGACAATGAATAAATGGGAAGGAGAACCTAAAAGTACCGTGTTGATATTTGTCGGATGGGTCGGCTGGGAGTGGCAGTGCCTGTGGAGAACGAAGCAGGGGGAATATCTGCAAGTTGTTTAAATTAGTTCTATTCTAGTGCAATTTTATACGTGGCACATTTTGTATGCCGCATTCGCGCATTTTGCTCTGCTGGCTCCGTTCTTGCATTGTTCGCCGCGCCTTTCACTCTGGTTTGGACAATTGCATTCGCCAGTTCGTTTTAAGTCTGCTTTTGTTGCGGCACCTTATTCTCTTACAGACTCGAGTATGTGTCTTCGGGTAGTTCATATAATTACTTTTCGTCTCGACTGAATGTCTGATTTTCAAATTCTTGAAACTGCAACTTGATGCTCAAATTGATTTTATGACGTGCACATTTGATTCGCTTACGGCACCGTTACAGTCCCGCTAGGCAATACATAAAGTAACAATGATTGAACCAAAATGAACCCTCAAATTTGTGTTCATCGTTGCTTAATGTTCAATCCACTCGACCTTTCACTTGAACTGACTTCTTGTTACACATCTCGTTCTTTTGTCCTTTATTGTTTATCTTTTTATTTATCTTATTCGTATTTAGTCATTTAGAATTACCAATGCGTTAAGTTTTTTTATATCTCTGATCCTAGAGATGCAGACTCTGTATCTTTATGGAGTCCTTTTAAATTATAGTTGTAATTTGGTTATATTTTTAATTGGTTAAAAGTTAGTAACATATATATTTGGGCACATGAATTCATCCTTATCCCATTCATCCTTAGCTTTTATCGAAAGGGAAAACAAGCCACAAAAGTTTGTTGAATTCACTTACAAGCCAAAGTAATACTAAGGAAGAAGGCAACTAAGGTGTGGCACACACACACTGAAAGCAGCGAGTGAAGAATAAAAATTTTAAATAAAATGAAATGGAGTGTCAAAATGTTGTTGGGAGTGGCAACGCCCCTCTTATATCGGAAGGTGTGGAATGAGGGGACCACATTGATTGAAACTACAGCAATTTGCTTAAGAGCAGCGGCATACGATACGGCGGGGAAGGCGAAAATACAAAGAGAAAGGAAAAGAATTCAATAAAGAGAGGCAAAAAATAAATTGCATTTACATGACAATAAAATGAATGGCCAGGCTCCCAGAGTCCTCACGTGACGGTTGGCAGGGGAAGTCAGTTGCAAAACATTTTGGCTTGTATTCCCAAATGGTGTGGCAATGCTGATATTATTGGATACTCAGTTAAACGGATGTATTAATGTTATTGGTATGCGTAACTAGAAGCATCTTTGAGTTTCAGTTAGTTCCAGTGTCCTTATTGGGCCTACCACCCCTTATTTTATTATGAATCATAGAAATCATATGTTCGGTTTATGTTATGGAAAGAGGTCCCTTTGTGACCGCCTCGACGTACTTGCTTAATATATGAATTAAGTCGTCTTATGAATCTACCATTTTCAACAACTATTAAGTACTTTAGCGGCATCTACGGTCAATTCCGACCTAAATATGGCTCCTTAAGTACAAGAGCTCCAAGACCGAAGTTTGGAATAGATATGTAAATATTATTAATATACATTGGTAAATTTCTGTGTCAACTAATCAGTCTACAAGTTAGACGATTAACGAGATTCCACCAATTTAACCCTCCATTAGGTTTACACGCAACTTGATAATACATAAGATATTAACGAAAGTTACTTTCGGACACAAAGGCTTTAACGCAATTCATTCATTTTAAACATGATACATATTATAAATAAAAATTTATCTTCATTTTGAACTTGACCAATTTTGTATGCCACGTTTTTTCCTGTTCCTCCTGCGGAAACATCATCGCCATCAACGCACATGATTTCGGATTTGGGTAGCACATCAAAATTGTACCCATTAAGGCTTCACGTCAAATGCACGAGCGCAATAAATTTCCAACTCTGGCAGGTCAAAAAATGAAATGCTGGAGAGAACTTCACTGACAATAAGAGACACGTTTCAAGGGGTTAGACTAAGGGCACAGTGGTTCTACTTTATCAATATTAATTTCATTAATTTAAATGAGTTAAAACGAACAACCAACGACCTTACATCAGCTAGTCCACAGTTTTCGACGGACTAAACCACTGTGGCTTCGTTTAGCTTTCAGACCACATTGCGGTTTGTTTGCCCAGACCTTCAGACATTGCCTTGTCATATACCAGTATGTTTTCCTTTCACTCTCTCTCTTTCTCGCTCGTTTCCTATTTAAGTGTGTGTGTGTGTGTGGTGTGTTATATTTCCTTGGCATTTCAGACGTCCAACTGTGGGACGACTAGAACAAAAAACCCGACAAAAGAAGAAAGAAATATTTTGTTCCTTTTTTTTTTAATACTTATAAGTTTTTCAATTAAAAGGATAAAGAAAAAACTATTTTTAGATGTTTGCGTCAAAAATCGACCATCACAAAAAAGAATCGAAATGAAAACAACGAGTAAGAAGAAATAAGAAAGAGTTAGAAGTATGAATTTCCTTTTAATCATATGAAGCGAACCAAGTACATTTTCTAAGTGGCTTACTCACTCACACAAAGTATGAAAAACAATTAATTGACGTCATTAAACGTATAGGAGATATTAGACACAGTCAACTGATTCTGGTAAAAGTTACCAGAGTCATTTTTAAGTAAAAATAAAGGTCTTCTATCCGACTGTGGTATTTCACGCACCAAGTGACATAATATTGAAATATGTCTACAGAACGACAGACGAACATGACTAAATCAATCCGATCTTAATGATCTTCAGAGTTGTTGTGAAACAAACCTATTAAAGCTCAACGGCTCCAAATGTACTTAGCATACTTAGCAACTTATTATCTTACAATTAGACTGCCTTAGAGCGGTTAGATATTATCAATGACTTAGTTGTTCTTATGGATCATAAATTAACTTGTAATCCCTCATATTTCTGCTACAGTTAGAAAAGCTATGAATGTTCTTGGGTTTGTGAAACTATGGCGATTTGACGATCCGTACACAACCAAAATTCTGTATACTTCATTAATCCGTCCTATCTTAGGTTACGGATCTTGCATATGGTCACCTCAATATGTGACGCACCAAAGTAAAATTGAATCTGTTCAAAAGCAATTTCTGCTTTTTGCTCTTTGCGTTCTAAATTGCAATCGCAATTTGCCATCATACTGCAGTAGACTTCTTTTAATCAATCTTCCTTCTTTAATTAATCGTAGAGTAATGCTTGGTGCTATCTTTATTCACAAACTTTTAATAGGTGAAATAGACTCTCCTGAGGTATAGAACCAGTTAAACCTATCTGTATCTGAGAGGTGGACAACTGTCCTGGTGTCGTATGGGCCACTTGTACGTACTTCGCATTGTACGCGTCAACATCCAGACAATAAAAAAAATTATAATAAATATAACAAAATGGACTCGGATAGATGCTGATCAAGAATGTTAAGCTTTTATGTGCCTGTTACTTAGTACATTTGTCGACTTTCTATACCATTTCACCCTACGAAGGAATAAAAATTATAAGTAGGTACATTATGACACAAACAAACTGAAACTACATTTCACAGTGATTCTTCCTATTATCTTTATAATATATATAATTGGCATAAATTATTCATAAAAATCGTTTTTTATATCGGCCGAATTATTGTTTCATTTTGATCCATTTTTGGCCCACTGTGCATCGCTTAGTTTTGTTATTAATGAAGTTCCAAAGGTGCTGTTCCACCTTCTCTTTATCTTTGCCTCTGGTTTTTCTTCTCCATGTGTCAAGGCTTTTGAAAATCCGCAGTACTATGCAAGCCTTGGTTGCAGTACTGCCCGCCCACTTTTCTCCATTGTCATTCTCTTTTCATCTTAAGACGCTTTTGGCGCTTTTTAGCCTTTCTCTTTTTGCCACTCAACTTGGTTTCCAGCCGCATCCCCGAGTTGACTTTGATTGACATTTGCCGTTTGTTTGCAATTGTCGGCACATTTATCGTTGCCTTGATTTTATTCACATATTGGGTGGTCCAACTCTGAAATTGATCGTGCTTTGACCCAGATACAGTGTCTAACCTTAAACATCCCTCAATGATATGAGTGTCCACTTCTTGAAAACCAATCTTGGCAGTAATTCCATAACTGGGAAATGAAAAAGTCCTTTTTCTGTGTAAAATCTTTAAAAGACATACACGCTGGGTCATAAGAAATTTTCAGTCGTTATATTTGAAGTTCCTCTTAATCATGGCAAAAGTGTAGGTAATTGGTGATTCACTTTATTTTTTTTCGGATTGTTGCTTTAGCATTTAACATGTTTGATGATTTGCTTCAGTTTTGGAACACCAAACTTTTTACATGTTTTTTGGTGGGTGTTTTTATAAAGAAGAGTAGTGAATTGTGACACATATATGAGAGAAGTGTTTGGATAGAGCTGAGTGGCAGGAAAGAGAGTGAAGGGCACTTGTACTGTCTGCATTTGGTATGTTTGTTGGGCCATTGTTAAATCGATAAATTCCATTTCATTTTGCCCAAAAAGAGTTTGCGTTGTGTTTGTGTGTAGATTTCCCCTTTTCTTATTTATCTTTCGATTTTTCAAGATACTTTAATTGGCTATAAGCCTGAGTTAAATAGTTTTTTAAACTGTATCTAGAAGATCGAAATATATGTATACATATATCGGACTACTACTATGTACTTATTTATATATTTTATTAGGTTGACACAACACAATGAAAAGAAACATAGATTGGCATTTTAAATTTTCTACTACTTTAGCTGGATGGCTTTTTCATGTACTTAGTATTTTGACCAATATGTACATATGTATGTTAGCAACAAGGTTTTCTCTCTCCGTGTTTGTCCGTGTTTTAACAAGTTCTCATTGCCTCTTTTTTTGGTCTTTTCACTCACTCTCTTGTTTCTTTGTCCACACGCGACAATTATGAATATTTATATAATTAAACATTAGTATATATAAATATATATTTAAGTATGTATATACATATGTACATACATACCTCGGATGTTTGTCTACAAATAAATTGAGTTGCATAATTTGGAACATTTTTTATCAAAAAAAATTAAAACCAAGTTGTAAAAGCTGTTAACTTGAAAAATTGTATTAGAACTTGCTACTATTTAGGCAACGCAATCAACAAAATTTGAATTCCCTTCATAATTTTTCCTTTTTCTAGACAGACATTAATCAAGATTATCGGCTTACGTTGACCTATATGGAAACTAGCCTAATGTAAGCAGCTCTAGACACGCATAAAAAACCTTACCGCCGGTCTAGTGTAAGGTTAATTAGCTAAACATTAACTGCAATTGATCGCCCACATACAAAGATTCTCCAAAGAGAGATATCTCTGTTAACACATTCCACATAAGTATGTTCTTGAATCTGGCCTGAAGATTTCTTCAAGGCCTCCCAAAAAGCAAACATTGTTAGCAGCAAAAGATAAAAAGTTAACACTTTTGCTTTTGTTTTTTATTTTTATTATTTGAGAAGAAAAGTTATGTAAATGTTGTGCGTTAAAATAGCCCAAATGAGTGGCTATTATATTGATTAATCGTTTAGTTTAACACGGTTTAGTTTGCTTTAGTTTGGTCTCGTATTTATTAGCTTTGACCTCAAATCGTTTTTAAGAACATCAGGTTTGTAACTGTAAACGATGGAAGTTCTATTGATTTAGTTTTCATTTTCAAAGTTTATTTATCGCGAATTTGTATTTTTTCTGTTTGTTCCAAGTTTTTGTGTTTCTCCGTATATCGGTTTTTGTGTTTTTTTTTTTTTTTTTTTTGGATCTGGGGAAGTGTGTCAAAATGCCGCAAACTGCTGCAGTAGAACTGAAATCAAGACACAAAGTCTCACAGACTATTTAGGGATATATACTAACAGATACCCTGTATTATAAAGAAGGACCACAGAATATTCTTTGAAAAACATTAGGACGGACGTCTATATCTATATATATCTACACCCCAGTTGATGCTGATCAATATCGCCACGATTGGTGAATTTGTTTGGGCGCATTGTAGAACAAAAATTCTAAATAACTAACAGGAATGAATATACATACATACATATATGATACGATAGATCTATGTGACTTTCGTTCTGCTTGTTGCACATCTTCGCAGTTTATGTACTCGAGTATACTTTTCTTTATTTTATAGATACAGGGTATAAGAACAAAAATGATGCCAATAATCTGTGTGTGTAAATGAATTTGTGTTAGATACATACATTCCTATATATGTATGTACATACATATGTTCCTACATACATACATATATCTGCCAAAAAATAACATTGAGCACATATGGTGCCAAATAAATTTGCGAGAATCGTGCGTCGATGTCAAGAGGTCAACCTAGCCGTATGCAAACCTTAAAGTGGCTCACATTTTTTTTTCATCCGATAAGTATTACTACTTATCTTAGCCATTTTTTGTGTCATTACTTAAACATTTACATATATTTGAGAACTTAGAGGCTACAAAAAACAATAATAAAGCAATGCTAATTTTCAAACCAACACAGTCAAGTGCTGACGTCTAATGTCGTAAAAGGGTAAACAAACCGTGATTTCATTTTACAATACTCAAATACATTGATAAATATAAAGTTAAGTGCAAAAACTTCAGTTGTCCAATGTGCTCACCAGACAGTGTATTATACAACATTTGTGAAGTTATCTTCTCTTTATCTTTTCTTTGAATTGCAAACATTTTACTCTTGAAACTTACTTGGCAACTTCGAAGGCAACTTTCGGTATACTTTTATTTATTTATTCAACTTTTGTGCCTTCATATATGTACATATGTATGTCAAAATGTGTCGATTTGTTGATTTCATTTACTTATTATTACTTTTTTGGGTATAAATACAAATGAGCTAAAATGGAAAAGTGAAATTCACTTTAGCCCTCTGCAAAATTTTTAAATACTTTATTTTTTGATTTTAAAAAGCAGTTTAAGAAATAAATTATTCATCTCCCTACTTTTAGGAGAGACCGAGTGCTTAACCTTTTAGTCTTCAGTGTGTCGTAATGGATCAGTCTTTAAGTATTTGAAAACTGAAGTAATCAGTAAACAACCATAATTTTTTTTAGTGTTTAAAACTAATGAAAAAGAATATCATACGTTCTCGTATGAAATATGGAATCCTATCTACACTGAAATTAATTCTTGCTAAAGAAATAATACTTTTATATACATATATATATGTATCCAACCCCTCTACGAGATCTTTGTATCTCTTTGTGCTCTCTTTCTGTTTCAATATTTAATGGGGAGAACCATCTTTTTTTCATTTTGAGAGTGAATGTGTTTTTCGTTCAGAAATGGCTAACTATTAGTATTACTGTTAATATTTTTGCATGCCTAGTTGGCCTTCCATCTGGCATTCGACATTGCTTTCGTCAGTCATTATACCATACACCCATAGGGTGAAATGGTATATTAAAGTCGCCAAAATGTATGTAACAGGCAGAAGGAAGCTTTTCCGACCCCATAAAGTATATATATTCTTGATCAGCATCAACAGCCGAGTCGATCTAGCCATGTCCGTCTGTCCGTCCGTCTGTCCGTCCGTCCGTCCGTCCGTCCGTATGAACGCGTAGATCTCGGAGACTATAAGAGATAGAGCCACCAAATTTGGTATGTAGGCTCATGTAGTATGTAGAGTGATCAAGTTTATTTCAAATTTTTGCCACGCCCCTTTCCGCCCCCGCAATTCAAAAAAAACGTTTATCTCAAAAACTATTGTAGCTAGATACACCATATTTGGTATGTATATTTGCTTAGTAAATGCGCTCATGTTGCATGTATAAAGATTTTGCCACGCCCCTTTCCGCCCCCGAAATTTGAAAAACTCGAATATCTCGCGTAATTTTTTACCTTGTGCAATCAAATTTGGCACACTTAAATTTGATACTAATACCCAGCAAAATACCAAATTTGATCAAAATCGGACAAAAATAGCTGAGTTATGCATATAAACGTTTTTGCATAAGGCCAGAGATGGCCGTTGGCGGGTGGGGGCGCTAGGGTGCTTATATGCATAAGTGCGCGAGATACTGAAATATGCTTGTAAAAAGCATGTGAACAGAATTTCTTAAAATAGGCAAATGCATTAGTTATTACAAATTTGAAATATTTGTTTTACTGGTGTATGGTATACCCAAGTCGGCGAGACGACTTACTTACTTCATTTTTTATACCATACACCCATAGGGTGAAATGGTATATTAAAGTCGCCAAAATGTATGTAAGGGAGGAACAGGCAGAGGGAAAGCTTTTCCGACCCCATAAAGTATATATATTCTTGATCAGCATCAACAGCCGAGTCGATCTAGCCATGTCCGTCTGTCCGTCCGTCTGTCCGTCTGTCCGTCCGTCCGTCCGTCCGTCCGTATGAACGCGTAGATCTCGGAGACTATAAGAGATAGAGCCACCAAATTTGGTATGTAGGCTCATGTAGTATGTAAAGTGATCAAGTTTATTTCAAATTTTTGCCACGCCCCTTTCCGCCCCCGCAATTCAAAAAAAACGTTTATCTCAAAAACTATTGTAGCTAGATACACCATATTTGGTATGTAGTATTTGCTTAGTAAATGCGCTCATGTTGCATGTATAAAGATTTTGCCACGCCCCTTTCCGCCCCCGAAATTTGAAAAACTCGAATATCTCGCGTAATTTTTTACCTTGTGCAATCAAATTTGGCACACTTAAATTTGATACTAATACCCAGCAAAATACCAAATTTGATCAAAATCGGACAAAAAATAGCTGGGTTTTGCATATAAACGTTTTTGCATAAGGCCAGAGATGGCCGTTGGCGGGTGGGGGCGCTAGGTGCTTATATGCATAAGTGCGCGAGATACTGAAATATGCTTGTAAAAAAGCATGTGAACAGAATTTCTTAAAATAGGCAAATGCATTAGTTATTACAAATTTGAAATATTTGTTTTACTGGTGTATGGTATACCCAAGTCGGCGAGACGACTTACTTACTTCATTTGATTAGCCTTTCATGTTTTATCTACTAGAGCATTTCTTGAATACATTCAAGAGCACAAATGAGTGATTCGATATTATCTACTGCGCCCTTATGTGTATTTGCTATATTTTCCCAGATAAGCACGATCTTAAAGAACATCACTGGTTATTTCGCTCCGTTTTCGGTTGCTTTTGTCTTGCCATCTTAATAGCAGATTCGTTTTGTGTAACAATGGCCTTTGAATATTGACTAATTCAACGATCCGATTTCATTGTTCGACTATATTTGCTATAGCCTTAGTTCATATGTACATACATACATGTATGTATGTGCTGTGGCTAGTTTTTTTCTTTGCAATATTTAATTTTTACGACGGTTTCGATAAAAGTTTATACATATGAGTTGAGCGATTCAACGGAAATAAATTTATCATATAGTACATACGAGTTGAAATTGTGTGTCAATTGAACCATTTTCTGGGCATATTTACTTAACTAATGTCCGAAACCATGGAGGCAAGGCCTCGCATATACATATGTGTATTCGTATGTATGAATATGTATTGATGTTTATTTGTTGCCATATGCCTGAAACTAATTAGCATAGTATCTGACTAAGATAGAGAAGGAGACTGAAGAGTGCACCGCTCTGTAGTCGAATATGCAGGGAAGCAAGCGAAAAAGCGACAACTGCCTTGCCAAATAAGAATAATGTGGTACAACTAAGGGAGAGAGTCCAGTTGTGGGCCGGGCCCACAATATATATTCATGTATATAACATACTTTGCAGTGACTCATTTTTTTTTGTTGAAATAATTAAACAATTTGACCCACAGCCCACTAATTATACAATTTATATTACATTACCGTGCAATTTACTGTTATATTTAGGAATGGATGAACAAAACGTTTCCTTTTTATTAACCTAACTTACTCAAATGAGCAAGAGAAAAAAGTAATACACATGTACTATATAAGAAAAATTCTCAAACATCACACAAACCTTGTATTACATTCGGAACGCTATCGAAATTAGATTCTGTAATTAAATTGATTGTTATTAGTTATCAGTATGAGAGTTCTATCTATGTACATATGTTTGTTCGGCTATCGCAACTTTTCGTGGCGAACTGCCTTTTCATTCAACATCAACCAGTGCTGTGCTATTGACTTCTATCGACTTCTTTTGTTACAAGTATATACATACATAAGTATACAGTCGAATACATACATAGAAGTACGACTAAAATAATAAAGACGTCAACGACCACGAGTCGCAGCTCTGCTGTTTCCGTTTTGTCGTTTTATCAACATTTTGTCGGCATCCGCTTAGGCAAACACTTTCCATAAAATAATTTAGCAAGTGCATTTGCAGGCAAACTAAGGGCAAAGAGCGGAATGGTGGAAGGGCGAACCATTTTGGAAATTTCTATTTATCAGAATGGAGTCAGACCCCATGAAAAAGTTAATTATGATTCATGTCTACAGTTGTAATTCGCTTTAATTGAATGCCAATTTATATTCAAAGTCAACTTCATGGCTTCGTGCACACAATCATTATAAAACGCTAGCAAATATGATAATTATTAAATATACAAACTATGGGCACTCCTCCGATTTTGTACACTCGTGTTCATATTTCGATATTTTTCTAGTCTTTCCAGTGTGCGAATTGTGCTTCTGGTTCGGGACCCACGCGGTACTTTGCAGTCGCGCCGGCATCGGGTCTGGTGCGGAGGCCAAAAAGACTGTGAAGATGCCCGATTGGTGTGTCAGGATCTGGTAGATGACTATAGAACAGCCGAGAAGTTGCTCAAGCTTTATCCATCGAGATTCAGGTATGTTCGTTGAGGTATAAATATTGCATTCTGTATCGTTCCTAACTATGTATATCTCATCTTTGTATTAGAACATTGCGGTATGAGGATCTATCCCTGAATCCTTACGACATGACACAGGACATACTGCAATTCTATGGATTACCCTTCGATCCCGCAGTTGAGGAGTTTTTGGATACACATACTAAACAAAACATTGGTGGAGTGAGTTCAACATATCGTGATTCCAGATCAGCTCCCTTTCACTGGAAGCAAGATCTTAAGGCCGAAGAGGTTCGTGTGAATCGGTGAAATTTGTTGGGTATTGCATTTTAATCGCTAATTCCTTTTTGATTTGTAGATCAAGGAAATCGAGGATGTCTGTGTTGAGGCAATGGATCTTTGGGCTTACCGTCGCATTGTAAACTTTACTAATTTTGCCAGTATACAGCAGAATTTTGATCCTATTATGCTGCCGCCTCCGTTTACGTGAAGCGCGAACATCAAGTAGTGTTAACTGATTTATCAATAGCGATAAATGATAACTAATTCTTCTACTTGGTACATTTTGTTGTGATATCGTCGTATTGAGCGAGCGTAAAGTAAATTGAATCGGAGTATGTTGAATGGGATAATGCAAAGTCGATTTATAACCGGCACTTCGTATGCTAAACACGTAATTAAACACCCTTAACTGAGCATTAGTTAATAATTTACCACATACGATATACATACAAACATACATATGCATATACATAAATACATATATATACGAGAAAAAGTGCATAGAAGTTAGAAATTGGCGAATTTTGTGTAAAGCGTAAAAATCGAATATCACAATTACACTTAGGCCTAGGATATAAGCAATAACAACAACAACAATAACTGAGAGCGTTACCCATAGGGCAATGTATGATGTGGACTTATTTACTTGGCTTTTTCATGTAAAACTTTTGTAATTCCGCTAAAAAAAAAATTTTGCATAGAAAACCCAGTGATTTAGTCTCTAAAAAAAGAGGACTAAGAAAACGAAAAAACCAAAACATAAATACATAGTAATTTAGACAAATTTATAAACAATAAGAATGTTTGGCAAGCAAAACTCTGTGCAATATTTAAACGAATAAACTTGAATTAAATGAAATCACGCTAAAAACGTAGACACGAATTTCTGAAAACAAAATTAAGCTTAATTGAGCAACTGGCACTCAACTCTCTAGGATAAGTTTTCCTAGATATACAATTAGTTGTACAACAAAAGATATGTATGATTATGGTTATTTAGTTGTAATTACAATTATATTGTACTATATTTTTTGCCCCAATTATACATTATTAATGCTTTAAGTTAAATTTGTTTCAAAGGTTTGTTTAAAACAATCCCAGTAATGTGCATATTAAATTAGCAATGAAATTATGTGAATTGGCTAAAAAGAAATACAAATACTGATAAGAAGGGAAAACCATTAGAATCTGGCAATATTTACATAAATAACACTTAATAAGTAAATTAGCAATTTAATAAACATGAAATTATCACGAATTCCTTAAAAATTAAATGAGTTGATTGTTATAGATTGGGCTTGTATAATGGCTTTTAATGAGTTTGTCTCTGAAATGAAGATAAACTATCTCTCAATTATGCTTTCCAAACTGTATTTGGCCTTGTAAGCACAAATTGTTAAATTGTGGGTGTACAGTGGCGCCTCGCAGCGGTTTACCTGATCAACACATGCGCAAAGCATAGTCAGTCGGGCCGTTATATTCGCATTCAAAAATATTGCAGCATAAATACATACTTAGAACAAATCACAACTGCTTAATTAATAATGTGCACTTTTTTGTGTAAATATAGAATAGTTTGCATGAAAACTAATCAATGACAAAAATCTCAATATCGACTAAATTTTTTAAGTCGCAATGAAATAATTGATCTCCGACCATATATTCATGTCAGTTCGTCTGAATACTACAGTTATGCAAAAGTTTTTTAATGGCAAACGCACCTTTCTTAGCGTTGATTATACCCTGTAAACTCCTCAGAGTCATATCTTCCTTTAATATCTTTTCCTATTTAGCACATGGATAATTAAAGCTTATATAGTTTAACATGTTCTTCTGTTTTTCCATGTGTATTGGCGTTATATATTAACGTCTGCTAATATTCTAAACACAGCCATCAAATTTATATGACTCATGTTCTAATTCATCTCAAAAAAACTTGCTATATTGGAACGAACATTCCTAAATCAGTTGTTGGTTGTTTTGGGAACGAACATTCTTAAATAACTGTTTGTTATGTTGGTGATTCTGGTAAAACAATACCAAATCTGATCAGAATAGCTCTTTATCTAATTTTAATGGGAATCCCTTTAAAAGTTTCGATGTTACTGACAGACGCAGCTTTGTTTCGTCGACATTTCTAGTGAATATTTTTTGATTCAGTCATCCGATCTTTGAGAAATGAATCAATGTTGGGTAAATTAAATTGTAGAAAACTAATTTGTATGAAAATTGCCTAAGAAATTATCACCTTCTCGGAGGTAAATTAGAAAGGTAATGTTACTTCAACGAAGTCTCTCCTTTTGTACTGCTGATCAAGAATATGAAGACTTTATATGCTCGGAAATGGTTTCTTCCTTGCGCTAAGCAGCCTTCGGAAACAAATGGGTATTCCACGCCTACCTGTCGGAATGAACACTGACATTTCGAAGGTTATGAGAGCTATAGCCGCCAAACTACAGGTATTTAGACTCGTATATTGCGTATACGACCCTTCTAAGTCAAACAATTTGTTTGATTTAAGTTTTCAGTTAAAGTATTAAGTTGGCAAAAAATTGAATCAATATTTAAAAATGTAAAGAAATATCAAAGAAGCTAACTTCGGCAATGCCGAAGTTTATATACCCTTGCAGTCTTTGGCAATAATTTTTTTACATTTTGAAATTTCTTTCCCTGCAACTGAATTCATCAATACACAAACAAAACATTCAAATTATTTCTCTTTTTATACCCTTGCAAAAAGGGTATATTAATTTTGGTCAGAAGTGTGCAACGCATAGAACGAAGCATCTCCGACCATATAAAGTATATATATTCTTGATCAGCACGACGAGACGAGTTCAAATAGCCATGTCCGTCCGTCCGTCAGTCCGTCTGGATCAACGCGAACTCCTCCGAGACCGTAAGAGCTACAGAGCTGAAATTTTGCACGTAGGCTTGTATATACTGCAGGCATTGTATATCTCGGATTCAGCCGGATCGGACCACTATATCATATAGCTCCCATACAAACGTCAAAGTCACGAAACAGTGACTTTCTCAATAACTTCATTAATTTTATAGCTGTTGTCATAAAAGTTGGTATTTGTCAGTTTTATGTTCTTATTAATGATTGTGCCAAATTCGATCAAGATCGGGTGACTATATCATATAGCTCCCATACAAACGGCAAAGTCACAAACAGTGACTTTCTCAATAACTTCATTAATTTTATAGCTATTGTCGTGAAATTTAATAAACGTTAGTTTATTGAAGCTATAAATGTGCCAAATTTGGTCAAGATCGGGTGACTATATCATATAGCTCCCATAGAAACGATAGGTGGAAAACAGTGACTTTCATCAAAAAGTTCGTTATATCCTATGCTAAGATTGAAGGCCGTTCTTTCGCAAACATTAATCTTTTTGGATAAAACGTTTTTACACTTTGATGGCTAAGAAAAGAATTACCAAAACAGTTGCAAGGGTATACAAACTTCGACGCGGTCGGAGTTAACCCCGGCTCTCTGGTTTTATAATAAATTTTCTTTCTTCTTGCATCATTCCCTAAGCAAAGCACAACACGCATACACATACAGTTCTTGTAGCGCTGCGTCTGTGTGTGTGTATGCATGTGCTCTGTTTGAGCACAAGCAGCGCTGTTTGCTGCCGACAGCGCTGCTTGCTGTCTACTAGGTCATCATTTGAACCGATTTGTGTTGACTGTAACTTCTGTTCTATTTATCCGATCAGATTCAAATTTTGGGATCTGTCAATTTATGTCAAATACTATCGTATTGGTAAATTTCATGGGGATACTCCAATTTTCGCAAAAATGTTTGTTCTAGAGCTATATGATATAGTGGTCCGATCCTTATGATTTTCATACTTTGTCTAGCCCGGGTAATAAAAAGCCCAAAAAAAAAATTTCATCCCAATAGCTCTTAAGATGGCTGAGTAAAAGGCGTACGCACAGACAGACGGAGAGACGGACATGCCTATATCGACTCAGCTTCTCATGCTGATCAAGAATATATATACTTTATGGGGTCGGAAACGTCTCCTTCTGTGCGTTACAAACATCTGACCAATTTTATAATACCCTCTGCAAGGGTATAAAAAGAAAATTCTCCATTAATTTTTGAAGTTGTAGAAACATAGTTCCTTGTTTTGATTAACGTAACTTGACAGCAAAAGAAAAGGCGATATACTTTTTATTCTCGCTAAGATTTATTGTTAAAGCCAGAGGGATGGGGGATAACTTGAGCCGCGCAGATGTTTGTACACCCGTCGAAGTGAGAAAACGTTTTATCTAAAAAGTCTAGTCTTAGGTAGCAATGAAGCCGGTTAACCGATTTTAGTCAAAACAGTCATTACTAGGTATAATAAACAGACAAATGTTAATTTTTATGACAATAGTTTTGAATTTAACGATTTATTTAGAAACGTTACTGGTCGTGACTTTGTCGTTTTTATAGGAGCTACATATATGATACAGTTGTCAGATGTACAACCCCTGCAGTATACAGAAGCCCACACACAAAGTTACATCTCTGTACCCTTAACGGTCTAGAACGAATTCCAGACCAGACGGACGGATACGGCTATATGAACTTGTCTCGTAGTGCTGATCAAGAATATACATATATGATATATGATCAGGTGGTCAGATGGTTTCTCCTATGCGTTGCCCATTTCTGAACAAAACTAACATACCCTTTTAGCATGGGTATAAGGATTTCAATATAATAATCGACGATTTGAACTAAATTTTCTCAGTGCACAAAAAACTATTGACGCAATATATCGGGCCTACATGTCGTTTTAAATTCCTCTGTCAAAGGACTACAACGTTTTGCAGTGGGTGAAAATCAAATGAGTCTCATTATACTCTTGCAGAGGGTATTATAAAATTGGTCAGATATTTGTAACGCACAGAAGGAGACGTTTCCGACCCCATAAAGTATATATATTCTTGATCAGCATGAGAAGCTGAGTCGATATAGCCATGTCCGTCTGTCCGTCTGTCTGTGCGTACGCCTTTTACTCAGCCATCTTAAGAGCTATTGGGATGAAATTTTTTTGTGGGCTTTTTATTACCCGGGCTAGACAAAGTATGAAAATCGTAAGGATCGGACCACTATATCATATAGTTCTAGAACAAACATTTTTGCAAAAATTGGAGTATCCCCATGAAATTTACCAATATGATAGTATTTGACATAAATTGACAGATCCCAAAAGAACTGTATGTGTATGCGTGTTGTGCTTTGCTTAGGGAATGATGCAAGAAGAAAGAAAATTTATTACAAAAAGAGAAATAATTTGAATGTTTTGTTTGTGAATTGATGAATTCAGTTGCAGGGAAACAAATTTCAAAATGTAAAAAAATTATTGCCAAAGACTGCAAGGGTATATAAACTTCGGCATTGCCGAAGTTAGCTTCTTTGATATTTTTTCAATCCATTTGTGCATTCCAGCCAACAGTGCTGGATCATGGAGGGTATTTTTGCATGTTTCTTTTCTCATATCAGAACAAAGAAGCTGTATTGCTACACTCACAAATAAATACGTAAGTTTTTCAATTGCAATTTTTAAAATTCTGATCAAATGCTTTTTACAAGCATATCTCAGTATCACGCAAGCTTACGAGCACCGTAGCGCACACATCAGCAAACGGCCATCTCCAGCCTTATGGAAAAACGTTTATATGCATAACTCGGCTATTTTTAGTCCGATTTCGATCAAATTTTTGCTAGCTATTAGTATCATATTCAAGTGTGCCAAATTTGATTGCACAAGGTAGGTAGTTTTTCTAAATTACGGGGACGGAAAGAGGCGTGGCAAAATCTTTACATATACAAAACATGCGCATTTATTAAGCAAATATACATACCAAATCTGATGTCTCTAGCTATTATAGTCTTTAAGAAAATCGGTTTTTTTTTAATTGCGGGGGCGGAGGGGGCGTGGCAATTTTTTTTTGCAACAAATTTCTGCGCGCTTACTATAGGGTTAACCAGACAAAATTTGATGGCTTTAGCTATTATAGTCTTAAAAAAATCAAATTTGACTAAATTTCGTGGGCGGAAGGGGACGTGGCAAAAATTTTAAATAAACTTGACCACCGTAGGTAATACACTCGTCTATGTACCAAATTTGGTGACTCTAGCTCTTATAGTCTCTGAGATCTACGTGTTCATACGGACAGACGGACAAACGGACATGTCTAGATCGACTCGGCTGTTGATCCTGATCAACAATATATGGGGTCGGGAAAGCTTCCTTCTGCCTGTTACATACATTTTGGCGACTTTAATATACCTTTCACCCTATGGGTGTATGGTATAAAGAAAAACCGAACTTCTTAATAGTTAATAATTAGAAGTTTACGTAAACACAAAAAAGGCTGTTCAATTTTAAAAATTTGATTTGTGTCGAATGAACACAACTCGGTTTCTCTGAGTTGTGAGAAGCCAATGACTAACGACTCACAAAGTCAAAGCGTAATTCTATTCGTTTTTCGACTAGCTAAATTCTAATTCGAAGGACTAGTTTTGAAGCTCTGAGGTGTTTAAATATTTTCTAATTCTATTCTATGTAGATATGTATTATTAGGCGGACAGTACGGCCTTTGCAGCTAGGCTGGCCTGGGACTCGTCCGTGTATACTTATCACTTTGACTTGGTCTTAGGCGTTTTCTACCTTTCCGTCATACCATTGTGAATTTAAATAAAAGGGCTGCCTTTCATGTGTTTCGAACCTTCATGTTTTTTTTTTTTTGCCGCATGCTGCTTGTCCAATTGGGTTAGTCAAATGGTTATTCTAAACAAATGGACTAATCCTTCAGCCGTGCATTTGGACTAGGTAGTTGTTCGAGTTCTACTGAATTGTCTGGACGGTTAGCCTGGATAATGCGTTGCTCCCGATTAGTCCAGTCAGTGGCTAGTTCACCTTGGCTTGTTGCAGGAACTTTTGACAAAAATGGCTAATGATATGCACAAATTTCACATAAAAATATCAAACAAATGACTAGCATGCCAAACAACTCTAAATGGCATTTCATTCAATACGTTTCTGTTGCCCTTTATATAGATAGGATCGTTTTACATTTTAAGTGAATATTTTTAATGCTCATTAAACACAAAGCTGTCAAAATGTGATGTGTACACACAGCTGTAATAAATGAAATTGAACTATAAAATAATTATATGTACAAAAAGAATGGAAAGTGCTAAACCAGGGCAACTTAATTTAACCATAAGGAAAGCAGAATTATCAGGATTAAAAATTAGGGAAGCAAACTGTCACATGATAAAGGTCAAATACAAAGACAATGCATTGTCCATTCAGTAGGGCATCTTGGCCGATTTCATTATGCTTCAACCCTCCTTAGAATTTTGTTTGCCGTTCTGACTCTAAGCGCCGCCTACAAATTATTGCGTAGGTGACCAGCTGTACACCAACTACAGCAACAACAACATAGACAGTTTGCCGAAATCAAATGCCAACGAATGGGCAGGCAGCTAGCACAGCTTTAACTCAAGGCGACGTGTCCTGTTGACGTCACGGCAACAACAACTATAACCACATGGATTGAAACCACAAAGTAGCGTGGGCGCAAAAGCTTTCAGTTATTTCACCCAAGTTTCGAATCAGAAGCCGGTAGCGTAAAGCTTTTCCCATTGAAGAAGCAACAGGAGCATAGACAACCAGTTGAAGTTGAAAGTGCTGACGCCGGCAGAGCTGCCAACGTCGGCGCACGGATTCGGGTTTTACCGCTCGCTATAAAATAAGTCGTCGCCTTCGTATCCATTGCATTCGTTTGTCACGCTTCGAAAGCAAACTAACAGCCAACCAAATCCACCAAAAACTACCAAACCATTCGCATTCTAACGGTCGATTACCAAAAACGAATCGGAAAAACGTTGAAAATCAGTTTTCAAACTTTTGTTTTTGTCGGTGCGTCGCATTCAGCCAGCATACAGTTTGTTTGTCAATTAACTGAGCCAATAGCATACTTTTGTGCGCTGCCGTCTAGGTCAATTTCAAACGGTGTTAACTATTTTGATTTTAATTGAAAAAGTTTTTAAACACTTTTTGCGCAGTTTTCACCAATTTCTGATTGTGCGGAAAAAATTTCAGATAAGTAAGAATTTCGCAAACAAAAACATTATACGTCGCAGCAAACCGTGTAACAAATTGAAATTCAATTTAATTATTGAAAATCCAATTTCTTTCTTCGCTTTATTATACTACAAAATTCAGGTAAGTCAATGGCAAATCAGGAGACAACATACGAACCTAATAAGTGTTTATCTCAAATGCAAAATGAATTATATTTACCCTCGTTAAACTAATTCTAGACTTATAAGTCCAAAGCCCTTCGAAAGGCAAACAAAACGATTTAAAAGTATTTTTGTAAAGAAAATGAGGGAAAAACTTTTGCAAAAGTAATTTCTAGTGTCAGCACAAGAAGCTCCATATCAAAACGACATCAATGGACTTTTGGGACGCATTTTCCCATAAAATATCAATAATTGTCAATCAATTTTGTTCCTGTGTCTACAAGCACAATCCCATATACCAAGCCCTCCACTCGGCGGCTGAAAATTTAAAAACATGTCCATGCTGGTAATAGCTTATCGTCTAGGATCCATTTTAACCAGTCTATGTACTTTTGTCGCCATAAAGCAAATTAGCAGAGTCAAATTCATATTCATTAGCAAAAGGAGTCGCAGAAAATATTGTATGACAAACCGCGCAAAACGAGAACAAAGGCGTAAAATATAACTCACCTTAAAAATATATAAAAGCAAGCATTTTTGTAATAGATGTTATGCAAATAATTTTGTTTTTGTCTAAACCTCATTCTTGTTACCTAGTTAAAACGGCATATACCTAACAGATCCAACTCTGGCACATTTAATTTTCCTGTGTGAATCTCATTTGTTTGGATAAAATTGCAAAACATTATCATTACCCTAACTACAAGCGACATACAAACAAACAAGCAAACAGGCACAAGATGTTCAAATAAAGATTTGTGTCACTTGATAAAACAAATTATCGAATTTGCCGGCATGACCCGCTGGCATGTGGTTTCCTACAGCCAAGCTAAGGGTATTTGCGTTATAGGCAAGAGATCAGTCCTACGCATTAATAAAAGTGAGCCTAGGTGTAACAAGGAGGAACGGAATAATCAGATTTAAAACGTTTTTGACGTCATGAGTTTAGTTTTCGTTTTCAATGCGAACATTGTTCACATCGAAGAGGCAAGAGATTTATTCACTGTGGTACAACAAAATATACCCAACATGTTCCTACGGTATTCATTAATGTTAGCTTATAAAAAGCGGAAGCAAACACTCCAAATCAGATAAAATGACAGGGCAGAGACAGAGTCAAGCCAAGCAATTTTAAGAGCATTTTGTTCTTCTTTTACTTAAAACTTAGATTATAATCAATGGAATAAAGCGCGTCACAATAGCATAGCGAAACATTGGGCAAAAAGGGGAAAATGTTTTCATTTTGGATAGTACAAGAATGGAATTTTCGAATGCAATCAGTGTTCATCAAATTAAGATCCAGAATACAAAAGTTTTTCTATTTATTCTATATTTAAATGTTTAAAAATCTCAGGAAAATATTGCTAACGGCTGCGCTTCAAATTGTTCATACGCTCGGTCTCAATAATCTAAAGTCTTTGATCTTTTTTAAGAGTTATATAGTTTATCGGTTATAATAGCTTATCGCTTTTCTTTAGGCTTAATATCGTAGCAGAAGTTAGAAGTAAACATATTCGATCCTTTTATAAACAAGGGATTAATTTTCTATATTAATCACTTATATTATTATGCTTGTAACCCATCCATAACTGTATATTCATTTTTTTCTTGAGAACTTCTTTCGTATTTTAAATTTTGAATTTGAGTTGAATTATTTTAGATAATTTGGGCCGTTCTTTTTCTTTAGTCGTGTGATACTATGGGACACAGTTAATATGTCAATCAGACCAGCCGTATAGTCCGTAGAAACGAAGAAGAAAAAAATAAATTATAGAATGATAATTAGGTAATAGACTCGTCAAATGATCCCCAACTGTTATTTCTTAATGTAAGTTTAAATCTAATTAGTTACTTAATTTTGTAATGTATTGAAACAACAATGAATTAAGTGCTTAAAGTCCCTGCTGACCAGATAAATTTCAATCGAGTTGTAGTTTATCTGTTTTCACTGAGTAATGTCCATTTTAGGGTTGAGTTGTCTTTCGTGGAATATGACTTTTTTATGGTTTTATTTGAAAAGTTAACTTTGCCATTTCATATGCAGCACGACTGTTGAGTGTTTTTCTGTGTTTGTGTAGCAACAGTGCAAGTTTTACGGATGTATTTCATTTGCAGTTTGTGCACTTTACACACCGTTTAATTATTTAATTCCTAAAAATAGTACACTTTGGGATATTTTTAGCCAAGTTGGGGGATGTTTCGGTCAAGTGACGTAAATCCTTGTGAAGGAAATAACCTCATTTCTAATCCTACAATTAGATCAGGTTCTTGAGTATTTGTTTGTCACACATTTCCGTCGTTGTCCTATACACACATCCGTTTCAAAAATTTACATAAATAATTGATGATACGTGCCAGCCAAACAAACAAAAGCAAGGTAAATTGCATTCGTTATGATAAATTTGCAAATTTAATTGGTTTTGACACATTATGGCCACTGTTTGTCGGCCACAAGTTGCAGAATGAAATATTTATAAGAATATAAATCATTTGACTGATGCATTGCAAGGAGATGGGGCTAGTTTATTCAGAACTATGATAACATTTGTTTAAAGAAAGATCAGCACAGTTAAAATGGCTCTCCAAGAGACACGAAGACACAATCAGAGTCCTTTCATGAACAATTCGATTGTAATATTGTGAATCGCTAAACTCATAATTTCGACAAGCCATATGCATATATTATTGATTAGACTGTGACAAATAAATAAATAAAAAGTATATATACATTCAATATTAAACTGATTCACAAATGCCAGCCAGACATAGTATAAGTAAAAACATACTATAGAACGAAGGCGACAAGAAGAAGCCGACGGCAAATGTTTTTCCTTGGCTTCCGGCGAATGTCAATGCCACATATTTGGGCCACACACTAGGACAACGAAAATAATCAAATGGAATCAGACTTGGCGGGGGCAGTAGTTGGGGGGTTGGGGGAGAAACAACAACAAGTTAATACAATAAACAGGGCCAAAAACAAACAGAATGGGACATTTGAACTGCTCACTTATCTGCCAAGCAATAGGGAGCAGGCGGGTAAAGCGTCACCTGACCCACACGGCCAGAGCTTAATTAGCCTTTTCCACCAAATTAAACTGACATGAGAAACATAATGAAATGTATTCTTAAGGTGGAAATAGTTTTTTTGTCCCCGTGTGGGCTGGCGTTTTAATTAAGGTAAACGTTTTCTGGCAAAACAATTGTATTTTGCATCTCACAATTAGCCAAAGGCAATTCGCAAAAGTTTCTTATAATTTCTCAAATAATCCCAAAATGATAAAATATGCAAAGATGACAGCCAGAGCCAAGCAAACAATCAACAGGTGCTGACAGGTTTGCCTTTGAATTTGTGATGGAATGGGGAAATGGGTGTAGTCGTCGGGCAGAGCAGGACATGGCAGCACAAGGCATGGAGTTGTTGTCGTCGTTGCCGCCGTTGTCGTAGTCACTTTCGCCTTTGCCATAAATTCTAAGCTGTTTATTAAATTTTCCAACTGGCTCCTGACTGTCTCCGTTTGTCATCCAGATAAGGTATCGGTTAAGGAATTCCAGCTGGCATTCAAATGGCAACTCACGTGTGGGTCGGGCTTTCAATTAATGTGATTTATTAAATGGGATAACATTGGGAATGGTAAAAAGGATCGGGTATTTTCATAAAAAGGATTACTTTGTGGCGATTATTCAATTATCGCCGAACGAGTTGAATCCGCCAGAATGGCAAACAGAGACTGCTGCATGATGACAGTACATAAATCAGTTTTTAATTTTAAAAATGAAAATATTGATTCTTAAAATAAATTGCGTTGTCCAAGTCTTTTCCTCGAAAACGCAAATATTGAATGGAATGGATTGGAATTTAAGTAATATAAAAAGCCCTTTAATTGGTTTTGTTGCCCTCTTAAAGGTAATGTCAATTTAATTTTTTATTCCAAACAGCCTCTGGGTAGATGACCAGCCCGAATATTTCAAAAAAGGCGTTGGCCTTGAAATCTATTATTTTTCTGCCGTTTTGCGTTTCCTAACTCTGAAATTTCGAAAAGCTTAGATAAACAACACGGTTGAAAGAAAAATACCATTTAAAGCAACTTCAAGAGAGCGAGAAAGCTATGACATATTCAAAATATTTATTTTCGCTCTGATTGGAAAGTTTTTTGAGTTTAAATGTGCTCACACAAATATTATTTCATTTGGATTTAATTTTATAACAACACGAAATAATCATTGATTATCCTTTTTTTGCTGGACAATTGTTAAGTAAACACACAAAAAGTATTCAACTTTATACATATTTTATCTTTGTGCAACACCAAAATATTTTGACATAAATTAAGTGAAAGTGGAGCTAAAAAAGGACCAGTGCATAAATCTGCCAGACACTTTCAGTCCTTTACTCTCTACTTTTTTTTTCTCCGATTTCTGAAGACTGCCGGCGACTAATGCACTTCATCAACAGCCAACAATAACAGACAGGCAAATTGGCTTAGAACGAAATTGGTCAGGACCACGCCTAACTGCCCAAACCACACACAATTGCTGGAAATTAACCGCAAACTGCCATGTAATTTTATTCCTCTTTTTCTTGAAATTTGCTTCTCTCGTTTTCTGCAGTTTGCAGGGGGCACTGAAACTCAGGGGAAGAAAGCTAAAAATAATCGAAGAACCTTTTTATTAGCATGATGGAAAAGTTGAATTTAAGTGGATTTTCCATCTGATTCGACCTCCAAAATATGGACGTTGGACTTTAGGCAAAAGTTGCTTATATCAAGATATGCACGATATTATCACAATATGCTCTACTAACTTACGAGTGTAATAGCTTAATTAGTAGGCCATTTTAATTGTTGGTACGTGCACAGCAATCATCATATACACTATAATTGTCTAGGTTGTCTTGTCGTGGGCAGACTTTTGGGCGGGTCGTTAAATCACTTTGATGAGCTGAGAGCGACTTGCCATGTCCTTTTGGTAACTCGCAATCGCCACCCAGTTTAACTCTACAATGGAAAATGTCCTTTTTCAAAATGACAGGGGATAATGTGACGTATGGGTAATGTGAAAACAGCAAAAACCGTATATAATGTATACGCATTGTGGGACAGTGTCAGGACAATTTGCGATTTTACGGTCTCGGTGAAATGCTGATTTATGGCTGTTTTCTTTGGCAATAGTTTTTCATGTATTTTGTTTCATTTGTAGTTCTTACGGTAAGATGATGATATATTTCGAACATTCATGGTATGGTTTTGTTTGTAGACTATTGTAATAGGTTTAAATAGGTACGATTTGTGTACGAATGCACAGCTTATACCCTCATGTTTATACACAAATTCTACCCTCTTCAGATTTGGTAATATGATATAAACCTATCAAAATACAATACAAACGAACGTCCGATTTCTCAATTCTGCATTGATAATCTCCCGACTTTTTTTGTTAAAGGCAAAAGTCCTGGTAAATTTAGAGCCAAATATTCTTGGCTCCCATTTGATCATTTGTAAATAATGATCAAAATCTACTTTGTTTCTTTCAAAAGTGTCTTAAATTCCCTGAAAACAGATACCCTACCTTAAAAGATTAATATGCAATAACTTAAGTTAATGTTGCCAATTTGAACATTGTCAATAGCGATATTTGCACTTTATTGTTTAGACATAAAGGATTACAGGTTGACCAATGTCTAACCGAAATCGGACTTTACTTGTGCCCTGGTCATTGAGAAATGCTGACAATTAAACGATGAGTGAGGCTGCCTTCCGTTTTTTCTGTTCTTCTCTTTTAAATTCGCCCTAATGAGGCAGCTAAGCACATAATTATTTAATGCCTTCACAAAACTTGCCAACTAACAATAAGAAAAGTCTTCTGCCGCTCTTTAAAGTGAGTGAAAAGCCTAGAGCTGCGGAAATTTATGAGCTGCGTACAACATTTGAATGCTTGAAGCGTTCTTGGCTTAATTACTTGGCAAAAATGTGGCCCAAGGGCAAGCGTTGAGCGCGACTACTGCGTATGAGTGAGACATGTCTAAAGGATTGCCGCCGAGCGACAAAATACTAAATGTAATTGGCAGCAGGTACTTGAATGTCAACGTACCAGGAACTTTGGCAAAGTGTCAACAACACGGTAGCAAAAAAATGTAAAATTTCATTAGCTAATTAATTACCTGTCCGGTGCGGGTTGTAAAATTATGAATGCCTCCCAAAATGTATAAATAAATTGTGAACTATAATAAGCCAAAACCCTCTTGATGATAACAATAATAATTCAAATGGTTGTTAACGAATTAGGCCGTCCAGAGCGGTACATTAAAATTATTAGACTTATGCAAAAGAAAAGGATTGAAAATTAGCTTATCAGTTTTTATTAGCACTCATTTTCACTTCCCCATTTCCATTTTATTCATTTCAATTACTCAAGTTGAAATCGCCAATCGCAACATTTGACCTTCGCGTGACAACTAAAAGCGGATATTAATTAAAGATTGAAATTCTGTCAAAAACTGAATTGATGAATAGATTTTATTTGCCAAGCTGCCTCAATCACAATTTCAATTTAATTCCAGCCCAAAGCAATATTGATTCTTAATTGGCTAGTCCTGATTTGTTCACTTAACTTCGAGAAAAGTTTCAAAATACCGTACCTAGACTCGTTCTTCATATTTCAGAGTGCAAAATGCTTAGAATGCGTAACTGTTTGAGGTTTTAAGCGGTCGCAGAATTCAATTACACACAAATCAACACAAACGATTGACCACTGTGAAGCCCTGGTGCAAACAATTTATCACACAGAGTCCGAGGACTCTCAGCAAAACTTAATTATGGTGCGGTACTCAACTAGGAAATGAAAACTGGGAGCACAAGCTTAAGCCAAACCCGAAGCAGAAGCCACAGCCAGCACGAGCTTTAGTGTCCACTCAAAACGCCCACAGTTATGCAATGGATTGCAACAAAAATCAAAAGTCTCAGCACCTTTCACATGACTGAATCTGTGGTCCTCGAGTATGATGTTAGCTGGTCCATATACTGGCTACTTTAAGTCAGTCAGGCGAACGTACTCGTAAATCAATCAGGCGCATTGGTATTTTTTAATATCAGAGCTGAGAGAGCTGCAATCTGCAATGGTTTTTGGGGTCACGGGAAAAACAGTTGCCCTTGCCATATAAACCTCAAGAGGAGGACCCAATACCCAGGGTATTGGGTCAGGTGCAAATGCAGCTTGCAGCATGCAGCACATTTCACATGAATCCCCGAACATAATTGATGGTACACCATGGTAGACACCCAGTCATCCAGTCACCCATGCACATCATCATTCATCCTCGAGCAAGCCTGTGATTGAAAAAGAATACTGAATCAAACCAAAATAAAAGGAATGACAAATAAAAAAAATAAACACCAATCAAAATGTCGGCATTGTAGTCGATTTGTTATTGAAACTGATTTAATCAAAATGTACATACATACATTCATACATACATACATAGGTTATAATCTCGAATGCTCTTTTATTTTTCCTCCTTTTATGTGATATCAAATTCAAAACGTGTAAATTCCATTACTGCATGTAATTGTCTGCCAGTAAGCAAAACAAATACTGCAGGGCTCTGTGGAAAAACAAGTTGACCAATGTCACAGCCTTGTCAATTAGCAGTAACATAAGGATTTTCAAGGATTTTTAAGGATTAACAACACAACTAGACTTTAAATAAATCTATTGTTTTATTAACAGTGCGACAGTGGACCTCGCAAATCTTTCAAAGACTTTTAGTAATTTGTTTGATTTTCTTTTGTTTTTAAAGAAGATCAACTTCTCCTAATGCTTCAATGGGTTAATGCTCTTCGAAACTACCGTCACGTGCAACCGGCCAACTCGTCAGCCAGCACCCATTCGAGTAGGTAAACAATTCTGAATCACGCCAAACCAATTAATTGATAAGCTCAAGACTGACGATAAAAGCAAAGAGCATGGCCTAATAAATTTCCCAGCAATCGATTACACACACATTATCTGGCTAGATCCATATCTAATCCAGAATGAGTTATCTTATGTAGCTAGGAGTAGGGCCAACGCAAGCAACTCGATAATTGCCTGGTTTGGCTACATGTTATTTATTTTTAGCCACACACAAAACATATAGGAGGTCGGTACTTGTATAGTCGTACAATATTAATATAGGTATGTACATAATACTACAAAATGTGAAATATGTAGCTAGTATTTCTCTTATCAGTTATCACAACAATGACGTTCATTTTGATACAAGCAGCAGTGGCATGAGCGGCAGCAGCTACTCATCGTTCAGAAAACCAACAAACCAATTAATGCATAATTAATTCAAAACAAAACTTTGCTTACTAGCATAGTCAAAACTAATTAAACAACTATTTCACTCTATTTATATGTATGTAAACGTAAAGTACATGCAGCTATCTATACTATCTTCCCTACTTACCGTGGAGCCATCTTGAAGGTGAGGGGTGCAAATAAAGTCCTATATTATTACAATCATTTTTTCCTCGAACGGGGTAAATTGTAATTCTGCCTTTGCCCCAAAGGCGTATTCAGTCCTAATTAACGGACAGCAAATATTTGCCCAGAATTTTCGTTCTCGACATTCCTTTGATTGAGGATGAAGACGATGGCTGAGATACTGAGAACAGTGCTAAAAGCAATTGAATATGTCAATGATTCACAACGAAAGCATTGATTTCAAGCTGTTTAAATTCTAGGTCTGTAATTAAAAATGTATATTATTTAAACGCAAAAACGTTTTAATACCATTACCAAATATAGAAAGTCATTTGTATGGTCAACAGAGTAGAGAGCATCTATTCGAATATACTTTCTGCGTTCTAAGCACTACGACTTGTTGTGAATATTTTTGAGTCTTACACCGAACCGCAGAGCCTCCTAATGTGTCGGCATGCAAATGAAGTTGAAGCCGCCGGCTTCAGCATATTTACATTTACATGTGTATCTTGTTGAAACATGTTTACAGTATACAAATGAAATTTACCCGAGGCTGAGCGGTTTCTGCTTTCTTCACGAGAAGTCCATCAACAAGTGAGCACATAGGCACTCATATGCGAGTACCTAAAGAACGGAGCGAAGAGCACAAGAAACATTCAAATTGACAGGGCATAAAAACAGCGGACGGAACGGAATGGCATTATAAGTAAATGCTTTTGGCCATTTTTATAAGCCATTTACTGCCTCGTTGTCTTTGTTATATTGTTTGCTTTCAATCAGCCACATCTACACACTCATACATATGTAAATAAGTATGTGTGCGATAAATAAAAATAGGGGCCCTCTGTAGCAGCTTATTGGCATCCATATACTTATATAGACTATAAACATCTCATTCCCACCAATTGTAATTATTCTATCGAAATTAATGCAATTCGAGTTAAGATCCCCAAAAGAAACAATTAATATGCTCTGTTGTAATTACATAGATGCGGTGGGTGTGAGTTTTGTTGCTTTTTTAATTTTTTTTTTCGGGTTGGGGCTGTGGCTTCTTCTCTTTAAGCCTCGTTAAGTGCGCCTCAAATGCTGCATAATTTTTTGGGGGGCGTTATTTGATTTATGTAACAATTCTTGTGCCTGAATGAGTCTCTTCCATCTGAAAGAGGCTTGGAAGGATGGTCGGTGAAACCATCAGGCGATGGGCGGAGGAGGAGGAGGCATCGTCTGCCACGCTTGATTTATGTTTAAAATAAATTGAAATAAAAAGAAAAACTGTGTCAAAATGTAAAAATGCAAAATGCTTGACTACTTGCTGGCCGACGAATTGAAATTATAAAGGAAAACATGGGCATTATATGTAATTAAGCAGCTGAAAAGCATTTGGGCGAATTTTCATGGTAATATGAATTGGAATTCAAAATTATAATTGAAAATTGTGATGGCAAGTTGAAAGAAACGCGAACAAAGGCCACAGAAAACTGAGGAACCGCTGTAATTCAATTGCAGGATTTTCTTACGAGCCCCAACGAATTCATTTTATGTTATTAAAATCATTAAGAAGTCACTCGAAAATCATGTGTCGAAATTCACTAAATGACAACCAGAGTTATTTGAATGTTATTTGATCTTTAGCCTAGATTATGGTGAATGTTAATACATCAATTATATTTCTTCAGCAATTATCTGTGAGACCAATCAGACAACTTCTTAATCTGAGATGTAGACAAATTCAAATATATAGTTCTTTCTCAGTACTTTAATCTCGAAAGCAATTAAAACATTTCAATGCCAAACTCTGGTCAATACTAACCATTCAAAGGGCCTTATAAACGCCATTTACAACTTTACAGGCACTTCAGAGACGACCAAATGGCACAAAAAAAATACTCCCAGTCCACACACCATCTAACACTCACCCACATACACCCTCACACCCGCAGCCATAAACAAGTGTATGACTATTTAAAAATGGCATTGCGTGTCGCACATAAAACGGCATAAAGTGGCCATCAAAAAATTGACAGAACATCTAGAGAGACTGGGAAAATTGGAAGGGGGGAGAGAAAATGTCGAAAAATGCGAGAAGCTGTGTGGAAAGGGAAAGACGCAAAGAGGCAGCAGAGGTACAGGAGGAGGGCAGGATAGAGCAGAGGCCAGCCCTCAAGTGCTGACTGTAGAGAGCTATTAAAATTTGAAATTGAGAAAAACATATTTCGCACATTTTCTACATGGTGTAAGCGCATTATCCCTATATGTAGGTAGGGATATTATGTATACCAATTCTATGTGTGTATGTACGTACTTGTGACAATATTTTCACAGTATATTAAATGCCATTTTGAATTTATGTTGAATTCTTTTTTAACTGCAATTTATTTGAAAATTAACACCGTGTCATAAAAACCGCACGCAAACAATTGCCCTTAGCCCAAAGGGAGAAGCATTCCATTCCATTGAAAATATCAATTATCAAAAGCCATATTAATTACCATATTTATAATTTAATGGCATTTCAGCAGGCGAGCTTGAGTTAATGAATCGCGACACTATAATCGCCTCTTCAATGCTTGATTTGTGGCACTCTGTTTTAATCCTCTGCTTTAAACTATCTTTAATTATAGAATCATACATAAATGTGCAATGTCCAAGTCGCGAATAACACCCCAAGTCTGTGGCCATCTAACAATACGTAAAATTCCTTGTAGTTCATTAAGTTCACTCGCCAGATTGGCCAAAAGCCGCAAACATGCTTCCAACTCATAGACAGACAATATTTACTACTACATATTAGAGGCAACAATTTGCATAGAATATGTTGCACATAAAAGGGGTAAGACTTTAGACGTGGATTCACCAGAAGTTTTTACGAAGTGCAAACAAATCTAAGATTTCTTATTCATTAATTAATCTAAATAAATCTAAGGAGTATCTGTGTAGAATTTAATATGCTTTCATGACTTCATCTGAATTTGTAAGTTTATTTGAAGGTTTTTTCTTTGCAGTAGTCAAAAGCGAGCTTCAATAATTGTTAAAGCCAGTTTGTTTGTGAAAATTTTGTAGTTCCCCCTCTCTTGCAAGTAAGTTTCCAAAGTTGATTACCATTTGCTGGAACTAAAAAATGCCAAAAGCCAGCTGTTGAATTTAAAGTTGCATACTTTAAGGCTGCAAGCATGTCAATGCATAAGTAAGAACTCGCGTTAAACCCTCGAGCCATTAGTTTGGCATGCTTTCTGCTCTTTTTGAAGCCCTAACGAATATATGTACGAAGAACCAAACAAAAAGCCATCTTATGGCTGAAAAAAACGTTGCGTGGCTAAGGGCGCTGGCGTTTTGGCGCCTTTTTATCTGCTGCAGTTTCTGCTATTGACTAACGGTTGCCTAGGAAAACTTTACACTATTATGGACAGTTGGCAGAGAAATGGTCCG
Source organism: Drosophila equinoxialis (assembly GCA_018150345.1). NCBI lineage: Eukaryota > Metazoa > Arthropoda > Insecta > Diptera > Drosophilidae > Drosophila > Drosophila equinoxialis. The sequence continues at coordinate 785,211 of JAECWI010000656.1, forward strand.
CATACAGAGCATAGATGCGAAATCTATAACCCTTTATCTTTAGTCTTCCGACTCGATCTTTTTACCTGAAGGAGTTAATTGGTAAGAGGAAAGTTGGGAGAGCAGCCAATTGTATCAGCCTCTTTTGATTGGAGTCTATTTATGGAAAATAATGGAATTCAAACAATTTTGCATTAAACATTCTTTTGCCGCGATTCCCCTCGAATATGCAATTTTCCGCTTTGTACGCAGACTTTTTGTGCACTTTTCCCCACTATGTATATTAATCCTTTTCCTGTATTTTGCTTCCTCTTTCCCGGTGGCCCTTTAACTTCGTTTAGAACTTGTTAAATAAGCTCGTTATGGAGCCAATCCTCTAAGGCCCCGGGCATTGTTTTGTGTTCGATAATTGGCATGTCGACGTTTACTGAAATTTCAAATGGAAGCTAATTAAAATTACATAAACTCTGTTGATCGATTGCCTTAAATTACTTGTACATGGATTTTGTAGCAGAAGTTCCTTTCCCAAATTGATTATCATTGTGAATGAGTGATTATTCGAAACTGCGACTACTTATAGAACAGAGCCAGTAGTCATTTTATTGCTATGACAACAATCTAGAATTGCCCCTGGGCTCCTTGGGTATGAGAATCCTAATCATCTCCTCGTTTTGATGTGACAAAAGCTGAATTTGTTTTTTTGGGTCGACAAAGAAGACGGTTTCCGCGTGCTCATTGTTCACTCACTCATAACAATCTGTCTCTTCTATTGTGTTGTTCATTTTGCATGCGACTGAGTATGTTCCATTGCGCTAAGCGAGTGGGTGGGGTAAAGCCGGCATATTAGCACTTGAAGAAGAACAGACACGCTGAAACAGAAAGTGATTAAGGCAAAGTAGGAAAACGAAAGGCGGTCAAACACTTGGGAGAAAGCTGAAGAGCACAAAAACTTTCTATAACATAATTGTAAGTTTTAATGACTCTTTATAAAAGTAGCTTCATCTGATTTGATCTAATGGCACGGTTTCTTATCCAGCGATCTATTAAAAAAGTTAATTATGTCCTCACAAAAAAGTATGTCCCACTCCCCTACTCAAATGTTTTCCCTCTTACACACAAATGTATGATTGAAATGCGAAGCTGCTAACAGTAAGCCAAACAAATCGTATAAGGCGCACAGAAAATCAATCTTTTTTAACGTGAAAGACTTATTCTTTCACTTGTTCACAAGTACTAGAAAAGTAACTAGTCTCACATGGTAATATTTTAGACAGACAGAAAACTCAAAAGTCATCCAAAAGACATACTAGCATTACATCTCAAGGATTATTATTCTTGGTGTTAGCTACGCTATTATTTCGTTCACTTTCTGTATGTTATAGTTGTCTGATTTATTTGAGTTTGAATAGCACGATCCGAGGATCAGGATGAAACTTGCTTACAAAGTTTTTAACCCAGAACATAACAACTGTGAGAATAGTTCGCATACAAACAGATAGAATTGAATTGTTACTTTGTTGTTTTGGCTCACTTATCCAATTTGTGTGTCCTTGAGCCTAATCCGAATTATTCGAAACATCTAACTTAGAGGCTTAAACAAAATTTGATATACAAGTACTGGAAGTACGTATGTTTATTATAAAATATTATAAAACTTGCGTGGGAGAAAACTCGGTCGATTATTAATATTTCAGCTTCCCACATAAACTAGGAAAACTCTTGCAAATATGTGTTCTATGTCTAGTCCAAATAGCTATCTAGCCTATTTAAACATCTTTTTGGGCCCCAAACCGGGACCTGGGCTACAATGTCAAGTCAGGACAATTGCCATTGTTGATGCCAAGCATGCCAAAGCGTGGAGGCAAAAGGAAAATAAGAATGGCAGCGGCAGGGACACATTTTATTATTATGATGCGGATGAGTGGAAGAGTGAAAGGCATGTCAACAGACATGCAACAGCAAGAGCCTCGCCACTCACATCTTCGTGTGTGTACGGCTTAGTTCATAACGGTAATTCATTCTCATCACCAACAGCTGCTCCCCCAACAGTAGCAGCAGCAGCAGGAAATGTGTCAGCTGCTTTTTAACTAACTGCACGTGTAATTTTAGATGCACATCGACCATGTCCTGTCATCAGTTATTGCAGAAAAGCGAAAAAAATACACTTTAAGCTTTCTTTCCCCCAACGCCTGCAATTTGATGACCTTGAGAGCAAAGTTTAACCCACAAGAGCCAGTAGGTAAACTCAATCATAGGCGACACTAATTTATAAGCTTACCTGTTGCACACACGCAGACACCCTTGCACACATTTGAGGTAAGCCTCGAAGATCGTATGAAATTTCCAATCGAAGAGAATTGCCATTTTTCGGATGCCGTTGCCTTTGCCTTTGCCTTTGCCGTTGCCTGTGGCAAATTTAAAGCATATTTTTAGCTTTAACCTTACACATTTACCAAATTCAAGGGGTGAGAGAGTGCCGCTGTTGTTGCCAATGTGGATGGTGATGGGCGTGTCACATTTAACAACTTTAAGACACGTTTAAATGAGCAAATATTGACTTTTCTGCCCCAGAATTTTAACAGATTGACCTGCGGCCGGCTGAGTGCGAGTAGTTTCGATTTGGCCACAACTACCCCGACTAAATACAACCCAATTTCAGTCCCAACTCCCAGTTATGGGTGCTGAGAGAGCCCAAGGCAACCTATTAATAAAACTTGAGAATTTCACACGCTTAATTAAGCTATCGATTAATGGAAAGCAACTTTGGCTAAACATTTTTTTCGGGAAAGCAAACTTCCAAGTGTATGCGAGATCTGCAGAACAAACCATAAAATTTGGATTTTTATTTTTTGAGATCTAATTTCCGAATCCATACAAGAGCCCTTCGAAGTGCGCAAAAGTCTTATTTAAAACCGCTCAGTTGATTTGATGTCCCTTCGTACTGAACTTCACTTAAAAGCAGTACATAAACATTTAGTTTAACTTATTGTCGAGTCATCCATTAACATACCTCGGATTCATACAGTATATATATATGTATATAAATAGTTATCTAGTCTGAGACTAATTTATATCTCTTATTTTATTTAGTGAAACAATGACACTTTATTTGAGTGGTTAGCTCTTTGCCATTCATTTGCCCAAATGCATTTGCATTTGTGTCTAGACAATTGTCAAACGATTTTCTAACCAACTATCTCCATCGCTTGACCATCGAGCATCATTCATTCCTTCGTTCAACCATTCAATTATAAACACACATGAGAGATTCTGACCAAACCCACTTGAAGTGCTCCTGTTCAAAATCAACAATGGGAGGAAAAGAGACAAGCGAAGACAAAGTAAAAACTATATTATAGCATTGCTACGGGTTTGTTATCTACGAATGTTTGGGTCTCCACTTGACCCGCGTGCCAAATGAAGGAGGAATGGGATTCGGATTGGGATTGGAATGCATGCACGCGCATGTATGTATGTATGCCAAGTAGTGTCCCGACAAGTGAACCGTATTGGCATTGAAACGGATACTGGGTTTGGGCACACATTACCTTTTCAGCAAATGCCAAGTTTAGATACTTTTTGTCTGCGACAAAAGTTTCAATGAATAGGAATGTGGGTAACATGGGTTTATTTGTATTGATACATATATATGTACATAGTTTTGTCCTTGTTAGGAATGCCAGTGTACAATTTTTACATAATTCCTATATAACCTGTCGTGCACTTTCACTAAGCGAATGCTTACACAATTCATGAAGATACATTTGAATACCTACATATCTCAAAGGGAATTCAATTCAATGAACTCGACTCACGTTGCAATTTTATTAATGAAATGTCTCGGAAAGTTTTGAGTACAAACTGCTCCTGGTAGCTTTATTAATTGCACACATACATACATATGTATATACAGAAACATTCATATGTGTATGTGGGAAATGAGGAGAAACATCGATCAAAAGTCTTGAAAATTAATTGAATGAGTTTCTACGCCTTCAAGTTAAGTGTCAATAACAATTACTTATGGCGAATGTGGGCGAAGTTGCTACCTTTTGTGGGCTTTTCTAGTTGTAATTATCCTGGGCTTAAGCTGGTGTGTGCTGAAAATTACAGCAAGTTATTAAGAAGCTAAAGTGTAAAATATAAAAAACCCTTTGTAACTTCTTTTAGTTTCTAAGTCATTGTTGGTTGGATTACTGTGCCGATTGCGATTTTCGAAGAAATAAAAACTTGCAACTCAATGAATAAAAAAATATGTTTTCCATTGAATGTAAGAGCTGAAACTCAACTTGAAATGAGCACAGACTTTGAAGTTGCCGCCCTTCTTGGTTCCCTTTAGCATTTGCATTTGAAACTCAATTGGAAAGAAAGTGCAACATAAACCAACAGAACAGGCGATGAATGGAACAACAGTGTCAGCTTACAGTCGGTACCCAGCAGAGCTTACCCGGGCAAAGTAACAGTGGCCATCTACTAAGTGCTTAGTGAGAAATTTGCGCAAATGAGTAGAGGAGAAGCAGCCACATCGATGACAGACCAAAGCGAATACAGTCCAGAGAAACCGAGAACTGAGAACCTAGATCCAAGTCCAAGCCATTCACCTCTTAAGCCCAACTGCATGCCACATTACAGTTTACAATTCAGCCAACTGACGCTAAAAATCACCCCCCATCGCCCCCACACCCCACAAACAAACACCCGCTCATCCCCTGGGGCGAGGCACACCGAGTGGCTCGAAAATCCCCAGCAATTTGTCGCAACAACTCGCATTACATTACAAAACGATGTGCAAATAGAAACGGGAAGCAAACGGAAAGGCACGACAAACTAAAGGGATTTGGCCATAATGGTTGTCCCAAAGTATGCTATGGTATTACTTGCTGTTTGGCAAGGCTTTATTTCGCTACTTTTAAATAACGCGTAAAAATCCAAAAACAAAGGAGCGAGAACGTGAATGGTGCGAACTGGAGTGGGCTACTCAAGTGGGCTACTTGCTGCATTTTTGCTTTTGGGTGTAATGTTTGGTTTTTCAATTGCAGCGAACGCATCCGCTTCCTGGCTGGGTAATTTTTGTTCTCTGTATATCCCCGGGCGTTAACGCTTTGAACAATCAATTGATGATTATTTTTATTGTTTTAATTGGGCTTGTCAAAGCAGTTAACCTCCTGCAATTGACAATTTTCAATTGTAATTGGATTTTCTATCGAAAACTCCCACCGCATAAGAGCGATGTAGGAGTGCAATTATCGAACTTACGAGGGCTGCTTTAAAATTTGCATATAACAATCCTATATAATTTAACAAGTTAAGTTTGAGATCTCGACTGACATGAACAGTTTGATATCTTGGATGTCATTTATCCTTACACATTTAAACCTTTGAGGGAAATTTACAAAATATGTTCTGTTTATATTCCCGTTAAAGCTATGTAGAAATTGCCATAATTCTGAACATTTTCATATTTTGCTTTTGTTACGCTGCCTCTCAAGAGAAATGGTGCATAAATTGATTAGCATTAGCCCGAGAATGTGCAACAATAAAATGTTTGCTAAGCTGCCCATTAGCCGCATTACAAGAGTAACAACAAATCATGAACAAAAAACAAACCAAACCACAAGCCCAGATATGAGGCGCCTTGTGGCTCTTACGGGAGTTCCCAAGTGCCGTCAGCAAAAAAGAAGAAAAACCTCATGTTTGACTACACAAAAAATACATTTGTCTGTGCGTACATTTCGGAGCACGTTCTGGCCCTACCCCCAGCGAGTAACTTGGTTTCCCCCTTTTAGAAAAATACTCGAATACATACATAAATGTACTTACATATTATGTAGATACATACATGTATGTATGTAAATCCTTTGGGAGCTGTTCTAGTTATTTCCTTTGCCAGCTGAATCCTGTCGCTGTTTTTTCAAGTCCGAAATCACATCGCGCGCTTTCTCTATTAATAATTCAAAATGTCATAAATGATAATTAAAGTTTTGTGTATTTCGTGGAAAACGAATTTAGTCAAATTCAGAAGTCGCAGCTGCTGCATCTTTGGGCTTCAATTTGAATGTAGAAATGTGAAAATTGATGTTGAGATTTCGACTAAAGAAAGGAAGAGCGTACCTACTCAGTCCGGATATGAATGATATGGAAGAATGGACGCTAATTAAGCAGCCGCAATGAACGAAAGAGTGAATAAAACAGATTTTAATTATATTTTCTAAATAATTGCGTTGGAGTGAAAGGGAATTTCATTCGTTCACGGCCAAGTCAATTATGAAAAACGCCTCAAAGCAGACTAGTAAATTTTTTTTATTGTTTGTTCTTTAGTTGTTGTTGCAAAAGTTTTTTGCCTTGCCGTAACCCCTCGAGGCTGAAATGATGACAGCAACAACAATATCAGTAAGAGTGACTTTTGTCATTTTGGTCATGCAAATTGTAGGCGACACTTAATTTCATTTCGCAAATACTTTTGCATATTTTTAGGCGTGACTGACTGAAGGGTTGACATAGAACAACAGAACAACTTAACAACAATTTTAAATTGTTTGAAAAGTTTGCCAGCTGACTGAGAAGAGCACAGTTGTTGTAGCAAAGGAATGATTTTTAAATTAACCCAAACGCAAATCTTTTCTACTTTCTCTTCGCTTAACATCGATTTCCATTTTCCATTTAACTTTAAGATACTTTAATTTCGCGTTTTCTCACGACTACAGAGTAGATTGATTTGATTGAAAAATAAATAGAACTACGCCACATTGCAAATTATATGAATTTATGGAAAATAACTATTTTGAGTTTGTTTTTGTTATTTATTCTCATCTAGTTTCCATCAGAGCGAGCTAAACTAACAGATATTTATAAAAATCAAGGACGAAAACATGCATCTTAGCAAAAGAATTTGTTTCTTTTTGTTCGTATTTGTAAAATGGTTTTGTAATCACAAATTTGGAAGAAATTGTTTCGCCTCAAGTGAGGGAAACCCGTCTAATTCTGTTATTTGAAAAATCAACTTTATTCATTTTTTCACATAAAAAACGATTTAATTAATTAACAGCTGCTTTCTTGCCAGTTCACTGCGAAACTGTCGCTTGTTTCACGCTTCAATGTACAAAAGATGTTAATGGTCTTCCGATTATGTGACAGGCCGACACTTTACACTGAAATCGGCTCGTAGGGGATTGCCACCCAAGAGAATTTTATGCGGACTCAACAATAAACTGAAGTTTTGGTATATTTAATTTGCCGATTTCGGACTGGTGGGCCAGGCAGCTCACAACTGGGAACAACTTCTCGTAAGCTGTCACAGGGATTTGGTCCATTTGATGGCGTATGTAATTACAGCATCGAAGCCGACCACCACGACTCATCACTAGTCGATTGCGACAACTGTGCCCCAAACAAAAAAAGGTCAAAGGCAAACTAGGCCAAGGCCAGAAGAATGAAACCCACTAAGCCCTATGTCCACCAGTGCAATTTAGAGTTGTGAATTCGTATTGACAAGCCCAAAAACAAAGAAACACACAAAACTGAAGGCCGCGCATTTCAAAGAAAAGGTTCTTTTAAGTTGAAATATTTGACAGCAAACTTAAATCTAAATGATGGAAACTGTTCCAGTTTTAGAAGTTGATTGAAAAGCGTCCTTTTATTTTAATACCTATTTATACCCTGTCTGGGTAAATTATAATTATCTCACATGGTTTGTCCCCTTATTAAAGAACATAAAAAATTTCGATATCTGCACCGTATGACTCATAATAGGAAAATATGAACAAATAATACAGATTCATTTAACTGAAAAATAAATAAGAAAACCAGAGGGCCAGGGCTAACTTCGACCGCGACGAAGTTTGTAAACCCTTGCAAGTTGTTTGGTACTCTTTCCTCGCTTATAGCCATCAAAGTGGAAAAACGTTTTATCGTTTACAACAGCCGCGTCGATCTACCCATGTCCGTCTGTCCGTCCGTCTGTCCGTCCGTCTGTCCGTCCGTCTGTCCGTCCGTCTGTCCGTCCGTATGTCCGTCCATCTGTCCTTCCGTTTGTCCGTACGTCTGTACGTATAGATCTCGGAGGCTATAAGAGATAGGGGCACGTTTGATCAAGTTTATTTCAAATTTTTGTCACGCCCCTTTCCGCCCCCCGTAATTTAAAAAAACTTGGTCATCTCCCGTAATTTTCTACCTTGTGCAATCAAATTTTGCACACTAAATTGATACTAATATCCAACAATATACTGAATTTGATCAAAATCGGACTAAAAATTCAAGTTATGCATATAAACGTTTATCCATAAGGACGGAGTTGGCCGTTGACTGGTGGGGGCGCTAGTGTGTTCGTATGCATGGGTGAGCGATATACTTACGACTTACTTACTTCATTTTTGTTTTAGTTTTAAATAATTTTGTGAAATATAATTGAAGAGGATTTCAGCAGTCGAGCAGCTGTCGGGTTGCATAATCTTTGTTTTGATGGGAAAGAACACGGCTTATATATTTTTTATCAAATTCCCTTAGGAATTATAAATTTAAGTAATTGTGGACGGAGCTATACAACTTGACTCTCATTATCTTAGCACAACCACGAAGCTGATTCTTAAACAAAAACACTTGACTTGACTTCGACTTCGAAGGAAAGAGGGACCGAGCGGCTTACACAATAAATGAAGGCCCACTTTTTGGCATTCATTTGTAATTAGGGCATAAATTTCAATTTCACGCTTGCCACAACATAAAGACGGACAACTTGGCGCCCTCTTTGTTGGCATCGTTCCTATTCTGAACTGCGATTAGCAAACATTTTATTCCCCAGCCAGGAGCAGCTGCCCCACACCTCGTGGCTGCCATCGATGGGGCATTATGTTAATGCCTTGCCGTGAACAGCAAACGTTGCGTGTGTTTAAGAAGCTGCTTTATCTACGGTTTTCAATAAGTTGTCCTTGTTGATTTAGGGGCATACTTTATAGGCTTTGGCAACGCAAACAATATGTCGTTGGCTGATAAGTGCAAGTGCAGTAAATTAGACAAATCTCTATCTGAATTCAGATTTTAAAGGTTACTTTCTGTTCAAATGAGCCTGTGCGACTGTTTGCCCAAATCTCAAACCAAACGCAAAACTATTTATTATTTGATTTGGCTTTCACTTTTGGCCTTTGTCTGCAGACAAAGTTGATGATAGTCTAGTGTTTATAAATAAAGCCATCATTGCCATTATTATTATTATTATCATTATTACCAACGTGCACGTCCATGGTGAAGCCAATGTCGTTCCTTTGCGTGCCATGAAGCTCAATGGGATAAGCGTGGCCAGCAGCAATACAACCAACACCAGCAACTCGCACCACAACAATACAGTTTTCGTCCAGGATTGGCTTGGGGGTGAAGCCGGTGGGCGACACCACCATGAAGACGGGGTTTTCAATACCGTTATTGGCACATCGAGTGCACTTTGTGACAGCTAGTTGGACGTGGGCCAGACGAAGGGCGGTAAATGGAAATGCTGAGATTAATTGCAGCATTCTGTTGATTATGACGGATAATGGGGCATGGGCATATATCATGCGTGTGAAAGACATGTGAGGATGGTCCTAAATGCAGCATGATGGAAAATGGTTTGGCTTAGCCAAGTCTATATGTATACAGCGATCCCTGATCGTCTGCTAATATAATATATTTTCTTTCCAATAATTTTTCAAGTTATGTCTTTGAATCGTATTGTTCACATGAACATCTCAAAAGTGCACCCGATATCCCGAGTTGATTGTGTAAACAAGGTTTTAGGGTTTAATAAAATGTATTTTGGGCTGCAGAATAGAAGGAAATTTATTTATTAAACTATGTGGGTTAAGACTGTCAGACTAAATTCGACCGTTGGGTTGCTTGACGGACATTTTCCATTAACCCAGGCTCTATGCTATAGAGTCTTAGAGGAGTTTGCTCTGATTTAGACAGACAGACAGACTGATAGAGAAAATATACTCTTTATGGGGTAGGTGATATATTTATACGTTGGCCACTTTTGGTTAATACTAAGATAGAGTATATTTTTACAAAGATATAAAAACTTTGAACTCTGAATGGACCTTTGAAATTTTCCAACTTTGCAACAAATTCGAATCGAATTGGACTTTAAAATATAAAGGTAAGCCGTCTTATATGTTAACGCAATTTCTCTGCTCTATGTATCCTGTATTTCTTTAGAACCCGTCTTGTAACGATTATATTCAGACCCCGAAACATTTTCCTAACGTGGCTAGAAATCTTGCCCCTGTTTAACCCTGAGCTCCACGTTCCACTGATGAACAAACGGTTGCCACAAACAAACTTTTTTCCGATGTAAAGCAAACAGTTGCTTCCTGTCAAAAAGTTTTACCAGAGATTCAAAAGAAATAGAAGAGAAAAACAACATATATTATCTACTGCAGATTACGAGCGGAGCGAAGTCATGAGTTTACAATGCTCATGCTTTGATAATGAAAAACATGTTAAAAGATGGCAAACAACTTACAGTTAAGCTGATTTACCCCACCCCACCCGATCCACTGCTCGTACACACACGCAGATTTCGCTTTAACATTTTCCGCTTGAAAAGGTTATTAGACGCCCTAAAAAAGACATCAATTGTTTCGTAATTTTAGACATTCTTCGACTCGCAAAGATACACAAGAATGCACGCAGGGCGAAAAGTATACATTTTGTTAGATTTTTCATAAGCCCATTTCGGAGTGAGGATGTGAACTGGCGTCAACTCCGTCTGAGCAGCATTTTTGAAGTGGATATTGATGAATTTATATTGGATTTGGCTTGCTGCTGCCAAGCTCGCCTGTCCCGCCCGGTGTGGGCCTCTGTCACTCTTTTTGGCTTTATTTGAGCCCTGAGTGCTTATTTGTTGTTATTTGTAATTTGAGTTTCGTTTTTTGGTTTTGGACAACAGAAATTGATGACCCATGTGGTCTGTCGACTTTCAACTTGGTCTGCGCCTGGCTATTAATTTTAGGTGAATGCTGACCATGAGGCGAAGCCAAAGTCTTAAATTAAATTGCATGGGCCACGTGTCATTTTAAGTTTGATTCCAAGATTATGCTGAACTGGAAATAAAAGAGATTATGCTAACCTTATATATGTATAAACATACTCAGTAAAATGGAACTAAAAGCCGTGCAAGAGGCTTATGTAAATGGCTCTAAAACGGGGAAACTCCCAAAAGGACAGGTCCTTCGACAGAAGTATGAATTTTTTGTTAGCCATTCTCTTTTTGTACATGGAGTATATCTCTTTAAATCACATCTTACCAATTATAGAGTGTACGAATATATTCAGGATAAATCATCGGTCAAACGAGATGATTTTATATAGTCACTCGAAAAAAAAAAAACATCTTAGAAATGTATTTACTAAACCGAGCTTGACAATTTTTAGCTTCAATCTAAGTGAAAAATGTTTTCATAATCTGTGGATTATCTCCTAAAACAGTACAATTTTCTGTGTGTTTATTCATAAAAACAAATGATTATTTAAATAAATTAACTTTATGTGAAATTTCTTAATGTAATTACCAAAGACTAAATAATCATATCATTCCTTCAAAAATTGACTATTAAATAGCTTGATTCTCACTAAAAAGTATCTACAAGTCGACCATTATTAGTTTTCTTTCACGTTTCTATTTGATTTGCTCACCGACACATACTTATTGACATTCCAGATGCTCTTGTTGTTACTACACGCAAAAAACGATGAAAAAATGGACAAACAAATTGTGGGGATAATCCTCCGTTCGGTCTCCCAGCCCAAATATCCTTACCACTCTAAAATGAAAAGCCATCGAGAATGCTGTTGGGGATGGCTTCTCTTCTTTGTTGTCGCCCTATTTGAATTCCGGTTTTCATCTTTTTTGGAACCCTGGGACATCGGACCAATCAATCAAAGCGAAAAGCTTCGCATTTTTGACAATAAAGTCAATTTTTATGATCAACTTTAAGTTTTCGGCCGCCTTTTAGGGCAACTTCAGGTGACATACGAACACATTCATTTTCCCCCAAGCGCCAAAACAATTTAAAAAAGTTAAAAAAGTGAAAAAGAAAACATAAACAGAAACCAGCAATTGAGACTGGCAATTTTCATGCTAAACAACAAACGAAATTACATTCATTTCCGGCCTTCCGGCATCACGTAGCCACTGCCCACAAAGTTTACCAAATTTCCAAAATTCCGGTACGACAAAGTTTCCAAAGGCTAATCGGTGAATAGATGATAGGGGTAAGGCAAGACGTCAACAGAAACACATTAGGAAGCGTTACTCTGTCCATAATTGGATGAGAGACAATTTGTTAGCATTGTGCATTGGATGAGAAAGAAGTTCATTTCGGCATACGTTTGACGAAAGGTAATACACGCATTTTGCAAGGGTATGATTAGAAGTAATCTTTATTTTATTTAATCTATCAATGAAAAAAGAACAAAAGCAGGATGACTGCTGACTTCCAGAGAATTCAGAAAATATACCCGAGAAAGTACATGTGTACATATCTATATATTTTTTGTATTTATAGATATATTTTATGTCTTGAATTGAAAAGGTCAAACAACCAAGAGGTTAGAGACAACAGACTTCAGCTGGGGTCTTCAGTTTTTTTCCACGTATATTGCAAATAATTCATGAAGTGGTAATGGAAATTAACGTAAGGGCAGACGAGTAATGGTTCCCACGATTAAAGCCTAACAACAAATCAATAAAAATGCAATTTCAAAATGCCTTGACTTAGACAAGAAGTAGACAAGGAATAAAGGACGTGTCCTCGCATGCATTCCCATTGATATGCAAAAGTTGTGGTTGTTAAATAAACCCCTTTGACATTTTATTTTATTTCTTTGCACTTTTTTGCTGAAACATCATAAAGTAGAACAAGAAAATGTCAATTGAATAATTTATAAGTAGGTGGGGCGAAAGGAATATGTCTTGAAGCTAAGGCAGGTTCCACCTTAAACCAGCCAGGGCAACAATGTGCGAAGAGCGAAAACTCTTGTCGTGTTCTCCGTGAACAATAACCATGAAATGAGTATGGGAATATGCACTTCACTCGCAGATACAGACGGGCAGCACAGACACTCATACAGCTGGTCGAGGCGACGCTGTGATAAACGCCGACGAAGATGTTGCTGCTTTTGTTATGCTTTGGTAGCAGGCGGAAGTGGAAAGTTAAGCCTTTTAAATGCAAAAGCTAAAGCTGGAGCCTTACTCACTAGCTCATCGACATTCTTTTCTTCTTGGGGCGTTAAGTGCATTCGAAATATTTTCTTTAGATCCATGCGAGTTGCAAACGTGATACTGTGCGTATACGTGATGACAGCGTGTGCGGAAATTAGTTGAAGTGTTAATGCTGAACCAATGAAACCAAGAAACCCAATTAATACTAAAGCAAAAAGTAGGTTAAATGGGATAATCCCCAAAAATTAAACAAATGAAAATATTTGAAAAATTAAATAGAAAAGTTTGCCAAATGAACTCAACTTAAATTTGTTTGAGTAAACTTCGCTATTCGTGTAAGCAAAATAAAATTATAAATAACAAATAAGTTCATTCCCTTGTCACAATGTGATAATATGCAGCTTCGTTAAATTGTTTACTCTAGAGAAAACTCACCTAAACTTTGGCATAACTTTACCAAATCACTATGCATGGCTTTCCCCCTCCACCAATTTTCTTTTCGCCATTTCTTTCTCCGTCGAGTCCAACTGCTATGGCAAAAAAATATATATTTTACCATCGCAGCCAGCAGATACCCGTATGTAAAAATGTAATAGGAAGAGAGCAAGTTGGAAAAAGACATGTAATCTACATTGGATGCCACTTTTGCGCCTACACTGATACACCAACACCACAATGGGTGGAAGAGTGCGTGAAATGCAAATATTTTGTTGTCCTTAATGTGTGAAATGCTAGAAATGGAGAGGATTGTAAATTTAAGGCGCATCTGTGACTCCCTTTGCTTGCCATTTAATTGTTCAGTAACGTAACAGCACTGGCAACAACAGCATTTCGTTCTGTAATAAGTTTAAAAAAGAATAGACAACAAAAACAAGTTGTGATATTTACAGCCAGCAATTTGCTCTCTGTTTAAATGCCTGTCAAAAACTACCCACAAGCTTTTCGCCCAGGGCGTATGATTAACGCCCGAAAAAGTAGGCAACGCAAAGCCCACAAAATGGCAGCCACGGACAACAACAACAAAATTTCATCAAATATGTTGATAAAACACAAAAGATTACGCTTAGACCAAAAGGGTCGTCGACAAAGGGCCAAGGGACCTAATGTATTTGTCAAAACGTTTTAATACCATGTCCTATGTCCAGGACCTAGTCTTGTGTCGAGAGGGACTATAAAGCTAGATGGCTGCCCAGTTTGGGTCCAGCGTTTTTGTAACCATTGTCCTTCATTCCGGCCCTTCTTATCCATCTATTGCTTCTTCTTGTTGGCCACAAATGACCTTTTTCGCACAGCCAAATAAAAATTGTTAAATAAAAGGCAAATAAAAATGTGTGACACACGAATCAGAGAGTGAAGAGAAGCAAACCCAATAGCAACCTGTTGTGCGTGTGTGTGAACATATGTGTGTATGTGTAGATATAGGGAGTGTATGTATGTTTATACTTGTAGGTGTTATATGTATTAGTTTTCCAAATGCCGCAAAATAGGCTATTTAAACGTCGCCAATGTCTTTTTACACTTCATTGGCTATTCGTTGCCAAATCACACTAGCCAACACAAATTTGTGCCAACTTATTGGGCATTCATTATGGTGATGGTTTGTTTGTTGTCTTGTGCATTCGATTCTGTTCAATTTGGATTGAACAATGTGTTAATAGCTTTGCTTATTATGTGCCAATCTTTCACTGTTACACTTCAATTTTCTTGTCATGTTCAATTTGCTGTTGGACAGGGTTTTTGTTCGTTTTTCCTGTTGTATCGAAAAGCTTACTTAAGGCGCAATGCCCAGATGCCGGGACAATGACTTGCCTTTAGCCAGTGTTATCGCTCTGTAATATCGCATAACTCATTCGTCATTTATGCAGAACAGTCGGTCGGACACACGCACAGACGGAAAGACAGACAGATAGACCAGACGGACGGACAGAGGGAAAATCAACAAGACGGCGATGATAAATCACTTTCAATTTTGACAAACGTCACAAATGTCGCGTTGCCTAGGAGCACATTTCATCACCCACCCACACACCCACACACATTCAGTTTCTAACATTTACATACTGACTGGCCAGGCAATTGGATGATACTTCCGTTCTTGGGCAATGCCAACAAATCATCTTCAGCCAGACATTTCCGAGTTATCATCATTGACGAAGAAAACGCACAAAACGCAGGGCAAAAAAGAAAATTGAGTTACACCAAAATTTTTTGGGTGGGTGTCATGATTTGAACATAAATTTCCATATAAGTGTAGGATTATAAGCTAATCATTTGATTCCAATTCGAAATATTCAGTTCAAACACGAGTCAGAATAGATAAAACGCCTAACCAAGAATGAATGAATTGAAAAGTGCTTAATGACTTTGTAATAAATTTTAAAAAGTAACTTTTAAGTGTTGAATACTGACAAAGGAGGGTCTCCAGTTTGGTTTTTTCTTTATCAAAATATAACACAGATTAACATTATTTACTGTATCATTTTATTTGCAGTCTCTGAAAAAGGATCATAATGTTTCACTTCAAGTCACAGCAACTTTACGTGGGATACGCCATAGCATTTTTCAGCTTGACCCTAATGATGCTCCAGCCATCTTCCGCTGAACTAAAAACAAATGCAGGTAATTCAAATGCATCCAACATGTCTTTAGAACGAAATCCGAAACTTTTTCAATTAACGTGTTTCAGCTCCCATTAACAATCTGTACGACAATTTGCTGCAGCGTGAGTATGCCGGTCCGGTGGTCTTTCCCAATCACCAGGTGGAACGAAAGGCTCAGCGTTCGCCATCGTTGCGTCTCAGGTTTGGTCGCAGTGATCCGGATATGCTAAATAATATTGTGGAAAAACGTTGGTTCGGCGATGTAAACCAGAAGCCGATTAGGTCTCCTTCATTGCGTCTGCGATTCGGACGGCGAAGCGATCCGAATTTGCCGCAAATGCGCCGCACCGCCTATGACGATCTTTTGGAAAGGGAATTGACATTGAACAGCCAACAGCAACAACCGGCTGCAACCGACGATGCGGTCGATTACGATAGTCTCTATGAAAGAGTTGTACGCAAACCCCAGCGCTTACGATGGGGACGCAGTGTACCCCAATATGAGGCACCCCAGCTAGAAAACGAGCAGGTGAGTCTCCACTAGGAGAGGTCAATACAGAGTAGCTTCATCCCAATTACCTAGAAAGATTGAAACATTGAAATGTGATTTACTTTGATTTCATATTTATTAATTGATTGCCTCTTGTTCAATAGTTGGAACGCAATGAATTATACAATTCCCTTTTAAGTTCTGAAAAGATGCGTCGAATGTTGATGGCCCTGCAACAATACGAATCAGCTCCCGCTGACCTGAGTGATACCGAAGAAGTCGAAGACGATCAAGACACTTCCGAATTTCAACGCGAAGCTCGAAAGCCAATGCGATTGCGCTGGGGCCGCAGCACTGGCAAGGCTCCAACCGATCAAGGAAAGGTAATATTTAGTATTGATTTCGCTCAAGAGACCTTACTCAAATCATCCAATCCATACTCTATAGCACACAGCAATGGGAGCTAGCGATGAGACTTCACCGACTGCCTCTGCTGCCAAAATCCACAACTAAGTTGAATGCATCTTCTGGTTACCATGGCAAGGATTTCGTGATCTGATAAATTGCAAGCGAATGTAAAAACTGAAATGCCAAAATAAGATTTTAAAATTGAATGACGGAAAGAACCCCTAGTAGAATGTAGGCAGGCAGACAGCGGCTAAGAGCTTGGGCTAACATATATATATAAATATATACTTTTACATATATATCTCTTATATATATATATATATCTCTACATATACAATGTCTACTGTTTAATTTTGTGCCGCTTTTAGCTGCAGACAAAACACATTATTCCATAAACTTTAACAGTGGGCAGACACACACATATACACGATTGTATATCTGAATATTTGTTGAAAGTCGAAAGTGAGTATTATTTATTTCAAGTCGCAGCTATATCCAATATTTTGCAAAGCGTTCAATTTGAACAAAAAAACTATTTGCTGAAAATTCTTAGGTACTTATTGTTTAATGGACATGCTCAAACACACAAATCGCAAAGATGTCGCCCAAAATCTCAATTTAACTAACAAATAAATGCATGTATATAAAGTTAGAGAAAATTTGTTATAAATTCAATTGATGTATGTTAATGTTATGATCAAAAGATGAATGTTTCAAAAACATTGCGCGAGCGGCCCCCGAAAGGTGTAATATCTGCAACAATTGTTAATATACATTTATTTCATTGCCTAAAATTATACATACATATGTGTATGTATAGTACCTAAGGTCCGAAAATTGCTGCTATATAAAGGGTTCGAATAGGAAATACTTTTCTCGAGCCTTATATTATTGATTTAGTCGTTCTTTCGAAAATGGTATTTATTGGATTTTAATATGAGTATTGATGATCACGAACCCATTTATATAGTCACTTTGAAGCCCAGGTACAAACTATCTACATATTACTTATACTACGATATTTGTCTACTATACATATTGCAATTTTATTGGTGTACTTCAACAGAAAACGACGATAAAGGAAAAAAAAAAAAACGAAAAAAAAAAGAATGTTTGAGGCTCTTTTTGTATATTTAATTTACACCATCATTGAAATTCATTTAACTCAAATCTTGATATATACGTATATACATACATATAAAAGAGAAATAATTATAATTCTTATTACTAATTGTATTAAAATGAAATTTAAAGTACCAGAAATGCAAGAAATGATTTGGTCAACAAAAGAGCAGTCAGCATTTTTAAGAAAATTGCTGCAGCAGTTTCCCCACGAGCGACATCCAAGTATATTGTATGCATATATATATATTTGAAATGAACTCACATAAATGTAAATACAAAACAAACGGAAATATTTTAATCTATATAAAGATATATGCTAAATAAATAAATATTTTATGGTGAACCTCTGATGGAGTAAAACCAAAGATGCGTCTTTCAATGATTTCAGTGTGCCACATTCGTAAGGACCTCAACTATGTTTTTAACAATCACTGTCATTCGGACCACGTTTACTGCACATTTAGCTGCATATAGAGAGAGCGCCTAATCGACTTTTTAAAACTGTCCAACAATTATGGACTTTAAGTCCTCAAACCCGAACCCAACTCGACCCAATTAAGCTACAAAACTGAGAAAACCAGTTAGGAAAACAACCATGAAAATAAATGCAGAACAAAAAGTCAGTCAGTGGGATGTATGTATGTATATACAGAGTACGGCAAAACAGAAGAACAAAAACATTCCGGGGATTGTTATAGCTAAAGACAAACAAAACAAGAGGACTTAACCTCTCTGCTTAGCACCTGTGGTGTTGCCATTAATTCCCCACATTTGACTCAATGTATTCTCAGATAATTAACATTTCAGCTGTAAATTGGACTGAATACAGTAAACGCTGGCATATAAGGTATTCTCAGATAATTAACATTTCGGCTGTAAATTGGATTGAATACAGTAAACCTATGTATGCATATTAGGAAGCTTGAAGTGAAAAAGAGGACAGCGACAGTTCACTGTACCTACTTAGCCATTTGTGACAGAAACATATTTGGACTTTATGGTACTAAGGTACGTATTATATGAGGTACTTATAAATTTTCATCTAAACAACACATACATAATTGCATTTCACATTAACAAAACAGCGAAATGCACTCATTTTGAGGATTCCCTTATTTGTTTACAGCGAAATTGGCCAACTTTTTGAAATTAGCTTTTGAAAATGTTGTAATTAAAAGCTAACCCCAGGTAAATAACACAGGCCGACATTTTTGAGGTCATGAAAAAGTGTTTTAAGTTCAATAGGTGCCCTATAGTAATTGAGGGGTGCTGAACACGGCCCTGTACTTAGTTTTTGTCCATCACGTCAGGTTTTCGAGAAAAGTGCGTTCAACTTATTCAAATTGACCGCATTTGCAGTATTTTATTGTATAATATAAACATAATATTATGCTAAAAACAGTCTTATTTTAACCTATTAATATATTAAATATTATTTAATTGCAATTTACAAAATATCAAAGCGGTACTTCTTTGTTATAAAGCATAATATCTTACACTTTGGATATGGTTCTATATTGATTTCATTTTGAACCAAAAAGTATGCTATAGAGATTCCAAGAATTGTCCGCTTTTTAATTTTAAAGAATTATGGAACTCTTATAGATCTTACCAATTGTTTATTAGTAATGTTTGCAAACAAGAGCTATTTTTCTTACACAGGATATTCCGAAATCTGATAAAAAAGGTAAAAATTTTGTTTTAAACTTTCTATAGTATACTTTTGGGTGCCCATTTTCCGACCCTAGATCCCCTGATTTCACAGAATCTGGACGTGATGGACAAAAACTAAGTATGTGGTCGTGATCAGCATACCCGAATTAGTTAAGAACACCTCTCACCTTACCGTCACCAAAAATCATGTCGGCCTGTGTAATGGACAAGGGCATAGGGTTATAGGGTATCAACATTCAACTTTTAACTTTTGTTTTCACACTTGTGCTAATGTAAAAAGTTCTATATATGTATATGCATACATATGTAGCCAATGTTACTTAGTACTTGGCAAATATTTATGCAAATAATATGCATTTACACATACGCTCCTCCACACTCACATAAGGAGAAGCAAATGTTGCTGCGCCTAAAAGCGTTCTGTAAACACAAAACTTTTTCTTCTGCAAATGTATCACATACACACACATATGTAGCTATTCAACGACTTGAGACTGAGACGGCACAACAAACAAAGAGACAACATTTTGTCCTTTCCTCGTTTTCTTCCAAATGCTGTAACTACGCTAATGTGAATATGCAAATGAGATAGCAATATCCAAAAGCAAAGCTAATGCTAGAATTGGTTGCCAAAACTAAAATCATACTTGCGGTACACTTGGCGCCCCAAATTTAAATCGATGCGACCGTTCATTTTTAAGGGTAAGGTTTTAAAGCCCCCGAATGAAGCACATTTTTAACATTTTTATACCCTTGCAAAAAGGGTATATTAATTTTGGTCAGAAGTGTGCAACGCATAGAACGAAGCATCTCCGACTATATAAATTGTATATATTCTTGATCAGCACGACGAGACAAGTTCAAATATCCATGTCCGTCCGTCCGTCCGTCCGACCGTCCGTCCATTTGTCTGGATCAACGCGAACTCCTCCTAGACCCTTAGAGCTACAGAGCTGAAATGCACGTAGGCTTGGATATACTGCAGCGGTTGTATATCTCGGACTCAACAGGATCGGACCACTATATCATATAGCTCCCATACAAACGGCAATGTCACGAACAGTGACTTTTCTCAATAACTTCGTTATTTTTTGAGCTATTGTCGTGATTTTTAATATTGGTGAGTTTATTACACCTATATTGATCAAGATCGGGTGACTATATCATATAGCTCAACAGGAACGATCGGTCAAAAACAGCAACTTTTGGCAATATCTTCGTTACTTTTTATGGGATTGCTTTGTTTGTTGGTTTAATATATACCAATGTTAATGACTGTGCCGAATTAAATAAAGATCGGGTAACTATATAATATAACTATCATAGGAACGCTAACATTAGCCTTTTTAGATAAAACGTTCTTCCGCTTTGATGGCTATAGGTAAAGAAACAATTACCAAAAAAGTTGCAAGGGTATACAAACTTCGACGCGGTCGAAATTAGCCCCGGCCCTCTGGCAAACTATTGTTATTGTTGCCAAACTTGATCAAGATAGGGTGAATATATCACATGGGTCCCATAGGAACGATCGGTGATAAACAATGACTCATATCAATAAATTCGTTACCTTCTAAGCTATTAAAGTTATAAAAGTTAACGTTTGTTAGTTTAATATACTTACCTTTTAATAGCTGTGCCAAATTTGATTGAAATCGGATAACCATATTATATAGCTGTCATCTAAACAGATCCCAAAATAGCAGGATCTGTTCCGTTCTTTCATTAGATTTTTTATACAAAACAGTAACAGGGCCGGGGCTAACTTCGACCGCGTCAAAGTTTGTATACCCTTGCAACTTTTTAAAATCTTAGCATAGGAAATAACTCCTCCTACGAGAACTACATATATGATATAGTCACCCGATCCCGATCCCGTAAAAGACTCACCGATATTAAATTTCACAATAGCTCAGAAAATAATGAAGTTATTAAGAAAAGTCACTATTCGTGACTTTGCCGTTTGTATGGGAGCTATATGATATAGTGGTCCGATCCGGCTGAATCCGAGATCTACTAACTGTGCAGTATATGCAACATGCATACACGCAAAATTTCAACCCTGTAGCTCTAACGGTCTAGGAGGAGTTCGTGTCGTCTCGTCGTGCTGATCAAGAATATAAATACTTTGTATGGTCGGAAATGTTTTACAGAATCTTCTTTTGATTTCGGAAACTTCATTTATGGTACATTGACGAAACCATAGTTTTGGAATTCTTTGATTTAACTTTTTCTTGGGAAAATATTAATTAAAAAGCCATAGCCATTATTCCAATTGTTAGACTGTAAAAAATAATCCCTAATTTTTTTTAAAGACAGTCTCCCAAGAATATTTCTAGAATCTAGAGAAAAAACAGTTATTGCTTTAAGCGCTTAAATGCCCTTCTGAAAAGAATCTGATCTACTTACAATTAGTCATTATAATAAAAAATATAATAATTATTATAATAATTAAACGACAATAATTTTTCTCTTCTTTTTAAAACTATTAT
This sequence comes from Drosophila equinoxialis, assembly GCA_018150345.1. Taxonomy (NCBI): domain Eukaryota; kingdom Metazoa; phylum Arthropoda; class Insecta; order Diptera; family Drosophilidae; genus Drosophila; species Drosophila equinoxialis. The sequence continues at coordinate 807,168 of JAECWI010000656.1, forward strand.
TGCATGCCGTCTCCTTCACTATTTTTGTATGCTGCTAGCATCACACTAAAAATTTAACTTTATCGGATGGCCTCAAATTTTTTGGAGATATTGTTTTATACCAAAAGGAATAGGAACACCTTTTATATGCCCCATATTAAATTGTGATCTAGTAGCTAATGATCTGGATGGATACTTAAAAACATCCTAAAATCTATTTCCCCAATTATTTTTTATTAATTCTCAATTTATTTTGCAGTCGAATGTTGGAGTAATGCATTCAATCTTTATTTTATATGGAACAAATAGAGTCAATAGCAATTACCATAAGAGTTCACTCTCAAGGTAGAGGTAAAATTTTTAAATTTGAGTGCGTTCGGAGCCCCTAATATCGGGAGCACCCTGGGCGAACATTATAAAGATCGACATACATATCAACATTGTTTCACATTTTTTGAAAACGAGTACCTACAGTGAAACATGTACTTATTTTAAAAGTGAACTATTCATTATGGTTTCCTTGCAGTCAATCAAAGAGAGGACAAAAGGATTATGATTAGTATTGATATTGCCATATTGAAACAAGAGCCAACCATCCCTTTATTAGTACGACATTTTCGAGAGTTAAGTAAAAACGTAAGACAAAAATAATATGAAGCATAGTGTTTTAGGATATCAGATACATTAAAATTATACAGTGTTATTCGATGCCCGGATTTAAGCATTATACAAAGTGTCAAGACGATGAGACAAAGAAGAGGGAGAAGGAAAACAATACTGGGCTTTAGATACATAGAATATGATTAAGAAAAGTACAACTTCTCAACAAAGCGAAAATAATTTATGGTTCGCCCGAGTGGTTCTTGTCCACCAATTGTCGGATTTGAAAGTCCTCTAAATTTTCTTGCGGTATAAGTCTCAACCGGAAATCGTTTGCCAAATGGAGAACGGCATACAGGGCAACCGGTTCGGACAACGAGTCGGACATTTTAGCAGTTAGCAGATGAGGTAACTTGTCATAGATATTCCTGAAACTCGCTAAACCCTTGTCATAGTCCTCCGTCTTGTGTCCCGGATGTGAGGGCATGGAGTCTGCCAACATGTTGGAGTTTTCAAGGAGTTGCTTTTGGATTAGAGCTTTGCAACTGCGTTTTAAGCTTTTCATGTCAATGACTTTGGCTCGCTTGGCAAAGGGAACAACGACTTTAGTCACCTGAGTAGGAGCTCCCTCGAAATCAGTGGCTATCTCAAGGACCGTGTCATTGCAGATATTGAGGTGCGGCTCGCCTGTTTGGGTACCGCTTAAAGAGATTTCCATTGGGCTTTGTTCTGATCTTACACCACCAGCTAAGTCGTCGGCCTGCAAGCTACTCACTTGCATGGAGGTAGGCGACTGTGGTGTATCTGCCATAAAGTGATCATTGTCAAAGAGCTCCACATCATTATCGTCCTGATCGAGTGCCCCGTCCAAATCTATTTCCTCTTCAACAATATCCGGTTGTCCAAATCTTCGACTGAGTTTCTCACTGGGAGCCAATTCATACTGATAAAAGTAATCCGGCAGAAAGGAGACCTTTAACGGTAGCGTAAGCCGTCGTGCATCCCATTTTTTCTGATAATTGACTTTGCGCAACTTAGTTTGGGCATCCAGGGTCTGAAAGGAAGACTCCGTGCTGTGACCATATTGAATTGATTTAGTGCGACGCGCTTGGGCAAGACGTGTTCGGTGATTAGAAGCTCTTGCTATGTTGCTCACACCGCTCTGACCATTCAACTGACCAAAAGTGCTACGGGGTCGATTTCTTTTAAATTTCCAATGGGATGGACCGGCCCAAAACTGTGAGATTTGATCCATTGGCCTATAAGAATATTCCAACTTTGAAGACCCATCTACTGGACGCAAATCATCGATTAGCACAGATTTCTTGTGCAGATTGCGGCAACGATTTAGCACCGTTTGCTCCTCCTGTGTTAGTTCATCCAAATCGTTAAAGTCTACCACATCTAGCATTGTGTTTGGGGCAGGATCCAGTTCTGGCAGCGGTTCACATTCTGCATTGATGTCAAATACCATCGACAGATCTTTTGGATTTTCATAAAAATCGCAATCGTCTCTTCGGTCATCAGTCTCATGGTCATCATCTACAGGAGTCTGTGCAAGCTTGTCGGTTGGGTTTGGAGCATCTGTAATGTGGTAGCCGGTGTGCAAAGGGCGTAACTTCATATGTACTACGCGGGGCAGCAGTTTTTGCAGCCAATCCGCACCCATAACTGAATCCTCTGATACGCCCGCTAAATTTAATCGCTCTGATTTAACCAATTCGTCATATTCTGGCAGGTCTTCCTCTAGGTCCTGGGCATCCCAGTACCTGTAAGTGGTTCGCAGTCGCAGCTCCGAATCTCGAGTAGGCAGAATGTTGTGCATCAAACGATTTGAAGCATTGATAGAGCCCACTGTGGAATTCAGTTTACCAAAAACTGGATCCTGAAGAGGAGCCGTGTCCAGTCGGGCGTTGAGAGTCTCCTTGTTTTTCGTTACAGTGGAAACTGCTTTGCGTGCCTTTTTCTTGGGTTTGGCGACGGGAGCATTACCTTCTGCTTGATGTCCTTCATTATCGGCATGGTCTCCATTACCATCGCCGGCTCCGGTCTCGTCTTGTTCTGCTGCATTTATTTGTTTTTGTGTTAGTGTCTTAGCACTTAGACCTGCCGACATTCGCATGGCATCCAGATAAATGGAATCCACACGCAAACCATATACTTTAGAGCTAGCTTCTAAAGATGATCCGGCCATCTTAAAGTTACTTAACGTCTTGTGATGGCGGTCTAGCAGACTGGATAACGTATCGATTAGCGATAAACTCCAGGCATTATCTTTGCTTAATTTATTTCCATTAAAGATCTCCAGGCAATTGCGAATTGTCTCGTTCTCCTCGATGGACTCGCCGGGCCCAACGCTGGCGCGATGTTGCATCTGGATAAGGGTGCGACGCCGAGCCTCTCTTCTTTCCGACTCATCATCGTTGGCATTGAGTGTGGTTATATCGGAGACCACAGAATCCCGCATCCTTTTTTCACTTCCTCGTTCAGCAGCTCCATCTCTGTAGCTGCCAACGGCCGATCGACGCAACGGCGTCTCCGAACGCGGCAGTGTCATGTTTCCTTTGAATTTGAATTAAAGGATAATTGAAGGCATTTTGTTTTACCATCGGCGTGTCTTACTTACTCGAGTTGATATTAATTTTATAAATTTAATAGAAATTGTTATTTTTTGTTGCCTTCTCTTTTCTCAAGCCGTTTGGCTTCGATGTATTGGTGTCGTTGTGAATACAATTTACAGTTGGTTTCAAAATGACGCCAATTGTCCAGGGATGGAAAAAATAATATTGTTCAAAAATATCGATTACTGTTGATGATAAAAACAACGACCAAACGGCAAGAACAAAGCGTATTAGATTTGGAGAAACTATTCTGATTCCTTTTTTTGTGTATTTATAAAATTCTTGAAACTTGTAGATTTGTAGAAACTAGTCTGATTAAATTTTGTGGATTTATAAAATTCTTGAAACTTGTAGATTTGTAGAAATAATTCTGATTCAATTTTCTTGGATTTATGAAATTCTTGAAACTTGCTATCAACATATTCAGGACATTTCTAATGCTTTCTAATTAGGTGTAAAATAAAATTTCTGCGCGTCTTGCGGTCCCATAAACACGGGGCACATCTCTAGGTTTCGTTGCAGATCTATCGATAATTTCGCAAAACAGAAAACACTACTATCGATGAATTGCTAGCTAGTGTTGGCGGCACATTAACACATTCACACTTGCGTAGTTGCAAATAACTAGTCCGGGTTCGAATCAGATAAATCAATGTCGTTGTTGTTAGTTTAATAATTTGTCAAACTATTCAATCGTTATAAAATAGTTGGGTGTAAACGAATAGTAAATGTAGGCCAGCCCGAGGCGTATTCAAAGGAAATAGCAATTCCGGCCTGAATGTGATTGTATAGATGTCGTAAGACTGTGTGTTTTTCTATGCGTGAACAAGTTATAACTGCACATTGGATAAAATTGCGCAGCAAAACTGAAAAGGCTATACAGTTAGAGTTGTATCAATAAATATGGCTCGCGATACTCAAGGCACCCAAGGAGCCACGCAAAGTCAGGCATCCAATATCTGGACACAAGTGGAAAGCCAGCCCATGGAAACAGTTATATGGGGCCGATTATATGGCAAGAATATCAAGATCAAGTCCCTGGGTACGCGTAGAAAATATAAAATTATATATACGAATTCGTCCCTGTCGATTGGTAACCATTGAATTTATGTTCTTTTTTGTTATTCTGATTAAAATTTTCTGTTACATCTCTCCTTTGAAGCACTAATAATGCAATTAAATACATGCTTACAGATTTAAACAACGAAGAATTTACTGCCGGAAGGGGAGAGTCCAATGATCTAATCCTTACACTTAATGACTTGCCGGAGAAAATCCTGACACGTATATCCAAGGTGCATTTTATAATTAAGAGAGCTAATTGCGAGCTAACCAATCCGGTATATATCCAGGTAACATAATCTAAAGTTGAAGCTTAAGTTATAATATTAAACTCCATGTCCTTAATCTTTACGTTCCAGGATCTCTCACGCAATGGTACCTTTGTGAACAACGAAAAAATTGGGATGAATAAGAAAAGGATTCTTAAGAACGATGATATAATATCACTCTCGCATCCCACATATAAAGGTAACACTAAAAATAAGAAGGAAAATCAATTTTTTTATGCATGAGATAACTAGCAAATCTTCTTTGAGAAATTTTGCCTCTGCGTTCTATACTTTTACCTACCCTCAAATTCGCTAGGTAGATGAATCTACATTTATGCATATTTTCAATTGTATATTTGCACCTGTTGTAGCCTTTGTGTTCAAGGACCTTAGCCCGAATGAGGCCATAGGACTACCCGAAGAGATAACAAGAACCTATTATATAAATCGCAAGCTGGGATCTGGTGCCTATGGTTTAGTGCGTTTGGTCTACGAGACTCGCACCTGCGAACAGTTTGCCATGAAAATTGTCAAGAAAAACATGTTAACCGGAAGTGCGCAGCCCACATCCAACCTCAGTGACCCAGAACGTGTGCTAAACGAGGCAAAGATCATGAAAAACCTCACGCATCCTTGTGTGGTGCGAATGCACGATATCGTGGACAAACCAGACTCTGTATACATGGTGCTTGAATTTATGCGCGGCGGAGACTTGCTTCATCGCATCATCAGTAAGAAGCTGCTCTCCGAGGAGACTTCGAAACTATATTTCTACCAAATGTGTCAGGCTGTTAAATACTTGCACGACCGAGGTAAGATAGGATAGGAGTTTTTCTTTTTAAAATAAGGATTCTAGTTCAATTAATGTATTTGCTTTCGCTTGATTAAGGCATCACTCATCGGGACTTGAAGCCGGACAATGTTCTATTGGAGTCCAATGACGAAGATACTCTGCTGAAAGTATCCGATTTTGGCCTAAGCAAATTTGTGCAAAAGGATTCGGTAATGAGGACATTGTGCGGCACACCTCTCTATGTGGCGCCCGAAGTCTTGAGTACTGGCGGCAGAGCTGCTTATACCAAGAAGGTGGATATTTGGAGCTTGGGTGTCGTACTCTTCACTTGGTAAGCATTTATTATAATCACGATATTATCGTTGTTTTTGTTTTATTTATTCTTTCGTTTTGTTTTGGCCAGTCTAAGTGGAACACTGCCCTTCTCCGATGAGTATGGCACTCCAGCTGCCGAACAAATCAAAAGGGGTAAGTTTGCCTTCAGACATCCTGCCTGGAAGATGGTCTCGCAGCGCGCCAAAACTCTAATCAACCAAATGCTCATTGTGGATCCCGAGAAGCGACCCTCAATTGATGCCGTTCTGCAGTGCTCCTGGCTTAGAGACAACGAAATGTTTCTCAAGGCCAGACGACTAATGAAACTCGATCATATGGAAATCGAAGAAGAGGAGAACAATTTCCTTGAACCGCCCACCAAGCGATCGCGGCGCTAATCAATGGAGAAGTGTTTTAATTTTCTGGCAAAATTAAGCAATTGCTAAAAAATAATATATATATACTCAAGCACTGCTTGCATTAACATTCACATTACAAAAGTTCATTTAGTTATAGAATCAATTCTTACATTACAACGAGGTACAATTACTTTAGTTATCCGTTAATTGTTTAGTAACTAAACATGACTCTTGTTATACCGCATAACTTTTACAAAAAAGAAGAAATATTTTTGGACCCGATAGCAAATTTGACTACGGCTTTTTTTTTTTTTTTTAAGAGAGTGAGAGCAAAAATGCCTTGAATTATATTCATAAAGACAAGAATTTATTGATTTGTTTTGCAAAAAGAATGAAACGAACTGTATCCTCTAATTTTATGTAAAATTTTAGAGTCTATAATGCGAAGAAGTAACCCGAAATTGGGGATTCTAATAAATTTAAGATTATTTTGTTAAACACGGCTAGTTCCTTTAAAAGCCACGCATAATATAGAGCACTAAAACTAAAGTGCCAAAATTGGAATCAATATATTTTTGCCATATAACGAACTGTATTATCTGGAACATGATTGTGTGTCCATGACATTGAAACTATTTTATTAAACATGTGTCTACTATACAAAAGGCGTACAATCAACACCACAAGACACCATGTTATTTCCACTTCAGTTAATTTCTATTCCTTTTTACATTAAGAATATGTTATCATAATTATCCCAAAAGGGAAACAGCTTGTTTTTACAATACATGCAATGAATGCATCTTGAAACAATCAGTGATTATTGTAAGTGGCATTAAAAGTTTGAAGACTTTGATTCACTTGTTATACCAAATAAGAACCAGAATAAATCAATTATGTTATGATTGTTGTGTTAGTACACAAAGAAGACTACGAATGTATCGGTACACCCAACATTCCTGAATAAATCTTTATTTCAAACAAAAAAATTTGGTTTGTATTACTGAAAGTATAAGTCAATAATAATAACAGAAATACATTTGTTGACTGTTTGTCTTGATTGATGCAGTTCGTAGATGCTTAGCATACTGAAATATAAATTCTGAATTTTGTAAACAATGCCTTTGCTAACTATAACTGAATACTTATATAAGTGTCCATATGGGGATTGGCATTCATGAAATTTGAAAAACAATTAAACTAAACATTGAATGGAAAATGCATAAAAAAATCATAGAAAATCACATAAAATGTATGGTCATGCCTAGAAAACGTCCCCTCCTTATATCTTATGCGTCATCATTTTCCGGCCATGTCCAATTGTGATGAGCGTGTTATTGTCTGTCCAAATGGCGTCAGTGAGCCGCGAATGTGTATTTTGATGGGAGTAAACAAATTCAAAATGATCCTTTGCATGAGCAATCTTGACAGCAGCTGGCAAATTACTCATGGCAGCCAAATGAGATCTGAAAATCAGAATTGATAATGGCAATTAACAATAGGAATGACCATGGACTTGAGCGTCACTTACCCATTGATTAGGAGGCGAGAAACATGGCCAGTATCAAAAAATACTTTGCTCTCCAGTATTTTGCGAGGCACACGTATATCTAGGGAATGAACCTGGCCATCGAAGTCACCGAGATAAACATAATTATCTCCCTGCAGCTCTGTGGGACCACACCAGGCGGCACAGGTAAAACTGAGCAAACGCTGAGGAGAATCATCGTACAGGCATACGGAAGAGGGTGTCGAGGCACGTGCATCCCAAAGCCGAGCAGAACCCCCTCGATCACAGGTAACAAACTCTGAAAAGCTGGTAGACGGCGTGGCCAAGCCCGTTAACTTGTCCGTATGAGAGGAGCTTGAGTGATACGAGCTGGCCAAGTCAGCTCCAGACAGATCCCAAACCTTGAAGAAAAATGTTTTTTGTTAAATTCAGGCAGGTCTTTTGCGTGCTTCTTACATTAATAGTACTATCAGAAGAGGCAGTCACCGCCTTGCGCCGATTGGCCTTGAATACACACAATTGAGATATCGGTGATGGATGAACAGACATTTCCCCAATCAGAAATAGGCAGTACGGAGCCTTGGAATCCCTCACAGTGGAGTACGTTGACCAAGCCTGCAGCCTAGTATCGCCTAGAGCCACGAGCAGCACATCGTTATCCGCATACCTCACTATGTTGACTGTATTCTCGGACTGCAGCTTAAAATCCGCATTGTCCACCGATATGTGGCCCAGCTGGCTTTTAGTGTATCCATAGAACATACCCCACCACTGAGGCCCCTCTCGTCGATTGGTGGCTAGAGCACAATGCTCCTGGTCATTGATGGCGATGCTGTCCCAGCACTCGTGTAATCGAGGGGAAAGATTTTCAAAGCGTGCATTTAAATCGGCTACATTCAGGTTAGGGTATTCGACATTACCAGCCAACTCCTTGGCTGGCGGAGGTTGGTGTGACGCAGGCGTACGATAAACCACAGAGCTGCATTGTGGAAACATTTTAGTTGATGGAAGGATCGGGACTAGGAGTGAAAACAGAAAATAGGACTAGGCGAACGGCGTGCCGGGGTTTTAGAGATGGACTAAAAACAAATATTTGTTATCGATAAGGTATCGTTACTTACACTAGACAGCACATTTTTGCACCTAGCTAAAATGAGTTTTTCATTATATCTCACAATAATCTGAAACCCAAATTGACACAACATTACTATCCGTGTTTGAACATTCAAAGTTATATTCAATGTCCGATGCAGCATTTTACTGACAGTGATAGAAAAAACCATAGCTAGGTAGGTATGTTGGTAACCCTTTATTTGAGGAACAATACCGCTAAGTAGACTGCACTGATTACCAGCTGTGTTTGAAAACCAGTTGTTTTGTTGTTGCGACCAAAGGCAGTCGAACGTTACTTTCGAGGAGGAATGTTTTTCTTGTTAATTTGAACATTTTTGTGTCTCGGTCTTGGCTTATAATAAACAGAAAATTTGTGATTTTACTAAAGGATTTTGATTTAGGATGCCAACCAAGACTTACATAAGAAATATACTAATGAATAATCTAACAAATTGCACACATTAATTAAAGCACAAAAAAAAAAAACAACGAAGAAGAAAAAAATAAAGTGCATTTTTGCGTGTATTATGCAAAGTGCAACATAAACTGAATCAAAAAAAAGATTAAAACAAAAATAACGCACAGCAAAAGCAAATGCAATAAGAATAAGTGCCTTCTGACAAATCAAATTTTAATTTACCCGCGCGTTTTTTCTTTGTTTATTAAATTTAAATTAAGTCCACCAACAAAGACGACCTCAAATGGGTGGGGGCGGGTCGGTTGCTGCTGCTGGGGGTGGTGGAGGTTTATTGGATATTTATGCCATGGCCTGGGAGCATTTGAGACCCGGAAGTTCGCCCGTAGACTGGTGTGAGGGCAATTATTTAATTTCATCAAATATAGCTGAATTTGTGAATACGGTGCGTATGTGGAAAATTCTTACCTGCAGCTGCAATTCTACATGCACACATACATATATACATACATATACACAGACGTGGCTAAGCCTTGACCTTCTTTGTTGTTGTTGTTGTTCTTTTGGCTGAGACAGAAAACTGAAAACAACAAGAAAAGATGCTGATGAAGGGGTTGGCCCAATGGGGACAATGGCAAACTGGTTGGTGGCGGTGGTGGGGGGTTGTAGGAAGTGAGTGGGTGGAAAATTGCAATTTGCAGAGGCGATATTTAGTAACTGAAGTCGTCTTATCGTTCATTACAATTTATCGTTCAACTCAAAGTTCGTATATTGCAATTCAAAGCTAAATTACGCACTTTTCTTTCAGTTTACTTCTATTGAATTTCCGTCTACCCACCTGCAAATGTACACACATGAGTTCTGGGACTTCTAGAAAATAGAAATTACGATAAATAATAGCCATTTGTATGTATGTAGCCATTCTTCGAAACGAAATAGTTCTCTATCATTTCAATTACAAATCGAAGTTGGCAGCTCTTTGCTGTCTATTTAATGGCTAATCCAAGTTGTAACATATACCATTACACTTGCATTAAGGTAATGTAGGATGTTAGCTAATAGTTAGCTTTTACCTATTCTTCGTATCGAAAATGTTTAACTTTTAATTGTAATTTTGGTTGCTGTTGTGAGTAATCATTAATGTCAACAGTTGTGAATTGCTTAAAACGCATTTTAGAGGCCTTTGTGTTTCCCTCATATGTTCAAATGCACACATACATATGCATGTACATAGGTACACCTATAGAGATTTTGCTTCAAACTGGGCTTTGTCAATTTAGGAGTTAATGACCTCCTGCTAGAGTCTTAGATACATACAAACACATGTGTCACAAGATCCGCTGAAATCAAAACAAAGATGCTGTGCACACATATAATATTAATGTATAAATAGTTGGATTAATGTTTATGCACATATATTATATGATTATCAACATTTACTGGCCTTGCCTAGCCCCAACACTTTCTTGTGTTATCAATTGCGTTTTCTTTAATTGGAACACGAAAATGTAGTACATAGCCTAATATGAATAAATGATAATTGTTTCGTTGCCAGTTTTCCCTCGCACATCATTCTAGAAATGTGAATTACTATTAATTCAATTGGCTCGACACTTTACGTGACAAGTGAAAAGTTTTTGAAAACTATGACACATTTAAAGCTACAAACACATGTTCTTTAATGCCTTTTTTTTGAACATTCTAATTTATTTCCCCCTGACTGGAAACAAATTTAATCATATTTAGTCAATGGCTTAAGCTTCTTCGAGTGCTTCCAGTCTAAAAAGTTCACTTGTACCTACAGATCGCACCTTTAGAGCATTTTTATGTTCATATTTACATTTGTGTGTGTTCGGTATATTGTTAGACCACTTTGCTTTCCTTGACCTCTACCGAATAGGGTAACGTAAAAATTCATCAAAAATAGCATAGAAACAAGTGATGAGTTGCTTTCCCCCAGATGTGGATCCCAAACTGCGGTAACTGCTGTGGGTCTTGTCTTTAGGCAGATGGAAGTATTAGTAAATATGTGAGACAGACCATCATTAGACATTAAAATATCTACTATTGCTTATATATGTACATACGTGATATTTGTGTTCTTAATTGTTTTGCTTTCTTTTTGTAGTTTAGCAACGTTCTCTTTATTCTATTACCGCCAATATTAATCATGCTCTTCAAGGAGTACGGACGCTTCGTTACACCTGGCATACATGTGATATGGGTCCTATTAATAGTCGTTGGACTCAGGTACAATAATAACAAATAATATTCCCCATATCCTCACATACATAAAATGTTTGTTAAAAAAAAGTGACACTGCTTTACTTAAACCAAATTTGATTTATTCTGGCTTGACAAGTGTCCATTACAATTTGCTTACACAGCGTAGACACAGCGACTCTTTGGGAATATCTCCATATTAAAAGAGAAGAACCTTAAACGCCTAAAGTTCAGATAATATTGAAAAACATACCTTAAACATTTTCTATGCAAGTCGCAACGAAACATGTCAATCGGCGGGCACTAAAGCTCTCGTTCTGGGTTCTCAACATCCAAAAACAATCTTTAATGCCGTTGTAATTATGTTACCAGACTGTGGTTAAACAAACATCTCTTTTAAAAGTATTGATGATTTATATTAATTTTTATTCAAAAATATCATAAAGAAGCTATGCTATGCGTTTTCATGACAGTTTGTGTAATTCTAAAAATTATGCTTCGGTTCGAATTAACATTTTATAAAAGAAAATTTAATATTTTTTCTCCTTAAACAAAACTAATTCAACAGTTTAATGGTCACCGGAGCGAAGATAGTTAAATATGTGATTCATTAGAGCAAAATGTTCGAAATGTCACTTGTTTTTAGCCCACATTTGTTTTAATCTGTCTTCTATTCTATTTAATAATTACAAACATTCAAAGAGAAAATGTTAGTTCTATGTATTTTCATGCGACACTTAGTTTGATTGGCCAACTGCTCGATGAATTGGCCATTCTCTGGGTATTCATGGCTGCGTTTTCCCTATTCTATCCAAAAAAATACTACCCGAAATTTGTTAAGAATGATCGGTGAGTAGACTTTGAGATATAACACGTTTAATGTTCTTTAATTCCTTTATTCCCCTTTTAGCAAAACATTTAGTTGGTTCATGCTGATATCCGCGGTTGCCGCAACATTCTTATCTTGGTGGAAGCCAATTGTTAATGCCTTTGTACTCATGGGTATGAGTGTCCCGACAATGTTAATGCTCTACAGGGAATTGCAGCGGTAAGTGGTAACCGAAAAGCAAAAATACATAGATAAATTAGTATAAAACTGATACCGACAGAAGACTTTCCTGTGATTTCGTTACCGTCACGACCCCCGTAAATTTATCTAAACCCATCAGTCATCCATATTATCGCCGAGTTCTTTGCTTTATCTATTGGGACATGTGTAGATAAGTGTTTTCTGGTCCTCGGCGATGTGGTGAAATTTTGTTTGTCTAGGCTTATCGTTGGTATTTACATTTGTCATAATTGACGAGGGTCCAAATGATCAATAAAGTGGTGGGAGTCTCAACCTGCAGTATACGGGATCGATCATAGTTAGTGCTGAATGTTAAATAGATGACCTACTTATGTATTATGTTATCATAATTATTGTGATGAATTGGTTTTCGGTCTCTCACAATTTCCCATAAATGAACATCTTAAAGCAAACACGGGCTCGCTCGTTGTGACCCCGTCAATAATCCGTAGAATAGTCTTAGACTCAGATAAAGGACATGTGAGATGTACACTTTTCCGGATATTGTAGGCAACTATATACGTATATTATAGCAATGATCGGTCGTGAACAGGGCCCCAAGTGAAGTGAATGGCAACTTTGAGTTATTTATATCAAATTCATATTTAATTTGCTTTATGTTCCTGTGGCAATTGCATGCTAGCTCGCTCACTTCTACCATGATCAGTTTAGCCGATAAAACTTATCGCACTTGTCAACCAACTGCACCCTTTTGGTGTTTGCCAAACCGAATAGATATTTCTTTTAATGACCACGACGAAATGAGTTTGTCTGTTTTTCTGCCCGCCCGGAATACTGAATACTCCGTTGGGACCTAAGCGGATTATGGGTATGTTCGGTTGCGCACGGACAACATTAACGCTTCTGAATCGTCAAAAGCTTAATATTGCGTGGATGCAACTAACAACGAAACGATTATTACTAATACATTACATCTGTGTCGGTACTGCTAAGATTTTATTTGGCATCCCGGATTTAAAGTGTAAGGCCGGACAAATATCAATTGCCTCGATCAGCCATTATTTGTTTCTGTTACAAATACTTTGGGACAGATTATGTTTTTTCATTCATGTATGTTAGTATATAGAGGTAGGTTGATTTATTTCTCAACATAGTTGATACACTTGATCCAGCGATGCTCCAACTTTTTTTTCTCGAGGTCTGAAAAATGGCCCTCCGTGGCGGCGATGACTTCCTCATTCGACTCAAATCTCTGACCGGAGAGTTACTTTTTCTAAGAAACAAAAAGAAGTCGCACGGAGCCAAATCTGAAGAATACGGTAGATGGGACAGCAGTTCGTAGCCGAATTCCACCAATTTGGCCATGGCGACGGCGGAGGTGTGAGCCGGTGCGTTGTCATGGTGAAAGAGCACTTTTTTCTTCGCCAAATGGAGCCTTTATTTTCTTTAATTCCTGTTCCTTGGTCACTGGTGTGTACCAGTGGATCCAAGTTTCGTAGACGGTTACAAAACGACGCAAAAACCCCTTCGGATTGCGTTTAAACAGCGTCCAACACTGGTCTGATGTCGTCTTACGGTTGCGCTTGTTGTCCGGAGTAAGCAAACGCAGCACCAATCGTGTCGACAGCTTTCTCAGGCCCAAAATTTCATGCAGGATATAACGCAAGAATAACAAGAATCGAATCACCGACCGATATTGCTCCTTTACCATTTTTCTAAAATCCGTAGACACGCTCGCTTCTACACGGAGTCAAAACAAAACCAGAAATTCGATTTGCCATAGTGACGCCACTGGCCGGTGAGGCTAAGTACTTATCGGACCACCCTCGTACTCATGCCCGTTTGGATCAACGACAAACACTATATCATAGAGCTCCCATAGAAACGGTGAAGTCACGATCAGCGACTTTTAACTTCGTTGTTCTCTGAGCTGTTGTCATGAAATTTAATATTTATGAGTTTAATATACATACCTACAAATGACTGTATCATATTTGATCAGGATCGGACGACTATATCATATACATAGATTGGTCGAAAACAGTAATTCCAATAAATAACTGTTACCTTTGATTCGATTGCCTTAAAATGAAATGTCTTACAGTTAGCCAAGGTGCTAAATTTAAAATAAATTTTAATATGGCTGTCATTTGACCCTGAGTCATTTTGAAACTCCTACCGCAGTCAGCAATGTTTTCTTTTTCGACAGTCAAACAAAAAACGATATAGGAATTCGAGCAAATCGATCTGAACATCCTAAAGATTGAATATGCAAGTTTTTCTGTGAAATTTTCACGTCAAAAAATCAAAAAATCTAATCTGATAAGCTAAATTTTAAAGGTCCTAAAAAGCACTAAAATTCTTTATAAATCGTTGCCAAATGGTATTTAACATTTCTGTTTTCTTTCTAATAGAGTTCGTGATGAGAGAGTCTATCGCCTAGGCATTCGTTCCACGACAGTTTGGGCCGTTGCCGTGTTTTGTTGGGTGAACGACCGGATCTTCTGTGAAGCTTGGTCAGCCATCAACTTTCCTTATTTGCATGGATTTTGGCATATTTTCATCTTTATTGCGGCCTATACGGTACTGGTTCTTTTTGCCTATTTCTACGTGGAATCGGAACTACCACAGCGTCAACCACTGCTCAAATATTGGCCGAAAAACGAATTTGAATTCGGCATTCCTTTTATATCGATTAGAAATCCAGGTAAGACCCTGCGCAACACGATCTGAGCGATCGAGCAGAAGTGAACTTAAAGTAGAGCAATATTAAATCAATGACACTAACGTAAACATAAATGCTTTAATAATCGTAAAAACATATTGTATATTAATATTGTAGCACACATTTATTTATAACAGTTAGCTGAGTTTTTTAACACCTAATAATATTAAACAATTGGTGAGTTGGATGATGGTTGTAATTGATTAAGTCTGTTATGGCCATAGGATTAAGGTTTCTTGTTACCAAAAAGCGATAAAAATGTAAGCCAAAGACTAGTTTGTTAGTCTAAGCTCACATAAAATTAAATAGACTACATAGAAATGTTATACATATCCACATTCTCAAAATGAGTTCAGTCAAGAAGTTGATTTAGTTGTTGATCAAGCGACAGACTGTGATACGTCTCGACAATTGGTTTATCCAATTCTTCCAAACTTACAAAAATAATTATAATAGGTAAATACTAAGAATTTTCCTCCCATTTGAGTTAGTTCAGTCCGACTGCCTATTCTACAAATTATTGTGCTCGACTAATCTTGGCTGAACTGATTTCTTAGTACTAACTCTATTCTTACTAACCAATATATGTAGCATGTTGTACGTAGTTCGCTCAATCTGAATATTTGCCTAATCTGCTAACTTGACAATGATGATCCCCTACAGATTCCAAAGATTGGCAAATCTATTGCAGCCTGTTCATGCAAGACTATTATGACCACAAGCTACTCAATCGGAGAAACTAAAACAATGTATTTTAGATATATTTGTAAAACTTACAAAATCTACTGCTGCTACTTCAGAAACATTGATATGCGCATCGTGTGATAAGCAAACACTTATGCTAGAACTTATGAGGAATATTAAACATTATAGTTTTATGTAGAATCCTGACCAGGCCATATGGAATACACCACAAAGTAGTTGTTTAAGAAATGCATATGTACATACATAAGATAAATACAAAATGTACTGAGTTGTTAATATATTAATTCGTTTTTTATTGAACAATAAAAAAATGATTTTGTTTAAAAATGAAGTAAGTAAGTCGTCTCCACCAACTGAAATAAGTCTTAAACTTATTTGTAATCAAAATACGTAAACTAAACTATAAACTTATTAGTAAGTAAAAGCAAAGAAAAATATTTCCATTACATTTAAAAAACAACAGTCCGGGGCTAACTTCGACCGCGTCAAAATTTGTATGCCCTTGCAACTTTTTGGGTTACTCTTTCCTTAGCTATAGCCATCAAAGTGAAATAAGTTTTAACTAAAAAGGCTAATGTTTGCGAAAGAACGCCTACGCATAAGAAAGACTACAATCTTAGCATAGGAAATAACGAAGATTTTGATCAAAGTCACTGTTTTCCACCGATCGTTCCTATGGGAGCCATATGATATAGTCATCCGATCATTATCATATTTGGCAAAGTAGCTGGGAAAATAACGAAGTTATTGAGAAAAGTCACTGTTCGTGACTTTGCCGTTTGTATGGGAGCTATAGTGGTCCGATCCGGCTGAATCCGATATATACAAACTGTGCAGTATATACAAGCCTACATACGAAATTTCAGCTCTGTAGCTCTAACGGTCTAGGAGGAGTTCGCGTCGATCCAGACGGACGGAAGGACATCGCTATTTGAACTCGTCTCGTCGTGCTGATCAAGAATATATATACTTTATATGGTCGGAGATGCTTCCTTCTATGCGTCGCACACTTCTGATCAAAATGAATATACCCTTTTTGCAAGGGTAAAAAAAGAAACAAAAATCAACTGCCAAGAAAGTGTTTACACAACTAAAACTATTAATTGATGATAGCATTTTGACTACTTAGCTGGCGGTTCGCTTTTTAGATAAGCTCACAAATTCTCACTGGGATTCAAGTCCGGCCTTTGAGCTGCTGTATCCAACACATTTCAACAGCTATAAAGCAGCTAGCAGTATTTTAAACTCTATTAACTTATGCTGTCTCGCTCATATTTACATATACTTAAGCACTATAGCGCCAACATTAGCCAACTCCGCCCACGTTAATACGGATAACTGCATTGGTAGCAATCGGGTTTTTCAAATTACGTAGATGATATGGGAGCTTTTTAATATCTTTAGCAAATCTCGATCTCCAAAATATAACTGTTCAAATGGAGAGATGGACATACATAGCTGCTTTTTGGGATGGCACATTTTGTCGTATTTACCATTACATTACGGATACATGGTATAAACGTAGCCCTTAACCTTCCTTAACGTAGGCCTTAACTTAACTAAACAGTCTTTTTTGAAAAATAGATAATAAAGTCATCCCATTTTAACAAAATTTGCTGTTGACACCGACCAAAATTAGTTCCTGTAGGCAGTTTTCACAAGCTTATTAAAATAAAAGTACAAACAATGGTAAAAAATGTTGTTCTTTTTTGGGGGAAAAGTCAAAATTATAAGTATATTTTAAAATTCGTAATTTTTAACAAAATGATTATATACTAATCAGAGATCTTGAGCAAAAAAAAAAAAAAAAAAATAAAAAATATATAACCATAAGAACTACATATTTGAGCCAAAAAATAACACGCTAAAAATCTGAAAAGATTTTCCAGTTTTCCCACAGGAATTTCGCGCAAACTCGTTGAATAGGGATTCTAGGGAGAAGCAAAATAACCCAGTCTTCATTCGCTGAATTCAAAATATGAACTGATTTTATTTAAAACTCTTAAACTCTAGGCGACAATTGTTGTTAAAAATACTTATTCCAATGCCCCACGTTTTCGGGGATTGAAAATTGTTTCTATTTCATGCTCAGCGCTGGCGACTTGAGATTGCGCCGTTTGGTTTTCAAGTGTTTTCCACAGAGTGTGGATGCATGTTTTGTTAGGTTTTAAGCAATAATTGTTATATGAATCTTTATGACTTATTTTTGTTTATGTTTCGTTTTGTATATTTCTTTGGTCAATCTGATTTGGTGAAGCCATTTCAGCTGACCACGATGTTAATCTTAAACACTCGTCATAAATATTTTAAAATTCAAAATCCTGTAAGTATAATAATATTTTCAAATACTAAAAGCGTTTGAACTATGCTCCTTCTACTAATTTGCTTATCGGTCTATGAGAACAAAGTATGAACTTTAGAGTTGTAAGCCATGCTTGCCTTTTTTCCCTTTGCCCAAAGCGATTAAAGTTGTATTGAATTAGTATTATGACCTCTTTAGAGTGGTGAGCAAAGTCTGCTGATGATCTGCTATACATATATATATATCTATAAGGGTATAGAAGTGTGCAACGCATAGAAGGAAGCATCTCCGACCATATAAAGTATATATATTCCTGATCAGCGCGACGAGATGAGTTCAAATAGCCATGTCCATCTGTCCGTCTATATCTATGACTATATCGAATAGCTCCCATAGGAACGATCGGTCGAAGACAGTGACTTTTGTCAAAAAGTTCCATATTTCCAATGCTAAGATTGTAGATCGTTCTTTCGCAAACATTAGTAGTTTTAGATAAAACGTTTTTGCACTTCGATGGCTATAGGTAAGGAAAGAGTAACAAAAAACATGCAAGGGTATACAAACTTTGATGCGGTCGAAGCTATCACTGGCCCTCTGGTTCGATTTCGTTTTACAAAAACTATTTTTTTTTAAAGACTATTTTAATGCAGAAAAACCCAATTTTTTCCACTTTCTCTACAATAAGTAAGAAATATTTTTTTCAATTTGTAAAATAAAAGTCAATATCAGATCCTGATAAATATGTATATGTATGTATATATAGTGTTTAAAATTTTATTCAACATAACTCCATATATATGTACGTATGTATAGAAATCTATATACTTGGTAATTCGTATAGCTAAATATATGTTTTCTACGAGCATTGGTCCAAAATAAGCAAATTCGTCAGGCAATGTGTTGAAGTAGGGCGGAACATCGCCAATTCTCTCGTTAATCCGAATCCGATGATATGTTAGTACACGAGTCGTGGGCTATGCGTTTGTTAATGGGATTATAGATACCGTTTAATAAGTAAGGACCACGATAGGTGATAATGTTCTTTGGTGTCTCATGAATTTTGACCTCATAGAGCAGCTCCGGTTTCTTGAGCTGAAGTCTTATGTTATCCCAAATATAAACGGCCAAGTTCTCTGTGGTGCTGGGCTAAACGAACGGAATGTTGAATACACAAAATTAGAAAGATACGTAGGAACCCTTATCTCTTATTTGGTTACCGTCTTTGCAAAGTATTCCACATCCTTGTCGAGATTCTTGTGATCCAGTCGCTTCATTATGACCGTCTCAATGGCTTCTTTCAGTTCGGTTATATTCAAGACCATGCCGGTCCGGGAATCAATTGGTCCTCGTACAGTGATTTCAACTAAAGGTTAAAGTAAAAAACTTGAATTTTTTTAACTCCGTCAAAAGCGAAAGGTATAAGGAATATTCAATAACCAATATTGCGTTTAATTATAGTACTACATAGATATATTTGTAGTATGTAGAAATATCGGTTCACGACATCGACGAAGCAATAAATAATCGCACAATAAATGTTTTCGAAATTAGCCCCCGTTTCTATTATTCTCTTTCGATATCATCTTAAAATACATACAGATATTTATAATGATTGCCTTCGAATTGTATTATCAGTTTGTTTATAATTAAAATATTAGATTTTTCATAAGCGCTGAACTTGAACATGGTTTCTTGGTGATAAGCGAGCTTGTCGGCCAAGGTTTTTATGGTTAAACACATTCTTTCTGTATCAAGTATCCAATACAATTTTGTGGGTTCTACTTGATCAATCCGAAACTCTTGTCATACGATATGCAATGAAAATACAAACATCGACTAAACCAATTAAGTCGCTGTTTTGAACTGTATGAGGATTTTGAATCAATGCAGAAGGGAGTCATCTACGTTTGATATTCTTCTCACCTGTATAATTGTGTCCATGTCCATGGAAATTGTTGCATTTGCCAAAGACTTCTAAATTTTCAGCATCACTCAATTGGGGACTATTGATGAAAGTGAAAGTAATTCCAAACCAATAATTTATTTTATTTTTTAATTACCTATGCAAACGATGGCAGGCACTGAACGTCTCGCGTCGGGTCAGGAATGCAACAGGTTGCTGAGACATTTTACGTTTAGTTGATTTTAAGTCACTTCTCTCCGAGTGGGAGTTGATGCACGTAAGAGCACTGTTTGGCAATTAATAGAAAACCTGCTTTTAATCGCACGTATTTATGTGGATTTCGTTGCAATTCAACTAAGGGTTACACAGAGTGCTTAAAGGAAGGTGAAGGCGGAGGCCACGACTCATTTAATGTGAACGCCCTCGATAAGAATTTCTAAGTTATCGATATGTCGAAACGTTACGATAACAATTAAACTGAAAGAATGAGCGCGGAGATTGAGATAATTTAAATGCAAAGTTGCGACGACTTTATTGAGGCAATTGCCCAAAAGTCTACCAAATATAACGATTTGCATATATATATATACATACATAGATGCAGATCTAAAATTACAGTTCAATACACAAGAATCACAAAGAATAAAACTACAAAGGCTGAAGAGCTGGTTAAGCTTTCAAGTGATTGATAAATTTCGTAAACATTTTTATTATCTGTGCGAAAAATAATTAAACTAAGTGAATTACATAAATATTGCCTTTACGATTTTATATAATATATACAAAAGGAATTAAAGTCAAGTTCCGAACATATAGCAACATACAAATCACACAAACGTTGGAATTCAATTACTCAAACTAAACTTGTCAAGTTTACAGATTTCCTGCTATACTTATTAGATATTTCTAAATGTTCGATGCACTTCTAAGGCACGTTTATCTAAGCAATTTCTGTTGTTACAGCTTCTTATTTAGGAATTATTAAATTTCTCATCGCTAGTCAGAACATTGTACGCACAGCCAAGAGCCCAAGAGATTTCATGTCCATCAATTTTTTTATAAAGCTGAAAATGTAATTGAATTAATGTTATTTGCTAAAATTGAAATGTCGATTGTGTTGGTTACCTTTATCTTTTTTCCTTCGTTTAGACCGAATCCTTCGCGCAATAGAGTAGATATAAATGTTAAGTCAAAGCACATGAAGGGCTGCTCATCATTAGGTGTGGCGCAAATCTCTTGCGCCTTTTTACGATATGCCTCCACGGTAGTTTCCCCGCCCGCCAACGGATCCACGAGACCCGACTCTATTGCCCGCTCAAAGTAGTAGCTGAATGCAGCCACTGTGTGCTGCTTGAGAGTGAACGGCTTTGGCTTCACCAATGGCATCACCTTACTCTTGACTAGTTCCAGGCAAGCCTCAAAGTCCACCACAGGTTGCTCAGCACTCGATTTAACGTCAGCTGCATCTCCCTTACCACTAACCTTATACTGAACATTGCCATATGTCCATGTGCGGTTTGCTATAATAGGATTCACACACGCACTCTCAATGATTGTATCCTCCTTTCCATAGCCATGGGTGAACACGGCGTGGCGGGCCGCCATCAATCCCAAACCCAAGTAGCTATGGGTAAAAACATTGATCTTTTTGCTAGAAGTTACAACTTCGTGCATGAATTTGTCGTATACTGGGACCTGGTCAGGATCAGTCGGAGAGAAGGTCACTTGGGTGCTGCCGCCACCGAGATCCAAGGCAGCTGCCTGATTGCTCTTCGACAAGCGGCCCAATAGGAAGTTCACGGTGAACCAACTGAAAATGCCTTCATCTGTCCCATCCATAATCTCTACAGCATCCATGTCGACACTGAATTCAGATTTGGCAAATAAATCTCGAACAGCATTCAGTAAATTCTCCGCTTTACTAGCCGGAAGAAGACGGAGTCCTGCTGTTGCCTTCAATACCAAAGGTGTGGACGACCAGTGCTCCTTGGGTATGAAAGCACGAGCCTCATCGAGTAACAATTTAATAGAGTGTGCTCCCTCAGACGGATTATCGGCAAATGAGCTAAGGCCCGGCTTGCGTTCCTTGAAAAGTTCCTCGTACAAAACTAACTTATTATCTAGAAAACTACGATTAAACTTATACGCCAGGACACGCGAGCCCGTTGAGCCAGCATCAATTATGGCAGCATATTGAACCTTACTATATCCTAGCTTAGTTGCCAGACGAGCCAAATAGGGACTGGCATTCTCCGAGATACCTGCAGTGGTCGGATCGTATTCGTTGTCAACATGTGGTGGATGTTCCGGTGTCGGTTTCGGTTTAGACGGCATCATATTCACATTAAGGGATTCATGATGATAGGGCATTGAAACATGGTGAAAAGTGGAAGGTTTCGTTAGTATCGACTGATGTGAAGGATCAGGTACGTTTTTATGGTTAATTTTATACAAATGATACACACCAAATACAAAAAGTAGGAGCACCACTGAAACAACTAGACATAAAAATGACAACTTCAGGCCACTAGGTCCTCGTCCTCCGGTGACACCATTGCCGCTTCCGCTGCTGCCTTTACGGCGATTCCCCGCTGCCGGTTTATCATCAGTTGCCAACTGTATAAAAATAATCAAATAAATATGTACGTGTCAATGTCAATATTATGTATAGTTTGTTTAATGATATTTTCTACCAGCTTGTAGTCGTATTTCATATTTATAATTGCATTTCAGTTCGTAGGCAACACTTGCGCCTAATGTTTGTTATGATTATGATATATGTATATGGATTAGTTTTGTTATATATTAGAGATCTACATATGTTGGCAGCCTTAGTAAATTGTGTAATCGATTTCTAGTTGGCGATAGGTTCTTGCGCGAGTACTCCAAATATATCGTTGTACTTTGTTAGTGTTGGAAAATTCATTCGGATGTTTGTGTGTTTTGCGCATATAAAATATCTTTAAAATCTTTTCTCATCATAAAATTTGAGAGTTAAACATATAATCTGACTTTGTGTAGATAAATTCGTTATTGACGTGTGGTGTGGCAGCGCCATGTAGATAATGAATGAACAACCACTTGAAAAACAAAACGTAATACAAACAATTGATAACTATTGCTTTAGCCAATATTATTACCAATATTCGGATGAAAATGTCTGTTTTTTGGCTAAAGCATCAACCAACCAAAGATAGAACTATTTCAACTAAATAAAAAAAAAAATATATTTGTAACTAAGATTTAAGATCTCTGTTTAAACAAAGTAAATTCTTATCCGCACTGATAATCGCTTGTTTTTAAATTCGTGTTTATTTCACACTTTACGCACAAATTGCAGTCAGATTCCAAGCCCAAATGACAAAGTCATGTCGAATTACACAAATTTTTGAGAGATATCGAAATATTCGAACCCAGAAACCCAGCTAAATTATCAAGGTAATCACCTTCTGAACGATAAGATACCAAAACAAACTTAGTGTCACTAACCACGTAAAGCAATACTTAAACCATGGACGATCTTTTAGCTTGATTAAATATTGGTAGACGCTGAAACCACAAACAAAACTGATGAAATTCCCACTATTTAAACAAATGTTTTACCCCATTAACTAAAAAGACAACCAATTATTATCTATTAAGGTAAAGAGTGAGGAGGGTGGGTGGTATTCTCGTCGTTGTTGTTGCCAACGAAATGTTATATTCTTTTTTTGTGCTTGGCATAGCAAATTAATTTGAAAATACCAGAAGTATGTGAGAATCGAGACAACTGATACACTTCGTTGATCAATAAATTAATTAGCATATAAACAATGAGAAAAAAAATATATGTAAATGGAGAATGCATTAAGGCCTGGTCACAAAAATAAATTCAAATTACTAAAAGGTCACAATACATACATATGTATGTATGTATGTGAGTGCGATTGAAATTTAATTTTCTGATCGATTAATGAAATTACTGTGGCAGAATGTTACACTAACGGAACTCGTTGACAATGACCTTGGGGTGGAAGCAAAACAACAAATCACAGTGGAACAACGTTTTGCGCCAAGAAATTAAAATAGTTTTATTTTAAGGTGAATAACTTTTTCATTATATAAATATGTATATAGCAATTTCATTCTAAACCGAGTTTGAGATCAGTCTCTAATTAAATTGATCTGTCCGTTAAAAACAGTTGCCGATAAAATTGTGAAACACATTTTTGAATTTTTTTTTTGTTAAAATTGTTTTTTTTTTTTTTTTGTACCAATGTGCAAGCTGAAACGACCTGCCAACCGGCCGGTCACACACGCAGCAAACAAAGTATTTGTTATTTCACAATTTTGTTAGTTTTAGTTAATTTCCTTGTTTTTAAGGTTTAATTTCACGTAGCCAAAATTACCGGCATAACATTTTTAACATTCTTTATATTGTTGGTAAATTTCCAAAGATAAAAACATTGGCACATACATACATACATATGTACATAAAATACGTTCATATGCATGTATTTTTGTTCTTGTAATTAACTTCCGCATTTCTTAAGAAAATTAGCACAAGAAATTTAACTTGTTTTTATTCATGCTTACCTTTCTTTTCCTTAAATCGGTGCTCGTCATTGTGTTAGTGTTCTGCTAATACCTTGAACTTTCACCCGTCGTTAGAAACCGAAAATGATCGCCCGTCTTTGCTCTTTATAGTGGGTGCTAGAGCTGTGCGAAACATCGATGTAGTATCGATACATCGATGTTTCTCCTTTCGTAAAAAACAACACTCGATTTTGACGGCGAAAGCGAATTTCCTCTTGGAACAGTGGGCACTCCCTATGTGGTTTGATTTTGAAATATTTTTGAACATTGTTAAAAACAAAAATATTCTGTCTCTTCATTTCATGAGTTTTGCCACTTACTTTTGTAATTTTCTTCAAGAAAAACAGAGGATTTTAATAAAAGCAATGAAATCCTACAACAGCTGTTCATTTCAGTAGGACTTTCTTGGTATTTTCTCAAAAATGAACAAAAAAGTTAGTTATGGGGTTTGGGCTTGGGTTTGGGTTTTAAAGACAGCCTCAGAAAATATTAACAAATGTTTTTTTAGTAATATCGATAAATCGGGAAAATTGTCACATTTGTCACTTTGGCGTCGATTGGGTAAGATCGATCCGAATTTCAAAACGGGCTTACAATTCTTAATATAGAACTGCATCTTCCAGACGATATCTCAAATCCAAATGAGCCAGATGAATCAAACAGCCATTTTTTAAACGAGTTAAACAGAATATCGACCGAAAAATACGAACTGACCAATCTGATTCAATAATAAATCTACGAAATTATTAAGGAGGTTTCTACCTTGTGTTATGAAAAAATTCGTTTTTTTATACCATACACCCATAGGGTGAAATGGTATATTAAAGTCGCCAAAATGTATGTAACAGGCAGAAGGAAGCTTCTCCGACCCCATAAAGTATATATATTCTTGCTCAGTATCAATAGCCGAGTCGATTTAGCCATGTCCGTCTGTCCGTCCGTATGAACGCCTAGTTCTCTGAGATTATAAGAATTTGGAATGTAGGCTCGTGTAGTATGTAGAGTGATCAAGTTTGTTTCAAATTTTTGCCACGCCCCTTTCCGCCACGCAATTTAAAAAAAACGTTTATCTCAAAAACTATTGCAGCTAGAGACACCAAATTTGGTATGTATATGTATTTGCATAGTAAATGCGCACATTTTGTGTGTATAAAGTTTTTGCCACGCCCCTTTCCGCCCCCGAAATTTGAAAAACTCGATTATCTCCCGTAATTTTTTACCTTGTGCAATCAAATTTGGCACACTTAAATTTGATACTAATACCTAGCAAAATACCAAATCAAAATCGGACAAAAAATAGCTGAGTAATGCATATAAACGTTTTTGTATAAGGCCGGAGATGGCCGTTGGCGGGTGGGGGCGCTAGGGTGCTTATATGCATACATAAGTGCGCGAGATACTGAGATATGCTTGTAAAAAGCATGTGATTAGAATTTTTTAAAATAGGCAAATGCATTAGTTATTACAAATTTGAAATATTTGTTTTACGGGTGTATGGTATACCCAAGTCGGCGAGACGACTTACTTACTTCATTTTTTAATTGCATTTTCGGATAGATGTATGTTTCAAGAATATAGTGTAAAAATTTAAAGTTGAAATCTGTAAAATTACGAAAGTTATCGGTCGTTAAGTGGAACGATGTCAAGCGCGGTAACAGGCACCGCAAATTTTCAAACGCGTTTATCTCAAAACTAATTGTAAGTTCTTGGAGCTCATGGAAGTCCTACAGGGCGCAAAAATTAACCAATTTTTTACACATGTTCTTTAGGATATTGTTCAGCGCTGGTAGTAGAATTGGCGAAAAATATTCAAAATTGTTAATTTCAAAAATTAATTAGTAACGAAAAATATGCAAAAAATATTTTTTGTTTCTAAAAAAAGCTCATAACTATTTCATTTTTCATCCTTTTTTCCTAATTCTACTACCAGCGCTGCGAAAAATTGTCTAGATTAAGAAAAACAATTTTTGGATTCAGATGTCATTTGCGAACGGTAGGACTTCCATAAGGACGAAATGGGGATGCCATTGTAAAATTACGCCCACTTCGCCCTTTTCACGAATCGCCGAATAAAAAAATCTGGACGAAAACGAGGACCCTCTTATGTATTGGAAGGTAGATATTTTAGTAATATTAATGAACATTAAATTTTTGTAAGGGATTAAATTTTTTCAGAGCGCCAACAATGATGTGGCCCTTCAAAAGCTTGCCAAAAAGAACCTATGCATTCCAGCAACATCGTCAGAAACCGAACGCATGTTCAGCAAAGCAGGGCTGATTGCCAACTCCCGACGTGCGGCCTTAAAGCCGGATCCTTTTAACAAATTAACAAAAACCAATGGGTTTTAAATTAGTAACTAAAAGATTTCCTCAATACTGCCATGAAGGCAATTGTTTTTGTTAAATTTTATTATTACATTTTATTGAATTGAATTGAAATTCAATAATAACTTATGTTTGATCCCAATTGATTTTTATACCCTTGCAAAAAGGGTATATTAATTTTGGTCAGAAGTGTGCAACGCATAGAACGAAGCATCTCAGACCATATAAAGTATATATATTCTTGATCAGCACGACGAGACGAGTTCAAATAGCCATGTCCGTCCGTCCGTCCGTCCGTCTGGATCAACGCGAACTCCTCCGAGACCGTAAGAGCTACAGAGCTGAAATTTTGCACGTAGGCTTGTATATACTGCAGGCATTGTATATCTCGGATTCAGCCGGATCGGACCACTATACCATATAGCTCCCATACAAACGGCAAAGTCACGAACAGTGACTTTCTCAATAACTTCATTAATTTTATAGCTATTGTCATAAAAGTTGGTATTTGTCAGTTTTATGTTCTTATTAATGATTGTGCCAAATTTGGTCAAGATCGGGTGTCATCAATTGCTTCAAAAGTAACGAAGTTATTCATAAAAGAATTGACTGTATTAGACCGATCGTTCTTATGGGAGCTATATGATATGACAATATCGGGTGAATACCCGATCTTGATTAAATTTGGCACAGTCGTTTATGAAGGTAATAACCAATAATAAATTTTACAATAGCTCAGAAAACAACAAAATAGTGGTACGATCTGAAGAATCCCATCTGAGCTGAATCCGAGAAGAAAAACACCCACAATTATTTCTGCATTTTGAAAACATTTCGGATTCATGACGGCATTGAACGCCTAACAATAAAAACCAACCAGACAACAAATTTTTCTAAAGAAAATAAAATTTGAAAATACTTCCTTCCCCTTAAATGCATCATATTGCATTAATTATTAATTGGTTACAAGCCTTTTTTTCGATTTGGCTTTGTTAATGGGGGAGTTGGTTATACGATACTACATACATACATACATATGTTTGTCTTTAGCTCTGATTTTCTCAACTTCTAAAAAAGTATATATGTATGCATGCATATTCGTGATCAGCCACGCCCCTTTCCGCCCTCGCAATTTAAAAAAAAAAAACGTTTATCTCAAAAACTATTGCAGCTAGAGACACCATATTTGGTATGTACATTTCCCTAGTAAATGCGCACATTTTGTAGGTATAAAGGTTTCGCCACGCCACTTTCCGCCACCGTAATTTCAAAAACACTCGATTATCTGCCGTAATTTTCTACCTTGTGCAATAAAAATTTGCACACCTAAATTAAATACTAATACCAAATTTGATAAAAATCGGACTAAAAATAGCCAAGTTATGCATATAACAACCATGTGAACAGAATTTGTAAAAAAAAAAAAAAAAAAAAAACGTAAACGCATTTGTTATTATTAATTTGAAACATTTGTTTTACTGGTGTGTGGTATACCCAAGTCGGCGAGACGACTTACTTATTTCATTGCACCTAGATCGAGGAAGTGCCATGTATTTTTATACCATACACCCATAGGGTGAAATGGTATATTAAAGTCGCCAAAATGTATGTAACAGGCAGAAGGAAGCTTCTCCGACCCCATAAAGTATATATATTCTTGATCAGTATCAACAGCCGAGTCGATCTAGCCATGTCCGTCTGTCCGTCCGTCTGTCCGTCCGTATGAACGCCTAGTTCTTGGAGACTATAAGAGATAGAGCCACCAAATTTGGAATGTAGGCTCGTGTAGTATGTAGAGTGATCAAGTTAGTTTCAAATTTTTGCCACGCCCTTTTCCGCCCCCGCAATTCAAAAAAAACGTTTATCTCAAAAACTATTGCACCTAGAGCCACCAAATTTGATATGTATATTTGCATAGTAAATGCGCACATTTTGTATGTATAAAGTTTTTGCCACGCCCCTTTCCGCCCCCGAAATTTAAAAACTCGATTATCTCCCGTAATTTTTTACCTTGTGCAATCAAATTTGGCACACTTAAATTTGATACTAATACCTAGCAAAATACCAAATCAAAATCGGACAAAAAATAGCTGAGTTATGGATATAAACGTTTGTGCATAAGGCCGGAGATGGCCGTTGGCGGGTGGGGGCGCTAGGGTGCTTATATGCGCGAGATACTGAGAAATGCTTGTAAAAAGCATGTGAACAGAATTTTTTAAAATAGGCAAATGCATTAGTTATTACAAATTTGAAATATTTGTTTCACTGGTGTATGGTATACCTAAGTCGGAGAGACGACTTACTTACTTCATTTTTAAATACTTCTGTTACTATGCTTAATATGATTGTAGAGTGGTGAATTTGAGATTTTTAGCAGTGTTTTGTACATATGTTTTGGTTCCACTGAATCCGGCACTGAATTCACTGCCACTGGTTCCAATGCCACTGAATCCTCTGCCACAGAATTCAGGGGCAGTGGATCGACAGGCCCAGCATTCAGCGCCACTGGTTCCAATGCCAGGACCGATCGCACTGGTTCCGCTCCTGTTGAGGTAAAGAAGGGAATTCAAAAATTTATATTAAATTTCACGACAATAGATGAGAAAAAAACGAATGAATTCCATCAATATCAATGTGGGTGGTGGTGAGCAGGGGTTGGGTGGGGCGTCTTTTATATTTTTCAATTAAACGTCAAAACGTTGTACTGACTTCATCGCTATTCCCATTTCAACAATTGCATTCGTGTTGATTCAGAAGAAACAAAGAAAAGTGGGATTTACTTGTAAAATAAAACTAAGAAAAGTAAATCAAATATAAAGTATGATGCAATCAGAAACTAATATGGAAACCAATTGCTCGAAAACTAGGTAAAGAGCTGTAAATTGACATTTGAGACAATTAGTGAATTGAAATACTTGATGAATTATGTTTATAGACGTTGGTTGAACACGATTTACAATAATAAAGTATAGTCGCATAGTTTGAAATCAAATCATAGCTACTGCAAGGTGACCACCTCAAATAAGATGAAGTTAACTTGTATATTAGAGTGTACCCTATTATTTTGTTTGAATGGTTTAAAAACATCTGAAAATAGGAAGGGAACAGGCAGATGCAGTTTAGGATGCTAATACGAATTCAAACCTTGAAGACAAAGTGCAGATTCTCTGTTGTGATACTACTGCTTCTAACACAGGCAAACAAAAACTGGTTAAAGAAGTTCCTTTTTTTGCTTGCCGTCATGGCATTTATGAATTAGTACTTAAAAGCGTGCTTGAATCGAAAATCAGTCAAGTAACTACAAGCCCAGACATCCCATTATTCAAGAAATTCCGAGAAAACTGGAAAAATATCAATCCCGAGAAAATCCAAAGCTGCACAGAAAAGCTATCTTGTTTAAATGCTTCGGAAATTGAAAAAGTGCTAGAATTAGTCAAAACTGAATTAACGAAAGATATCAAACTTTGAAAAGAAAATTGGATGATTGATTTCTGTTTTATAATAAAAAGAAAATAAATGCGAACTATATGTTGTATTTTTAATTATTTAATTAACTTAAAAATTCAATTCAAGTTTTCTCTATAGTGAGCCTATAGCTTTCATACTAACTTTTAAACTTAAAGTTTGACGGCAAGTCGGCACGGGTTAGTGACATCCGATCTCAATAATATTTTACATTTAAGTCTTCAGAGTCAAATGGAAAAAAAATAAAGGGTATGCATATTGAGATTCCGAAAATTTCCCCTTTTAGCCTTACTTATTTTGGGTAGCAGCACTGTGCTCACTCAAGGATCGGGTTCCAGCTTCGAACACGTCTCGCATTGCATCCAAAAAATTTCCAGTCTGAAAGAAAAAAAAAAAATTAGTTACTTATAAAGATTTTTTAATTATTCAAATACTTACTCGTCTGTCGGATTCTAATACCATATCCACGATATCCTGGTTTCCTGACATCTGTAGATAAATAGAAATATAATTAGAAAATGTCAATTCAAATATAAATATAAAGAAATCTGACATCTTACCCTGTATATTGCTCGCCAAAAATTAAGACCGTTATAATTTGCAGCTGTGACGGCTTGATGTTTGGGTTAGGTATCGCCGCAAGTTTATAAAAATTGGAATGTTGGAAATTGTTTCATTTTCATTTCATTTATTTTTTACGACAAAAACAATTACTCTTAAATGCTAACAGAAATATTAATTCTAACACCCCATCTAATACCAAATTAAAATTACCTAAATTTCTAATTTTTTCTAACTTATAGTATTCCTTACAATCACTTAAAACTAATTTCCCAAACCCTTCCAATTTATTATTTGAAATATTGCATAGCAACATGCATATACTGTTGCCCAAGGATCCAAACTTCATATTTGCAGTATGGACCCTTTGGGCAACAGTTTTTAAGGATTCCTTCTCCGTTTGATAGTATTTCTTTAAGTCCACTGGAACACCGAAATCGCAAACATCTATTGCTGCGAGGTTTTTGATGTCCAGCGGTCTGAAATATGTATGTATATATTCCCTCCGAATTTTGCAATCCTCAATTCTTTTGAACATTTTAATTTCAGAAGGAATCACTTGGAATTTTAAGCTTGCCATTTTTGTTTATATTTTAATTGTGTTTTTTCTTTTCATTCATCATCAATTTCAAAAAGCCCGACTTTTAGCTCCCTTAAAATTTTCTCTCATCTCAGCTGCTTTCGCAAAAATTAATAATCTCTTCAGAATTCAAAGCAAATTGGACGTCCATTAATTTGACGGAAAAAATGAATCAAAACATAAAAGTCCATCAATTAACAGTTTTAAGGCAATCGGACTAGTTTTCAAAAATTCAAACTGGAAATCTCTGAAAATCTTGACTAAGGTCCCATCTGTATTTTTTGTTTATTGTTAATCCTAAGATTTTACGTTCGAAGACTAGGGAGATTTGGATTTGGTTGCATTTCATGTTGCAAATACAGTTTTGTTTTCGTCAAATTTAAAGATGTTGGCAGCAGCGTGCCAGCCGAGTAAACGGATAAAATCGTGCAGGCGACCTAGCAAGGATAATGGTTTCGATGGTCTTGTGCTTGAGGTATGGTCGCAACTAGCTGGTCGAATTGATGATAAAATTCTCTATACTTTGGTGCTGCAAATGGGTAAATTTTTAGTTATTAAACCAAGATTCCCCATTAAAGTTCTCATGTTTCATTTTTCTATTTCAGCAAAGGTGTTTCAAATGCAGCAACTTCGGCTTATCTTAGTCATTCCACCCTTTCGCAACGATATGCCAAATTTGTTTAGCGAAAAGCATATGGATAAATTGTATAAACATATTTACGCGTTTTCCCTCATGACCTACGACTACTCCAGTGTGCGTCCAAGCTGACATTGGACCGGGCAGTATGTCTATGATGGCCGAGCGTGAGATTGTCATCGACTTCACGGTCTTAATAATATGTTTAAGACAACGCAATGTCCCTGGACGATTTGGAGCAATGGTACGATAAAATTAATGATCAATCAAATCTGTAACAAAAAAAAGAAGAATCCAATAAACTGTTTAATAAATAAAGAAATATTATTTTACCTCTAGTATAGATTAAAAAAATTGTTGGTTTGTAGCTGATAGTGATTAGAGTAGTAGTAGTGATTAGAAAGGTGGCTGGCTGCTGGTGTCCGATTCCTGCAATTGGAAAACAATTTCATTTTCATTTTATTAAAAAAAATTCAAATTAAATTTCATACTCACCTGTGTGAACGCCACGCTATTAGGGAATCCGATGTTCGGTATATTATTTGGCAGTACTACTGCCATGGTTCGGAGGAGTACACTTCCCTCGGGCATTGGAGGGGACGCAGCAAATACCTTTTCGGCATACTCCCTCCAATCTGATGATGAGGCCACCTCCTGTGACCCAACCAACTCTGCCATGACTTAACTTAACGAGAAGCAATACAGGATCATTGTCCTGGCATAGCGATCGGTGAATGTTAACCCCCGGGGTCGTGGCACAGGATTCAGTGCCACTGGTTCCAATGCCACTGAATCCTCTGCCACAGGATGCAAATTATTTGAAAAAGTTTGTTTCATGGACTCTGTCAATTTGATTTAGACTATATCGAATTTGGTGTTCAAATGTCATATACGTCGGTCACACTAGCATCAGCGTCTGGTATTTTTTAATGTGGCATACATGTATTCGAGTTGGTCTCAAATAACGGGTAAAGAAGACAAATATTGTGAGTTGAGTCTCAAACACATGGTTAGGCGAATATTCACTTGGCAAAAAACTGCGGCGAAATGGGCAAGAAGTTGCGGCGAATGGGGAAGAAATTGCGTCGAATGGGCAAGAAATTGCGGCGAATGGGTAACATTTTAAGACTCGCCATGTTGTTGTTGTTTTTGTTGTTGTAGCGGGGGAGTACCAAAACAAACGCCGTTCGAAAAGGTCGAACCGCGCGCTCCGTGTTTTGTCGTGCGCTGCGTGGCGGATGTATTTCCAAACATAAAAATCCTCTAATTTAAGAAGAAAAACTACAATTATGTGTGTAAAGTGCAAATTCATATCGATTTTAAATACACTTGTAGGTGAATAATATTTAATTTTCGTATCGTGTTTAGAAAAACGGTTTATTTGTCGTCTCTTTCACACTGCAAAGGTCGTTTATTATTTGCTCATGTGTGTGTGTGTGTTGGTGTTTGTGTTCGTTTATGTGTGTGTCAGAAAGAATGATTATGTGAATATCGAAATACTGCATAAAAAGGTGCATAGCTTTTGTTAGCTGCACAACAAACATAAAGTAAATGTTAATTTTCCTCGACGAATGACGAAAGATAAAATTGAAGGTTATTCTTCGTCAGAGTGAGTGTATGTGAGCATGTGTATGATTGTAAATGTACATGTATCAGCCATTGTAAACAAAAAAGCAAGTGTTAAGAGCGAAACGAGAGAGTTAGTCTGAAAGTGAGAGAGAGAGAGAGAGAGAGATTGAGAGAGTGAGCGCATGAAGAAAACAGCGCATAAAGCAAACGCTGAAAATGTCAATAAACTCTGCAAAAAGGTGAGGAAAAACGCAACAAGAGTCCAAGTCCATGTCGGAGTTGGTGAAAAATAAAACCTAAAGCCAAAGAAAGCAAAAGAAAATAAAAAGAACAGTCAACACTCGCTCTTTACACCTCTTTCCACTCCTCAATCTATCTACATATGTATATCTTTCTCTCCCTCTCTCTATCCCTCTTGCTATCTCTTGCTCTCTCTATTGCTCAAAGAAAGCTCGAATCGTCGTCGTTGTCGTTCTTATTGGATAAACGTTGTAGAATTTCTGGTTTTGCCACCAACTTCCGCATTTGGTGTAATGCAACATTTTTCATTTGTTGCAGTTTGTTTATTTTATTGTCAATTTGTTGTCTTCCACACACACTCACACATGTATATGTACAAGCATTATGCTCATATAAGTAATTTACCGTTAATAATTCGCAGGTAAAATAAAATGAATCAAAATAACGGTCTAAATGATTGTTTGTGCAATAAAATTGTTTAACCTTGTGTCTTGTGCGTTAAAAAAAGAAAAATTGTGCAAATAGTCAAAATATAAATTTTTGAAATAACATTTTATGACAAAACAACAACATACAAGCAGTATGAAATACTGTCATTACTCTCAATTTAAAATCCCAATCGTCTGTTTTATTTAACTTGGGCGAAGAACAACTCGGCAACAACTTATACGAAAATCTACATACCCTTGCGACAAGCACCCCCACAAGAACTTCAAGAATTAGACTGACCAAATAGGAATCAACGTTCAATTGGAATAAATACTATTTTTTAACATTTTGTAATGGTAAGTTCCATAAAACCTAAAAAAAAAAAACATACATATTCAGTCAAATTCGTCCTTTGACTCTGATTTTGCCGAAACCCAAATACATATGTATCTCAATGAACAAAAAACCGTAGTTATTTGTTTGCTGTTGTATTAAGTATAATGTATAATGACCCCATTTAGGCTAATCAGGTTCTTAGGCCCTGTTGAATTCTACACTGCATTCGGCCATAAACGTAAAAATACTTTCGTTATGTTCTAAAACAATTATACGACCAGTTCCCCCGCCCACTTCTTTTTGATTCGAACGAACAAATTTAAACATTTATAACTGGGCTTATTTCTAGGGCAAAAGGAAAGGGATATAAACTCAAATTATTGGCTGATAAGTCGAATATTTCTATCCTAATAACATTCTTCTTTACCCACAACTCGGCCTGTAATTTTCGGGGTTCTCTCTTTTAATTTGTGAAAACGCGTCACGATCTCCACACATCGATCTGCTACATCCATTGCAGAGCAGAGCTGGGAAGAAGAGCAGAATTGCAATAATTTAATTAACGCCCAAATGTGCAGACGCCAAACCATGGTCACGTGGAGGAGGAGGAGAAGGGAAGTGAACCAGTGAAATGTAACGGCGCCTTCATTGCCTTTGGTCACTTTTTGTATGAGCCGCGGCTGCTGCGAATGCTGAATTCTGATTAGGGCTGACTCATTCACGGCATTGCAATGCTTTGCAACGAGGTTCCACGGAGCGCAAACACTTGGCCATTTTGGGCCACCGGAAATTAAGCTGATCAGAAGTGGAGTGAAATGAGATGACGTGAAGTGGCAGGGGAGTAGTCGAGTCTCTTGCAATGTGCCTTCAATATTTAACCGATACATTTCTGGCACGTTTTGAACCCTACCACACACACACACGCACACACACACATTGGCCCTACCTCTGTCTCTGACTCTGTTCCATTCTCTGCTTACTCTTTTCCTTTTCTGCTTGACCCAGAAAATGTTTGAGTAGAAAACCCGAGCCGCATATCTTGGCCGATCCGTAGGTGGATTCTCTTTAGTGATGGACGAAATATGCGATTATTACAACTAAGGAAGACTTACATATGTATGTGGAGAGCGAGCGAAGCCTTGCCTTTCGTCAGCCAATATAGTTAAGACAGTCCTGGCCTTTTTCAGCAGAACAATCGATAGTTTTACTTCTCATTATATTCGTTTACTGTATAAACTGACTGTAAAAACAGTTTATATGGCTTCAAATGACCTAATGACAGATTGTAAGATGTAAATTCATACAGGATCTCTGGTGTTTCTGTGTCAATCAGGGATAACGAATGGTTGCCCATCTCTAGTCGCACTTTCATTTCCAGTGACTGTTGGCTCATAAACCATTTTAAATGTTGCCTCATTATTATTTTGACTACATTGGCTTGCGGTTTTTGTGTTTATTAGCTGCTGCTGCACTTTTCCCTCGCTACTGCCAACTGGGTTTATGTGCGGTGATCCTCGCATTTATCGGAGCTCCAGAGTGTGGAGCGAGAGTCAGACTCGGAGTCAAAGTCATAGTCAGTCGATGGGTTTTGTAAGATGATTGGCTATGGCGGTTTGGTTTATGGTTTGGTTCTTGAACTCTTTTCGATGTGGTGTCGAAGTGAGACTAGCTTGAAAATGTGAATATACAACTTTTCCGGTAGGCACTTACATATCTCGGAATTCAACTTCAAAAGAAAAAGTAATTGATTATTTTTTACGAGCTCTATTTCATTTAGTATTGCTTTCTCTTCGATATCGATTACTTTGACCAAACAATACTTACCATATGTATGTACATAATTATTTTTACTTCTGGCCATATCTCAATGTCAATCTTCAATTGCAACAACAACACAAATATCGCTGGTCATAAACCGGTTAAGACCATACGGACACCCACCCAAAACCCACAAACTCCGTTTACAGCGCAATAAATTGGTTACAATGCTCCTTTTCAAAGATCTTCACGTTGACTGCTAATTAGCAGTTAACAATTGCACATTGACCTCCTCCGTCCACCATTTTCCAGCTATACGTAGCTTTGTTCTATTGTCTGAGATCAAAATGAAAAGATATAATCATAGACCTGCAGGTTTACCTTGCCTGCAACCTCAGCACAAAAATGAAGATGACAAGGGGCGTTTGCCGTTTGGTTGGCAACATTGTTGCCAGCCGTTTATGTGTGTACACACGTACGGGTGTGTGTGTGTGTGTGTGTGTGTGTGTGTGTGTGTGTGTGTGTGTGTGTGTGTGTGTGTGTGTGTGTGTGTGTGTGTGTGTGTGTGTGTGTGTGTGTGTGTGTGTGTGTATGTATGTGTGTGTGTAGGCAACTGCTACAAGTTTACAAAACATGATCGTTTTGGCCAATTTCTGGTGCTGCTGGATTTCGGGCCAAAAGCGCAAAACAAGTTGCTTTTAGTTGCTAAACCTTTTTTTTTCTTGCCGTTGACTTTATTGTGTAATAGCTAGTAGCCATTTTATACCGTACACATGTAAGCCCATATATATATATATATGTTTTTGATCGATCTTGCAGATTCTTCATCAGTCTATTGTTCCATACAACTGTCGTTTCCTACGTTCTTTAAACAAAGTAGGAATAACTTGTATAAAAATAAAATAAAAAAAAAAAACAATTGAAGAAAAAGAAGAACAAATATCAACTCCAGCCCTTTTATGATTTAGCATCAAGAATTAATGCAAAAAAAAAAGAAGAAAAGAATTGCGTAGATTTATTTATAAACATTGAAGGTCAGCTAATAAATCCTCGCCACATCGAACAAGGCCCAATAACAAATTTATGACCATTAGCCAATTAAATTTATGCAAAGAATAAAGAGAAGATGCTTGGAAACAAGAGAAATCGATAAAAATCTCATCAAATTAAGGCAAAACTATAAAAATTTATTGGCGCACTGATTGCTCGGTCCGAGATGGAGCTCCATCTCCAGCTTCAGCTTCTGCTTCAAGTCTGGAGCGAAAAGCCAACTTGAAAGTTGCTGACCATAAAAAAAAGTTTCTTTAGAAACTATTCTAATGCGACGACAAAGAAAAAAGAGTTAAAAAACATTGAACCGAACGCCTCAACTTCGTTTCTGTCTTCGGCTCCGCTCTGCTCCACTCCCCATCGTCTCTCCCGTCGTTCCGTCGTTGCCCCCCTAGGCCACTCGGATGACTAATCACTTGGAAATCGCCCCCAGTTAGTTGTTGTAGTAGTTGAAGTTGTTTTGGCTAGGGAGGGATTTGTTTGGTCTTTGGTTTTTGACTTTAGTTTAGTTTAGCGCCCTCTCCTAATGTTGCTTTGCTCGCTCGATTGGTTTCACTTTAGCTCCACTTCTGCCCCTCAAGAAACGGGTTTGGCCACCCCCCTGCCATTGGCTGGAGTGACGCATGGCTCAAAGAAAGAGGAGTTTGAGTTGCATTCAAACCAAAGATGTTTCTCCAATGAAATGACGAAACTGACAGACGATTTAACCTCTCGCAGTTCGATTGCAAAAGAAAAAAACAGCAAACACAAACTCTCCTATCTTTCCTGAGCTACTCCAAACAGGTGTTTATCAAACTGTTCTATTGACTTATCTGCAGACGGAAAAGTATTTGCTTCAACAAAATGTGGACTTTTGTTGTCATAATCGGCAATTAGCTGTGGGAAGGGGAAGGAGCAGGCCCCGCTGCGTCTCACCGTGATCAGGCATTGTCTGTGCCGTGGCATGGTCCTCTTAATAGCGACACACCACAAATCTGGCATCAGTGCGAACTTATGTACACACATACATACATATGTATGTATAAACACATACATAAATGATTCATTTTGCTTAAAACGTGGCGCAGAATATCTATAATATAGCTAGCTCTCTTCTTCTCCCTCCCTATCTGCCTCTCTCTCTTACTCTCTGTATGTCTATGTCTCAAGGTCGTTTGTACTTATATTGCTTTTTATTTGTTTCTGTGCTCGAGTATTTCCTGTTTAAATGTGTTAATTTATTTGATATACCAAATTCTATCTTTAATCTTATTGCGAATACATGTACAAATATGTATATACTTGCATATGTATTAGTGTTTACTTGTAGACCTAAACGGGGGCAGAGCTAACGGGGCGTGGTTAACCTGTTTAGCATTGTATCCCAATTATGTGATATGACTGATTAGTTCATTTTTCTCCACATTTTTATCATCATAGTTGAATTGTGCTTCGACAATCGGCTAATTAGGTCAACTAGATATAGTTTTAATGTTGAACAACAAATTATTGGTATGTACATATGTACATATATGAACATATATTCTAAAAACAAAGTATCCTTTCGATGCAAATTATTTTTAAAAATACGAACTTAAAAACGTAGTTGACCTCAAAAATTCTTTTACATGTCTTATTAAGAGAGAAGAACATGTACACAATGCAATACACACACACACACACACACGCTCAATTGGAGATCAAAACAAACCGCTTTAAAAACTCCCGCTTCAAACAGGCTCAACCCCTGCATTCTCCTCTCCTTGTCCCACTCCAGACCCATGGGCCTCTCTGAATAAGACATAAATCCTTGAAATTATATGCGGATCTCACCTCTGCTCTTCGCAAAGAGAAACGCGCGTTGCCACACTTTTGCAGGAATCATTTGTTGCTCATGTGCTGTTGCCCGTCTTTTGATTTGTTTTGATTAAACCGAACCTTAAATGCGTTCTTGAAGAAAAAAAGATCTTTTTGTGTATACCCTTGCAAAAAGGTTATAAAAAGGTACATTAACATCAGGGACAATGTCCTTGCGTGGTTCAGCGTAAGCTCGTTCTCAACCAGTAATCGGTTGGATGCTGAAATTTATATACGGATATAGAAGAATTCAGAACTAAATCAATTACTCTGCTAGTTTTTGTAATTTAAAGTGTCAATTTACATGATCAGACTACTATATACATATATATCTAGACCGATCGGGCAGCAATTTAGTTTGCGATTAGATTAATATTACATCATACATATATGAATATTCTTCCTTCCTTAGTTGGGGAGGGTATACAGCAACTGGCATAGCCGAAGTTTTATTGGGTTTCTTTTATTTTTTTTTTTTTTGCTTTACTGTCTGCGCGGTTCTCCAAGCATTTTCTGTTGGAAGTTTAATGTGATGTAGTGGGCTCGTTTTGAAGGACATTCGCTTAATTTAGGACCAGAGAAAAAATATATTTTGATGCGTTGCTTATTGTGGCGTCTTCTTCTTCGTTTTCTCTTCTTGCTAAACTGTATATAGTCGTAGATACATACATACATACATAAGTAGGGATTTAGTTAAACAGCTATGAATAGTCATAGTCCAATGATCCACAATGATGCAGGTGACGGCGTCAGGATTTCTGAATAATAGAGATATCCAGCCAAAAACAGTTGGCTTGGTGTCATAGTGACTAAGACATTTGACAGGCAACAGTTTGAAAGAAAAGAAGAGCATCAAATGGCTGGAGGTTGTAAAACTCAGCGACAAGAGACAATAATAATAAAAAAGAAAGAAAGAGCAGCATTCGTAGAATGGAAAAGATCATTGAACACATTTGCAGGGCACAACACATCCCAGACACAAAGAGCTACGAAACATCAAACATGGGGCACAAAAGAAAGGCCAAATACGTTTAAACATTGGTTGTATGGGAGCAACCAGCACAGCGATGGCAGAAGAACAAAAAAAGAGAAAAAAACCAACAACAGCGACTTGTTGCCAAGACATACATACATACATAAAAGCGGGGGGAGGGGGCAAAAAACAAATACAACAAAACGTCGGCGACGACGACGATGAAGACGACGACGACAACTACAACGAAGAGGAAACGTTAACCAAACTACGAAAGAGAAATGTGGGAGAGAGAACAAGAATACAAGTAACACGTCATGCTGCTTGCTTTGGCTCTCCCTTGCTGCTAACTTCCCCTTGTCCGTTCCCTGGTTCAGCCATCTCTTCCCAATTTTATACACTCAGTCTCTTTCCAATGCCAAGAACAAGTTGTAAATGAAGGCAGCACCAGACTACGATAATGTTGTCGAAGAAGAGGAAAGAACGGGCCAAAGAACGCCACTGACGCACTGATGGACAATGGGGGATGGAGACGGGGATAAAGGAGGTAGAGGTCATTGGCGGCCATTGACTTTGTCTCGCCAGTGACCTTGCCCGAAAAATGGCGAAGTAAAACGAAGAAAAGAAAAAAATCAGGAGGCAGCTGGAAATGCAATGCACTCACACTGAGAACAGAACAGAATAGCAATGGGAATGAGGATGAGAACAGAGATGAGAGAGAGAACAGCATTGAAGCTGGTGTGCACGATGCAGCTGTTGACAAAGCAAACTTTTTTCTGCAATGGAAATGTCTTGGCATGGGAATAGACAAAACAAGACAAGAACTGTATGGATACATATGTATGTACATACATATATGTATATATACATATATATATATGTATATGTATGTATGCATGTATATACATCCCATGGGCACAGGGCCAAGGTAATAAAACGGTATTTTTAGTGGAATGATGGTTGAAATGAACTGCTACATTGCTTTAACGAACATAAATGCCCACTTGTGGGTATTGAACTAACTACTACTAACAGGTGATAAATTAGGACTAACAAGGCAAGGTTCAGGACTTCACGTAAACTCTGATTAGCATAAGACTCTTTCTATTGCAGGGCATTCCAAAAACTCTCAATTGATTATATTGGTAAACGCAGTTCACACAATACTCAGAAAAGGGTTTCAATTTATTTCGCCAATAACAGCATTTTACAACTGTAATACATACTTATACATATGTAGATGGATGTAGAAGGAGGACAGTATTATTTGTAAACTGCATACATACATACATACATATGTATACCCTTAATAATCCCATTAGCGAATCCCTTTGGAATCGACAAAATTGTTCGCTCTTTGGAGATCCTTAAAAATTAAATATGTGTGTACTTTTTTAAATCGACAAATACACTTAGTTTACAGAAAACAAGATTTATTCATTTAATGAAACCTTACTGTTTTTGGTGTATACTTTTATTTGGTCTGAAAATGATCTCTTATAAACGATTTTTACAAGTTCGCTTGCTTTTCCTTCAAGTTCAGATTAATAACGTATTTCACATTACAATCATTCTCATAAACATCCTAAGTGATAATTTATTCCAATTTCTGAGGCTTTTAAATCGATAAGCAGTCCTCGGTAGATGAGTTGTCTAAGTGGCCCAGTCATTTAGTTACCTGAACAACGAGGATCCGGGTTCGAATCCCAGGTTAGTGTATGGATGTAGTTTTCGTCTAAGCCGAAGGCCTTAGTTGCCAGTGCTTATAAAATATAGTTAGGTTGATAGTTTATTATACTTTAATAATAAGAATAATAATATAAATCGATAAAAAAGGCTAGCATTTACGAAAAAGCGTGCCGTTTTATTTAATCACAAGGGTGCAAGCGAGAGGGAACTACAATAGAGAGGCGGGCACACACTCACACTCTCCTCTACCACCCCATGGATAATAGGATAGTCTCGTCCTCGTCCTGTTGTCAACAACATACAAACTGTAACCTAATTAGGAAACTTTAGATAGAATTAACTATAGGAGTTTGTGTGCTTAGAGTTAGCACGATTGGTCAATAGAAAGATTATTTCGAAATTAAGCAGTGTGCTTCAAACTATGTATATGAACCTAATACATTTCGACTGAGCAAAATGGTGTCCGAATCTGCAAAACTTTATCTCCTTTGCACCAGAGTAGTCAGAGCAAACTTAACCGAATGTTTTTGTCTGACGTTATTGCCAAAAATGATTGTGATCTGATATGCTCTGGAATCTGGAACATTACATATACATATGAACATATGTAGATATTTAGCGGACGTTGACGATACTATGCGCAGTACGTTCAAGTGGCCCCTACGACACCAGGACAAAGCCTGTTACGCGCGAGCCCAAGCAGATAACTGCCCACCTCCCACCCGACCGACCGAGGGGTGCAGCCGTATAACGCACGGCACGAATCGCGTGGACAAATACACAATAGAATAAACAGACAAACAAATAACTAAAAAATACTATAGCTATCTATTAACTAAATGGGATAGGATAGAAGTTTTAATCATATTAATAGAAAGCTCTGAGCCAATTACAGGGAATAGAAGGTTGTAATCAGAGCAGAGGACCCTAAAAGGTTCATGCAGGGCATAGTTAGAAGAACAACGACTAAGGGATAAAGGTATCAAAGGATGTCTACTCCGTCTACATGGTACCGACAGATTTACCTGAGCTAATAACTCAGGCGAGTCGATATCACCAATTAGGAGCTTGTGCATAAAAATAACACCAAGCATAATTCTATGGTTTGTTAGGGAAGGAAGGTTAATCAAGAGAAG
This sequence comes from Drosophila equinoxialis, assembly GCA_018150345.1. Lineage (NCBI taxonomy): Eukaryota > Metazoa > Arthropoda > Insecta > Diptera > Drosophilidae > Drosophila > Drosophila equinoxialis. The sequence goes on from JAECWI010000656.1 coordinate 850,251, forward strand.
TCTACTAGAATACGAAGGCAAATTGACATTGCGATCCCAGCTTAAGCCACGAAGAGCAAATAGCAAGAACTGCTTTTGAACGGATTCAAGTCTAATCTGGTGGGACTCATATTGAGGTGACCAAATGCAAGATCCATACTCTAAAATAGGACGGACAAGCGAAGTAAAAAGAACTTTAGTTGTATAGGGGTCATCAAATTCTTTTGACCATCTTTTAATGAAACCCAGGACACTCATGGCCTTTGCGACCGTGGTGGAAATATGGGTGTTAAAATTTAACTTATGGTCCATAAGTACGCCCAAATCATTCATATTATTTAGACGTTCTAAAGGACTATTGTTTAGAAAATAAGTGACCAGTTGAGGAGAGTTACGAAAAAAAAGTCATTACCTTACATTTGGTAGTGTTAAGATTTAGTAGATTAAACCGGCACCAGGATTGAAAGTTATTAAGATCAGCTTGTAGCCGACTAAATGAATCTGTATCTTTATAAGTAAGACAAAGCTTGACATCGTCAGCATACATAAGCACATGCGAATGAACAATGACTGATGGAAGATCTTTAATGAATAGTGTAAAAAGCAGAGGGCCAAGATGACTACCTTGAGGTACACCAGAAGTCACAGGAATGGAATCGGAAAAAGAAGACATGTACCTACTAAGACTACTGCTACTACATCTAGTACATTATCACATTATATTAGACTCAACTTTTTGTGTGTTTAAACTGCCTAATAACTGCCCTGATCAACTGAGAAAACTCTTGTAATACATATGTATGTATGTATGTGTGTATCCCATAACCAATCGTTCCACTTTGACGATTACACAATCGCATGCACACTTGTAAAAATTGCAACCTGCCAAAACGGTTTCGTCAATTCAAAACTGAACCCCAGACCAAGCCGAAAGAGCTATTGGGTTGCATCTAAGCCAAGTGAACAGACTTAAACTGAACAACGTATTGCGAATGCCAACACGCACAACCAAGCGCAGAGTGAATTGCACTCGCAACACCAGCAACAACAACAACACTGCTGGCTAAATGCTGCCGATCGGCAAATGCAACAACACGAACGGCAGCGCAACAGCCTTGTTCCACAACCACTTGCAATAAATATTTTTGTTGCCGTTGCAGTTTTAGTTATTTTAAGTAAGTATCGGTTCGTCGTATTTTCTTGTATTTTGCACGTACGCGTCGTCGTCAACTTAGCTTTTGATATTAATTAAACGCACGCAGACCAGCGAGGAAAAAGCACACACAAACAGAGAACCCCAGAGGCAACTGCAGAACGAGACCTGCAACATTTGCCCACCCAGCAGCAGCAACAGCAACAGCAAAAACGAGTTCCAAGAGAACCAGAAAATACAAACTTCAAACCGAGCAGTGTTCAGGCTTAGAAGCGAAAATGTACATGCCTATGTATGTACAAAGGTAGGAATGTACATATACATACACAGACATATGTATATGAATATCTGAACACATACATACATAATACAAAATCAATGTGTGAGCCATTGGTGGCGTGGCAGCGCGTCGTCGATAGTGGGCGAACTATGTATATACATATGTATGTGGTAAGGAAGCGACACTGAGAGAAAATGCATGTCAAATGCAACATGTCGGGAGTCATCAGAGACCTATCCCGTTAACCAAAATATAGCTACAAATTCTGAATTTCTCGCAGTATGTTTGCCTCGTCCTGCTTTGCATGCACCGCTGAGCAGTTGGCTTTAATGACTCTTTTTAAGAGGGCCTTTTGCCTCTTCTGCCTGTCGAATGGCAAACCAAACCCAAACGTTGAGCCAACCTCAAGAGTGGCCATTGGAGTTTTTTCGTCATGGGAAAGCACCAGCGAGACGAAGTGCCTGCAAGTCTGAATACTTATGTTACGACTAGTCCATAACACGATAAGTTTACTCTTCGAAAACTAGTTCTAATATAAATATATTTTTCAAAATAATAATTAAATTTAACTTAAACTCGAATGTTGGGTAAAACAAGTTTAAGCTCAAAATAAATCTTCTCTTTGGAGTGCCAATTGAATCGAAAAGCTAAAGTTTTTGCCATGTATGTATAATAAAACCACCAAACTCAACTGCGACACCAACAACGATATGACCAACGTTCAAACGACCTTGAGGAGGAAGACTGTCAACAACAACATTAACAACAGTTGGAAGTAAGTTAAGAAAATGAAAACATATTGTAGATAATACAAATTGCATATTGAATGTACATATGTACATACGTTCCTACATATGTATGTCTGTGAATCTATACATAAATAAAAGATTTCTCTCTCACTTTTGTTGTGTTCCCCTCATACGCCTACTCGTGGAAGGCGTGGTTGTGTTATCTTTTGTTGATACTGATTCGGATGACGTGGGTGAAGGGGTGAGGGCAACCAGATAAAGCCACCGACAACCATTGACCAAATGACAATTCAAAAACAAAGAAAGCAATAAAAATTCATTGCGAGCAAATTGCAAACTATAAGGGAGTGTCTCTCTCGCACTCGCACTCGCAGAAGCAAATGAAAATACGACAAATTCAAAGGGCCGCAATTGGATCAATTTCTATATCTACCGTGTGGTAAAATTTATGAAAAAATGTTGAAAAAGTTTTCCCAAACTAAAACTGTATGTTGCTCCATTCAACTCAGTTTTATAATCATTTGTGTATTATTCTTCATTTTAATTTGTTCAAATGTATTCTAAAATTTCGTTTTGTAGGGCAATGTGCACCATGGCGACGTTGTCATAGTGTTCTAGTCAATGGGCTCTAAAAATATAAAAATGAACGCGGTTCACATCCGATAAAGATCTCATAACACAATTTCCTTGAGAGTTTTTTCAAGGATCTCATGTTTTCGTACTTACTGTATTTTAAAAAGAAGAGGAAAGGCTAAGGAAAGGTTATTTGACCGATCAATACATGAAAATTCCAGTGCACTTAGGTTCATTTATTGTACCGGTTTTTGTGAGTTCTTCTAGTTTCCACTCATTGATTGCAACTACCATCAGGACATCAACGCACCTGTTAAATCAAGTTCTTTTAGATATCTTCTTGACCAACTCTGGCACGTTGGAGCTCTTCCTTGTCGTAATGTAGTGCAAGAAAATCGATGCAAAGCTTTTATATTTTAATATTTAAATCTATGTCCATATATGTAGGCAATGTAAGCCATAACCAAGTAGATAAATAATAGAAACTTATGCTCAAACATTACTTGTTGCTTGGCTTTTTTGAAATCATTTTGCCGTTTTGCTCTTTTTGCAATGTGTTTGCCATTTTTCATAAGCCAACTTCTGTTGCACATTATGCTAATGACTGCAGAACTCTACTTACCCAGCTGTGTGCCTGGAGTTCACAATGACGACGACGACTGCGACTGCGCCTGCAACGGAGGAGGTGATTAATCAAATGCACAGACAAAAATGTGGCCTGTTAACAAATCCAATTTGCAATTTGCCTTTGTTGCAATTGTTAAGATTGGGGTCCCATTTCGGGAGATTACTTAGCTGCCTTTTTTTCTCGTGGAGGCGAAAGGTGTTAAAGGTGTGTGAGCACGGCGTCTGAAGCGTGTCAAAGTATAAACCTTCAGACATATGGTTGCTCATGCTCATGTCAAATCGATTTCAAACTCCCCCCTTCATCGGTATGTTTGTCTAGCTGACTTACTTTGCTTTCCCATCCTAGCCCCAAATTGGGTAGATATATCCACCCTGTCAACAGGATGGCTCCAAAACGGCTCTTTGCGCTTTCATGTTACGCATAATTGAAACCATCTTCCTATTCAGTGGGCAGTAGAGATCCATCTACCACCAACTTGGCGTGCACCGCACTCTCTCTCCAACCCCGAATATCCGTTGCCGTCACTGTCGATTTTGTCCCACAAAGCATGTCAATGTCATGAATAATATTGACATGGATTTAACACAACGGCAGACAAACGAGTCGACGAGTGCGACGCCATTTTGTTCAATGGGGGAGCAGCAGCGCATTTCCGCAATGGGTGTTCTATACCCACAGAACATGCAACAAAAAGAGAAAAAAATGTGAAGGTCAACCCCTTTTTGCGTCCAAGCCAAGAGTTTGGAGTTTGTGGAATTAATGCATGTCCATACAATGATACACACAGACACATATACGAAGTCAACAGCACTTTGTGCTGATAAAATCGATAAACGACAGACAGGGGGCCGGGCCCAACCCAACCCAACCCCCATCAGAACGAACAACATTCATTGTCTCCGTCCTCAAACGACGCACCACACAGTTGTACACTCTTGATTTTGGCTTGGCTTGAACAGAACTAAGCTAAAGTTTGGTCTACTTAAGTCGATTCAACCTTTATAGTTCTTTGGTAGTTAGGTTTGTTTTGCGGGGCTTGCCGCGTTTCACATAGATAAATAATCAACACCGATACAGGAAAGTAAGGAATTTTCAAATATTCATATTATTTTCTACTGTAGGTTTTTCGAACAACATTACGACCCCTTCGGACAAATCAGTTCTTTAGGTACTATTATTGACGTCATTCGGCTCAACAGCTTCTAATTATCGCTTTCCCTCTAGCATATGAATTAATTGAGCGCGACGATGTACTTGTAGTACTTCATTTTTGAATGGCATGACGACAAAATATCTTTTAATCTGTCTTAGTCCAGTGTTTATTAGCAATGTTTCCAGGGTTTGTATATCTCGGATTCAGCTGAATCGGACCGCCATATCATATAGCTCCAATATAAACGGCAAAGTCACAAACCGTCAATAAAATTGTAGCCCGATTTTTCGCGATCATTCGGTTTGAAAATTTTAAATGAAAATTTTAAATAAAAAATATCAAAGAAGCTATCATCGGCTATGCCAAAGTTTTTATACCCCTGCAGTCCTTGGCAATAATATTTTTACATTTTAAAAATTTCTTTCCCTCAATTCGTCAATACACAAACAAAACATTCAAATTATTACTCATTTTACTACAATTGTTTCTTCTTTTTGCATCACTCCCTAAGCAAAGCACGGCACGCATACACATACAGTTTGTGTAGCGCTGCGTCTGTTGTGTGTATGCATGTGCTCTGTTGATTTGATGATGACGTAGTAGGCAGCAGGCCGATTTGAGCCGATTTATATTGACTGTAACTTGTGTTTTATTTATCCGATTAGATTCAAATTTTGGGATCTGACATCTTATATCCAATACTATCGTTTTGCTAAATTTGCCACAAATTTTTAATTATATAAAATTAAAAAAAAAATATATAAAATTTATATAATAAAAGAATAATGAAAAGAAAAAATAGTTAAAAAAATATAAATATAATTTATTTTAATTTTGTAAAAAAAAAAAAATAAAATATAGAGAAGAAAATGTAAAAAAATATTTAAATTTCATGGGGATACTCCAATTTTTGCAAAAATGTTTGTTCTAGAGCTATATGATATAGTAGTCCGATCCTCACAATTTTCATACTTTATCATCTCCCGGCTAAAAGTAGCTCAAATATGAAATTTCATTCCGATAGCTCTTAAGATGCCGGCGTGAAGTTGATTTGCACAGACGGCGGACGGACGGACGGACGGACGGACGGACAGACGGACATGGCTATATCGACTCAGCTTCTCATGCTGATCAAGAATATATATACTTTATGGGGTCGGAAACGTCCCCTTCTGTGCGTTACAAACATCTGACCAATTTTATAATACCCTCTGCAAGGGTATAAAAAGAGAAATAATTTGAATGTTTTGTTTGTGAATTGATGAATTCAGTTGCAGGGAAAGAAATTTCAAAATGTAAAAAAATTATTGCGAAAGACTGCAAGGGTATATAAACTTCGGCATTGCCGAAGTTAGCTTCTTTGATATTTTTTTTCCTGTTTAATTTGATCTAAATCAAAGACAATTTAAATGAGACTGACTTTTAGATTCGAAACAATCTGGTGCAAGTTTTTACCCAAGTCGGTGTGGCGATAGATTTCACCTTCTTTGTGTGGGCATTACAGACCTGATGTATGTATGTATGTATTTTCATGCGTACACATGTATAAGCAAACTGTATTTTGTCGCAGAAAAGCTTTCTGTGTATTAACTTCCGACTTAAAACTGCTGACCACTTATTCTTTCTTTATACATGTGCGTGTATTTGACGGATGTTTCTGTGTATCTCCACCATTACCATTTCTCTCTTTTTCTCTCTTTCTCTGTTTTTCGCTCTTCAAACACACCCACACAACCATAGCTGTGAATAATTCTTGGCTTGAGGGAGTTTTTTTAAATAAAACAATTTTTGTTTATTTTCCTTTGTGGCTCAAATTCTGGCACATACACACGCATATTTTTCTCGTCGCGTCGTTGCCTCTCTTTTTCACTTGCGGGCGTCAGCGATGTAGACTGTTCGCGCATGTGTTGCGTCTTTCGTGTGAATGTATGTATGTGTGCGTCTTCTTCGTGGCTTGCTTTCATCGTCGTCGTCGTCGTCGTCGCTGACAGTGTCGATGTCGTGGTAGTTGTTTTTGTTGTTGTATGCAAGGTCGTTTGCGTACAAATTTCAACATTATTTGAAGGTCGTCCTTTGCGCCGCGTTCTTTCTTTCTAGCTCACTCTCTCCCACTATTTATATACATATGTACATACATACATATTTCTCTCTTTGATTGCATATGCATTGAAAAGATATGTACATATGTATATACATACATACATATGTACTTGCTCTTACACATACATATGTAAATTTACTTATTCTAAAATATTAGTTGGTGTTAGTTTAGCTTATATGTACATATGTACAGAACTGCAAAAAAAAAAATGTAAACCTTTTGGGTTCCTAGTACTCCAAGGTGTGTGAGTTTTTTTTCTATGTGGCTAACGATAAAATGCCCACCACACGATGTTTGGGTTATTGTACCTTAAATTTATTATAATTCCGATGGCTTTTTGCGTTTCTTCGATTTCTTTTTTTTGTTTGTTGGTCCAAGGGTCGTTGACATTTTTCCTATTGTTATATTGTTTAAGCTATTGTTCGTGCTCATCTCCGACCACATGCTATTGCTGATAAGAACCGGCCGGTTGGAGCAGAGGGAACGAGGAGAACAAGCTCCATGTGATTCTGTGACTATTGCGGGTGTGCTTCTTTCTCATTACTTAACATGGCATTCTTTTCGAAAATAGGCCTAATTTAATACTAGCATAATATTTACTCTTTCGATGCCAAGGTCGTCACTATGTCATTGACCCCAATATACTGTACTTTTTTGGCTGTTGCTAAGTCTCTTTCTACTTTTACAGATATTTTACCTACCTCATTTCAAACTAATTAGATACTTATGTATGTATGTATGTAAATGTGTATGTATGAACTTTTTACGTAAAGAGAAGACAGTGATGAAAATATGAAAGAGACATCACTTTGTTTTTGAATATTCTGACATATGTATGTACATACATACATACATACATATGTACTTATTGTGCATACATACATATGTATATACAAATGAATGTGTGTGTTTTGAATTACAAAATGGATTGCAATATATTAATGCCAGAACCATTTTCTTTTCATATCCTTACAGTTTTACAACACAATGGAACTGCATCAACGACATCTATCAAATTTTTACAAATTATATACGAAATAAGTTTGGGAAAATTGATGACAAAAAGTCTTGACTGAGAATTATTGCAAGAACGTTTTCTTAGAATAAATTACTTTGCACCTGCAATTAAGAGACGAATATGCCAAGCATGTCCAGCATCAAGTCGGAACAGTGTACGAGTGCTCCGAATTCCAGTGGAAGCTATCAACTACCTGTTAATATGTCCCTAGGAGCAACAACATCTGCAGCAACAGCAACCGTATCGCCATCCACGAGGCATAATGTCTCGGTGACAAATATTAAATGTGAGGTGGACGAATTATCCACGACCAATGGCAATTCATTGCCTATTATAGCCAACTATAACCATGGAAGTCTGCGAATACCATTATGTGGAGGTGTGGATAAGGCGAACAACGGCGAGGCGGAATCTGATTCGGAGGCGGAGTTAACAAACATTGAGAATCTAAAGGTGCGGCGACGAGTGGTAGGCGGCGGAGCAACGTCGTCGTCTGATAAGAATGGCCCACGACCAATGTCCTGGGAGGGCGAGCTGAGTGAGACCGAGACCAATCAAACAGAGGAAGAGGTGATGGAAACGGAGACGGGTGGACAGAATGGATCGTCTACGGTAATAAAGAGTGAAGCTACCAGTCTGCCGGAAACCTTGGCCACCGTGTGTCCCATTAAAACCGAGTTGGAGCATATTGCCGGAGAACTGAAACCTCATTCCAGTAAATTAACTCCGGGCTATCCACTGTGCAAACTGAAATTGGCCCCCACACAGAGTGATCCGATTAATCTTAAGTATGAACCAAGTCTGGGTGGAGACAATTCTCCACTGTTACATTCGCGTAACAAGTCTAACAGCGGAGGACATTTACCGTTGCCCGCCAATCCCAGTCCGGATTCAGCCATACATTCCGTCTACACGCATAGCTCCCCCCTCGCAATCGCCCCTAACATCTCGGCACGCCCCCTACACGCCCTCATTGAGCCGGAACAATAGTGATGCGTCGCACAGCAGCTGCTACAGCTACAGCTCAGAGTTCAGTCCCACCCATTCACCTATCCAAGGGCGACACAATCCGCCGAGTGGCGGTTCCATATTTACAGGCGGAGGCACAGGTCCCCCCCCAGTATGCCCAGCTTTATCGGCCACTCAATGTCGAAGCAGAGGCTCAAAATCTATCAATGGATGCCAATAGCAGCAGCATGGATCCTACAGGCTCCTCCAACTCGACTCTGCCGGCCTCACCGGCTGGGATCTCGCGCCAACAGTTGATTAACTCGCCGTGCCCCATTTGTGGCGACAAGATCAGTGGCTTTCATTATGGAATATTCTCGTGTGAGTCCTGTAAGGGTTTCTTCAAACGCACTGTGCAAAATCGTAAGAACTATGTCTGTGTTCGCGGTGGACCCTGCCAAGTAAGCATCTCCACGCGGAAAAAGTGTCCCGCCTGCCGCTTTGACAAATGCTTACAGAAGGGCATGAAACTGGAGGCGATTCGGGAGGATCGCACTCGGGGCGGTCGCTCCACTTACCAATGCTCCTATACGCTGCCCAATTCTATGCTAAGTCCGATTCTCAGCCCAGATCAGGCGGCGGCTGCGGCGGCAGCAGCAGTGGCCAATCAACAACAGCAGCGTCTCCAACATCAAATGAATGGATTTGGCAATGGATCGACATCCCTTCCAGCTAGCCCCAGTCTCGGTGTCACCCCCAACCCCACCTGCATCAAGACGGAGCAAACGGATACCGTGTCGACCAATCAATCTCCGCGGATAGCAAGCATTCCGACACTATTGCAGGTAAGCTATTACCACAAATTACAACCGAGTCTATCTAACGTATACATATGAATAATTTTGTTCTTCTTTTCAGGAAATCATGGATGTTGAACATCTGTGGCAGTATACTGATGCCGAACTGGCTCGAATCAATCAGCCGTTGTCAAGTTCCGGGTCTGGATCTTCAACTACATCGGGGGGCTCTTCAAATGGAACTGGTGGACCAACGTCAAACACTGCCAACAATGCCCAACAAATGACCAATCCACTGCTGGCCAGTGCTGGTCTCTCATCAAATGGCGAGAATGCCAATCCCGATCTTATTGCTCATCTGTGTAATGTGGCCGATCACCGCCTGTACAAGATTGTCAAGTGGTGCAAGAGTTTGCCTCTATTTAAGAATATTTCGGTAAGTTGAAAAAGCTGGCTTCGGTTAGTGAGAATTGTATGCAACTCATTTCTTGTTTACAGATTGACGATCAGATTTGCCTACTCATCAATTCATGGTGCGAGCTGTTGCTGTTCTCCTGCTGTTTTAGATCGATTGATACGCCCGGCGAGATAAAGATGTCTCAAGGTAGAAAAATTACACTGGCACAGGCAAAGTCCAATGGTCTCCAAGTAAGCATAAGCATCCTTTGATTACTCTTATTGCTAGATCCTTTAATCCTACATTGTCTGTTTCTCTCTTTGATTAGGCCTGCATAGAACGGATGCTTAATTTGACCGATCACTTGCGGCGTTTACGCGTCGATCGATATGAATATGTTGCCATGAAGGTAATCGTTTTGCTGCAATCTGGTAAGTCTAAATGAGTTTATCTGTGGCATAAAGAACTGTCACTTACTCCAGTCTATCTTTCCTAGATACTTCAGAGCTACACGAGGCGGTGAAAGTTCGCGAATGCCAGGAGAAGGCATTGCAGAGCTTACAGGCTTACACACTCGCCCATTATCCAGACACACCGTCCAAATTTGGGGAACTGTTGTTGCGTATTCCCGACTTGCAAAGAACGTGTCAGGTGGGTACTTCACAGGGAGTAGTTTTTAAGGCATCCATCTAAGAGTCGTCTTCTTCGTATAAGCCTACTCGCAAACTCATAACCAAATAGCTAACCTGTTACCTTTTGCTATTCCAGCTGGGCAAAGAGATGCTGACGATCAAGACACGGGATGGCGCTGACTTCAATTTGCTAATGGAACTTTTGCGTGGAGAACATTGACAAATGTTCAGAACGACAGTTACGCACAACACACACACAAGTTTTATAATTAGTATTAGTATATCTATTTAGATGTTAAGCGCTCGATGTGTAAGCTCTAAAAACATGTGCCTAAAAAACCAAATCCTTAGCAACAACAATGCCCAAGCAAATAAAACAGAACCTACGCGCGAAATTGCCAAATTTTTAATACAAATAAAGAAACTACTTTTACACACATATAATATATTGGGGCAATTGTTGTTGCTGTTGATTTGGTAAAAGTATATAGAGTTTTTGCTATGTATACATATATACTGACTTTATGTATAAAGTAAACTAAAGCACACATGGAAAATGAAAAGACTAAGAAATGTAATATTAAACAAAATAGAAGAAAAACATTGATAGAAATCAAATTACCATTTAGCGAAAACGAAGAGAATGTGGAAAATATTCCAGCGATTTTTATACTACTTTTTTAAACGTAAAATGCCAAAACCATTTGGGTTTAATTTATCAGAGAGAGATGCTAGAATTTTCTACCAATATACATATATATATATATATATTAACATTCTGTATATGTATTATTATATATACATTATAAAGCATAAATTTAAATCCCTTTTTTAAATGTTGTAGCATTTAGTTTTAGTGCAATTTCACACAAACACACACACACATATGTATGTCTACTACCTTTATGTATATAAACGAAATGTGCATATTTATTTATATGTATATTCTTGTATATATATATATATATATCTGAATATATATACATTTGGAAGACCACTCGAAGTTGCCTGCTGGCAAAAACTATTCCAGTGATGCTATTTGTTGCATAAAAAGAAGAAAAGGAAACAACTAAGTGAACAGAAAACAAACTACATAAATCAAATTTATTCTTTTGTCATGATTTATTTTAACTATATATATTTGTTCGAGAATCATTTTCTTATTACTTAATAGCTGAAGAAAATCCTGCAACAGGATTTAAAACATTTACATTTTTACATTTACAGAGATGAAACAAAAAATACATAGGCCCTAGATAGATGTCTAATAGTATGTGTGTTTGTATCTAAAACTGTAAACTTCCAGCCCCACCAGCAAACAATTAAGCAATAAAATACAATTAAAAGAGCAAAAAAAGAAACCGAAAGGTAATTCCAATCATTTAACTCACAAATAATCCCTGAAAAGTATGGTAAACAGGCTAACGAAAATGGGATTGATTAACCATTTTGTTATTGCCGCGAAAAGACGACCAGGATGTTTTGGCGGTTCCTGTCACCATCTCCTGCTCGTAAAAATAAAATAGTTAATTACTAATTTTAATAAAATAATTATAAAAACTATTCTCTACTACAATATTACCACAAACCATAGGTAAATACAATTGTCAAATGGAAATCAAATCAAAATTAATTTATATTTATCAATGTACATGCCTCTCCCCAAGATTGTTTTCCCTCCATCTCATACAACAAATTAACCCCCTTCCAGCCATCCAAACTCAAGTAGAACTAATTGTAAAATTTATAGGTTTCAAAACTTTCGAAAAAGTTTTGCCAATATTTTTCTACTTAAGTTATTCAGCTTAAATAGTTTAAATAGGCAATCAAATTGTAAACTAATTGTGTTGTCTTCGTTAGAAAAAAATGTGTCATTTATGTACTTGAGCTTTTGGTGGTTGGACTAGCCATTAATCGTTCCATTAATGCAAAAATTCAAAAACTGTATCGGAACACTGCATTTCATTCCTCAACTAAATGTAATAAACTGAAACTTAAAAAACAAGAAAATGAAAAACAATCGCAATTGTCAATGCAATATTTTGTAATAAATATTTTTTTTCCAAAAACATGTTTTCAATATTTTGTATGTATTTAATCAAAAAATCGTAACTGTACTAATCGTAATTGAAGTTCTGGTAAGCCTTTTAGATCGTTGAACGACTTCTTTTAAAATGTATCCGCAATTATTGGTATAAATTTGTACAAATTTCGACATTATACTGACTATATATACATACTATACATCGACTACCCATGTGGTCGGGGCTATTTTGGGCCGTGTCGAAGTTTGTACGCCCTCGCAAGTTTCTTTGTGACTTCTTCGTTAACTACGGGCTCGTTTTGGAGCCATGTTACATAATATAGTTTTCCGATTTTGATCAATATTGCTATAATTATAGCCTAACTTCGCGTTGATCCACACGGACGGACGGACCTCGTAGTGCTGATCAAGAGTTTAAATACCTTTTATTGTTAGAGACCAAAATTAACCATCTCTATCCGATGCCGAAAGGCATAAATGTTCCTGATCCCATACCCAATGATGACTGAGTCAGACAATTGGGGGGTACAAGATGGGGACAATTGCTTTAATTTCCGCAAGGAACTTTCTACGTCCAAACAATTGGCAAACGCTAAGTCATATTCTATTTTGTATATTTTGATTGGCAGTTCGGACTAATTATAAGAATAGCTGGAGAGTTGGCATTACTGGAACCATTATCTGTTTCAGCTTTGACTTAGATGACAACTGGTGGCCTTCGAACAGCATCCGTACATTCTGTGATTTCCGCAGGACGTATCTGGTGCATCACAGTGATAATCGCAAGAATAAGGCATTGTGCCTCCCATATTGCAGGATCCGGGACATCCATTATTAGAATTACAAGGCGTGTAGCACTCTGTTGGAATGGAGCAGCAGTATCCCGGGCTAAAAGAGTGGTAAAAACAATTCGAAGCAAGGTAGAGTAATGATGACATTTACCTCAGTTGACTTAAAGGATAACACTGTTGGAAGTCCATTCCACAGCAGAGATCCCCAACAGCATAGATTCCATTCGATTGACCTCCACAGAGATCGCCACATAGTCCACAATTTGCACCTGCTGGTGGACAGCCGCTGCATTCTGGGTGCTGATAGCAACGATTGGATCCACACGAATCTGTCATGGGCATGCCGGCCCCACCCATACGAATGCAGCCGCTGCGGATGCTGCATCCTGCGCCACTACATGAATTGGAAAAGTGATTAAAGTTGTTGCCCCTACAGCCAATTGGTTGGTAGTCCATCGAGTAAACCGTCTGCGTTTGAAGCACATCATTTACATACCCAGAGCAACAACAAGCATTGTTGGCGGGAGTAATATTATTAAGGCTGAATGAGCCCATGCCGGCCGCTGGTCCTGATCCCATACCCAAACATGGCGGTGATGGCTGAGTCAGACAATTGGGGGCCACTTGCTTAAATTTCCGCAAGAAACTCTCTATGTCCAAACAATTGGTAGCACAGCTGCAACAGTCCATGCTCGTAGGCGGACAACCGCAACTCTCAGAGGAGGAGGTGGATGGACAGCCACTGCTTGTAGCAGGACAACATCCATTCAAAAAAAAAGGCGGGAGGCACCCGCTCGTTGTTGGTGATGGAATAGGCGAGCAGGAGCAGTCGTCGCTCCATGTATTTTGTTTTGTTGGCATACATCCACCCACACAACACTGCACCCTGTCCTGGCACAGAGAATGGGTTCCACAGTCCGACTTATTGATACCATCTGGCATAATTAGGCCACGATCCGTGTAGCATCTATTCTCACTTCTGGATGGATTTTGCTGAATGCGATCGCAACAGCAACACGCTTCAGAGGATGTGCTTTGAGAATCTTTGGAATCCATGTTAGATTGAATGGTGGGAACCGTCGCTTTATTTAAAGCTTTGTCTTGTTCAAAATCTCTCATGCTCTCATTGGAACCATATGAGCAGCAACAAAAATCTATTTTCTGGCGGTGATTTGATTTTTGTTGGTTTGGGGGGAGTCAAGGGAGTTTCGTTCTTACAATACTTCAAAAAAGGTTGCCCTGGGCATTGATCATAGTTTGCCATGAAGGTTGCAGGATATGAACTCATTGGCTGGTGAAGAGACTCACAATTACAGTTGTCAACTCCATAGTTTTCCATGTAGTTTGCAGGATATGAACTCATTGGCTGGTGAAGAGACTCACCATTGCAGCTGTCAACTGGATAGTCTGGATCTGTTTAAAGAAATTATTGAAAGATATTCTATACAAACAAAATCGCATATACCAACATTCAGTTTGGTGAAAATCGCAATAATTACAACTTCCATTGCCTTTATAAATGATTTGACCCGATGCAATACGAAAACGTGGACTAAAGAGAAATGAAGTCAATATTTTAGCCAAATCAACAAATCGTACCCACCAATTTACGTCAATATGGTCGTATTGATTCTTTGGCAAGCTCCCACGATCGTTTGGCTCAGGATGCTGGTGACGGAGTTCTTGAATTTTGTCCCTTACCTTTTGGGCTATCAAAGTGGATGTGGATGGTCTGTAGGCATCAACGTGATTCTTTAGAGTCGTTAAGGAGGTGTTGCTTTTATTTTTGTCTATTGGAATGGTCAATGGCGAGAAGCATTGTGTTTCATGTTTGTAAGTCTTATAGACATCTTCGAAACTGTTTATTGTTCTCATGGTTCTCAAGTTGGCCTCCTCTTCCTCTCGGCTAAGAGAGCCGATTTCACTGTGGAGTCCAGACAGAGCCATATTTTTTTTTTTATTTTCCTCAATTTTTAGTTAATCCATAACACTTAACAATTGAACAAGTCGACAGGTACACGAGACAAATTTGGATGGAAAATAAAATGAATATTAAAACAGCAACACAAAATTAAGACATTTTTTTCAAAACGAAGTTTTATCATTAGGGCCAACGTTTTCAAATCTGTAAATGACCTTTACCAGTGTTGCCTAGTTAATAGAGTTTTCCATTTGCTAACACTGATGCTTAGCAGTTGTAACAATTGTGATATTGCAGCCCTGGAATCTGTATATAAGCAAGTAAATAATATCTCCGACCGCATTATTTCGCCCATTGTTTTATTGGAAGAAGAAATTTTAATTAAAATGAATACAAATTTGGTATTTGGCACAGTCAGATCATTCTGTTTAAGAAGCAGAAGCAAATGGCAACTGCCAATCTCAGGCACTGTACGACAATATGGTGTGTAAAATATGAGAAAGAAATCTCATTCATTTCATAACAACTACTTGCCGGCCAGATAAGGAAAAAACACATAAATGCCGCTTTATTTATGTTTTTAAATGTTACAGCCTCTCCACCGAAGCGTTTTTACAAGAAAACATCAGTCCTATGCACTGACAATGGCTATGAGATTACCTTGGATCATAGAAAGCTGAAGACACCAAAGGGGACCCTGTTCACGGTTAAAAGTGAACCCCTAGCCATTGCAGTGGCTACGGAATTCGACAGCCAAAAAGAGCACATTGAACGTTCAAGGATGCACTTGTCTGCCTTGTGTTTCACAGCTTTGGATAATCCCAACAATTTATCAAAACTTGATATGGTTAACTACTTGTTGAACTTCATAGCCACAGATACGGTGCTATTTCAGTATGATGTGTGTAGTGGTGGACAGATTAATGCCTTTCCACTTTGTCAATAGTTTTTAATATAAATTTACTTGTTTTTAGGATGAACAGGATCTGCAGGAGCTGCAACACAATGAATGGGATCCGTTGATCGCCTGGTTCAATCAGCGTTTCGAGACAAATCTTCAAAAGACTATGAACATAACTCCTCCACTAGTCACTGACGAGGACAAAATAAAAATTGCCAAACACTTTCAGTCATATAATTTGGAGACATTGCATGGTAAGGATAAATGATTTTTATTAATGTTATTCCTGGTGTCGGTACTTGATCCAAAATCTTTTTTGTAGGTTTTATTTTCGCAGTCGACACGTTGAAATCAATTGTGCTGGCCTGTGCTGTTATAGAACAGCAAATCCCCGTGGAAAAAGCTGTCGCTCTGGCCCGTCTGGAGGAGGAATATCAACTAAAGTTTTGGGGCCGTGTTGAGTGGGCCCATGATCTAAGTCAACAGGAACTGCAAGCTCGTCTGGCGGCTGCAGTGCTTTTTGTTCATTTCAATTGTTCAGAAAATTTCGTTAAGGAAAAGCTTATATTATAAAAAAAAGACAAATATATCTTCTTGTTAAACTATTTAGTTTCTAAAAATATCCGACGATTGCTCGATATTAATGGAGTCTTTTTAAGTTCTTGGGGTTTTTACACAGTTAAAAGAATTGGTTGATTGGTGGGTGGCATTTTTGATGCCATCTCGTGCAATTCAAAATATTGGATATTTTAAAATTATGAAACTTATTCTTTGTTCTGTTATAACGTATATGCATATGCATATTAATACAAATAATTCTAGAAATTATCCCTTTGTCACCCCAATCCACTTTATCGACTTTATTTAATTTAATCTAAATTTTTTTTATTATCTTTTTAGCCAAGTTACAATTAGTAGTTTTCGTATGAGTAATAACTGAGTTGCTTATTTCTTTTTTCGATTAAGCACTCACTTTTTGTATAACGAAAAAACAGTTATTAGAATATTATGTTTCCACGGCCCCCCGGTATTTTGATTTACAATTTGTTTGATTGCCACTATTTTTAACAGCTTGTTTGAGATGGTTTTATGTGGTTATCGCACTTTACCAGCAATCGATAGTATCGACGATGCCATCGATGGAATTCTCATCACTAGTTGTGAATTTGTTAAAGCGTTCGGTTCGCATCCGTGTGTTTTTGGTTTACAAAAGATTAGCAATAAAAAATATTGCAAGAAATAAAAAGAAGGTAAAAGTCAGAAAAAATATTAAAATAATATGCAAGTTGTCGTGCCGTGTTTGTTAAAGTGTGAATTTGCTATAAGAAAACAGATTTATATGTTTAAAACTGTGGGGTGTGTGTATGTGTGTGCGTGTGTGGTGAAAAATCTTAGTTCAAGTGCTGAAAAATTTAAATAAAAGATGAAAATCAAATAACGACATCAACAATGTGTATTAACGAAGAAAACGAAAAGATGCGCAAGAAAAACCAGTCGAAGAGGGGGGGGGCTGGGGCACCACCTACAGTCTCTCTCTTTCTCTCTCCCTTGCTTGCTCTCTCTCTCTCTCTTCGAAATAGAAACCCCAACATTAAAAACGCAAGCAAAAGCAACAACATTACAGCTGCAATTAATTAAAAAATTGAAATCTACATAATTTTATAGTTAAATAAGAGAAATTAAACGACACACCTTGTTGGTAAAACGAAGGAGGGGATCCAACAGTTTTTGTTGCTGGAAAATCCATTGAAAAATTGCCGAGGAGGCAAGTTGCTCGAAGGCTGCTCGGTACGCTCGGTCGTCGTCGAGTAGAACTGCCCTCTGGTTGTTGTTGTTGTTGATTTTGCTTTGCTGCTGCTGCTTTTGTTGGTTTTCGCAAAAAATAATAATAAATGAACGATTGTATCTATGTGTGTGTGCCTATTAATTCTGTAATATTTCTGTTTTCGCCTTTGCACAATTATCAGCTGTGACGCCGATGTCGACTTCAGCTTACGCTGTCGCCCACTGAAAACAGGATAAAGGTAAACTATGGTTAAAATACCAAAAAATCCGATTTAACTTTTGTCAATTTCAAAATACATATACATATACATATGTATGTACATATGTTATTTTCGATTTCATATTCCATTGATTTTTATGTATGTACATATATATGGATCTAGCTGCAATTCTGTGGAACTATGGCAACAAATTGCATTTTGTTTCTTTTTGCATTTTTCCGGTGAACTTGACTTTCTATTAGATGTTGAATGGACATACATGCATACATACATACATACACAGATACGCATTGCATATGTATTGCAAAAGCGGGGAATTGCTCACTGTGTTTTGCCTTTTGGTTTTGCTTCTAAGCGCCCCATTGAAATCTTGTTTAACTGGTTCGGCAAGAGCTCTCAGTGCTCTCTTTCTCAATCTCTTTCTCTATCGCTGTCTCTATCTATGCACCTTAACTAGCCCTGGGAATTGGGTTGTACTTAGTGCTTTGACCTGAGCCCTCTTCCCCCGCCCTCTTACTTCTTCCACCCACACTTAAATCATTGAAATGAGCATACTAATAAAATTACAACGTTTTGTTTTTGTAGCAAATGTATCTCATCAATTGTATCCGTTATCCTATCTTTAGTCATTACAGTTTAGTCTAGTCTACCTCTTTCTTTATTCAAGGGGCAAAAAGAGCCTTTCAATCACCTCAATATTCGGGAATCTTCAGCATTGTGCACTCGATTTGCACAGGACACACAGATTTATGTTTTTGTATCTTGCATCCCTCTTTCTCGGTTATAGGACAGGCCAATTTAAACGTTATTGGCCTTGGGTTAGAGGCTTATCCATCCACCGACACACAAAATTCTTTCGCACTTGACAAAAAAAGGAAAACGTTGATTGAAATTGCGCCCAACACCAAAATTTGCAACAAATTGAATGCTCAGCTGCGGCTCAGACGCCGATGCCTTCGAGGCAGTCGCTCCATAATAAATTGGCATACCCAAACAGGCATAACTTCTGGATGATGTCCTGCAGCTGTTTTCAGAATTATCCGCAGTGGTCGGTCGAGCATATGGAAAATGCTGCAGAGCTCTAATTGGGATCGGGTTCTATCCGAGTATATCCTGGACTGGAAGCAAAGATTTGCACATCTCAGCACCTTCTCTCAATCTTCTCTCTGTGCATAATCCGAACGTGCTTAATGTTTTACTTGAAACTATTTTGAAACGTTTTCGTTTTCCACTTATATCACATAATCATTATGAAGCTTGCCTCATCTTGTGTGTGCTTGCCTCAAGTGTTTCCGACTTCCGACTCGGACTGTTGAAGAGAGTCTCTTTGCTGTCACGTTATGTTGCGGAGAGGAAACGAAACGAATCAAAATGAAAGCAAAGGAAAGGCAAAACAAGTATAAGGACCACCAAATACTGAACCACCCTGTTTCTGGGTTTGCTTAAATATTGATTTTGTTGTTTCCAACAACTTTGTGATGTTTAAACCAAAACAAATTAGTTACAACGAGTTTTTTCACGCTCTCCATGCGTGTCGTTTGGATAAAATCAACCTCAATATACATTCATCTGTTTCCAGGAATTAGTTTGGACTTTGAAAACAACTTGTTTAGTGGGGGAAAAGACAGTGGTAGAGGAGGGGAGGGCAGGGTTTCAGTAAAATCAATTATTTCGTTAGTGGGCCAACTTTTGGTTTCAGTATATAGCACTAAGGCGGGCCGCTGACCTTTCGAATTCCTCGTCCCGCCACCCATTGCCTCCTCCTAGCACCGATTCGCATATCTGGGAAACCGCCTTCATTTCTTTTTTAGGTTTATTTGTTTTTGGTTTTTTCTTTTTTCCAAGTTTATTTTTAGTTTCTTGCCGATGATTTAACAAAGAAGCGTGGCGCTTGGCCGGCAGCAAAAAGTGCAAGAAGTGTGATGGGAATGGGGCGGATCGGGGCTGATAGCCAATTTATACAACCCGGAGGCATTTACACTACAATTTAAGGCTATAATAGTTATCTCTGGTGTATAGAATCAAATGGGAAATACATAATTAATCCATCTTTACGGATTAGCCGATTTACAATCGCCAATAAGATTGGTCAATTCTGTTTTGGAATGATTAAAAAGTAATTCATCATAAAGAAACACATTAGACAACATCAACAAAAAACGAAGCGAATCTATCAAGAGAACCATGGACGGATCTGAAAAATAGGTGTAGGGGTTCAAAATTGGATCGCTGGACGTACAAATCATTCGAATCCGACCATACATTTATGGTATATTTATGCCTGGTCGTCTTGATGGTGACGGGTGAAGAGAAGAGATAGCACAGAAAACAAGGCAGTTTTCTCCCCCTCCCAAACTGATAAGTCTCTGAAACGACCAAATCGAAGCAACATGAAATTAACAACTATAAGTACGCATAAGTATATATCTGTGTGTGTGTGTGCAGGTAATAAAGAAAGGCCTCTTCTTCTAATCGGCGGCAACTTGACTATATGCATACTGATAAGATTTCATTTCTTTCTCTCTTTCTGTCTTAACCAACCCAAATGACCTTGGTTAATAAAAACAAACCCAGTCGAAGCGAATCGAAGATAAAAGCAACCAAAACCCAAAAATGCAAATTTACTTGGTTAATTAACTAACCAAAGAGAAGGAAACCCTAACAAATATTTCAAGTTATTCAAATGTAAATCGAACCTTATTTTTCCTCTTTGTACAAAGATAATAATGAAATATTTCATTGACCTGTACGAGATAGAGGGAGAAGATACCTGGCCGAGAAAGAGAAAGAAATCGTGCAATAAGTATCAGTTGATAAGTCAATATCATTCACGGATTCTGGCCAATATTCGGGCAATATCACTTATGGGTAAACTCTCTCTTTCTCCCTCCCTCCCTCCCTCTCTACATTGGACTTTTCCGCTCATCTTCTTGAGTTGTTTTTGGCGGAAAACAAAAACTTGTTTTTTTTTCCTGATCTTTTGTGTGCTGCTCTTTCATCACTATTCTGTTTTGCTTTTCGGTTTAGCGGTTCTTTGTATGAAGGTTATTTATTCAGTTTCTTGTCGAATTGCTCAATGTTTAAGGTTCTCGAAGCATAACAAATATTTTGACCTTTTTTTTAGTTTACGCAAATGTTTCCTGCTTGTAATGTTGATTTTTAGTTATGTTCGAGTCTCGAAAGATTAAATTAGTATGTATGTTTAAATGCATTATCAGAGTAAATTCAGAAGCAAGTTTCTTTTCTAATAGCATTTCCTCCACTTCTATATTTGCCCAATCTCTGCGATCTCCGCTCAACTGATCAACCGAGTTTTCCGTACTCAAGTTGTAATATATCTATAATTAAATCATTCGGGCGCATTGCACTCCCAAAAACAACTCCGCGCAGTCATTTTACTGAACTTAATTAAAAGGCAAACGACAAAAATAACATCACGGGTGCCCAAGGCAGGGGACAGCGGTAGCAGGCAACGTCCTTGAGTGGTGTGCCCTCTCTCCATCTTCAACGCCGGTTTCTGATGCACTTGTCGACACCACGCCTCTTTCATGCCAGCCTCCGAACGTACTCGGAACGAAAACTTGAAGTGAACTGGCAGCAACACGCAATATCGAATGACAGAGCGGGGAGACCGGCCGAGCGACCGCAGAAAGCAAAAATCATCATCATATTTCGCCACTTGAGAGCAGCAGCAGGTCTTTGTCTCCCATTCGTCTCTCCAGCGCCCCGTCCCCTCCCCCATGTCTGGCAATAAATTTGCACAGTTTTCGATACTGAACAAAAATGATGAAATTAGTGGAACAATCCGTCAAAACGGATACCTATTAACCTGCTACAGGGTATAAAGATGTGTTAAATCAGAGGAACAATTAGTAACTTGTTAACTTTCTGTAATCTCTAATTACATTCTGTCCTTGTTGGGGCTATCCTGTTCTTGCACTCGGAGTGACTTTTGCGGCTTGTTTCTTTCTCCTCGTGCAGTTTTCAGCGCTAGTTTTGGACATGTTCAGCGCACACTATGATTAGGAATAAATCAAATTCATTTTCTACAGAATTCATTCAAACGAATAGTTTAGTTTAGCGATGGACCTTCAGATGAATTGATTTCATTCGAGCCGCGTTCGACTTACTTTTCTCTTAGCCTTGTTTTTGCTTTTCTTATTCCAGTCGCATATACAGAAACTCGTTTGAAAATAGACCAACCATTGAGTGTTTCTTTCAGATTTGGACGTAAAAACAAATTCAAACAGTTGTGTAAGTTTATATAATGTCCGAAAGGTAAGCGAACGATTAGCCTGTGTCTAGACTGAAATCCATAATCTGCTTTTATTAAAACGTAGAAACGTAGACCTAGAAGGGATATAGAAGATTGCATCCTGCAACTGGGCTCCAGCTTTAAACACAAAAAAAACGACTAAAATCCGTTAACTTTTTATTCAAATCTGTTCTGAGTATTCAATGAAGACCCAAATATCGAGTCAGTGAGTCTCATACGACGGACTTCCTGCAGTTGGGTGACGTAGTCTATTAAAGGCTCCCAAATGTAAATACAGGTGGAGCTTATACTAATGACTATTATAATAATTATTTATTATAGGAGAGACTTCCTTCTAGCGGACTTCAGAGGAGAATTAATAAAAATTTGAATGTTTGTGTACACTTTTGAAACCGTGAGGAATCTTCCTGCCATTTGCCAATTTAATTGATTCCCTTCTTCTTGTTCCCCTCTTTCGGAATTGTCTGCTAACCCTGACATTATGACAAATTATAAACAAATAAAAAAAGTGCGCAAAATTTTTATGGCGCTTCATCACTACGCCTGAACACCCACCTAACCGCACATAATCCGCCAGCCACCCCTCCACTTGGCCTAATCATCCGACTTGTCTTTCACGTTGTAAAAATTATGCCGAAAGTGCGTGGCAAACAGAAAACTTTGAGGCGCCAAACGAATCAACAACAAAAATGTATACACATCCCATGCCAAAAGAATTAGCTATGTGTTGCCTTCTCTTTTATACTCTTCCAAAAGGGATATATATAGTTTGGAATGAATCAGCTCTGAGTATATAATGCATGGGCCGAACTAGGCCGATCTTTGCGTCCCTTCCGTCTTACTCTCTCGGCGGCCCTGTCTGTTGGATATTAAAAGAATTGGTCAAAAAGGCCGAAAAGGGTATCCAAAAGTCGGCAGTACCGAACAAGTTCTTCCCTCTGTGTTTGCTTTTGGCTTCCGTTTCGGCATTAATTTCTGTAATTTTGTTGACAATTTTGTCATTTCCGTTAAAGTGACTTGGTTTGGCTCTTTTGTTTGTTTATATTTGCACTAAAAGTTTGCGTCTAACTTGTTCTCTAGAAGCTGCTCTTGTTGTTGTTGTTCTTGTTCTTCTTCTTGCCTGATTAATTTCGTTTATCAGTTCTCGCTCTAGTGGGAAGGGGGAGCAGTTTGTCATGGCGCGTGTATGTGACTATCGTGAGGGACAGAGACGGAAACGAAGCAAGTGAATGAGATCGGCCAAACATTTGGCAATTTATTTTAATTTGTTTTGAATAAAAAGAACTTTATGGCTTTCAAGAGTTTTAGTTCAGATTGAAACGAACATATGTTGGCATTGAAAGGTTTTCTCGGATTTTCTGTTTAGAGCATTTAAGAATGCCTGCTTGAATCAAGCTTAATAGCTTCATCGGACATGATTAAGAATGCTTAGTTGATGTCCACTCAACATTTAGTCAAGTTGGTTGTTCTACAAACTAAATGAATCTTTTGCTTTAGTTTGTCTTATATTTTATTTTGCTTTGGGTCGTCACACTGGGGAAAACTTTATTTCTTTCGTCATGGCCAGCAAAGTTTTTTGATTAGGTTTAGTCGCTTCTTAGCCAATTGAATAATTTGCAGACTGCAAAACAACAGAACAAACTCACATCTTCGGTTGGAAGTTAAAGATTTCCCTCAGTTTTGAGGCGAACTACGAGAAAAAAGGCAACGAAATTAATCCAGACTGAAACAAAATGCGGAAGCTCTTTAATTTAGAAATTTTCTGCCTACGGCTCAACTAGTTAGTTTAACAAAATAGTCTGTCTGGTTATCTAGCAACATTCCCACGTCAGACAGACAATTGAAATTGACAAAAAAAAAAAAAAAAACGAAAAGTGGAGGCAAAAAACTGAAACTGAAGCGCAGTTGCAACCGAATCGAAAACAGTTGTTGGCATTGTATATGGAAGCTGCTGGATACACATGCACACACATGCAGTCACATACACACACACACACAGTGTGAAGGCTGAATGAGTACATCCAAATTGCATTTTGGGGCTACCACACACACACACCAGTTGACTCGAGTTCAGAGTTTTGTTTTCTACTGTCAATTTATTCAGCTGGGGGATTCCCTGCCTGCCCCCCTTCCTTGTCACCTTTTTGTCGACATTTTTAAATGATTTTTATTGGTGTCTGTATGAGGTTTTGTCAAAAAATGTTTTGAGAACCTCATGGGGCTTGTGCTCCGCATACTAACCAAGTTAAAAACCTTGGCCCTGACTTGGATTTTCGATATGCACATGACCAGAGATGAAAAGGGGTCTTTGTTTCGGTTTAAAAATTAATGAACCAAAGCAGATCTGAGTTAAATAATGTCTTTATATATTTGAATGAAATTATGCATTTATATAAAGAAAGATGCTGAAAGACATTTAGCATGGATGTGATATTAAGATTATGTCCATTTGGAGCGGAATGTGATTATTACATCAGTTGGCCTCAACTATTTTGCATCAACGACTTAATCTAAAGGACCCGACAGACGTTGTCCTATCTCCTCCTGTCATTAAGTTTTAAGTAATTAAACAAAAGGGCAGAAATGCATTTCGGGAATAACTGAGGGGAATCGAACTCTCCTCTCCCGTTTAGTCATCGAATTTGAAAATTCTTCACCTATACGATGGCTATAAATAAAAGATGTGAATATATGTACATATATACATATTTACTTGTATGTATGTATGTATGTGTGTATAGATATTAAACTCATTGCAACTTCCGTCTACCATTCGATATAATCTGAGCACACATTCCATCACATTCGTTTGCTGCTATAGTCTTTTAATTAACAGCATCAAATGACACAGACAGACAGACGGACAGACAGACAGTCAGAGAGATAAGGAGAACTCTTCACTTTCTACACTTCCATGAGCAGTTTTGGAATTTGTTGATTTATCGAGTTCAATTTGGCATTAGTTTGGATTTGGATGAAATACAGATAAATCTGTTAAATACTTAATACCCTTAAACTTGGAGCCGAGACATGTTACGAAATAAAATTAGACCATGAACAGTGATGATTATTATTTGTTTTTACAAAATTAACTCTGTTTTAATTCCATGATTTCTAAGGTTCGCAAATGAGATAGAAATCGAATCAATATTGTGGGATTTATAAAATGTTCGATGGACAGTAAGTAGGGTGTAGTGTATTGGAATGTCGGTGCAATTCGGGAGACAATTTCGAGTTCTAATTTCTAAATTTGTGAGAGTTTTCTAAAATTAAGCGTTGGGAGGAATCTATAAATGGTTTTCCAATTCAACTTCAATCTCGCTTCATTCTTCTGTTTTTCCCTCATGTTATCTGTTTTCATTGGCGAAATCGTCGAAAATACAGAACAAACAAGTTTGACGAAGTGAAAATCGTAGAAAGTACAACGAATCGGAGTTAAAAAACTTGAAACAATTGTCAGCCAAGTGGCAAAAATGGCAATTAATTATTTTCTTTAACAACAAAATGAGTAACTTTATTGCTACACTTTCGTTTGTCTTAAAACAAATTAAACAAACAACAACAGAGATAACAAAACGAAATGAGAAACACGTTAATAATGTACATTATCCACTACCCACGCAGATCTCACTTCCCACATCGCACGGCAGAGGGGAGGAGAGTGGAGAGAAGCCACTATTAATAGGGAATTTTATTTGCCAATTCGTTCGGCGGTTGTTGTTCAAGAAATCGCACAATACTTATACACAAACTTATGATTATTTGTGATTTTGAAATTCTTCATTGTATGCTTTGGTTTGGTTTGGTTTGGTATTGGCCTTTTTTCTGCCAACTTCTTTTGTTTGTGTCCGTTTTCTGTGTCATCTTTTTATGAAATTTTTTATTTTGGGTCTTGAACATTGTAATGACAAATATTTGCTGATTTAATTGTAATGGATAATTGCAGAGTCTTCATTTTTACTAAATGGAATACTGTTGATTAAAAACAAATTTTTTTTTCATTTTCAATGAGGCGTAATATTTTATTTCCGCTGAATTGGAATTCGCAAGTTTCGAGTTGGCATGAAAAAAGTCTAAACAGAAAACATTTGCAGATTTTGCAGACACTTTGTAAAAAGATATATACACATATAGATTTATATATATTTGTATATTTTCCTATTATTTAACGAGATGGA
Source organism: Drosophila equinoxialis (assembly GCA_018150345.1). NCBI lineage: Eukaryota > Metazoa > Arthropoda > Insecta > Diptera > Drosophilidae > Drosophila > Drosophila equinoxialis. Next base: position 876,776 of record JAECWI010000656.1, read on the forward strand.
TACAGAAACTAAAGTCAGTATCCATTTAACTTTAAATAAGAAGTGAATATAAAATCAAACTGACTTTGATTCACTCTGTAAAGGTGATTTATTTGAATGTAGAGGCTATCTCTCTCTTACCATTACAGGGTGCCCTTTTTATGTACTCATCACAAATGCAGAATTGTTTTCAGTGTGGTGATCCCCATACAGAAGTTCCTTTGACAGCCGACGCAAATCTTATCACCTTAGAAAAGTGTCAAATGAAAATTATCAAACAATTTTATAGTTATTGTTATTCTAGCTAATATAAAATTGCACTTAAGAATTGGAAACCAAAACAAAAAGATAAAGCATAACACGAAAAACATTGAACAATAACGGAAAGCCACGGACAAAAAACCATTTGAACCTGAACCACGTCTACTACGTAAGCGACTTGATAATGAACGATAATGAATATATTACATATATGTGGATACATGCACACACACCGACACACAAATGGAAAGATAGAGCAATTGGACAAGAAAATCACTCACAAACACACACACACACACACGAGTCGCTATTCGAACAAAATCTACAAGTGGCATGGAGTTGGACATGATTAATGCTCCTCAAGTTAGGAGATGGAGCGGAAGTCAATGTACGTATGTATGTATGTAGATACATATGTATGTACAGATGTATAGGCAGTCTACCAAGCTAATGAACTTTACTTGGGCAATTACCTGAGCAGATTCAACATGCCATCAATATATATTTCGATTTGCAACTGTGTAAATATTGAAAGTATTAAAGGGGGAACTCCATATCAAAAGGACTCTGGATATCTGAAAAACTACATAAATATTCGCGACAATGACTCCCAATTATATACACTTACAAAGTTAAAGCAAACACCCGATTTAAGAAGCAGATGTTCCCGCCTGATTCCTGCTGCAAAGAATCTATTTTAAGAACTCAGTTCTGATAATTATTACGGTCCCTTTAGGGTATCGGTCGATATCAATATTAGCAAGGCAGTTTATTTTTATCAAGCAGCTTAGAGTGGCAAATCAGTTAGTGACCAAGGAACTCATCGCAGGCTACAGGCAAGATTTTTCCTTTGTATACTTACTCCCCAACCAAAATGTAAGCAAGCATATGGTATCCCGCTCACTCCAACGGGCAACCCAGCCCAAGTAATGGAAAACGCTTATTCATTCGCATAACTTGGCTGGTTTTCGTGGATTAATGTTAATTACTGCAATTATTGTGACAAATTTGATTGCGATAGTTAAGATAGTTTTTACAGATTACACAAAAGTAGGTAATTATTATTTTTGTGTCAAATGAAATACTTACATTCGATTAAAATTGGATGAATATTAAAAGACTTGTGTACCGACATCTCAAGAAAGCGGGAATATCGACGCACCGGGTGATTCTCCTTCAAACAGAGATCATAGGACTCGGGATGGTGGGCCCACCACTGGCATGGCATTCTGGTGATCCTGTAGTCCAGTCGAGTCCGGATAATGCTAAATGGCAACGGGATGAATTTACACAGAAATTCAACTTATCGTGAATGGAATCGAAAATTGTTTTCCAAGCGGATAAAATTTTGTTTCTAGTGGGATACAAACTATCGAGACTCGACTGTACCATATTATCGTATGGGTGCATGGTATACAAATTAGACAAAGAGGTAAAAAGAGAAATGTGAATTTTTGTAACTACTTTCAAAATGCATAGGCGTATTGCCTAATTACAAGGCTGGGCAGTTAAAACAAAAGACTTAACCCAAAATGCGTCTGCTTATGACGTTGACTTAGCAAACGATAATCATTAAAACGCAATTTGAATTTTGCAATCTGTGAATTGCAATTCCTATGTCCATATATCGAAAACTAAGCTATATTCCTGTGGATTAAAGCATGTAGGTCTGTTTTTGATTTTAAACCTATTTTATTTCGTTATATTTTCTATAATGTGTAAAATAATCTGTAATGTTACTGACATGTTACTACAATTGGTGACATTACATTAACATTATTAACTTAATTTCAGTGAAAAGCCTATGCAATACTCGGTTAAAGTTACAAAACAATCTACATTGAAACCACAAAAAAATTAAACATATTTTGCAGAGCAAATTGAAATAAAACTAATTGGGTCGGCACAAACCGGGATCCTCTGCACTCAATTTGTTGGTGCCTGTAAACTCTGCTTTTCATAGCCCCAAATTTTCAAAGTGTAACGAAATGAATGCACAATCTTGCCATTGTACGTAGTAACTGACCCCCTCCATACACATTTCAACGAAACGATCGTAAAGGCACTTTATATACACACACATACATATGCAATGCACTTGTATTGAAAACACTTTTCTACAATTACCCAATAATAATAATAACAACTAAAAAGTGTTGCGAAATGGGATCGTTTGATTGACACGGAATAACCAGTTATGTCATTTATGTGTCAAGAGAGGCGGCTCCAAGTCTCGGCCGGCTAAGGCTAGTCTCGGTCTCTATCTTAATTTTTAAGCTGTGATTTACCTCGTAGCCACAGCTTGGATCAAGCAAATACACATGCATCTACATTCATACAACTGTCTGTATACAAGTGCTTGTGTGTGTATGTGTGCGTGTCACCTCAATTATTCAATTCAATTTCAATTTGAACTGCCACAAAAACCTCGCTTTGTGCCTCGCCTCGTGTCGCAATTAGAATTTGTCGTGTTGCCATGTTCCGACGAACTGTAGACGGTAGGGTATCCGAACTAGGTGAAAACAATATACAAATGATTTTTTTTCTCTTTGTTTAACTCTATTTTAGTTTGTTGTATAATTCCGACTCCCTGTCTCTCTGACTGGCTAACTATCTACCATTTCCCTCAATGTTATTGAAATTAACACATGTCATATTTATATGTATACCGCCATTTGTTTGTTACCTAATCATAGTATTAGTAGTTAGTATTCGCATTGTTTATTTTATTATTCTTTTTATTTTTGTGTGTATTTCTGTGTGTGTATACACAATTGTTCTTTTCATCATATTTTCTCTCAAAGTTAGACACAAAAATCAAAAGATGAATGATATGTATTTGTATACTCTACAACTTCTCAAGATCGTTAAATGATAAATGAAAAAACAGAAACTGAATTAAAGCACATCAAGTGGACAATTTCATTTGACGTGTTTGTGACTGAATGTACAACAATTCGCTGTGTTCAGCTTCTATTCAAACTCAATCAAATTTTCCACATTGATCTTCAAATTCATCATTGCTTTTCTCTCGCTCAATTTCTAAGAGCAGAATAATGGCTACAATAATATTGTAATTATTTCACTCCCTGTTCTCTGCTCTGCCAAATATGTAAAATACGGAAATAAAAAGTGATTCGATATGGGAGAACAATAAACGCAACAGACCGTGTGGGAGAGTACCGATTCTCTAGTTGTTATGCAAAACATGTAATAACTATAGAAAATACCAAATAAGCTCACTTTGGCGGGTTCAAATACCCTTGCAGTGACTTTTACCATTCCAATCTTTATTTTCTTTGATCCTTCCTAGAATATTACACTTCTAATGAATTTCAAATACGAAGCTTGTTATCATCGTCTTCAAAACTGAGGCACGAGTTTCCATCAAAGCAGACAAACGGACTCTGAGTCAAACAATTTCACATGGAAACTCGATGCGAAAGTAATTGAACGTTTTCATGCCGCAGCCGATTTAAATGACATCATCATCGAACCGAGAAAGAAACATTTCTCAGATATGTATCTGACTTTTTGACTAAGCCACATGAGGCAGCACTCCGCATAAGGCCAATACTTTAACAGGTGTGTGTGTTTACTTTTGTTGGCCAATCAAATTTAACAAATTAATTCTGGAGAATGCACCTAACAAACTTATAGCAATGTGTGAATGATTTTGCAATTATATTATCGATGGAAATATCTTAAAATGAACGTGCTTTTATTTCAAATTTGAATCTTCTACAATGTCAGGATGTCATATATCTCAAGGTTACCTTTTTGTCTAACTCTCACAGCGGACAAGCGGTTTTTTTAAGGAAAACAAAACCACAAACGAGGACCAAAAGACCTCCGCCCTTCTGTTTAAGTAAATTACTTTAAAAAACATTCCCACACAATTGGCAAAAATGAAACAGATTACTATATTTTCATCGAATTTGAAATTCGTATTTTTCTTGAACTGATTACCAATATGTATGAATATTTCAAAGTTCAGTTAATGAAACTGAAAGCAGAAAATTATTTAAGCGAAAAGCTTTTACATGTTTTGGGCAATCAGCCGTAATTATAAATAATGGAAAAACTGAAAACGAAGTTAAAAACGAAATTGAAATGTGGCATCAGCACGCGAAATGTTTTCCACGGTGCGTGCATTTTTCAAAGTTAAAGTATTGTTTCTTTTGTTGTTTTCAGTAGAAAATTCAGCGAACCATTAATGATTAGTGAGTTTGCCATAAATATCTGAAGGCATCAGAGCAGTCTTCACAGTCGGGGTCAAATGCATTGTCCAGAATTCTGAGCAACAGCAATATCGATAAAACGATTTTGATTTGGCTTAGTCAGCTCTGGGTGTGCATATTTATTTGTGCCACTGTAAGCAAATATCAACTCCAATTTTATTGTTGGAAAATTGTAATGGTTTAGGGTAGGATGGATTCGACTTAAAACTAAAACCAATTCTAAATTAAAGATTTTTGTATTATAATGCAAAAGGGTTTCAATGATAAGACCGCGTACTTCCGCGTGGCTGTTTGGCATGGAGTTTACCAAATCCGGGCAACTTTCAGATTTATATCCATCGTCTAATTGAAAAATCATTTCTTTCTCAGCATATTCCTTTGATGATTTGGTCAAATACTTGTTTGCCCTTAAATCGGAATTTAGGCCTATCATTACAATAGAAAAATCTGCCTAATACTATCAAACTCCAGATTCTCTTAAATATTTGGTTTATTACTGAATTGAAACAATTTAGTAATCTAAAATATATAAATCGACATTTGTGTGATGTGAAAGACCCATTCAGAATATTTTCAAGCAAGTTATCGGCATAAATAAATCTCCGAATACCCAACGCCTAGAGGAAAGGGACAGTAAAGGTATTTCAGAGTGGTTTCGAACAAAACGCGCTTGAAGTTGCCTCACATGAGGAGATCATTGCCCCACAATCTACATACGTCATGTTTTCGAACGAATTTTCAATTTGCAACAATCCTTCTGGGACAATATTCTCAATACTCTGAAGAATAATTTAAGCTAAACAAAAGAATACACCCACCCAACCAAGAATACCACCTAAAAGAATGCTTCATTGAGCACAATATTGACAATAAAGACACAGATAGGGGCTTTTCAGAAGGTGAGAACCAGTGACTCATCAGACACTTGTTTAATCGGTGATCAAGTACATTTAATGAATTTGTATTACTGATTACAAATAAATACATTCAGGAGCGAGAAATATTTACCTCCAAGAGTAATTTGTGAAATTTAAATTTGTAAATAATATACACTGATATTAATTTTCGCCTTTTTTCATTCCAGGTAAGCCTTCTAAGTTAATGTGAGCAGTAAGTGCAAATTAAAATGTATTTTATTGTACGCAGAAGGAAGTTGCCTTTTTTTATCGCATGCAAGGTCATTCAATGTCATGTTCGGTACGTTTGCAATTTTCATGTTGTCTGGAAAAGCGAAAACTTTGTTTTTTATCTAATTGCACCATAAGGCCTTAAAGTAATTGATTTTCAAGTGGCTTGTGCCCGGAGTCATAAACGAAGTTTTTAGATTATGGTAACCTTCGCGTCATGATGCGACTACATTTTGATAAGAATGACGACAAATGTCCCATTAATTGCACAAACTGTGGGTCTTAATTGACTCATGGAACACCCACGACGATTGTTAGTCATACATATGTTTCTTTACAAATCTAACACATGTGGACGAGATTCCATAATCTGAAATGTCAACTGCGGATCCCTTCACATATTCACATATTGCAAACTATGAGTAACTTGCGGATTCTGCCAACTAGATCATTTGCTTCTTGACAATAAATTCTTCTAGCCACGACAAATATTTCACTTTCACATCAGAATGTTGCAAGTAAATACGAGAAATATAGAGTCCACATACAACTTCCATATCTTCCGGAAATTCAGTTGGACCCACTCGTCGTATGCGAAATGTGGGCGAAATGAAATCCATATGTAGATAATAGATGAAACCAGCTCATTAAGGAGAATTTCTTAAAAATAAAGAGCAAGTAAATAATTAGCACTTTTTCCAAACAACAGCCAATATATTAACAATTGTCAAAAAACAATAGCGATTGAACAAAATTTTTTAAAATAGGCAAATGCATTAGTTATTACAAATTTGAAATATTTGTTTTACTGGTGTATGGTATACCTAAGTCGGCGAGACGACTTACTTACTTCATTCATTCCAGGTAAGCCTTCTAAGTTAATGTGAGCAGTAAGTGCAAATTAAAATGTATTTTATTGTACGAGAAAAGTTGCCTTTTTTATCGCATGCAAGGTCATTCAATGTCATGTTCGGTACGTTTGCAATTTTCATGTTGTCTGGAAAAGCGAAAACTTTGTTTTTATCTAATTGCACCATTAGGCCCTAAAGTAATTGATTTTCAAGTGGCTTGTGCCCGGAGTCATAAACGAAGTTTTTAGATTATGGTAACCTTCGCGTCATGCTGCGACTACATTTTGATAAGAATGACGACAAATGTCCCATTAATTGCACAAACTGTGGGTGTTAATTCAAACGACGATTGTTAGTCATACATATGTTTCTTTACAAATCTAACACATGTGGACGAGATTCCATAATCTGAAATGTGAACTGCGGATCCCTTTCACATATTGCAAACTATAAGTAACTTGCGGATTCTGCCAAATAGATCAGTTGCTTCTTGACAAGAAATTCTTCTAGCCACGACAAATATTTCACTTTCACATTAGAATGTTGCAAGTAAATAGGAGAAATATAGAGTCCACATACAACTTCCATATCTTCCGGCATGTTTTATACCCTTGCAGAGGGTATTATAAAATTGGTCAGATGTTTGTAACGCACAGAAGGGGACGTTTCCGACCCCATAAAGTATATATATTCTTGATCAGATGAGAAGCTGAGTCGATATAGCCATGTCCGTCTGTCCGTCCGTCCGTCCGTCTGTGCAAATCAACTTCACGCCGGCATCTTAAGATCTATCGGAATGAAATTTCATATTTGAGCTACTTTTAGCCGGGAGATGATAATTTTATTGATTTGATATTTTTAAACACAAATGCGATATATTCATGATATGCGGAAATTCATTTGGGCCCACTCGTCGTATGCGAAATGTGGGCGAAATGAAATCCATATGTAGAAATAGATGAAACCAGCTCATTAAGGAGAATTTCTTAATAAAGAGCAAGTAAATAATTAGCACTTTTCCAAACAACAGCCAATATATTAACAATTGTCAAAAAACAATAGCGATTAGCCCTATAATTAACATAATTACAGACCGTGAACGTTTTTATACCTTGCATTAATAGGGTGAAATTGTACATTAAAGTCGACAAAATTTCACTAGACGGGCCATAAGGGAAAGTTGGAGCGAACGAGATGGCAATAGTTGTTTCTCTTGGTTCATTACCACGAGCTGGATAAGCAGGACTATTTCTAATTGTAAGATCATATGAAGAACTGTCGAAAGAACAGTTTTTAAAAGATTATTTTGTTGGGTATTTAAGGTTAAGCTCCGATATGAATTCCTTAAAAGTCTAGCCTAAAAATAAATACAAAATAAAACATTTTTCGAGTACTTTACATATTTTACGCATTTTCGGCAAAGTAAGTGACACATTGAATATATATCTAGTTTCGTGATAAAAACAAGGAACCTGGAACAGGTCTCCATTTGCGGCCTGCTAACAATGTATCATATAAATTATTAATTACTCTAGGGTTGAGTCACGTAACCGATATCTTGCTGTTATTATCATGTACTTATTATAACTTCATATTAGCAGATAAATAAATAGAAACTGATTAGTAGATATTAGATAAACATTCATACTGATGACCTGTCAAGATTAAACTGTGCCCTTGGTAAAAGAGTAGTCCAGTGGCTTCGTTCATTGACTCATGTCACTTGAATCGATCGTGCCATTGAGTTAACTAATCGGATACTCACTTCCATTCGACTTCTCGACTCTTAGTCATAGATGCAAGTAAAAATGTTTAACAATAACTTGTTGGCTATGCTAATTTTACACATTTTGGGTTAAAATTTTTAGTCGAATTTTTCAAATCCCAAGGAGAAAAACATTATCCTCGTTAGTCCTTTTACAAATAAAGAACTTCGCTGTGACTAGTTTAATTTATGTATGTATGTATGTATGTATATATGTATGTATGTATCTATTTATGTATGTATGTATATATGTATGTATGTATGTATGTATGTATGTATGTAGGTATATATGAAGCAGAAAAGTCCACAAGCTGCACAGGAGGAAATCGTCACATTAAATTGCAGACGTGCCGCGGCGTTATTCAACGGCAATTTAAAAGAAAATCTGAAAGAAAAAAACGCTCAGAAAAAAGCAATTTCATTTACATTCCCAGTCACGTACAGAGGCGACACTAGCGAGACAAATAGCAACAACAAATAAGAAAAAAAATTTATGAAAAATAAAAGTAATAATTATTTAAGTCGTCTACGACCGACCTAGAGCATTTCGGGTTTCGAAATTAATTTGCTGCTTCTATGCAAAGCGTTGACCAGACCTCCAGAAGCTCAGCTCGGCTGAACTCAACTAAACTGAAATCAGCCTCGTCCGGGCGGATGTTAATGCAAATTGAGTTGGGTTTGGGATTTTGAGCGACCTTTCTAAATAAAACGGAAACAGAATAAGCGATTTAAATTGAAAGTGTAATAATTTAGTTTTTCTCTTGCTACATCGACACAGTTTTTGGTGTTTATTGATCGAATTTTCGGCACATGGGCTGAACCCATTATCTTTACATAGTATAGAAAGCTAATAAAAATGCAGTTTGCTGGTCACGCAATGTGCATTCCTAATTTAGAAATTGCTCGATTCATTTTTAGATGAGAGTAAGTTCTAGTTAGGCCGCCTTAGTGTATGCAACGCAATTAACTCGAAAGCGACATCAAAGGTCATTGATAATTGCAGTGCACAATTTCGGTTCGGAACACCTTTTCGATCCCTTATTAAAATTATTTTTGTTTGCCTATATAGTAGATTAGAGTTCTATATGTGCAAAGACTACCACGATGAGAGGCAATTTAATGGAACAAGAAATACAATTGGCACAATGCACTTTTAGTCGATTTTAACAGGATTTGCCTGATCGCACGGGAGACGCAGTGACACGAGAGCGAGAAGGAGAGATATTTTACTGATAACAATATAAACACTTTGTTTACATTAACACAACTAAACAGATTATATGAAATGAAAAAATCACGAGCTTTGGCCCGGATGAGTTTACTTCCATTGGGTGACGTTGTCCCCCTCCTTACCCCCATTCTCCCTTCGATCGAAACTATGTTATGAACGACGAACGACGTGTGTGTAAATGAGTAAATACATAATTTTGTCAAAACCCATTGTTCCGTTTATAATTACCTAATTTAATAAATAATATACTTAATATAACAACTATTCTAATTCCTGTGGGTACAAATCCCCCAAATATACCTATAAAAATATGTAAAAAAGAGATTAAGTACAGCCGAATATGGTCCCAGACCCGGGCTTACAAATACCGTATGTGCGATTATAAACTATTTTAAGAAATTCCGGAAGAATGAAATACAATATTTAACTATATAACTACTTCCTCAAATTCGACGGACTGCAATAGTAATGTAAGTCTAAGGCTAGTCTCCGAGTGCTACATTTAAATGTTGAAGGTTATCAGTGAGCCACGCAGATGGAACTAGTCAATCTTGATAAGCCCATATGTGTTTGAGTTACACGTACATACTTACGTTTGTTTATTCATACATGGATATGCACAAGTATCCAAATTTCACAGAAAATTAGAAAAAAGGAACATTAAATTGTACAAAGTGGCAAAAGCCACAAAAGTTTTAAAATAAAAACTCATGAGTTTCTTTTATATATTTACTCCCATTTCTTTTATTATTGCTCATACGCAATGTAAGCTGACGCAATAAACGCCAACAAGCCACCAACCCCCTATTGTATAGATATATATATATATGTACATATGTGCACACTGAACGTGGAGAAAAAAATAGAGAAGGGCTTCCGTTGACCCTGGTCAATAAGCTAGCAAAAGGCGAGTAAATATAGTAAAAAGAGCAAATACAATATATGTAAGTATGTTCATAAATGCGTTATTAATGTGGGGCAAAACGCGGACGAAACTTATGTAAAATACTTCAGGCAGACGAAAGGAGAGAGGAATACATAATTAACAGCAAATATTGGCATATGGAGGATAGACCTGGACTAATAAAGGTTGATTTACGAAGTGTCCCAAATTTGTTACTAGAATAGAGCTAAAAATGAGTTAAGTTGATTTTTAAAAGGCAAATCAAAAGGAGCCAAAGGAAAAATAATTATTTTACCATTAGATGATACGTTGTAGTCGTATATGTACAATGTGTGGAGTTTTTGTGTTAGTAGTGGCCTAAATGCCTAACTTCAGCATTTTTGCTTTAAGGCAGGGCCATAGAGAGAGTTTTGGAGCAATGCGATTAAATGTTATGAAAAGGAGTTAAATATAGTCAGTTAGTGTGGTCTGACTTTAATATGTTTCAGCAATTTGTCGTTCCTTTTATAGGAAATCTCTCAGTTACTTTGGCAAAAGATATTTTCACCTCAAAGTGAATCCGAGGGGCTGTCTTGGCTGAAGCTGCCTTACCGAGTGCAAGTTCTAAATTTAAACTTTATAATTTATACTTGAAAATGCCATCCTCCTCATCGATCAATGGGAAAAGTCATATTCTGATATTTTTGGGGAATTTCAGGCTTCAATACACATTAATATGTATATGTGTGTGGTATTCGGATAGAGTTTAAAATAAATAGTTTGAAAATTCCTGTAAATTCAAAGTAAACAATTCTTTGAATCCCGTTTATAACAGATAACGACGCTTATAATATGCCATTTAACGTAATATTCAAATGAAATACCAATCTTATCTCGATGTACCTAATATTTAGTTCGAATCCGCTTGTATGGAAATGTAGTTTTTGTTTTTAATTTAACCTTAATATTAAAATTTAGACTTTGCTGAGATAGGGCAATACTTATGCAAATTTTGAATACTCACAGATCGAAATTTAGGTTTTCCCGTTGTGAAAAATTGTAAATTCCCAGTTCATTGTATTGTTTCGATGATGTAGGTTTTGGTTTGCACAATTCATTTGTGCTTAATTTGCAAAAACATTAATTTTAATTTTAGCGCTAAGTATTGCCAGCAAATGATCTTGGCCACACACAGATGACGTTGGCTGCTCATTCGGGCCACGTCATAAACTGTTTAGCAATTCGCAAAACGCAATTTCATGAATTTCTGTATGTGTTTACCTAAATCGCTATGATGATGACGTTTTCAGCCGTCCCCTCCCCGTGCCCGTCCCCGTCTTCTATCTTCAGGCGCGCCTCAATGCTGTTTATCTGAACTGTCTGTCAGTTCAAATGTATGTATATTTATACGTATGTACATATCTATCTGATAAGTCCGAGTGCACATCAATAAACATTCGTTTGATTTGTCGGAATTCGCACATAAAGAACAACATTGCCGCGATAAAAATAAATTATTATTATCGGTTTTATTTCTATTTGCATTGTTCTAGTGGGTGTAATATGGTTGGAGGAGACTGTAAACAATGAATGTAGAGCCAAGGTGAGAGGCCAAAGCTACTGCTCATCGACAGGTTTAGACTCTAAGTAAGCAGACTTAGGGTTCATCTTGCCATCAAGATCATTATATGTGTGATATAACCAGACTCCGACCCAGCCCTCTCGGCAAGTTCGAGTCACGCTCAAGTCGCTTTGGACACATTTCCACACACTCCAAAATGATGTCATAATCACATCACATCACATTTCATTTCCTCTCCCGGAAAAAAGAAGAAAAACACTCAACTTCTTTTTTATCGCACAACGTACAGCACAACGTACACTGAAATTGAAACTAAGGCTGACATTTGACAGTGAAACACTTTCTTTTAAATGTTTTCGTTGTTAGTTGTCAACGACAATGCGCGTTCTGGACATTGCGATAAGTTGAAATTGTTGTTCCCAAGAGGCGGCAAGAGAAATAGGGACACATATTCCCCGTATTTTTTTTTTTTTTTTGATAAGTGAGTGTTAGTCGAGCTTTGGCCTTCTTGGCGACAGCACATAAAACACACAATTTTTATTAATAAATCAGTGTAGAAATGTGTATAGAATAATTGGCTTTGGATACGATTGATTAGCCATTTCCAATATGCAGAATGTGGCGTTGCCAGTGTTAATCAACGCCATACATACATATGTATGTATATCATAATAATAATTTTAGTCGGACAAATGTTAAACCCATTCATATGGTTGTCAATATGTTACATTAGGCATTGTCAAGTTATTATTTGTCCTGTACCTTAGCGTTTTCTCTTTTTACTGCAGACCTGTGGTCGCTTTAAATGTAAAAACAACAACATATAAATGAAATATGTATATCAACATCTGAAGAGATCTGGAGTATAAGAGCTACAGCTCTAAAATTTGGTATGTAATTTTTTATAGTGACCGCCTTCCTCCCTGTAGTTCAAAAAATGATTTGTCCAAATAAACAGACTGAAACAAACCAAGTTACATTTTGGCGACTTTAACTTACTGATATAGCATGCCATTCCATGGGTGCAATGTATAAAAAGTAGGTCATACTGTTCAACCGTTGAAAATATAATGAACATTTGGTTAACCATTAGCAGTACCTACAAATACTCTAAAATTTGGATCATTATTTATGAAATCGCGAGATTTGAAGCTCAAATTTGTGTTTTCAATGACGTCACCAACACCTTTCCTCGCGCTGTAGTTTGGGCTTATTGCAGGCTAACTAAGCAGCCCATCTTCTTTTGTGGCCCAATGCGGGTAGGTTGACACAATTACCCGCACTTTCGAAAAAGCTTGGTTCAATGTTACTCTGGAGACAAGACAAAACCTCGTTAACACTCTTCTGTGTAGAAGCAGAAACAGGGTAGAACAGGTTGGATGTTGGAGAAATTAAGTTTACACGCCTAACGACAAGAAGCTGACGAGTGAGTAATGAGTGCAGGTATTTTATCGTTGTCGTCCTAATGAACGACCCTAGCACTCAGTGGTGACAAAATAATAAAAAGAATCCTCCTGTCGAGGATGCGGTTCTCGAGGGCACTAGAGTTATGTATAAAAAGCCTGGGAGCAAACCGAACTGGCATGACATTCTGAATCAGGTCATAGGTACGCCATAGAAAGGTCACGAGCATGAAAAATCTCCAAAAAGTTAAGCAAATAACAAATAACGATAGATTGTTCCACCGCGCCCTCTAAAGTCGGAAAGTCATTTTCATTAAAGCTTCGACTGTCAAGGTCAATGTCTCAACTTGCCTCGTATCTCGCATCTCTTTTGTATGTGTCTTTAGGTACTTCATGTCCCAGGCAAAACGAAGAAATCACTCAAGCAGTCCGTATTTCAATCAAGACACGTGTTGGTGGCTGGCCTTTCGTTTGAACTTTGCCAAGTCGTTGTTGTTGCTGTTGTTGGGTTAAGCTGTCGAGGAAATGTGAGAGTCATCGTTTATTGCATTGCTCTCACAGTGGACCCTAGCGAAAGTCACGAGACATCTTAATGTGGCCCAGCCTGGGTTATTCACATTCCCATACCCTTTTCTGGGACTTCATAGTGATAATAAAAGCAATTTCTTACTTATTGCCAACTCGAAATTCCATTCAGCTTTGAATTCATCTATTATCAATGCCCTAAGCATTTGTATACCCTTTAGTTTCTATGAAAAAAACACACACTGCGACAAATTTATAATACCTTTGACAAGGGTAGACAGAGCCGAGAGGGAGAGGAAAATGGAAATTCATTGCGACATGTGTGCAACAGCTGCAGCGCTTTTAAAATAACGGAAATATACTTTACTCATATGTGTACACTTAAATGGATAAGCCGGCTGGGTGGGTGAGGGAAGGAGAAGGAGAAGGCAGGGGAAGGTTTTAGCTAAGCACTTGTTGCCGGGAGGTGGAATCTTTGGGATCGTCTTGGGATGGGAATGACATTCTTAACTCATATGGCTTTTCCTGTCATTTGTCTCGGAATTCCGCCTTCAACGATGCTCAAGGAAGCAGTAATGTTGTATCGTTATAACCGATATATATACTAACAGGTATTAAACCTGCTAAGATTACATTTTTGAACGAATAATTCGAATAATAATTCGGTCTGAAATAGGCTCAAAAATACGTTCTTAAGTAAATGAAGTACATAAGTCGTCTCGCCGACTTCGCTATACAATTACCTGGTGAAGCAACTGTTTTAAATCTATATGTCTGAATTAAGGTACATATATATGTATATCAAATTATTTTTACTTGCTGCATAGCAAACGTTAATATGCCATCTCGTTCCCTCTTACGATAACATGATGACTCCCGTCAAAAACCGTTTATACGGTTAACACGGCTGTTTTCAACGTCGCATTCTCCGACCATATAAAGTATATGTATTCTTGATCAGCACCACGAGACGAGTTCAAATAGCCATGTCCGTCCGTCCGTCCATCTGTCCGTCTGACCGTCTGGATCAACGCGAACTCCTCCTAGACCGTAAAAGCTATAGAGCTGAAATTTTGCATTTAGGCATGTATATACTGCAGGGGTTGTATATTTCGGATTCAGCCTGATCGGACCACTATATCATATAGCTCCCATTCACGAACAGTAACTTTTCTGAATAACTTTTTAGATATTGTCGTGAAATTTAATGTTGATAAGTTTATTACACATATAAACAACTATGCCAAATTTTGTTAAGATCGGGTGACTATATCATATAGCTCCCATAGGAACGATCGGTGAAAAACAGTGATTTTGATCGTTATTTCGTATGCTAAGATTGAAGGCCATTCTTTCGCTAACATTAGCCTTTTTAGATAAAACTTATTTCACTTTGATGCCTATAGCTGAGGAAATAGTAACCCGAAAAGTTGCAAGGGTATACAAACTTAGACGCGGTCGAAGTTAGCCCCGGCCTTCTGGTTTAAATTTCGGTGTTCTTTAAATACACTACACTACACAATAATGGTACAGTAGTACACATCTGTTGTATATGTTTACATTCGTAGCTTGATAGTTTTTAATAAGTCATAAAATTACTTAAATTGATTACCTTTACCATTTGAAATTTTTTATTCATAAATTGTACATGAATAAAAAAATACAGCTTTTGATTTTATTTTGAATTTGGTGTTTCTATAACCGAGTTCCGATGCATAATCTTAATACATATGTTTGCCTGCTGGACCTCTGCTAAAAAAAATAGAAAATAATTAATAAGATGGAAAAATTAAAATTTAAAAGAAGTCATCGCTCATGGAGAGGTAAAATCCCAGTGCCCCGAACTCTCCTTGTGATGCATTTTTACAGTTTGTTTACAGGCAGCACCTGTCATCAGATGGCGCCAGCTGTTGTTGTCACTGTTACCGTTGCCTTCGCCATTTGATTGCCAAGTTTTCGCATTGCCACAAAGTGTCTTTATCAGAGGGGGTCAAGCAAATGAGTGAGGAGGAGAAGGAAATGTACACACCCAAGTCGAATTAAACAATATTATGCTATTTTTATATAAATACCCTTGCAAAGGGTTCATCAGTTTGCAATCTATTTCACACTCTCAGTGTAAAAGCTATTCGTATGAGACATTGGCATGAAACAAAAGACAGGATAATCTTTTAGAGTGGGCAGATCGGAATGCTATATTTTATTTAAGAAAAACTCTTATCTTTAGAGAGTATTCGGTACTTATGTAGATGTACATAGATTGTAATCCATTATATTCTGAAATAGTCAGGTACTGCAACGGGAACACACACAAACGCGCCACGATGCAGTTCACTGATACGTGCATACACAAATCACTAAATAGTTATACACGAATCAAAGGACATGCAAGGGAGGGCCTAAATAAGTAGAAAAAGACAACTAGTAATCTTTTATCTTTACGCATTTCTGTAGTATAATAAAATAACATGGGTCGACAACTGCAAGCGTATAAAAACTTTGGCATAGCCAACAATCTATTTGCTACGTCATTGTTGATAAATGAAGGAATAAATTGTATTTAGTTGTTTATTGTTTATTCAATGTTTCAAATAAAGGTAAATGCCACATTTTTCGGCTCGAAAACTGCGAAGTAAGAAGGAAATAGCGAATTCTTAGCTGTGTTGAGTAGAGAGAGAGGGACAGAGAGAGAGAGAGTTCTTAAACCGATAACTTAAAGATATTTCGAACCAAAATCCATTAAATAGTCATCAAGAACAACTTTTTCTGCTCTACGAATTTTTATGGGCGAGAGGGTAATTGTGGTGCGGTCGACCAGAAAACACGCTTATGCAATTGAAAAACTTAGAATCCCTTTGCAAGGGTAAACAAGTTCGGCGGTAGTTGTTATTAACATTTCGCCTCTAGTCAGTTGTTTAACTTTAAACATGCGGTGTGTTTTCTTGTTGGGTGCGGTTACGAGGGTAGAACTACCCTCAACAAAGAAGAAACAAAAACAACCAAGGCGAAAACGACAAGTCAAGTGCGTTTTACTGGATTTAGCGGGTCCGCGATTTCTCCTACGGGTGTAACTGGGTTAATGGATTGCTATTCTGATTACTTTGACTTCCGAATTGAGTTGAAAAGGGGGCATGGCTATTATGACGTAAGGGGAAGACCAATTCACTTGGCAGATAATTGTGTTCGATGTTCTTGATATATTCGAGTGATTCAAATTAAGCTAGTATAATAGACGAAGCCATCGTAACTTTGTTAAATGAAAAAATATATCCAAGTTCATTTAGTCATTTTCCATTTTTGTTTTTGGCGCCCAGAAATGGAACAGAAGAACTGCATGACAACAGAATTTTTCCAGGCGCTTAGTCACTTGGCTATATCAGACAATCTTTTCACCGCACAACGTAATTACTTAAAGCTACACTGGCCAACAAATTTGTAGTTTCAAAACAAATAAATTCATTTTTACCAACTTTTTGTAAATCTGCTAAAAGTTTTTTAAGGCTCTGCCAGTTCCACCCACTGAGACACCCCACAAGGATCCGCAAATGTTTTCTTTTGCCTGGCCAATCACCTCAATTAATAGGTTTCGTGTAGGTACTTATCAGCCAGTTTAAACAGAATACTCCAGATAATAGAGGCTTATGCCAAATTTGTACTGCGTTAGTCATACTTTGCCGTTTTGGTTGCTGCTATTTTGTTTGCCATCAGTAGGAAAAAAAGGAAAAACCGACCAAACACAATCTCAATCTTTGTTGTTTTTCTTCTTTGTTTGTATTTGTCTTTTTGTTTGCATTCCGTTCATCTCAACTTTGCGAATCATTTTTCATTTTATTTTTTCGCTTATTATTATTATTTTGTTTTTAGATTGCTGACTAATAGTATTAGTTTGGGTTTTTTCAGATTCAGTCGGTTCTTGCTCGGGAAATTTATATATGTATACTAATACCAATTTATCAATTCAACATAGATCACTTGAGATTCTTTTGACAATCGTCACAATGAGAAATTGTGCAAATGGTTAACTGTTTAATGAAATGAACTAACCTATTTAGTCTTGATATCTAAGTTGATTTCCCTTTCATTCTTTGGCCTTGACTCATTGATGGGTTTTTGATTCTGACAATTTACTTTCTATTACGGAGTTTCTACTCAAAATACACAAAGATAAAAACACAAAAATACAGCTACAATATTATAAAAACATTTACAAAAAAAAATATATAAAACGAAAATAAACGTATATTTTATTTGAAGCTTACATTTTTCATTTTGTTCCGAATCTAATTTCATTGTTTTCGTTTCGTTCTGGTTGACAGTTTAAGGCGTGGCACCACCGCCAACCCACAAAGATGGCACTAAAATAACAGCAGACGACGTCCAAAATTAAATAAAAACAACACAAACAGGAAAAGAAAAGCAAAGGTCACTCTACATAAAGGGAGAACATACCAAAAACGTCGAAAAGGACAGACATCGAGTGGTCACCCCGTGTCGCTATAGGATATTGAAGAGCAACTTCACCTTCCCCCGTTAGTGGCAACGGAAAATAGCCACGGATTGTTAGACAGAATTTTATGACACTTCTTGGGCCTAGCGCCCCTGGCATGGCCTTTATGATGAAAAAGAAGAAGTACAAGTTCAACGTGGAAGTGCAGCTGCAGGATTTGGTCGAAGTGGCCCTGGTTAATGAGGTCCTTTTTGCCAAAATACGTCTACTAGATGGAGGTTCGTTTCAGGAGTACAGCAGTCGGTAGGTTTCTTGTCCGTTTATCGTACGTCCTTGTCCAATGTGTCTCCTTAACTTTTTCCATGCTGTTTTAGGGAAGAGGTGCGCAACCATCGGGTTGAATGGAATCGCAGCTTTGAGTTCCCCTGCAAAATGAGTGCAAATGCTTCGACTGGCGTCCTTGATCCCTGCCATTTGCGCATATCCATCCGCAAAGAGATGAAGGGCGGACGCAGCTATTATAAACTAGGTTTTATTGATCTAAATCTTGCCGAATTCGCCGGCGCTGGCCTCACCTCACGTCGCTTCCTACTCGAGGGCTACGATTCGCGCCATCGTCTGGATAATTCCATGCTGAGAGTTAGCATTAAAATGCACATGCTGAGCGGTGATATACTCTTCAAGGCGTAAGTATCTCAAATCAGATAACAAGTCCTGCAACCTTTCGACATCCCTTCTTCGTTGTAGTCCCACACCCAACTTGAAGAGCAAACAGAACAAACCCTCCACAGACGATCTGGCCAATGCCGCCACTGGAGTTGGTCTGCAGACGCCGACGGCAACGGCAATGCCCAGCATAGGTAGCGGCAGTGGAGGTACAGCCATCCCCCTGGGAGGAAGTGGAGCAACATTGGGTGGCGTATCCAGTTCACAATCGGTGCCGGGCACAAGACCTGTATCTGCCGCAAGGGAAGAAGGTATGTCAATCCACTTTTTTGAGGGAAATACGAATGTAATCTCAATGCGTCGTCTGCTTTGTCCACAGAACTGGACGCACAGGCTCTGATTTCGGCGATTGTGACTGATTCTGGCCTCTCGGAGTCTTCAGAGTCAGCAGTCACCCTGACTACGGATAATCTACAGCAGCATGTCGCCGCTTCCTATTCGAATGCTACAACGCCACTGTCCCAGGCACAAGCCCCACCGGGTTTGGGTATCATTGGTAGCAATAACTATGGTACCACGGGAATGACAGTTGGTCTTACTGGCGGATGCGGAGGTGTTGTTGGTGGTGGTGGCAGTGGCGGTGGGGGCAGCAGCAATATTAATACAGCCACCTTAATGGAAATGGGTCATTCCAGGAATTCCAGTAATACTAGTCAAGTGAGTGGACCACTACAACGTAAAGAATGCAATAATCTTCAATTGTTTTGCCTTGTCTATTCATACAGATGTCAAAAGGTTCGGGTTACAGTAGTTTTTCGCACAGTCAACATTCGAGGCAAAGTTCCGAGGGGGACTCGGGACATGCTAGGTAAGTGTCACTCCATTTGCATCTTTATAGCTTTTAGATTCATTCTGTAAAAAAATCGACTAGGCCTATCTAATTATTTCTACATATTTTTTGTTTTTGCCAACAATTCGAATATGCGAAGTATCAAAAATTTCACTCTTTTGTTGATTATATATACATATATGCTCTGATTAAATAATATGCGCTATAAAAAGTTTCTAAATATCTTATAAATCTGAAAACGTATCTAAACAAAATGTTTCCTAACAAAAAAGAAAAAAACATAAACAATGAACACAAACATCCACTCAAGTCTAACCAAACAAAGAAGCTCGCTCAATGTTTACTAAAATCCAGTATATTATTTACTTGCCTCTACAACAACACGATTACTCTTTCTATCACCAACACAACACCCACACACACACACACACACACACACACTCACGAAAAATCTTTTCATTTACTTGAATATCGATATTTAATTAGTTTTAGTTTTAGTTATATAATTTATATAAATTATATTTTGTTGATCTTATGAAAAGTAAGTTTATTTTAGTGATGCTCTGAGACATTTACCTTCTCAGGGGTCGTACAAACTGTTGAAGTTGAAATCCATTCTGTGGCCAGCAAGGTCGTTTGTATCAATGGCTCAATGCTTTTTGTAGATTTAAAACCCTTATTTAAATATTTTTTTTTGGTAATCATGTATCAGAACTTCATATCAAGGGAAGTTAGCATGAGCTTTTTTGGTGTTTCATCTAAAAAATGCATAAAAAAAACGCATTGACCTTACATATTCAAAACATGAATTTCATTATGTTATGCAAATGTAGTTTTCGAACAACACCAACAACGGGGCGGAGGGATGCTGCAACAAGATGCAACCAAATTTTCATTGCAAAGTTTAAGGTCAAATGATGACAAACGGATGGATACTGCCAGCTAACTCACGTACATTTACATGTACACATTCGGACACGTTTCCCTGCAGTTGTTGTTTTGTGGCAGACCCGCTGACTGGCTGGCTCCGGTTTCCCTACCGCTGCCCTTGCAATGTCGGATGTGGAATGTGGGGTGTGAGAGGTGGGATGTGGGGTGGGCAGCGTTTTGGCTTGTTGGCTGCAGTTCAAAATCTCGTGCCGTCTGTGTGATTAGTTAAGGGGGGACCAAATCAGTAGGACGGATGGAGCGGGGTGTGGGCTTTGAATGCACAATATGAAAATTGTTGAGGCAAAGCAATGTTTTTGACGCTGATGACTTCATCAACTGGTTGGTTGGCGTCATGTGGGGTTGCTAAGTTTCTTTTGCTTTCTTTCTTAGTTGAGGTCAATTTAAATGGTGGCTTTTGACCTTTAACATATTCACTTCATTCAGGAGAGTTGGGATTCTAACCTTAACTTTAAAATTTTATGTACTATTAATGTTTAGTATAAAATTAAATTTATTAACTTTTGTATTTGGTTTAGAGGTTATTTTAAGACTGAACATTTGACATTGGGATTATTTTCCGGGTTTATAGTAGTTTTTTTTAATTTAATTATATTTGTTTTTTAATATGGTTTGTCTAATTTAACACTATTCTGTTTAACTTTCTTTCTAACAATTTTATTTGTATATAACATCGGGTAAACGGCCAACTAACATAACCTTCGAATGTATTTCAAACGAACGTTGACGAAATCAAAAACACCACAAACTATAGTCGATTTAGAAAATCCGTTTCTCTACTTAATAGACTCAATCAGAGAGCAATTAATGCCATGAAATTGAGCATACCAAGTATGCGTCATCGTCAGCAGCAGCAGGAGCAAGAGCACGACCATGATAAGGACCATCCTCCCATAATGGGCACAGCAAGCAGCCACCACCATCATACGCAAACCCATCTGAGTCTCAGCACTACCATTGAGTATGTGAGCGAAGAGATGCTCTATCAGACTCCAAATGCCACAATGAATGTTGGCGGCGAGCAGGTAAATTTCGAGGACTTTCGCACACCGCTGGCAGAGATGCCTATGCCACAATTGCTAGCCCATCCCCAATCTGAGGGATTGACGCCCTGCTCGACATATCGCAGTGCCGGATCCCCATCGCATGCCGCGTCACAGTATTACGATAGTGGAGAGACGAGTGAAGCCGATGAGTACTTGAACGAGGACTCGGCTGATAACGATTCAGGACTGGAAGAAAACTATCACACGCCCCGGGTGGCCAAAATAAAATCCATGGAGAATCTGTCCATATTGGAAATGGAATTTCACAAGGCATCCATGGAACTAGATCGCAATTCGCCACGTCGCCTCAAACAATTGGCGGAACACGCTCAAATACCCAAAATGAAATCCCTTAGCAATCTCTGCTTTGACGACTATTCCGAGCAGGCAGTGCGCGAGGAGTTTCAGCGCATACGCGAGCAGTCCCTGGAGGAACGTTTGCGTTTCCAGCAGCATCACCATTTGGGCTACGGCCTACGGAAGAACTCGACGGCATCAAATGGCTCCTCTGGCAAATTATTTGTGAAGCATCAGCAGAGTCATCAAAGTCATCATCATCACCATCAGGGAAAGGTGGGCAATGCTAAGTTTATAGGACAAGATGGGAATGATAGTCCACAGACGATGACGACGACACCACACTATCCCATTCAAAAGATGCGTTCCATGGGCACAATCCCCGATGTGGTTAGCGAACGAATCGAGGCCGATCCGTTCCTCACGCCCACAAGCGAAAGGAGACCCAGCTTTCGCCGACTGATACAGTCGGCGGAGAAACCCGCTCTGGGATCTAGTTATGTGAATCGTTTGCTCACCTACGATGTAGTCGATTCGCCAGCTTTCGATTCCTTTTCTAACTCAGTGGCATTTATGTCGCGAACCCCCTTCGAGCGAGCCTATCGGCGCAGTATGTTGCACAACACTGCCTCCACACCGCTTCAGGCAACCCAGGAGGCTTTTGTAGTCCGGCCACATTCCACGAATGCTGCCTACGAGCTAATGAGGTGCGTCGCGCTTTTTCTTTTTCAACTAAACAATAAAAAAAACTCAAAAAAACGATCAATTAAACTAGTTCAGTTCTCAACTAGCGAGTGTTATTCGTTAAACGTTACTCGTTAGACTTCGTTAGTCTGTGTTTTGTTATGCAATACGTAGCATAAAGCTTATCTCAAGTCATCAACATCGCGTCCTGGTCTTGGTCCTGTTCCCCATGCAATTGTTCAATTCTTTTGTTTTCGTTCTCGTTTTAATTTAACATTATCATTTGTTTTGTTTTTGTTTGGTTTTTATTGTTGTTTTGTTTTTTGTTTCGTTCAAGTTAATACTAATCATAAATTTGGTACGGCCCGGCCCCATGCTAAGCCGTAGTGCTTTTAAGCTAAGACTAGGCTATGTCTAAAGGGCTAATCTTAAGCTATCTTGTAATTATATTCTTAACATATTTTGGGATAACCATAACACTTGGGTTACACTCGCTAAATACACCACAATCGGTAGATCTCACCGTCTGTTCTCTAATACGGAGTTGCTTTTACTGCATTTCAACAAGCAGTTACACACTTAGAGAGCCTTTAAACCCGGCCAATCCCTTTCACTGTGCTCTCCCATTTAATTTTTAATGAGTCTACTGGGCTTCGTTTCTTGGCTCCTCATGGCTGCACATAAAACAATCAAACAATGTAGAAACCAGTTACCCTTACCTTTACGGAGATGTCCACTCAAGATGAATACATACACGTTGAAAGGAAAGCTTCCTTTCAGAGGTCATCACATGCAGCCAGAAACTGGGGCAAGGATATGACCAGAAATTTGCTGGCCCCTCTGCCACTTCAACTTAGCTTTTGGTCTTCTATGTTCTAAAAATTTTATGAATTTCTCTTTGCCCTTTGACCCTCTCGCAGATTTTCGCCTAATTTCATGGAGCAATTTCAATTTTAATTTGAGTCAAGTCTTTGATATAAATTTACATACAAGGTCGCACAAGTAGAGAAAAGTTGAGACAAAGAGAGAAAGCAGAACAGAGTAAAAAGCAAAGTGGACTAGACGGCACAGAAGAAGAGGGAACAGAGGATAAATAAATTGTTATTGAGCGCATTCAAATGCTCGGGTAAGTGATTTGCCATCAACTTGTTGTTGCCTGTCCCCTCACACGGTAGAGAACTGTTTGGGCTTCTGCCCCTCCATTGAGAATAATGGGTGGGAATTCTACAGATAGAGAGAGAAAGAGTGAGAGTCAACAAGCGAGTGAGCAGGGAAGAGTGAGAGGTCAGGGTTGTTTCAATGAGCATCTGACTGAGATGTGTGTCCGAACGCAATACATATTTATATACATATGTATACATATTTATTATAGATTGCGGTGGAGCCAAATACAAATCACGGAGATTTGATTACCGTCAAATGTGACTCTCGGGATTTGTACTATTCTTATATCAAACCTATACACTTGTCCAAAATGTTGGCTCGATATTCGAGGGGATTTTCTTTTCAACTTGACATATTAAAATTGTTTTACTTTACTTTTGTTACGTTGAAATTTTTATTTTTTTGTGATACCAATCCACCAAATGAACTCTACACAAACACCAAACGCAATAAACAAAAACAATATTCAAAGAGATACGTATATGAATATGTGAACGATTCCCTACTATCATATATACAACGCATAGATCGAAATCAACTGCTAGTCAACATTTTTGGTATATTTTAGTTAATATGTTTATCTATCTTTATACATCTCCTCGGGAAAAGTACTTTGGTATTTAATGTTGTAAATATTTTGCAAATGTTTTCGTTTCTTATTATCTTCCACAACAACAAACAAAATACAAATATGCCCGCTGTGTCCTTGTGTGTCTTTTAACACCAAATATATGTATTAAAGAAGTCTAAGTGGTGTTCCACGCCGCCTTTTCGATGCCAGTGGCAGCAACCAGGGAAGCAACAATGTCTGCAATAGCAGTAGCAGGTCGCAGCCAGGAGGCGGAAATGCAGGCTCGACCCTGGCCACAACTGGAACTTCCTATGTGCTAGTCTCCAATTCGTCTCCATGCGGCACTTTGGCCAGCATACACTCCAATCATTCGGCTTCCTCCTCAAACGGCAGCAACAGTAGCAGCAGCGGAGCTGTGATTACCTTCCAGTGCAATTCCGTTGGCGGGGGCCACGATACTGCAGATGGTGTGTATCCATCTCAGCAGCAGCAGCAGCAGCAGGTGATGGCAGTCGGTTCACCCAATGGCCATGGCAACAGCCCTCGGCTGGGCAATGTAATGTCCGGAGATGCCCTTAGTTCCTTGGCCGCCAGTCCGACAGACGCCTGTAGTATTCGCTCAAATCCGTCGGCTGCCTCGCTGCTACTCTCTACCTCGGCTGCGGCAGCAGAGGCCTCGGCTCTGACCTCGGCAACCACGATGTCGATATCGGGGGCAACGTTGTCACCACTGGCCACTACGCAGATCATACGGCGCCCTAGCATCACCATGATGTGGGTTCAATTCACGTTTCCCTATTAGAAATCCTTTTGCTTGTATAAATGGTTACTTTTTAGTTGGTGTCCTACTGCTAAATGGATTTATTCTTTGTCACTCTTTAAGTTCCTTCCGTTTTAGAAGAATACATACTTACATACATATATAATAAATTCGGTTCCATGAATTAGTCTTGAGGTGGTGATGCACTACCAAATCATTTGTACATAAGTTTTGAGTCTCATTTCATTGCATCCATTTTACTTTTGGGTCAAAATCCACACATCTCGATCGATTTATTGTTAGAATTGTAGAGTAAATCCCCAAAGGGGCAAACCAATTTGCATCTCACGATCATTTTTAATCAATTAACTACGTATTTACCTAATTGATATATGAGTTTAAGTTTTTGTGTTTTTTCTTTAAAAAGTTCTCCTCGGATTATGTTTCTAAGTAAATATACGCAATTATATTTTCTAATAGACTATCTCTTTCTTAAGATTTTCGTTAATTTCTAGCAGTGTTTTGTCCTTTATCCATCCCGCAATCAATTGTACGATCTGTGACTTGCATGGCATGACCGATCAAAAGTTTTTGCCCTTCTGTTTCCTTTTTGTTTTTCATTTTCTTGTGTGTTGTCCTGCACGCGTCATCCAGCATTTGTTGTTGATGTTGTTGTTTTTGTGTTGTTACGCTAGGAGATAGCAAATCACTGCGAATACATACATTTCCCACACGCTATATCAATAGAGTATTACACATAATGCCCAACCTGTATTCGCCTAGTTTTAAATGCCTTTGACGAAAAGTGATACATTGTGGCCAAGACTCTAATTTCTTTGCTTGCTTCTACTGCCACAGGAATCCCAGTTCCGGTTCGTTAGTCATAAGTGAAACAGGATCTCTAGATCGCACGAAAAGCAGCGGGGAAAAGCGCAAGAAAGGAGCCCTCGACGATGGACCACGCGTCTCAGATCGGGTTGAAGAGACGCGAGTCAATCCCAATTCATTAATCGATGAGATTTTGAAGGACACCAAACTGGATCAGCTTGAGGAGTCGGCAGAAAGTGAGTAGATGCAATATGGCAAAACGAATTGAATAATTGATTTCTCATCATTCTTATAGCCTCCGGACTGCAGCTGTATATAGCGCGTGATGGAACCGCCTCCTTGGGTGGCCACGAAGTCAAGTCCAGTGTGCGAGCGGGCGCTCTGAAACAGGTGGTTATGCAAGATCGAAGATAATAGTGCCCAATCGAGCTGGAGGGGCTGGAGTCGCATCCGTTTTTGTAAAATGTAAAATGTGTATTAGAAGACTAACGACGACAATTTGAGCGGCATTAGCGCAAAGTGCAACGGAACTAAATAATTTAATTTATAACAGTGTTTAATTGCAAACTAAAAAGTGAGAACAATATATACATAAAAACGTACATACATATATACAAAAGTAGGCTACATACATAATTATGTATGCATATAAACATCATATACATATATGAGTAAATGAATGGCATGTCAGAACACTACACTATTATAAACGTAGAACCGTCGTATGTATGTTTAACTAATTAGCTACATATATTTGCGCATATGTGTGCATACGTATACCAAATATAATATTGTATGTATTAACTAGGCGAATTGTGTGGGATTCACCGGAAACTGGCTGGTTAAGCTTCCTTTTTTTATATACTATACCAAACGATCTTCTTTTACAAATTGAAACGGTTCTCCCACACAGTTGCCTATGCTATTAAATTAACACAACCCATTTCAGAAAACCTAAAAAAGAAACTTCAAAAAGGAATAAACACTTGAATGTTTGCCCCGTAGTCCAGTTAAGCAATTGTAAAGTGTCTCCTTGCGAGAATAATGTCGATGTGAATCCTGATTTACGGCTTCCAATAGATATTTTGAGAAAATCAAAAACAAAAAAAGCAAACAAAAACAATTTGCAAATTTTGCTAGCTCTGATTACTATGAATGTCACAAACATAGCTTCTAACACATTTTAATTAAGCAAGCTCTCAATATCATCAAAAAATACCTGCCTAAGTATGTATAGTAGATACATCCAATTAAAAAATTTGGCTAGGCTAACCGATTCGCATTCGATATTAATTACCGCACATCGTAAAGTAATTTTGCATTTTGCGCTTTGAAGTGAATTGAGTTAATTTAACAAATACTACCAATTTGTATTTTAATTTTTTTTTCGTCTGGTAGATAGCATTTGAAATTGTTCTCATATTCTCATTTACCACATGCCGCAAAAGAATTTTTGTGTATAGTCTATAGCTATTCATTCAGCAAAACTCATTACCATTGTATTTGAGTGGAACATCTATGTATAAACAAATAAAGTGGCTTGTTTATTTTTTGTATGATAGCAACAGATACTAAAATCAAGCAAAGAAATGCAATTAGTTCTTAGTTTATGTTAATAATATGTGTGTATAATTGGTTTAGTTATTTTTCGATAATTTGTAAAAAGTGAAACAGAGAATAAAAGAAAAATGTTTCAAGGATAGCTTTAGAAAATTGTATATGAAAAACCACAAACATACAAAATACTAATCATATACATATTCGTATATATGTGTACGATTTGCAATTGTCAGTCAATTTTAGTCGCAAAAACGTTGTTGGGTGAAGTCTTTGAAGATTGTTATCAGTTGATAGCGAACTGACATCATAAAGCGAGTTAAGTAAAGGTAATAAAGCCCAACAGCATTTATTGCAGCTGACAGGCAAGTTTTAGTGCATATTCTTGAGCTGAACAATTGAATGTTGAAAATAAATGATTTGTGAAAAATAATTACGAATAAAATTTAAATTACAAACTTGTGAATCAAAACTCTTTCATTGCTTCCAGTCCAGATACGAATTCAATTTGAACTCACCACAATGCTTTATTTTTCAAAGATTATCTTTAACAAAACGTAGGTATGTGCCTCCGGCAGCGGTCAAAACAAATGATTTGGGATCGAATTTCATTTCCGGCAGTGTCCGCGTGCATTCCTCCACCCGATAGTTTTTCAATATGTGAAAGAGTCCAACTTTTATTTCCAGTAGACCCAACAAGGTCCCAATGCAACCTCTGGGTCCAGCACCAAAGGGTAAATAGGTCATAGGTGTGTGCTGTTCCCGTTGTTCTGGTGAGAAACGTTCAGGATCAAAAACATCGGGATTGGCCCAATACTATGTCAAAGAAAGAACATTTGATAAAAGTGCCAAGCAATATGTATATAGGAAAATTACGATATCAAAAGTACCTGTGCGTCACGATGTAGACCTAACACCGATATGTATACAGGTGTACCCATTGGCAGGCTCAAAGGTGCTCCACATTGCCAGGAAGACAGATCGTAACCCGATTTCGCATTGCAACAGCGATCCAGAAAAGCAGTGGGTGGGTACAAACGCAGTACTTCGTCTACCACTTGTCGTAAATATGGCAATCCACTTATGCAGTCGTATGTTATTCGACCCGCTTGGCTGTTATGTAACGCTCTTTTCAGTTCTTTCCTTAGTCGTTGCTGAATGTTTGGATGCTTTGCAAGCTCGTACATCGCAAAGGTGATGCTGGAAGAGGATGTATCAAAGCCAGCCAATAGAAGAAACGCGGCCTGGGCCACGAAAAAGTCCGAGCGATGAACAACGCTCTCCGGCGGATGAGTGCGTTTCAACTGCAGAAAGATATCGATCAAATCGTGTCGAAGCTCCCCACTTGCCTCTCTCTGGGCGAGCACGAAATTCATTGAGCGGCGCATAAACCGCTCGTACTCATCCGAATACAAATGGGTGCGCAGGGTGCGGGAAAAGCGCGGGAAAAAGAACATGGTGAACAGATGAATCAATCGCTTGGGTCGCGGATCGTTGACCTCAATGCACATGCGACGAAACTCGGCTTGCGGCTGCTTCCAGACTGTGCGCCTCAATCCCAAACGCCAAGGAGGCAATGATGTCTGTGGTAAAGAGAGCACACATTTGTTTGACTTCCAGTTCCATGCTAGTATCCCCACCCAATTGGGTTTCCATATACGTTTCAAGCGTAATTCCGATTTGACTTAATAGTCCATACATCTGGCGCACTTTGCTGACCGAGAAAAACGGGGCGAAGATCTTATGGGTTTCCCGCCATGTCTCGTGTTTGGCAAAGAACAAATTTTGTGCTCCCATTGTGTCCCCAATGGGATCTGTCGTCTCAAAGCGGCTAGAGAAGAGGGCGAAGTCCTCCACCAAAATTCGCTTGATGAGCGCCGGCTCCCGTAGCAATATGGCATGATTATGAAGCACATGCATTCCCACATAGGCATGTCCACGGGCTGCCCTACTCCCGTAAAGCTCCTTAAATTGGTCCCCAAAGCAGCAGGCACCTCTCAACAAGCGCCATACGTTCCCCAAAAAGGGCGTTACTGGAATATAGGGAACTCCCAGCCGCTTCCAGTAACCGAAATGGCGTCTATGCCACAACCAAACGAGTAACAAAAAGAAGAATCCACTTCCACTGATGACCATGAAGCAAAGAATCAACAACCCAAAAATGGCGATCAGAAGAAGTAGAAGCAACACGATTATCATTGTGATAGCGAAAACGATGACAGACAAGAGTCGACTGAAAAAAGTTCACGGACGTTGCAGCTTTTTGCATTGATAAAGCGAAAGCTTTACCCCTCCAACAATGCTCCTCCCCTTTTATGTGCAAGTGCAACATCGCTTAATTAGACTGCCCATGCACTTACCCGTAAACACTTGACCAAAGAGATATTTACAACCTACGCTGCTGAAATACCCTACCAAAAGGAACTAGTATACTTGGGGTGTTGTCTTACAATAATATTAAAAGCTATCAATTCAGTTGTAAATAATTTTTTAAGAAATTTTCGAGTGTACTATGTGAAAAAACTTATAGATTTATATAGAATTACGCTCATCGTCATAAACAAACAACTATAAGAGAGAATAACACCCTAAGAAGGTCTAAATGTGCATGGCCATTATTATCAATCAATCCGTCTGTATATCAAACTTGCAGGCCTGCTTAGCCTGTCCATCTGACGACGGTTTAAGCAGCAGTTAAAACATATTGGTTTAATAAACGGTTGGAAAAGTCAACAGTTGTACAAAATTATACAAATGCTTCACATACATATGCATATACATATCAAAGAATAAGTTTAAATACAAATTTGATCAATAAAGTAAGTCAGCTGTAATTACTGTATATTTCTAATTGCACACTCCTAAAAGTAGGCAAGCGCTTTACAGAACACACAAGTCATGTCAAAAAATAGTAAAATCGTTTATTAATTTTACACTTAAGTTATAAATTTAGTAGGCACAATATTAGCTGCAACATACTCATAAAAAACTCTGAATCTGTCTATAATGATTTTGTACATTATTCCTAGTTCTGCTGTTGTTAGTCAGCAAACAAGTCAAACAATTGTTAAAGAAATAAAACCGAATTAAATAAATTCATATCACGAGCCAATAGTTAGGATCCGTGCAGATTGGGATGTTGCCCACTTGTATTTTCCAGCGCCTTGGCAACCTCTTCTTGCAGGGTGCTGGGTGGATCCGACACAATGTCCGTATGCATAGATAGGTACTTCAATTTGTTCGTTACAGCTGAAAAACATTGTAAGAGCACAAAGAAACCCAATGTCAGCGGAAAGGTCTTGATGCAGAGCACGATAATTATGCCTACCGGGTCGAAGATCTATAAGTGAGCAGTGTTGATCGACCCACAGAAAGGCGGTTCGTCGTAGTTCATCTAAACTAGCACTAGAGACAGTTGAGGTGTACGAGGCCAGAAGTGGTTCCAAAATAAGACCCAGCTATGAAGGAAATTATATCACTTGGTTATTTCAGAAACTTTAATAATCTTTAAAGAACTTACAATCCAAAACTTCCAATCGACCATGGTGTTGTAGCGTACATAGATTTCATAAAGCTGGCGAACATGTTCCGTTCCTTGTCTCGTCACTGGAGCTCCATTTGCTGGTAGAATTGAGTGAAGGTGCCTAAAGCGAAGTTTGTTTAAAATTAAAAATCAGTTGTACTCCGCTTAAAGTACTATAAGTGTAAATGAAATTCAGTCTTACGTAAGTGAGTTGTTTAGGGCGTCCCGTTCCATCCGCAACGACTCGATCTTGTCCTTAAGCACGTTACGTTCCTGTCGCAATTGCTTAATGTGCTCTGCGCCCTTCTGCAACATGGCTGCCTTGCTCAGCTTGGCATTCGGATTCTGCTGCAGCTGTGGTATCAGTGAGTGAAGCATATCGAACCCGTTTTTGATATTGTAGCGCCGCTTCTGCTCGGCATGGATGTGACCAGCGCGTCGCTGTGTGTCCCTGGGCTGATATTTGAGACTGGCCGAGGGCGACAGGGGGGGAATCCTGAGAATCGAGAAAGGAGGAATCTGGCGAGAGGCTCAGGCTACTGCTTAAGTTGTTGCTAGATGGCCCGAAACTTAGCACTTTGTTCTGAGCAGCTGCTCCAGGCGGACTGTGCAGTGTTGGCGCTATAGCAACGGGTAATGAGGCGGACTTCTTTGGGGATTGTTGTTGTGTGGGTACGGGCACCGAAAGAGGCGTGGCAGCATATATAGATGGATTGTTGCTACTGCTGTTACTACTGGTGGCTATGGCACTGGCAGAAGACGTACTTGGCTGTGAGCTATTGGCCACGGTTACCGCCTGAAGGCGTGTATCTGTAGGGGAAAAGGTATTCAGTAATGGTGATGCAACAATTGGTTAAAGATTTACTCACTCGACGTCAGTAACTGTGCCAGGGTGCTATTGAGCATCGGATCGCTAGTGGCCTGTTGCATTTGCTGCGTCACCAAAAGGTTGCTCGCACTGTTAGAAGTTGTTCCTCCACCAGCTGCGGCCATCACCGAACTATGTTGTTGATGCATTGAGTTACTGCGGACTCGAGATTTGCTTTTGGCATGATATTTTGGCACGGCGAACGGTTGCTGTTCGTGAACCAGCTGACGTCCGTCAGGTAACTTGTTCAGGGACACATTTAATGGCAAACTGTTGGAGCGATGCATCTCTTTGGGCAAGATGGTGTTTGGTGTAATCCAAGTGGCCGTGCTTACAGCTGTGGGTTGTTGTTGTTGCTGCTGCTGTTGTTGTAGCAGACTCGCTACTGTTTGTTGTTGTGCTTGATGGGGATTCACCGACTGTTGCTGGCGCGTTAGTTGCAGCAATTGCTGGGTACTTAAACCCAAAGGTAACGACTGCTGCATTTGCAATTGAGGTCCTGAACCATCCTGTTGCATGTATCCTTGTTGCTGTTGCTGTTGTTGCGGCAGACGTGGGACATTGAGAAATGCTCCAGTCGATGCAGATTTCTTAAATTGCGGATAGGGCTTGTATCCAATAGAGGAATTGTATGATCCACCACCACCACCGTCGTTGAGCAATGACAAAACATCTGCCTGAAGTGGTTCTACCTTAACACTAAGTTGTTGTTGTTGTTGCTGCTGCTGTTGCTGATAATTATCGTTAAAATTGTTGATGAAATTGTGATTATTAAACGTGCTTTGCTGTTGTGTGGGAAAGTGTTGCTGTTGTTGTTGTTGCTGCTGCTGGGCATGTTGCTGTTGGGCGTGAAACGATCCCGACTGAAGGACAACTCCCCCAGAGACATGCTGCTGCTGTTGTGTCTGCTGCTGCTGCTGTTGTTGATTCTTTTGCTGCTCTGCTAGCATCTGCTGATAAAGATTGGTTTGGTGCAAAGTAGGCTGTGCCTTGTCATAGTTGTGGGGCTCTCTACGGAACGGGCGCTGGCTTTTGGCAATGCGTCCATTGATCACACTCTTGCCGGGAAAGGTGTCGCTTTGCGAGCAGCGATTGCTGTTCTCGCCAAAGTGTTTAACCGCATGCAATCGACCGATGGATACATCCCCCCCACCTATCAAATGGGCGTCATTGGATGTCTGGTGCTGAGATTGTCGGGCCACCCCAAAACGCTGCTCCATTTCACCATACGCCATGCTGTTGATAGGAGTATTCAGCTCTAGCATATTAGCGTCCACCTGGGTGACACTGGCACTGCCGCTGTTGCTGGTCACCACTTCCATCATGTTGCTATCGTGGCTGTAGAGTGTATGCGGGGCACCTACAATTGCGGGCAGACAGTAGTCGTCGTTCTTGAGCATCTCGGCATCGGTACCCTCCTCGGGTACGGGTGGCAATCGTGTAGTGGGGAGCAAATCTGCCGTAATTAATGGTTAAAGAGATTCGTTCATTTCGATATTTGTCTATACTTGGATGTCTCACCTGAGAATGTAATGTCGATATCATCTAAATTCGGTTGCAATGGTCCCAGACTGGGCTGTATAAAGTCTGCTATGCCCGCACCCCTGGCTGATTAAATTGGCATGTTTTTTTTAAACACTTTTTTGGTTAATTGGCTAATTGTGACTTACCAATTTCTCTGGAATCCGGAAAAGGAAACGGTACATTTATGGCCGAAAACAATGTGTCTGTTGTCCAGTCGTCTGGCATTAAGTTTCTATCATTTAGTGGTGACCATTCCAGAAAGTCCAATTCGCTTTTCTGTAAAGGGAGTAGAGCGAGCAATTGTTTAAATTATCTAATGAAAAAATCGTGCATTGCTGGCTAATTGTGTTTACTTTCATCGAATAACCGCTCAGTTTAACTCACTGCGTCCAGTATGGAGGCCGCGTTTCGGAATTATATTAAATACCAGCGATACCTTTCGCTGGCTCCCATAGTTTTCAACGGTGACAACAACGCGTACGAAGTGAGACACAGTTGGATCTTTTATTTGACCATGACCCTGTTGCAGGCGACTTTAGCCTGCTCGGGGTTTTTTATGATCGTCTTTTGGAGTGAACCTTATGAGGCATATTTAACCGGTGTAAACAATAATTATGGTCATATTCTTGGACTTTTTGAGCCATTGTCGCTAAATGTGTTGATCGTTTGGTTGTATCTGCACAAATATCGCCAGATATTGTTGATTCAAAGACTGCATAAACTGTCAACCGTTTGTAAGAATCTAACCATTCCGTCTTGGATATTTCGCCTTTGGCTAGCTTCAATTTTGCTTCATATTTTCGCTAATCTTAACTATTGTTGGACAAGTACTGCATGTTGCAATGATCTTTATAACAAGCTCTTTGTAGTAACCTACACTCTGCGACAGATATATTTCCATTATCTGGTATCCCTTTTCATCGCAATTGTTTACGTAATGAAACACATTATGCGTACTCATCGACACGCTCTGACGACTAATTTGATATTGCAAATACCCGAATTGACCAAAATTCTATTTGTCACTCTGGAGACTTTTGATGAAATCCTATTTCTGTGCGAACTGGAAGTGAATGTAATATATGGAGGACCACTCACGCTTAATGTGCTCTACGCAATTCTGAGTATAGCTGCAACTGGTTACAAATTGTCGCTGAACCGATACAGCATTCAAAGTATTTTATATGAAATTATGTGGCTACTACCGATCGCCACATATGCCGCATTTTGCCTTGTCTGGAGTAATCGACTGCAGGAGGAGGTAAGTGAATCTCCCCTTAATTGAATCCTATAATTGCTATGCACAGCAGGAAACTATACCCTAGAGTATGACGCCAAGACAATAGTTTGAAAGTCTACACTTTCAGTACTTGAGTGGCAGTCGTTTCGCCACATTCCTGTTATGCAGACTACTTTGAACGCGTATATAGTAATCCTTCGTTACTTGGGCCTCACTACTGCTCGATACGAAGAGGGTGGTTTCTATCAGTTAAAAAACACGGGGTTCTTTGTGTCCATCCACTGCGTTCTGCAGTTTACATTACTATGGAACGTGTACTACATTCTGACCGATGTCTTCTTGGCACTAGCCGACACGACAGTTTTTATACAAAAGTTGATTGCGCTGACGGAGTCCGCTTCACTAATGATAAAGCTTTTCTGGATGCTCATCATGCAGCGGCGTCAATATGGTCTCCTGGGAGCCCTCCAGCGGCTCTCTGTTAAGTTTGACACAATGTTTCTGCCTCGATGGATGTTGTTCTGTTGGATAGCTGCCACTTTGATTCACATCCTCAGCGTTGTTTATTGGATCATCGCCTTTGTGCTCGAGCCATGTCCCTACAATCTCTTGCCATTGGTGACATATCTGGGACACTGGGTTTACTGCAACTACATCGTTACTTTCTACATGGCTCTGGTTCATCGAATAGCTCAGATTTTGCGGTGCAATTCCGCGAAGCTAGCCCAAGATCTGGGCAAAAAAGGTGATCGGCTGAAAAAAGAGGGAGTTCTGCGACATCTGGGGGTGTACGATGAAATCATGTTGCTTTGCTCAAGCCACATGAATGTCATATATGGCCTACCAATTTGTGTGGACATGTTCTATACAACCATTGCCATTACCTCGAATCTATACTATGTCTGGCTCTACGGGCTGGAAATACTAGATTCCTTGCAAATGTTTATTCGGATTGGTACCATAACGATATTTATGGTAATGCCGCTTTGGTATAATAATTTAAATGATGAGGTAAGTGCCTTTTCCCACTAACAAAAAAGCTGTGACCACATAGAGCGAGCAACTGTTGAGACTCTTAAAAAGAACTTTACAGGCATTAGCTGCTCTCGATAAAAATAACCTTTTTAAAAGTTATAGACAACAACCACTTAATGATATTATTTAAAGCCAGTCGAAAGGAAGACGTTATCTTGATCAGCTTCTAAATGAATTATTTTGAACAATCATTATTTTCAATCAAAAATTAATATTATTATTCAAACAGATAGAACCAAATTCAAATAGTGAATCTTACAATCTGAAGAAGTTGTATTTATTTGATTTGAATAATACTTTAGTGTGTATAGAAAAGCTCATCTTTTATGGATTCCCACCATTACACAGTGGTTCAAGCGAGGAGAAAGAACTTTTTAAATTGCGTCTTGCTAACCTTAAGGTGCTAGTTTACCCCAGGTTAATTTTCTTGGTTGATAAAACAGCCACAATGCTTTGTTTCTTGTGCTTCTGTTAACTTCCTGTATTTTGCTTTGCTTCAGTGTGCCATAATGTCATCAGGAAAGGAAGGAAAAAGATATCCCTTGCGCATTTATAATTATGAAATTCTAATAGACACTATGCGTTGGCGGGTGTAGCATTTTGCTCCTGAAAACTCTGTCAAAGCTGTTTAATATTTCCCAATCTAATAAAAGAAAGTTTCATTAACGTGAAGTCGGCTAGACCCTAATTTTTATTAAATTCAAAATATCGACGCGAATATAGACATTCGGTGAAATTTCGCAATTTGAAACTCAATCCTAGAATTCGGATTGGGATTCCAAGTAATTTTCAAGCTGTGTTCAACAAGGTTGCTAAAACTTTTCAGTCCGACAATATGATGTCAATAAAAATCAATAATTATTAATTAACTTTCGTTTCTAATGATTGGAAAATTCAATATGTTTTATGGATACGCCAAGTCCCGTTAATCTTTCGTTGAGATAAA
This sequence comes from Drosophila equinoxialis, assembly GCA_018150345.1. Lineage (NCBI taxonomy): Eukaryota > Metazoa > Arthropoda > Insecta > Diptera > Drosophilidae > Drosophila > Drosophila equinoxialis. The sequence goes on from JAECWI010000656.1 coordinate 913,578, forward strand.
CACTTTATTTTGCATCAAAAAATGAAGCTTTTAAATTAATTGTGACAAACCACATAGCCGTAGTCCATGGGAGCATCTCTAAGCAATTTGGGTAAGTGGAAAGCTGATGTCTGATAAACACAATTATTGAAACGTTGAGTAGTTCTATTCCTATGTCAGTGCTCAGATGTATCGCAAGTTTAGTGAAACAAGTGAATTCACGGGTATTGTTTGTCTATTAAAATGCCGCAAAGACAAGTTCCGATTCTAGGGTTCTTGCACTTTCAACGTTATTTGGGATTAACAGACCTGGAGTATTCCAACTCGCTCTCCTGCTACCAAATCAACGTAAACTGGTGTTCGAGGGCCATTCAATTGGCCGTGCAGGGCACTCTATTGTCTGCCTTCTTGGCCACGTTTACGAAATCGATCAGCTATTTGGAGACAAAGTCAAAGACGGGCGACATTTTTGACCATTTGGTAATTTTAGCAGCTCCTGTGACCCAAACTCTGGCAAATTTCTGGTTTCACTGCCAGCAGGAGACTCAGTTAACTCTCGTAAAGCGCTTGGGCCAAATAGCTGGCCTCTTACATGTTAATACCTTGGCTTCGAACCAACCTCGCTGGTTCTTTCGTCTTTGGCTGGGTGTTTGCTTCTATTATATTTTCAATGTGCTAACATTTGCGCTAAACACTTGGATAGAGAAGCCCTTTGTGTCCCATGCCTTGGCCCTTATTGGGTTCTTTTTGCGTATGCTATGCTCCAACTACATAATAACTTGTTATGCTTCTTTGGTGTGCGTGCTGAAGCAGTTATTTCAGGCTCAGGCAAATCAACTGAGTGATCTAGTAACTAAAAGTTCCGAATTCGTATGTCTAACCAAAATAGCACACAATTTGCGCACACACGATGAGTTGGTTTTGTTAAGTCAGAGAGAGATGGTTGAGGTCTACGGAGGCACATTGCTCTTTCCCATTTTATTCCTAGTCTTGGATGCCACGTCCATAATCTATGCATCCACCCTACAATGGAGGCATACCCGCTCATACATGGCGCAAATAACAATCTGGCTCACACCGTTAGTTCTGTATCTAAGCATTCCGATGGTGATCAATGACTTGGCTAATCAGGTGAGTGTCTCTCCTTTGTTCGGAAATCAAAACAACTCCAAGCTAATATAATCAAGCTAATGGGGGGCATTCTCTGGAAGCTTCACTTGGCTGGCTTCACTTTAGTGTTAGTAAGACCACGACATGGACAAGTTGGAAATCAGTGAGCTCTGTTCGTTCTATCGCATTTGCCGCTATTTGGGCATATTCTGTATTCACTACAATTCCCAGAGGGAGCGCTATCGGTTGCGCCGAAGCCTCATCTGCTACCTTGTGCACTTTGCCTTGCAGACCTACTTAGTAAGCTGCATGGTTATTTTGGTGATGTATTGGAAATGGTGTTTCAAGAGTGAGAAGACCACAACCGGGAACCATTATGATCGTCTGGTGCTGTTTCTTGCCTTGGGCATGCAGTTCGTGCAGAATGCTTGGCTGATTTGGCTTCAAGGTCCCCATCTGCGAATCGTCCGTCAATTGGAACTGTATCGACGCAAGTATCTAACTCAAATGCGGTTATCGCTGCCCAAACGCATGCTCTGGATTATTGCAATTACCAACATGCTATACTTGATGAACTTTCTAAAGAGCTGTGTCTTGGAGTGGTTTGCCAATGCCTCTCGTCTGTTTATCTTTAGTACACTGGGCTTTCCCTTGCGGTGTCTCATCACTAGCTTCACAATGGGCACCTATTTGGGTCTGATTAACATTGTTTATCACGTTCTCCAATGGAACCAATCACAAATGGTCGTTATCGTAGAGCAACTGAGCCATCCCAAGCGCAGTTGTGAGACCATCCTTCGCCTACGCTGCTGTTTGGAGTTATACGATCGAGTTGTCCTATTGTGCAACGAGGAGATTAGCTTGGTTTACGGCTTCATTGCATGGCTGTCAGTGTTGTTCGCTTCGCTGGATGTCACTGGCATTATCTATCTTACTATGGTTATTCAAACGGATAAGTCTCTGGGCGAACATTTGCTGTTCAATATCGTTTGGCTTTCGCCCACCCTGATGACCTGTGCGGCGGGTCTCATGAGTAATCGTGTGGCCATTCAGGTACGTTAAACCATATCAATCGGACATATCGACTCACTCCGTTTGTTGATTAAGTCTTGAGATATTATTTATTCTTTTGTCCGACGCGAACTCCTTTAGTTTGTTAGTTGGTTAGTTGCTCCGGTCATGCCATGTCATTCGGTGCTGAGCTCCGCGTGTATTTGGTTAGCTTGAAGTGTCTCGGGTTGCTTTGCATAACATATGATGAATATCGTACCCATGCATCCGATAACGATAACATCCTTGCACTGGTTGGTCTTCTGCTAGCTCAGTGCTGCTCAGTCTTCGCCCTGAGCCGCCTCTTCGCTAACCCGCAACAGTTTCAAATGTGGGAATACAATCAGGTCGGAAACACTCACATGATAATTAATTATGCGTTTGCCTGGCTAACTATGTCGTTGCTCTATCTCTACTTTTATATCCGGCGTCGCCGCTTTTTGTTGTTGGTTTCATTAATACTACACCATTACCGTGAAGACTTGCGCGGGTGCCATAGGGCAAGTTTTCGTCGAAACTACTTTATATACGCCGGACTAAGTGCACTAAGCGGATTTATGTGCCTCAAGGCCTACACTCACTCCGAACTGGAAGCTTTACCACGTTACCTGTTGGCTTTTACATACACTTTTAGTTTTGTGCTGATAGGAATTGTAGTGGTTTTCTACAACTGTCTAGTTCAAGTTCTGTCCAGCCTTGTGCGTCGCTACAACGAAGATCTGTCTGTCGCTGCCACCACAACGATCCCGTCGACTGCAGTGTGGCGCCTGCGTCTGGAACAACGAAATCGTCTAATCTGGGTTTGCCACGAACATCTGAACCGTGACTTTGGTCTTGTGATGGTCTTCATTATGGCGTATATATTGTTTTCGGCACCGGCTGCCCCGTTCTTTCTAATAACTATGGTGTTCGAAATAGACAGTCGTATGGGGCATGAAGATATGTGGCACGCCTTGGTTACCTCTATACTATGGAACATGCCTTGGAACTTTGCTCTGATAATGCTATTGCGCACGGATGTTGTATGGAGAGAGGTAGGTGGTAGGCCCCGGACAATGCCATGCGTGTGGAATTCGTCACTCGGCAGACAGGTTCAATATTTATTCAGTCTCATGGGTGTTTATGTCATTAAACAAATTAGTTAATAGGGTATAGATTCCCTGGCACTTGCCGAAAATTGAATTCTCTCCAATTAATTAGTTGATTGCCATTTGTACTAGCTACTTTATTTTCAATTATTATTTACTAGCCATATGACTTACTGAAGAGCCCCTGCCTCCAAAATATTCTTGGGCTGATAATTATTGCCATTATTGATGCAGCTGTCGGTTAATCAGCTTCATGACTGACTAAATCAACAATGTAATGTGAATCAATTAGGTTGACTAGTTTGGTAGCTACTTTCGTTCGGATAGGATACCTGGAGAGCAGTACTACACCGGTCAGCATGTCCACCTGTCGCGATCTACGTTTGTACATTCATATTTTGAACGCCTTGGGAATGATGTGTTGCCAACTGGATGAAGGCCCTTGCCTGGTTTCAGCGACTCCACGTTGCGAACGGTATGCCCTAAGCTATACCATGGGAATGATGGCCACGTCCATGGCCTGTTTTACCTACGCCCACCTGGAACCGCAACGTTTTTACATGTTAATCTACAATCGAACGGGAAACTTTTACGAGACAGTTAACTTTCGATGCACGTGCCTGGTCCTGGTTCTACTCTATGTGTGCCTCTATCTTAGACGACGTCGACATGTATCTTTGGTGCAGATTCTATTGTCGCTCAATCGGGAATGCCTCTCCTTCCGCTTAGATAGTCGGTTTCTCAACAACCTAATTCTCTACGGAGTTCTTCTGCTTCTATGCTTCGGAAACTATTTGAATGGTTACTGCCATGCCGGAATGTCGACTTCCGCCCTAACAATCTATGTGCTGGTAAACACATATGCCTTTGTGGTCCTGTGTTTGCTGCTAGTGTTCTTTGTGTGCCTGAAACAGATAATGGCCGGTGGTCTTCTCCACTACAATCAGCAGTTGATGTTGGTTTTCTCGAGGCCTAAGTACATCATGGCCTTGAGGGAAAGGCAAAAGCTTTTAGCTCTTTGTGCGGGAGAGCTTAACGAGTGCTTCGGGTTGCTAATGCTGCCCATTGTGGCTCTGGTCTTACTAAAGATGCCATCGGGTCCATTTTATCTGATAAGCACTGTGATGGAAGGTCAATATGGGGATTCAGTAAAATTTATGGTGATGTTCTTAACTGCTTCTTTCTGGGATGTACCCTGGTTGGTAATCATGATCTTGATGCTAAGAACCAACGGGATTACCTTAGAAGTGGGTTATAGGAATACACATATGTTGAATTTAAACATTCACTTTCCATCTTGAACGTTTTCTTTTCCAGGCAAACAAAACAGCCAAGATACTGTCGAAAATCCCACGGACTGGAACTGGCCTAGACAGAATGGTACGTACACAACGCAGGAGCCTTGGCATTTATTTTTATTTTATGCTTGTCTTGCTAGGTTGAGAAGTTCCTGTTAAAGAACTTACGACAACAACCCATACTAACTGCATATGGTTTCTTTGCTCTGGACAAAAGCACTTTGTTCAATGTAAGTGAGAAAAATTACCGCACCGAAAACCAGTCAATGTATTATTTGCGATCATTCGTTTTCCAGCTCTTTACGGCAATCTTTACGTACATGGTGATTTTGGTGCAATTCAAGGAAATGGAGAACTCTACCAAGGCCATCCAAAGAGGGACAGCGGCAGGACACCAAAATTTTACCCAACAGTAAAATGGATTATCTACTTACTGAATCATATGTCAAGCAGCCCGTTGCTTTCGATCTATAGTTTTTGCGCCATTTTCTGTATTCAGCCTTGATGACAGCCGAATGTCGTTTCCAATACTTGCCCTCAAGTACAACGGTCTGTGGGGGAAACAAATGGGGAGGGTGATTTATTAAAATCGGTTGAATAACCCAAACAAAAACAAATATTTAATAAGTATATAAGTACACAAAGATAGACAGATTGAACGTATTCCAACTTAATTATATTAAAACGTAATCAGTAGTTAAGGCTTACAAACGTCAGAGATTGCGAAAGAGTGGGAACACTACACACACCTGCACCTACATATGTGCTAAGTACACATCGATGTATACATAGTACATACCTTGCACATCTTGTCTAGCGCCTCCAACTCGCGCAGCGCACTTTTGTTAACTGATTCGAGCATAAAGCAAAGTCAACAACTAAGCCCCATAGACAAGTTGCTCTAATCAGAGTAATTGTCAAAAGCGTTTGGAACACACACTAACAGAAATCGATGTCTGAACTCGTAAGAAACAGAAATAACTGCAACCACTGAATACTGCATCGTTTCTTTCAGTGTAAATATAACGGCCGGCCCTCTAAAAGTACTAAACTTTCGCACATAAAAAGAAACTTGTAAACCCGATAAGATAAATCTTTTACTGGGTACAGAGTCGAGTATAATTTTTCTTTTGGTTGTGAGTCGAGGGTCTCAAGCTCCTACGTTGCAGATAAAGCGCTCTCAGAGGTCTCACAATAAAAAATCACAGCTAAGTGCAAATTATAAAATGGGTGTGTTTTCTTTGGGAGGCTCTCCCTGCTCTACTCTATGTGTTTGTGTGTGTCCATATGTCTTTGAGTGCAGCTATATTTAATTGTAGTAACTGTTACTTGATAAGCTAATTAAAAGATATTGTAAGAGGTGTGTGAACAGGGTTTACCAGGTAAACACACACACGTAGAATCGTCATATTATTTATATTAACTGTCACATCGAATCATTTTACCACGTTTGCTTTTGCAATTAGCCAAATTGGTAACATCTCTTTTCCAGAGCAAGTTCATAAAAAACATTTCACATCATAATTGGCACTACTTTTATAATACGTTGAAGCTTTGTTTGTGATTACTTGCGACGTCGCTTTCTTTGAGCTATTTCTGTATACATTATTTCACACTCAAGGTCAAATACCCCAATAATTCTACTCCCGACCCAAGTGGCTAGTGTGACAAATACAATGGATGTTCCTTATGATGGTACTACAGTACGCACACATGCACATAGAAACGTTTCGAGGAAATATCAATCTATAAATAAGAGTGCTTAGCTGGCAGGTTATTATTAGCTAATAGTATCAATGGAAATTGTCACATCTTATCACAAGCAGATGGGGTAGAGGGAGTAGAACTAACTACTCCATAACTACGTGGGCGATGTTTGAATATCTCCCTGTAAGTTGGTGGTATAATCTATGATTATTATCGAACGATGATCACGCATTAGACGAATGATACCACCATGTCCACACGCCATCTCTGCTGCGTGGGGGGTTCTGTTAAGTATTTGGTTGCGATAATTAAAAAATGAGGAGATCCCAGCCCAAACGAGTGAAGCGTGTTCCCATAGTGAGTCAGCTGTATTATTATTTGGTGCTTGGCTGATTATACGCATTGAGCAATGAAGCAATCCAGCTTATGTAAGGATATAAACAAGTAGGGAAAAGAAATTGCGCAACTAAGAACAAAGCAAAACCCGATTTGGATAAAAGTTCCACAGAACCCACAAAAATTAGGTCATAGATCAAACGTTCACACGGCCCAATTTATTTTCGACCAATCGTTCCTACGGAATCTATATGATACAGTGGAACGGGCAGACGGATACGACTATACTAACTTGTCCTGCTAACTAAGGATATATATGTATGTCTATATACTTGATATGATCGAAAATGCTTCCTCCTATGTTTTACACTTTCGGATAAAAATAAACCAAATATTCCCCTATTTGCATTTCTGACTAGATTTGCAGGATGCCATCGGGATGACAGAGTGAGTTTTGATTTAACGGCCAACGCACAGCCAAGTTTAGGTTCTTTAATATTTTTGTTCATCGATTTTACGTTATCACGTTATTTTTCAAATATATTCCGTTTGACTGATTTTCACTGTTCCCGATTGCCGATACTTACTTGAGGATTACTGTGTATGTCAACGTCCAGCGGCGATGCGAATTGACACACCGGTGTTCTGCGCTTTTGTATAACTGAAAAAAAGGAAATATTCTTATTAACATCGAGAACGCGCCAAAAAGAAAAAAAATACAAATACAGACATAAAAATGGAATAAATGGAATTTTTAAGCGTGATAAGATTTCATGAGGAGATAGTGTTTTGTTGCTTGAGAGAGATGTTAAGTAGATGCCACCAAATGCTGTGACAACACGTGTGGGTCTTGCTTCCCAGTCTCAGATGTTCTTTGCTGGTTTAATGGGTGAGATATATTGTGTGACGTGGTTCAGACTCATTTCACAACAAGTCAACAATAATTAAATCTACACACACATATGACTGTATGTATATCTACTGCATCTACACACTTCACATAATATAAGCGACGAAAATAAATGGGCATCAAAGCTATATTCGCTTTCAAATGCTAGACAAACAGAATGTAGTTACGATATTGCTGGCACCCTTCGACAGGGGATTACGTAAATAGTGAGATGTCTGCACACTACAGGGCGGGAAATGCCTAGGATTCACATAAGTATCCTTTTGAAAACGAGATAAGTATTTGGCAAATGTTTTCGAACACACCTAGATGATTTTTCCATTGTCCAGGTGATGACGCTGGGGCCCAGTAGGCTCCAAGCTAAGAGTCAATACGCAGCCTCGGGCCATAAAATACATTTATAAGCACATATCATATATGTATACAATTATAAAGTATAAGGCAGGTACTAAAAGTCAGACAAGAAGTAGGTAGGCTTATAAGATATTCTTTTTGTTCATTATAAATAGACCTAAAATTTTCCATTTGCCTTTGTTGCCGTGCCTTGTCGCCCATGGGAGAGATAATCACTGCCGCCGAGCTCCCTGCTCGACATTGTAACGCAGCGCTGTTGTTTTCTCCCTCGCACAAATAATGTAACGGAAAATTTTCAAATTTAAAAGAAAAAACTAAACTAAACAGAAGTCGGAAATCAGAACACTTTGGCATTGTGGAAACGTAGGTAATACTTTAAAATTGCTGATTTGTAGTTTTTGTTCCAAGCTAATCAGCAAACAACGAAAAAAAAAACACTTGAGCGCCGTCTGCATCACCTTTTATATTGAGTCTGAAGTGAGTGGGAAAATTCGACCAGACAGACATACTAGCCGAAGAAATAGTATTGGCAACTAAAACAATTCGTATACAGACACATCTAGGTACATACATATGTGTGTATACTTGCATGTATTACAATTAAATTGAAATTTAAACGAATTGACAATGTGAAGATGTCAGACCGTGTGATAAGGGGCTTGATAAGAAGCAATACGGGGAAGTGCGTCGCAATGTTGCTTGGCAACGCGAAGCGTCCAAAGTGGCACATAGTCTAAACCTATCTTGGATCACACCAGAGTCTTTCCATCTAGTTTCAAATCCTACACTTTGATCTGCTACATATATAAATCTCTGCTATAATATCAAAAGCATCTCTATGAATCTGTGAACGGGAGAATGAGTAATACACTAGATCGTACACCAGCCAAATGATCGGATACGAACGTGAGGGCTTTTAAAGCTTTTTTGCTCGTTTAGTGTGGCCTTTTAATTATGGTTTCCTCTCCACTCACCTCTCCACCTTCCTAGATAAGTAGGTTGGTTTATAGCCCAACTCAAAATAGACTCAATCATTTATGTTTAACTAATACAAGAAAATTCAGGTTTGTAGGGTATCTTAAAATCGGCGACACGGCTTCTTCTTAACTCCATCGTGCTAATGAACTCACACGTGCAGGGTTTAAGGAAATAAACTTTAAAATTTCTGAATAGTTTTTAAGACTGCGTGAACGAGTTAAATAAATGATTACATTTGAAGATCATTTGAAGAGCAACACAAAATGTACTATTCAAATTGGATTAATGAATACTTTCAAGAAGCGTATATAACTCTAAAGATTTGATTTGATTCTTGAAAAGTATGATGTGATCGAATGAAGTGCTCCAAACAAACGAAAACGAATGGAATAAACTCATTCGTAAACGAAACCAAGTTGAACTCTAATTGTAAGTCGTATTCAGAAATATGAGTTCTCGTTCACAGTATTACAAGTTCTCACTTGTAATTTGACAGCGAAAGAAATTGCTTATTGAATATTATCACTCATTTTTATTAAAAACATACTACCATGTACAGAAGTATTTGAATACTTATCAAAATGTCTGCAATTGTGATTCCTTAACAGCTTAGGTATGATGAAAATAATGGGCATATGCTGAAATATGCAATTTATACGGAAGTTAACCACAGTCTTTAGAATGTACGAATGTTGAAAACAATTTCAATTTGTAGTTTTCTGATCTCAATACAGAGACAAAACCAATGTATGATTAATTTGTATTTCATAAAATAACATCACTCACATTGCATATGCCAGCAACGCCAGATGACATTGTTCAAGCGTATTTTGTCCTTCCAACGCAAACGCACTCCCTTGAAGTGATTCCATTTGGGTGAGGTGAGTTTTTGACTGCAATGAAAAATAGTTTAATAATTAATACCATCTTTGCTTCTCTTATAAACTATCGAGAATATGATACCAGCCTACTTGAGATTGTCGAAAAGTTTCTAAAGTGTGTCAAACATTGATTAAGGGACAATTACACTGGTCTACAAATTTTAATTGGGTAAGTTTTAAGATCAGAATCACAACAAAAAGAAAACAGTCAAACAGTTATAATTCATAATTTAGAAGCAAAGACTTGAGTTTTGTGCCCTTTGTGATTATTATTGAAATTGATATTAAACTCCATGTTTGACTGTTCGCCAATGGCTTTAAGAATCCACTCGGACAGATGTCCGACCCTATGGTAAGGGGTTATACCTATAGATATATGAAAATCTTATATCGGTTGGCGAGATAAAAACCACCTTTTGTATATAATCTGGCCCATTTTTTATGTAAACTAGTGTTATCAGTTCCATAATAAATTATTAATTTACCATCAAAACAAATGGATTTGTTTATAAATAAAATAGATAGGCAGATTATGAGACTAAAAATAGACTGGCCCCATAACCCTATAAACAAAGGCACAATCTTCGGTAGGAAAACGGAACGAACGAAGCGAAAAATCGCAATTAAAAGAAATACAGAATGCGTGAAAGTCGTCGGCTGAATACCCTGCAGGAACAACTGGGCCTGCTACCAAGAATGTTTCCCGACTTGATGTCAATTGAGAGGGCGAATCGCGTTTCTATACGGAATGGCGACAACAATAAATCCATCGCGTATTAATATCAATCAATCGACGTAATAAACACCAACACATAATCAATAAAGAGAGATATGCAATATGCTGTTATTAGTCTTATCTATTCATTTTGTTTCTCGTGGTGATTCAGTGGCCGTTGTTAAAGTAGAACTAAGTGCATTTTCTGTTATTGTTTCGCTTACAGGTGTTGTACCTAGTTCACACCCTCAAATGGCACAACAAAACACTCGAAACCTCTTGAATGGTTAACCTGCTGGCCTCCCCGGAATCGTTATCTCAACTATCTGCCATCCATCTATCTACCCTTCTCTTCTACATCTCCTTAAGTAATGACGTTGTGCCATTGACTTCCTGTGTTTATTATGACCATAGTAAATAAAAATGAAACCGATTATTGGCACAATTCCAGTTGTTACTATTTTGTCAGAGGGAAATTCCCCCAGCAACAGACGACGCTGCGTCATCACCATTAAAGATCAGTCTGTCTGTGAGTTCTTTAACACAAATCTGTATACTTATTTATTCTTTTTTCGGATATAAATGGAATATTTAATTTTATTTTGACTGTGGTTCAAACAAGTTTGTTGTTTTTTGCTGACGCAGGCATAGAAGAACTGAACAATGCTCTATATCTAAACAATTTCAGTTTGCAAAATTTTGAGCGACATTCATGGCGAAATTGAGACAAAAAAAAAAAAAACTCAAAATATTACTTTCCATTTATTTTGGTATTCGAAAAGAAAGGGTAACACTAACAATCTTACTAACATTTTTCTTAAAATAGGATAAGGACAGTGTTAAGAACTCTTCGAGTAACTGTACTGTGTGTGTTTTGCTTCCCTGTGTTGTTTTTTGCGCATTATCTATGCAAAATCCGACAACACATCGTAGTAGTTTGTTTAATAATAAATAACACATACAAACATTAATAAAGCCAAGCAAATCTGGCTGCGAGCGGACAAGTCCTGCGTACCATGGGGCATACATACATATATGCGGGTTGATAAGAGCTATCTGTCTGATAAGATGAGGCCGTAAAATATGTTAAGTCGCATGCTGACAAACAAAACAAAGAGAAACAGTGAAGAGAACAACGCAGCATGGCACAACATGGGGCTAAAAATAAAAAAAAGCGTCGTATGATACTTTGATGACTAAAGGTCTGAATGAACCACCAAGCGGCCTGGAATCTAAACGAATCAACGAGTCAAAATAGCAATAATTGGGAAGACAAGTGTTGATACTTAATGCTCTGCTCCGCCAAAACTTGCTTTCAAAATTTGTCAAATTGTTGTTGTTGAGGTTAATCGCGCTTTGTTTTTGGACAAGTACGTGCAATATTAACAGCTCTTATTTGGTACTGAGATTTATGGTGACTCTTTTCCCGGTGGGATGGCGATTCTTGTCTGAATGTTTGGTCTTAAATGTGTATACGGTAAAAACTTAACTTTTTGGACTGGTGGACTGGTTAGATTGTGTTCATTTTTCGCTTAAATTGCGCCCAAGAATTTAGAAGCGAAAATAAAACATTGTTTTCAAATTATTTCGTGTTGACGTCTGCAGAAATGGGAGACCTGTTACGGGTCTCTGTTACGGGCATTTCGTAGCAGGGCAAAGTTTTGGGACCAAAGTAACCCGAGCGGCAGCGTCGACGTTAGCGATTATGCGACCGCTGTCCAAGCTTTTTTTTGTGTTTGGTTCGTATTTTTGTTTTTGGCCAGTTTCATTATCACGCCTTGTGCTCGTGAACAGCAAGCGGCAAATGGGAAACTGAAGTAAACTTTCGTTTGGCACGTGTTTGTCGGTTTCACTACTCACCTGTACGCCAGATTCATGCACTTAAAGAGCTTGGTAAGGGAGGTCTCAATCTCTAGGTGGGAGGTGATCATGCTCATACTGCTTTCATCGCCGTCCTCCTGGTCCATGCCCGAGCGCGGGAAATGGACTACTGTCTGTGGCACGTAGAGCTGAACGTCACGGCAGGTGTTCGGGGGTTCGCCGCCCTTATCCAGGCTGGGGTCCTCGGGATCGAGCATTTTGACTTCACCGTCATCTTCGAGATCATCTTGCGCCTCCTCTGCCTCAAAATGTGAAACCATAAATTGACCCGAATGTATGGATTCGCGTTCGGCCTTTAGCATAGCAGCGGCGGCAAGTTCAGCGGAAGTACTATTCATGCTTCCTAGAGATCCGCCAACAATCAAGCCAGTGAATGAACCTGGTAAACTCCTAGACGTGTCCGTGTACTGGAGGGATGAGAAGCTCTGTGGAAGCTGATGCTGCTGCAGCTGTGGATGTTGTGGATTCTGTTGTGGCTGCTGCTCGGGCTGCTGGGGGGTATGCTGATGCGGAAACATTTGGTTTGTGTATGTATTTGTTCGTATTTGTGCGTATTTGTTCAACATCATTTTAATTTATAGCGGGAGGGGGGACTTGGTATTGAGGCGGCTTCGTAAAAACGCTTGAATTCTATAGTTTTTGTTTGTGGATTTCGTTGGGGAATTCATTCATTCTGACGCGGCACTTTTAATGGTTTTTTAATGTTTCTCTCTCATGGCAATTAACCGATTTGCTTTGGGTATTTTCCACCGAACACGGCTAAAGAAAAGGGTTTTAGCCACAATTAGATACAATTTTCGTCACTTTTATTAATAAATCCAATTCAATTAGCTTATTTTTCTTCGAGTTGAGACCTTTTCAAGATTTTTCTAATTCGATTAGCACTTTTATTAATATTCTTTGACTTATTTATGACTAAAGTTGTTTTTCTATTTTCAATATAGTCTAATTAGCGATATTTTCTGCAATTAGCGCTTTTGTTTTTAAATTAAACAACTAAATTTTTGGTTTTTGGAATCGAGAAATGTTCAAACTTTTTTCTGCGTTCAATTTGTAACGGCAAACACACCCCGTTATATGCGTCACAACAATAATAACAACAATCGTTTACGCTCACACATTCACAGAGGCAGAGCAAAAGAGAGAAGATGAGATAGAGTGAGAATGAGAGATGCACACGTGTGTGTAAGACGTCAGTGAACCTCCTTTTTCCCTCTCTTCCAACTTTTCCAAGGCAATTGCTGATAATGAAAATTTCAATTACTGCTGTCGGCTATTCCGTCAAAAGGCACTCACGTCAGCACGCGCCAAACTGTTTATTAAATATTATATGAAAGAAGCGAATACGCGTTACTCGCAGCCAGAACGTGAGGGCTTTTTTCATTTCACTAACGGAACTGAACTGATCAAATGAACGGAGACCGAAGCAGAATGAAACCTGTGCGATTGCAATCAAAACATTGAACAGCTGATGGTTCCTTCTATCTCGCTCTTTGGTGCCTTTGCTACTCTCTCTAAGTGTGCCTTCTCGTTTACTCACGCTGGTGCCTTATCAACATTGGAATTTTCTGTGAGCGAACAAGACAAACATATGTACATACATACATACAAAAATAACACACACAAAAACAAAAGCCACAAATCATAAAATCGTTTTCATTACCAAAACAAATCGATATAAATTTCATTAAAATGTTTTTCAGATCTGCTATATTGCTTTTAGATTCCAATTGTATTGTGCCATTTGGCCATTAACGGTTTTTGCGGTGCAACGTGCACTTTTGACCTCTACTCTGCCTCCTTTTTTTCTATACACAAACACACCGACACTGAACACACACATAGCCACGCGCACTTGCGTTGCGTTGGGGGTTCGTCGTTCTGGAGACGCCCCCAAATGTCATACGTCATTAGCCCGAAACGAAGATTGCTATATTTTAAAAATACCGCATGATAACTCTGACTCAATGTATTAAATTAACCACGCATTTCCACCCATTGTCTCATCACTTCTTTTTTGTAACAAACTAACTTCGATAAATCAACCAAACAATCGATTTTTATTATTTATACGTTGTAGCTTGCTGGGGATATCGAATGAAAATTATATCGATTCCGGTAAGTGTTGGTAGGCGCTTGAAAAGGTGGGAAATTTAAAGCAATTTGAATTTTTACAATTCTGAATTCCTATTACTGGTTAAGTAGATTTCGTAAATTCAATCAAAAGGTTTGTTAAATTCCCATTTTTTTTACCTTTTAATGAGATTTTTACTCCAATGACGATATTCGCTAGTAGTGCTGTAAACTCATCAATGGACCGTCAATCGATATTTTTAAATCTGATGCTTTTTAATATCGATAATGGCAACAAAACTGGCTCCAACATTCAAAATTGCTAAATAAATTTTATAAACATACATAAACAATTTATAAATCAAATTAAATTACATTTTTGTCTTATTTCTTAGTACTTGTACTTGTATTTTATTTCCAACATAAACAAAAATGATGAATGGTGATTTTTCGTAATAATAAATAATTCTTACTTTTACACCAGCTTAAAAAATATATGTGACAACTTTTTCCTACAATAAAATTTTCCAAAATCTGGACTTATTAGGACTACCATTAAAGTAGTTTGTATCTTTTCATAAATATCAAATTCTCGACACATGTAGATCGTAATGTAACAAGAGGACGGGTTCGTAATACAGCAGCTCTCAGGACGAAATTAGTGTAAAGTAAATTAGTACTATCATTGGAGACTACGAGCGAAGAAACACTTTTATCTATCAATAAAATCCAAAACAAAGGGGGTAATTAAATTTTTTCTATTCAATTCTTACATTTTCGCTGTGAATGGCACTTTTTTTTATAATGAAAAATGCTCAGTGTTACATTTGCAAAGTATTAATAAAAAGTCAATTGAACAGTCTGACAATAAAATAAAAACGAATGGGTACCTTTCGGCACAGCAAAACCTTATGCAACTTCGCCCCAAAGATATGGTGGATGGTCGCCAGTGAGAATCGGCTATAAAATAATTGAATTTTGTATTCATATATCGATACTACCATCGATGTATCGACTACCGTCCATCGATGTTATTCCCATCTTCAGTATCGTTCCCAAATGAAACGCAAAAAGATCCAAATATTTTCGTCCGAGGTTTTTGCATTTATATAAACGTGAAAATGGATTTATAGTTTGTGCGCAAGCAACAACACACCGCACTTAGGTGCCCAAACACAACAATTAAAATGGAATCGTATACACTAAAACGGTAAGTACTTTATATTGCATCCGTATTTCGCAATCCGCCACCAACACATATACACGCTCCTCTAGTTGTTGCAATTTCGTATTCGTTGCCGTTTTGTGTATCGGTAGTTGTAATGGGAATTAGTGGAAATCAATTCTTGTTTTTGTGCCAACTCATGGTAACGTGGCAAAAATCATTGAAACATGGACACTGCGCCGAGAGACTTTTGGGGCATGCAACAACTACTGGTTCCAAAAAGACGACTGGAGAAAATGGCTGACGCAATAATTGGGGAAACTGAGTCAACCTTTGTGCCACAGGCTGCAACACGTGCAATAAAGTAAGAGGAAAGAAAGAGAGGGGAAATAAGAAGCAAAACAACAATACAAATGACTCACAAATAAAATGCCTTTAATAACATGATTTGAGTCTTTTATTGATCTTTCTTTCTACTTTTGTCCTGTTTATATAAAGTCGTACAATATTTTTGTACCATAATCATAAGTCAAAGAAATGTTTAGACCTAAGCAATGGCATTAAGTATATTCTTTATAAATAGCCTATAAACAAGCAATTTTACCATATGTTTGTATGACAAACGATTGATCTAATTCGGCAGAATAACAGCTAACTACTGTATGTAAAGAGACAGTTAAGGATTCGTCTAATCCCAGAAAAGGCCAGAAAAAAGTTTATATGAAAATTTAATAACTGTTGATTAAGTTTTAGTTTAGTTTTAGAATGCAACTAAAATATATCTCATTTACTAAATTTTAACAGGTCATTATAATTATTTATCACAACTAAATTGTTTGCTCTTTAACTCCACAGTGCCACCATGGCATCCTCACAACAACAAGAACACCAAGCTCTACAGCAACAACAACAATCATTGACATCACTTGGACCGGATTTCATCTATTCAATATTTTGTATATCAAGTTTAATTTCTGCTTCTGAATATGGACACAAACACATCAATTCTTCTGACCATGGAAAGCTTGGATTTGCCCAGAGATTTGTACTGGGATCTCAAGCAGGAGACTCCCTCCCCACGATCTTTGGTGGCCAGCGAGTTGTTTGCTCTCAATGAGACAACAACTAGTATCACCGACTGGATCTATGACGATAACTTTGCAAATGGTGAGTGCCGGAGTCATTTATAGTTAATTCGAGTAAATCTTTATCGAACTAACTCTTTTTCAGGCATTACTCTAATTGGCGATGTCGAAGGTAAGGGCCAAACGGATAGTGACTCGACGGAACTCCTAAGGGACGAGGATTTTGTTGTGGAGTTTCTTGATCTGAAGAACGGAGGCAAGTTTCACTTAAATTATATTTTAAATTATATAAAAAGAAAAGCATAAAGCATGCTACAAATTTCAATATATCACGATGTCCTCCTCCTCCTTGAAAACAAAAACGGAAGAAGTTTAGTCTACTTTTTAAACGTTTTTTACGTATATATATTAGCAACGAATCAAGTTGAAACAACCATGTCTGTTCGTCTGTCTATATAAATCAACGCAAAGTCCTCCTAATGATTACGACAAGCGATTGTCGTATTTCAAATTTGTTCTACCAAATTTGATCAAAAAAAAATTTTATAAGGTTCGAAGCAAGGGAATGAATGATAGAAAAACTTGCAATAAAAAATGTCGACATGCCAACAAGCTGCATTCTGGTTTTATATTTCAACCATACACATCTCTTCTCTAATCGAATTTTACTATAAACTAACAATAAATAAACTAAATGAAGTAGGAGAGTCCTCGATCCGACCTCAAAATGTAATATTTTTAGGACAAAATGGCTATGTCTAATCACTTTCACTTAATCCCATTTGGTTTACCCAGTAGAAAAGCGTTTATATTTTACATACGTACGAGCCAAAAAAATTAACTTAATTCGGTTAAAATAAATTTAAGAGATGACAATTTTAATACTCTTCAGAATCTTGACAATTAGTAACATTCATTTACTACAAGTAAAGTACAAATAGAAACTGCCCAAAATCAGTCATCTGTTCTTATTGTTAAAGGAAATTAAAAGTCGAAATCAAATTCCAATATTTTTCGATGAACTGCTTCTATCAAAAGACAAAACTGAACTAAAAGTTTATTCAGATTTGGCATAATATATATAACAAATATTATATAAGCCTAACATAAATGCAAGCGAACTTTGATCGTCTGCAAAAAAGTAAAATAAAACGATGCTAGACGGTAGTAAAAAATGCTGACTTAATGATTGACTTAACTTGCCAGTTAAATGTTTTACTGAATTCGATAGAAGGGTCGAAATTGGGACGCATTCAATTCCAAAGTTGAGAAACCGGATCAGTTGTCGCATTTCTGTGATGATTTTGTCTGTTTACATACAGTTGGATGCTCATTTGTGTTGTTGTTTTCACCAAGATCTCCAATCGCAGTAATTATTGTTTATAAACGTGGCCAACAAGCTGCGCGAGACGGCAAAAATGGCCCTGCCAAAAAGAGTAATGAAACTCGAAGCTATATACCCTGTGATTCAGGGCATATTGAGAGGCCAAAACGTATGAGTTATTCAAGTCAAGATCAGTCCACCGATTTAGTTTTAGCTGCACCTACCACTCTGGTTAACTCTATAGAGACCCTAAAATACAGATCTTACAGATTATCTATGACTGAGAAGGAAGCAAACTGTAGGTACAGAGTATATAGAAGTCGAGTGTAAGACGATGTGTTTTTTTAATTTTGCTTTGATCACGCACTCAATGAATGATCTGTTGGCTCTCTCTGTCTCTTCGACTCTCGCTCTTTTTCTGTTGTCTTCGCTGACAACTCTTGGGAGTCCGCTCCAGCTGATTTCTAATTTGTTTTGGGGGGAAACTAAAAACAAATACCCGAATCAATGGCCGAATAACTTGAAAGGCTTTAAGATTTTAATTGAAGGTTAAACGTTTTTGTTTAAAGCATTTCCAGTTTCTAAAAGTGACCAGAAGTTCAACTTATACTGTTCTTTAAGTTAAAGAGGCAAATGGAGGTGTCCAGATATTTAAAGCAGTTGATCCCTTTGTGTCTCTTTTTGCGTTTTCAGTTGTTGTATTTGGTTTAAAAGACGTGCCCCCTGTATATTTTAAGGCTTGGCACGTTTGGGTTTTTTCAGGGATTCTTTAAATAACCTCTATCTGTAAAAAGAGGCAAAAAAGAGAGAATCCAAGTGGTAAATGGATGTTACTGTACTTCTCGCTAAAGTATGAGATAGAAACTGTTGAGAATATACTGACATATAAGCAATATTCTCTATCATCATCAAAATTCAAGACATAGCAACAGTTTGATGCATCTATCTCAGGTGTCTGAGAGGTCAACGGACCTCGGTCAGATTGAGTTTCCGTTTGAGCCGATTGCAATGTTTGTTTATTAACACTTAATTTGGGGCAAGTTTTAGAGAAAGATTGCAATTCTTTGGGTGATTGCTTTTCATTATACAAAGAGGTGATAATCTCAAACAATAAGTATATGTAAACCAAGCGACAAGACACAGTGGATTAACTGTTAAACAAGTCAACTTTGTGAAACTTTTGAAATGGTTTAGTCTATTTATGGGATACATATATGAAGTCCATATTATGAATATTTACATCTATATGTAATTGGATACAGCGAATGTAACTCCGACCCACTGATTTTTATTGTCATCCTGAACACAATGTGCAGCTCTGCTGTAAGTCCGTTGGCTTCTCTCGCATCTCAAATCGGGGCTCGTGCTGTGAACACTTGTTGATAGCACAGACACACACACACACACTTCGAAGCAGACAAACAATCTCGACTTGAGATTGATCTCGTTGCAGGGCTCTGAGATACAATTCGCTCTTATTCGCTCGCTCATCTTACGCGTTCTCTGCGATGCTTGGCCAAGGCAAAAACCTCAAACAGTTGTCGAACCGAACTCAGTACAAATTGCTACTCCGACGCGTGCACTTCAAAAAACAAAACCCAAACCGAAACTCTACTTCAACAACAAAAACAACAATCGACCACATAACAAAGAAACTGGCTTAAACATAAAAAACGATATTAAAATCACGTTTTGGCGTTTCGAATACGCGAAAATGGGCGGAGAACCAAACCTTTAACCAACTCGAAAACTAATTGCAACATTGATTGGTTTGGTTAAATGATTTGAATTTTAATTGTTTGTATTATTGCCCAAATAGGCAATAAATAAAAAGTGCATGGACTTCTGAGTGCCAATCAAACGGTGTACAGAACTTGTCGGACCCAAACAAAAGGGAATATTCGATCGAAACGGCGTCAAAGAAACCGAGAAAACGCGTTCGTTTGAGGCTATTGGCTATTGATCAGCATTAGCCAACTTCGACATTTATGTAGCTATATTTTTGGAACAAACTGATTCGATTGTGAGCCGAAAGGACTTTGTGAGCATGATACCACACTGTGGATACCGTTACATGTGGAACCGTGAAATTGTGATCAATTCGCAAAAGTTGGTGAAACGACGCTAAAAAGAGACGCGACGCGAGTGCATTAGCTCTGATCGGACCACGGCCACGCCACACCCATTTTGCGGCAGCAGTTGATCTAGGATCAGAAAGAAAGTTTATCATCTTTTGTTTATCTTCTTTTTTCAATCACCTGACACCTGACACCACGTGTCTTTGTGCCGTAGACTTTGTTTAATTTCAAAATGTTTATATTTGTTAATAATATTTACTTGGCTTAAGTGCTGTAAGCAAAACTTGCAACAACAATTGAGATTTAATACTTGGTTCAAAATTTGCTCTGTGATTTTTTATGTACATTTTCTTCTGTTGCAAATATAAAATATATTCATATATAATTTAAAAAGCGCATCTCGTTAACATAACTCTTAGTGCACTTTAGTAGGTATTAGATTTGTTTTATACTTATTACTTAAGGTTAGAATTTTTCTTTTTAAGCATATATTTCGTTACGAATTTCGTTGTCTTTTTATGATTTTATATACATATTACTTCTCGTACTGCCTTATCCGTATTTTTTTTTTTTAATATTTTGCGTTGAAACGTGAGAGCTTTTTTATAACTGCTGCCGCAAAAATGAGCACTTACATATTTATGCAACAAGCCTATGGTTAGTATAATGATGGATACGACATCCAATTAGAAATTAAGTATCCTGATGGTGCCCAAAATAACGTCTCTCGATAACTCACTCAATTGTACATGAAGACAGCTATTTAAATCTGGGAAAGATATCATAGATTGCCTCTTTGATTAACTGATTATCTAAATCTTAAGATGACTCCTTATGATCTATGAGGTCCTCGTATCTTAGCTTATCTACAACGATGCAATGAGGAAAGTTGGAAGACATAATCTGTCCGCTCTACTTTCTACATTTCTTTCGCGCTTTTACTGAACCCAAATGAACTGTGTGTTGTTTGTCTCTTCATGTTGATCATCTGATTGGCCAACAGTCGGACCGATGCTGCACCTTATCAACGCATATTATTGGAAAAGCAGCAACTCATCATCATCGTCGTCATCCACATCATCATTGTTCAGAGGCGGAAGTAGAAGAGGGGGATGGGTGCTGAGTATTGAAGGGTCTGCTTGGGTGGGGTGGGGGAAAGTTGTTTCCACAACTTTATTTTCTTTCTTTCACCGCACCCTCCTTTGTTTTGTTTGCCAACTGCTAAACTCTTTGACGAAGTCTTTTAAAGTCTGGATGTTACTTAAGATGACTTTCCGGTCAAGCGAGTTTACCTTGCTTTCAGTTAAATATTTATAAAACTCATTTGCATGAGGATTGCTGACTGGCGTCTTTGAGTGTTTCTTTTTTTGTTTTTAAAGATAAGAGAATATTTTGAGGACTGGGAAAAGAACTAGTCGAAATCAGAATATTTGGTGATAATTCCAACAACACTCTACGACCTTGACCCAATATACAAATCTAATAATTCTATTCTTTTACATACACATGCATACATCTGTGTTTACGTCTCTTTCCTAACACTATGACGAACCAAAGAAAAACACAAAAACTTCCCAGTGAATGGGAATTTTACTGAATGCAGTTTCCTTGTCGCACCTAATATTTTTGTATTGAGCGAACTAACTTAACTAGACTCTATATCAAGGTTGTTTTTAATCATATGTCCCCATTAATAATTAATACATTTCAGCTATAGAAACGATACTGTAGAATGGCATTGTGGTTGTCTCTCGACATTTGCAACATTGTAAATTCCTCGTTTATTATGATTTTTTAATCAAAGTTTCAGCCTACATCTGGGGCTCTCGGCTCTAGTATTGCGTAGTATTCACGCTTGAATAGAGGGCAAACAACACTTGATGTGCGTAGAGACCTAAATAAAGTATTTTGCTCTTGATTTGAGGACAATGGAGGATTGATTGCAAATCTCTAACTTCGGATCGGGAAACCGATGGAAATTGGGGAATACATTTGGTGACATGAGAATTTCTTTCCCTCTAAGCATACGTGTATATATTTTCTATTCACCGAATAGCCATGCAAAGGAAAAATTTCCATTGTCGTTTGATTAAACATTTTAAGAATATATTTAACTGAATGTTGTTGTCGTTATGTGTTACTAGGCGTGGTTGCCGCCTGTTTACTGGAAAATATTGAAACGAGATTTTATGTAAATCAATTTATTGCACTTACAAATTGCTCCCTATATTTTAATACCCTTACTGTATCAAAGTATGCAAATTTCTTTGAGTAAGAAATTCATACATTTGTGATGCATATTCAGCGACATTAGCTTTGAGAGATCCCTTCTAGGATAACAACAAATATTAGTGCATTTGTCAGATTATTACCCTCAGTAGAGTACCTAGTAAGGTAAGGTATTGAAAGGGCATACAATGTTCGGTCTACCTTCGTTCTATTATTTAAAATTTTCTTGTATTGTGCGCACCTGGTGGAAAACTTGTTATGTTAATGCAGAAATCAAGCTTATCCAAGCGGGCAAGAGGAGAATGTGTAGCCTATTCCAAGGTGTCGGTCAATTCGTTACACCTTCAATTCAATAGGTTTCGAATGTTGTTTCTGTATAACTCTCGCTCTCTCTGTCTCTATCATTCATTTTCTCTATATCTGTATATGTGTGCTTCTCTCGCATGCTTTCTGTCTCTTGCTAATTTTGCAACTGATAACCTTTCCCTTCTCCCAATTAGAAATCAACTCTCCTTCTCAGTCGTCAACGCAGAAAAATGTAATCAAATCGATGTCGATTGCCTGCGCTAATTTCAATATTTGTCGTCTGTCTCAATCTCTCTCACATGTACGTATAAGCAAAACGTTAATAGAAATGAATTGAAAACAGAATTGAAGCTTGCCAGACAATTAGCCGGTTTGGCTATACCCTGCATCAATTTCAATTGAATTTGTTACAAATATTTGATTTGTTAAAATCAACTTTTAACCAAATATTGTGATATGGAGAGGCATACCGACGACTGCTTGTTAAATTCGCTGAATTCATAAAGATTTACTTTATCGCATAGGGCACTATTCCGTCTGGCTGTTACATACAGTTTGACAACTTCAATATACCCTTTTATTGATTGGGTCCAGTGTATACCAATAAATAAATGAAAATTATGCCAGAATCGATATGTTAATGGTTCCAAAACGTCCTTCGTTTAAATGAAAACGAGTTCAAATTGTGAGAACAAAGCACCGGATAGACAGAGACCAATGCTGCGTAGTTTCAAATAGCCCCTTCAAAAAATTATGGCAATTTAATCAGTGGGAAATATCTTGATTTTAGGAATCAGCAGAGTCAATGGATGTCTTCAGCTGCTTACAGACAGCTGACAGATTCATTTATGGCTTGTAATAACTTTGGGTTCTCTCTTTGATTTACCTTTCAGAGTGCCTTTTGGACCAAAAGGATCCAGTGCACTACATCGAGTATCCAGCTAATCAATATCAGGCTCACATTGACGTAGTTTCCCAACCAATTATACCCACAACTAAAATAGAAGTCACAGCACCGACCACTCCAGCGCCATCGGCTGTGGTCTTTCCCCAACAATGCGAAGATTCCTCCGTAATATTCCAGCAATTGACGCCGCCACAATCGCCTCCCCAATTCGATGCCTATCAACATCAACAACAACCGCCGCTCGTTAAGGCCGAGCAAAAAGTGGTAAGTGAACTAAGAGCACCTGCTTGAATATTGATCTTATTTGAAACTATGTGGTTCTCTACCTAGTTACCCTATGCCTCTGATGCTACCAACTCATCGACTTCAGCTGCTGCTAACAACTTCCACTTCAACAACTGGACGGCGGGCAGTGAAATCGATCGAGAGAGCCAACTGGTCGACGATATAGTGAAACTTCGTGCCCAGGAACTGCAGTGGCAACAAATCAACGATGACTGCGAATCACAAGCGTCATCATCGTTGGATTGCAGCAGCAACCACAGTAGCATAGATGAGGAATGGCTCCCAGAACAGAACAGCAGTGCTCAATCGTCACCAGCTCACAGCGCTGGCGAGGAGTTGTTCCAATTTGAGACGGACGTGCAAATTAAGACACCCAAAAAACGCACTCGAGCCTATGGCCGTGGCGTGGAGGATCGCAAGATCCGCAAAAAGGAGCAAAACAAAAACGCTGCCACACGCTATCGTCAAAAAAAGAAAATGGAAATGGAGAATGTGTTGGGTGAGGAGCAAATCTTGGCCCAGGAAAATGAGACTCTTCGTCGTACTTTAGCTGATCGTCGCCATGAGCTCCGCTACTTGCGTCAACTAATCCGTGAATTTTATCAGGGCCGCAAGCACTAAAAATAAGAAACACTTGTCAAGTTTCAATGCCTTTTGCAAAAATATCGTTATCATAGTAAGAAGTTAAATCCAAGCCCCTTCCCCCTCGTAACTAAGCACAGAACATTGTAATCCTCCCACTTGAAATAATACAGTCTCCTTTTTTTTTATCAACTTGCTTGGAAACTATGTCACCTGAAGTAATTGCAACAGCAGTACGTCTTGACCCTCACTTTTGGCGCTTATGAAAAGCCCCAAAGCTTTGAACCCTTTCGCCAGTGTGGGTCAATGACAAAACGACACCTTTTGAAGCAGCACTGGCCAGTGTGTCATACCTCAGCCATGACACCCATAACTTGCAACATAAAAAGATTCACGAAAACCTTTTTGTTTCAATCCTCCAAATAAGTTAGAAAGCAATACCCAGTGCTCCATCTGCTGCAATTGAACGTTTCCAGGCAACGTTTTTATTATTCTTTCTTAAGCAATAAGCATGGTAATACAAAAGTTTAATTTTATTATATATCAGCAATAAATCAAAAGGGTTTTCAAAAACTTCTCCACTTGTTCATTTAATTTTCAGCTCTCTGCAAGATTAATTTTCAATCTAGTTAAACTTGCCTGCCCACTTTACGAACAGGAGAACACTACTTCGTTCCCTTGGCAAGGCTGGAAAACTTCATCAGCTCACAATCAACAAGTTATTATCCTTTACCAGCCAACCCTGTAAAGTTTCACCGGCTCCCACGTATGAGATGTGGATGACGTAGATATAATCGGATTATGATTATGTCTCTCCGCGAGTTGTTGAATCTAAGTTGGGTCGGGAGCGGATCCGAACTCGCCCACTTTGCACACATGACGTTGGCAGAAAATGCATTGAAATTAAATCAAACATCGATTGAGAACAGGGCAATTAATTGAAAAATATTGAGATTGATGCTGGAAAGTTGGGGAAAGACGAAAAAAATACGCTGCAATAGCAAAACAAAACAATCTCTCAGATTGAGTTTGGGTCCACTTTGGGATTTGCACGCCAGGACATTTTGACTGATGGGCCGACGACGTGAGACATAAAGTTGACTCGCCTTCCTTACGGCGCCATTTTCACTACTAAACTAAATTTTCCACATCGTTAATTTATATTAATATGATTTCTGTGTCAACGCTCGATGCGCATAGTCTGGAGGAGCTAGCCCAAGAAGAAGACCCGGTATGACGCCCCATGGAGGTCGTGTCGCCGTCGCCGTCGCAATATTTATCTAAATTGTTATTTTTCACACTCACACGCAGTTCAATGATTTCGTGAAAATTACGTTTGGGACTTTGTGTTTGCTCGCTCGTCGTTGCTCTTGTCGCCATCGCCGCCTGCGCCGGAACTTCTTCCGTAGAGCGAGTCCGACAGCGCGACCAAGGCCTGTGACTTTAAGCGTGCCATTGTATATTGGCATGAAATTCAATTTTCCCCCATTGTGTTAATCCTGTTATTAGCTCGCGTTTTCGCTCCTGAATCCTTTTTTGTGCTTATTTGTTCAATGTCAAAAGAGCGACTTAAGCGACAATCTTCAGGCCTAAGTAATCCAAGTGGACCGGCACAGAGGATATTCAAGAGCAAGTATTGGAATTTAAGGGGGATGTTCAAGCCTCAATCCCTAAGGGTGAGTGACTTTTCACTCAAATGAAAAAAAGCCTTAAATCAATATTTCGCTTTGCGATAACAACAAACTGATTCCTAAAGGATACAAGAAGAATAAACTTATGTACATTTAGTAAGGGTATCTTCAAGATTCAAGGCTAGATTAATTTTAAATGTTTATATTACAAATACGATTTACTGTTACAACGGGATACTGTTTATCGTTATAACGAAGGTTGTGTTAATTTTCGTAAAAACTTGTACCATAATCACAATCGGTTATAACGAATATTGACTAGTGTGTTATGAAAATAAGCAGTAGTTTAAGGAGCCTAAAGGAGTCACGAGAAATGTATTTAAAGTTTTTATACCCTTGCAGAGGGTATTATAAAATTGGTCAGATGTTTGTAACGCACAGAAGAAGACGTTTCCGACCCCAGAAAGTATATATGTATATTCTTGATCAGCATGAGAAGCTGAGTTGATATAGCCTTGTCTGTCTGTCCGTCCGTCTGTGCGTACGCGTTTTACTCAGCCGTCTTAAAAGCTATCGGGATGAAATTTTTTTTGATAAAGTATGAAAATCTTTAAGAACGGACTACTTTATCATATATGTAGCTCTAGAATAAACATTCATGCAAAAATTGGCGTATCCCCGTGAAATTTACCAATATGATAGTATTAAAAATAAGACCTCAGATACCAAAATTTCATCGGATAAATGGAACACAAGTTACAGTCAATATAAATCGGTTCAAGTGTTGCCGGCAGCGCTGCTTGCTGCCTCTACTACGTCATCATGAAATCAACAGAGACATGCATACACATACAGACGCAACGCTGCATGAACTGTATGTGTATGCGTGCCGTGCTTTGCTTAGGGAATGATGGAAGAACAAGAAAAAATTGTAGGAGGAAGAGAAATAATGTTTTGTTTGTGTGTTGATGAATTGAGTTGCAGGGAAGGAAATTTCAAAATGTAAAAATATTATTGCCAAGGACTGCAAGGGTATATAAACTTTGGCATAGCCGAAATTAGCTTCTTTCTTATTTTTTCAAGTAAGTGACATCTTTTCAGGCGTTTGGATTGCATACTGTTGGCCAGCAGTTTGAGGGCCAGCATTGTCATGGGCTTCTAGTCCGGAAAGGTACCGAATGCCATACCTCCTTATCTCGCACTTAAATGACTGGATGTTAAGGTCTCTGTAGAGTAGGATTCGTCAGATCGGTTTCTATACGTGAGCGTTAGAGTCGTCCTTATCTGATCATAATTTATCTCAAAGGCTTCAATACCTAATGTCGTTTAAAATGGGGAGTTTGGTTTGATTCGCTCAGAGGAAATGGCCTTTGTCGACTCGTCTCTTTCTACAACTTTGATTGATGTGAATTAAATTATAGAGTTATAAATATAGATTCGATCCGGACTATTTAAGTCCTTAACCTATGATTATAAAAATTCAAAATAAAGTTTTAAAAAGAAAGAAACATTTCTTATGGTGACAAATGTATGGCCACATAACGGTATAATGAAGTAGCTCAAAAATCGCAGGCTAGTGGTAAACCATTACAGACATTTTCCTGAAATGGTGTAAGATTAGTGTAGTCCCATGTGTAGATGGGTGTGTCATAAGTCATGGACATACAATACACTTGAAAACTATGAATGTATATTCGGTTCCCATCGGAAGCTGGGAAAGGCATGAGAAAACTGCTCTCTGTGGCAAGAAAGAAATCAACGCCATCGTTAAATTTAATTAGGCATCAAATGACCAACAGCCGAGCTAAATCAAAAACCAAATGGCCTGTAAGTGACCCGAGTTGTTGGCTCTCTATTGTGGGCCAGGGGCCTGGGGAGAGTCGGGCAACACTTTAAAACACAATTAAAAGTCAAAACGTCAAATGGCTGAAAATGGAAGCTGGTGGGCAACCCTCCAAGGACTTCATTTGCAAGTCGTCAGCGACGCCAGCATGGCGCCAAGTCGGAGGTTGGAGTGGGGGAGTCGGGGTGGGAATATGACACTCTTTTACATAACATTTAACAAAATTATAATGAGGGGATTGATGTTTAACCCCTGGCAAATGTTAATGAGATGATGTGACAGGATGATTTTAGTTTTGGCGCAGTGTAGGCAGTGTATAACATGAGAATGAGCCCGAGACTATGTGGTTCATGTAATTGTCGTCAGAGTCACTCGGATGACCGTGACTCACTCATCTAACCGTATTAGGCCATCCATTAGTGCAAATTTTATTACCGCAGAAAAACACAAAGCAAGGGCAGAGAAGATAAAACGCACAGCACTAACCTTATGTAATTATCTAGATTCAAATTGGTTTATCACAACATGGGACAAGAGCTTCCTTGGATACTCATAATTACCAGGAGATCGGAGAGCGGTGAGCAAGGAAATTAGTAGGGGTCAACACCATTACCAGGGGGGCTAAGTATGTATCACATTAAAAGCCCACAAGTACAAGTAAAAACATCGTCTTCGTCAATATAAAGCAGACTAAGTATATATGCTAGTTGTCTTTTTTTAGCCAAGTGGATGGAGAAAATGTCCATCTTTGCATCCACTGATGGACACTTTGCTTCGACTTCAGAGGTGTTTCTCAATGTTCTCAACCCTTTAACCCAAACATGGTCTTTGCCATTGGAATAGCAAATTCATTTGCACTTTGCTGCTTTTTGGGAAATCAAATTCAATTCATTTCAGGCAATTTTTATGTTTTCGATACTTCCAAGCGGATTTTTATGGCATGTGCGGAGCAATCGTTTGATTTTCCTTTTTATCTAATCGCACAAATGGCATCGATGGCTTTTCTCTTATCTTAGCCCGCAGACGCAGTATGATTTCACACATTTACACCTTTGTGTCCAAATATGTACATTTGTATGTATGTATGTATAAAGGTATGGTATGTATTTATGTACACTCGCCTCCCCAATAAAAGTAAACTTAAATAATATCTAAACAATACTAAAGAAGCGGGTGCAATGCGGTTTACTTTGGCTTTTGTCCAAATGCGGGCCAATTCCAATTAAATTAAAATGCTTACAACTCAAAGTGCTGGAGCCAAAAGGTTTCGTAAAGGGGTGAAATGGCTACAAACATCAGAGCTAATAAAATGAACTTCTAGGTATGTATGTACATACGATAGAAAGGTAAGTACGATTCGACATAATTGGGTTGGTATTTTCAGTGTTAAGTTAACGAAAGAATGAACCTGGGATATTTTCGTGTAACCTTCTATTAGTGTGATCTGTCTAAGAAGTTCTTCTTTTGATATGTGGAAATCGGTAAACTTAATTTTCTTTAACATTACTTTAGATCAATATGAACCTCCCTCCATCATGACTTCGTGTAAAGTGTTAAACACATTTTGTGGTCTCCAATTAAATGCAGAATAATAAATGCGTTTGCAGCGTTGACAGAATTCCTAATATTTCCTAACATTTAGTTCTAATAAATATACATTACTTTACCAACAAGATGTGAATGAAATTTTAGGAATCAGTTTCCAGAATTTTGGCTCAACACTTTGGTATAACTTTAAACATTAATTCTATAACTTTGGCATTTGCGTATCACTTTCTTTATCTCTTTTCTGGCATCAACTCCTCCCTGCCCTCTTGTTCCACAGACATAAACCAAATGCAATTTCACGGCTATTTGAATGGGGCCAAATGCAGCAACAAACGGAAAAGAAACCCTGGTTTTGCCAATAATGAAATAAATGAGCGCAATTTTCAATTTGCCACGCAGATGAGCCACAAAACAATGTGAAATGAAGTAAGAGGCTGGGTGATGGCGATGGGATAGAACAGAAAGTGCACATAAAGTGCATTGTGGGAGAACTTAAAGTTGAGTGTAAATACTACGTCACACAATGCCATACCACAGCGTTGCTGAGGGAGGGGAGAACGACATGAAGTACGCAACATGTGCCACAATTAGCGGAATTTTTGATGAGCAGAGCAGAGGAAGTCGAGAGACTGGTGGAGAAGGACTCTTTCGCATATCTTTGACATTTACACAAAGTCCATGGTCCTGGTAGTGTACGTGACATTTAGGCAATTGGCCGTTTGGAAGTATTTCAAGTGGTTGTAGTACCGAGGGAATTGCGATTGTAAAAATATACACTGATATAAATCAAATTGAATATTTGGCACAATTGCTGAGCTTGGTATTCATGTGTTTCTTGCTGTGTACTAACTGAGTGCCGCTCCTTCTTTTCATTCCTGCGGCGAAGCTTCACAAATGTACATTTAATTAGCCCGTTTTCTTCTTTCTTACATATGTACATATATCATGATTTGTTGACAACTCTCATTCGAAAGGCTTCAAAAAGACATCCTCCCTCCTTATGTCGCTAGCTCCATAATCATTAACCCGCCCCCTTGTCTCATCTGCTCCTGCTTGGAGTCATCCACTTGTTGAGCAAACAAGCAACAAAAACCAAAAATGAGAAAAATCGCGTCACTTGAATCCTTAGAAAAATAAAAACAATTAAAGTTTGTTCAAGAACAACAACAAGCAGAACTCATCAGCATGCCACACACACACACACACACACACACACACGCATAAACACATAGAGATGTGGGTAAACATGTCCTATTTCTATCCCTTTTCCTATAAAACCGCCCAAAACCACCCACGCACACGTACAAGCGCTTGCACACACACCCGGACACTATAAACAGATAACGTTGCCTACTTTCCAGCGCGTTTGTCGCCAACGCAAACAACGTTCTGTGTGACGTCGTTTGACGCTGAAACCTCAACCATCCCCTGTCTCTCTTTCCTATTTTGCGATTTCCTTCTCCATCGCCCTTGCCGATAAATAAATTTGTACATTTCGTGTAAATGTAAATAGATTGCGCTATGTGTATGTGATTAAAGGGTGGCCCTGGGACGGTCAAAGCGGCGCCACTCAGACGCCCAGGCAAATCCTGAATCCTGCATCTTTCTCAAGCTCCCATTGTCATCATCGATCCCGTTGTCGTGTGCAAAAATTAAAATATTCATGAATGTTGGCCTTAGCTTAGAGTGTTTTGAATGGGCAGATGTAAAAATTTCGAAGAAAAATGCGATCCAATTCAATATTTTGTTTGTCTCTAAAACCAAACCAAAATTTCGAAGAAAAATGCGATCCAATTCAATATTTTGTTTGTCTCTAAAACCAAATTTAATTGAAATTAATTTTTAAAATAAAATCACCTGTGTACTTACTTGAAATTTCCAAAGACTCATTAACTGGAGTCAACAGGTCTTCAAAGTCATAGGCAGACGTACAAAGTTAGTTACCATTTCTTCCTCTAATTTACATAACAACCTCCTCATCTGCTTGCCAATGTTAAGGAACAAAGTTCTGTCAATTGCAACATTGGACAGTGCGCCATCAATAACAATTACTTCACCATACACTTAGAGAAGAGGTGTTTGATTTCACTTCTAACTTATAGACTAAAATGCACACAAATAAGTATTTTCTTTTATTTTTCATGTAAACCAAACACAGTCCCTACAAGACACCTGCAAGCTGGATGAGGTTACAATAGTTAAGTTCCTATAACTAATAATAATGGGTTGTATCTTTTCTTTTGACTGTAATTGTTTAATAAAGTGACTGTTGAAAATAACTGCTCATGGTGAACATTCGTTTTTTGTAGTGTACGCAGGTAGCGTCAGGATCTAGGTGCAAATGACCATCGGGCCATCAAAGTCAGGACATTCCAATTAATCCCGCTTCATTGACTTTTTTCGCCACGCACGCATTATCGCACTCTGTTTCTGGCTCGCTCGTAATTTAAATGCTAATTTGTTTATTTTAAAAAAGAAAAGTAACCTGAAGTTTTCTGTTACGAATTTTCATAATCACGAATCAGGCGGAAAGACGTAAACTTTTGATTACATTAACATTGTAAAGCAGATGCCAGTTGTGACGTATGCACGCCCGACTCCAATACTCAGTTCTCTTTTTTTTTGGACGTGTTATGCTTAAATGCATCCGCCCTTCCCTCCCTCCCCTGTATTCGCCTTTGCTGCAAGAAAAACTTTTTAATGACACCAATTAGCACAGCTCTCGAGGCAGTGGTGCACATATAAGCCACACATCCAGCCGCATATCCTTTCACATACAGATGCCTCCTTGCTTCTGGCTCGTTAATTCAAAAATGTGGACTATAAACTCCTCTCGTTGGGTCTTGCTCTCGTTTGTTACGCGTTTGCCGCATTGGGTAAATAATAATTATTTCTGTTTTCAATTGACGTAGAATTATGAAGAAGATTTTAAACAACCTC
Source organism: Drosophila equinoxialis (assembly GCA_018150345.1). Lineage (NCBI taxonomy): Eukaryota > Metazoa > Arthropoda > Insecta > Diptera > Drosophilidae > Drosophila > Drosophila equinoxialis. The sequence continues at coordinate 945,861 of JAECWI010000656.1, forward strand.
TGAGCGGACACGTTAAAGTCGAACTTTAAGTAAGGCCAAGCTGTCAACTTTCCAACGCCTTGAGAATGAGTTCGAATGTCCAGGAATTAAAGTATATAAACACCATGTCATTAGTTTTCAAGCCGCAGTTAAGAAAATTGTAATCCAAACGCCAAATATGTAGCATTTTAGCTGATCACAGATGCATCCTAAGACACCTGGGTTTGCTTATTTATTTATTTATTTGTATTAGAATTAACTCTAATTAATTCTATTACAATATACAGTGAGTGATTATTTTTCATTCCTTTATATTCAGCTTATTGATTCATTTCATAAAGTTCAATATGTTTGAATGGTTAACCTCCGTGTCAGGTTAATTAATCGAAAACTAATTGTTAATAGTTTATAAATAGAAGTGTAAGGCCTTTGCTTTCTTTCAGATTTGATAACACCATTCCAGGCATCGTCTCCCTTGTAGGCAAATATAACAAGGAGCGATTATGTGGGCAAAATGTACGTCAGTGGTAAATTCTGGGCTCGAATAACAAATGTAAATATGCCAACTAACTGACCTGACCCCAACCTCATGTGGGCAGTGCTGGAGACGCGTAGAAAGGAGATGCGAAAAAGAGGATTGCTTGTTGCGGTGATCAACGATGGTGAAGCAGCTGAAGTAGTAGCTGTCGGCCACCGGGATATGGTCACGGACACGGAAAGGGACAGGCGATAACGACGAGGACATTTTGCTATTGACATTTGACAGGCCGCGTGGGTCTTTTTGCCCCTGGGGCATGGACGGGGTGGAAGGGGGTAGATGGTAGCTACTTAACTGCCTTCTCTTCACTTTTTATTTTTGTACTTTACAATATTTCTCATTCAGTCTTAGCATTCTTTCTAAAATAACCGCGGGTGTGATTTCTACCCAAGCTCAGCATCGGGGTGGACGGGGATTATACTGAGGGCCTTGTGTCGTGTGATTAAATTTGTGTCTTAAACGTGTTAAAGTCCTCCCTGCAGCTGCTGCTTAAATATGCTCGTCATGTATACATATTAATGTGGGACAGAACCATCTTTTGATTGCATTATAGACGTTGCCTGAATTTGACTAGAGATTGCGGTTGCCAGGGATTGATGGAACCGTAAGGAAAGAGATTGCGTAAAGTTGACGCTAATATTAAATAAAACGTTTTTTTTTTTAAACGATAATATAAGTAATACGTTCGTTGTGTAGACCACAATGTATAGGCAAATAATAACCGAAAAGGTATGCAAGTTGGACCTGGATACGAAAAGTGTATTTTCCTTAGCTAACCTGGAATAATAAACTTATTCCTTATTATATTAGTCATTATATAATTTAGAAATGATTTATACATAGGATCTTAACTGTTTTTGAAATCCTATTTTTTATGAATTTAAGATAGAGTTTATACCTAACCACTTGTTAACTCGTTAACCAAAAAGTTATAGAATCTCACGAGCTTTTTTAAAGTCTTTAATTGCTTCAATAAATTTCGTTGAATAAGCTCCGCTTTTCAAATACTTTTTGTATCTTATAGGATTTTTCTTAATTATGCGATGTTTCTCAGTAAAGTTGGCTTTTCGATCGATGGTTTCTATGGCAGATATATGTAAGTTATATATGGCCAATTGCTATACTCTATCTCAATTATCAATTCAAATTGAGGGTGAGTGAAGTTGATTCGCACAGAAAGACAACGCGTCCGATCAGGAATATGTATAGCTCATCGGGTCGGATCGGGTCCTTTATATTATGAATCGATTAAATGAAATGACATTGTGTTTTTATGAGAATTGTAAATTTAATTGTAACCAAAGATGATGAGTAACAAGACACATGTCCACAAACGCACATAGCTTGCCCTCTTACTCCAAAATTTATTTAAGATGATAGCTTAAATGCTGTTCAATCGTTTTTCTAGGGACATAATATTTGGACCATACGATACTATTACTTGACTTAATCCTAGGACAATTGTTTATATATACGAAATTTTAAAATGGAGCTAGACACATTTCTAGAAATGACTTTCTCTTACCAAAAAAAAAACCTACGATAGCTTTTTTCTCAATCGAGACTTTCGTCCTCTGTTGGTCTATTTGTACGTAACCACAACAAAACAGACCAAGTCTGTGTAGCATATATTTGTTTGTCTGGTTTTATTTTTGTGTGAGCGATGCTTGTCGAGAACAATGATCGGTTTAATATGTTAAGGGTGTAGTCCCACTAGTTGTAGACCAAAAGCCAACACCCTGCCACAGAATTAACTACTGGGGCATAATCAAAAGGCTCCTTCAGCAGAGAGTTGCCCACGCAATCGGTAGATGCAATGGTCGGGCTTTGGCCTTCGTCTGCTCTATGCCTTTTTTCCTGTTTACTATTTCCACATTGAAGGAAGCAATTGGAGCCATGGAAGAAGAGCGAAAGCAAGCAACCCATCTCTTGCTATCGTGTGATTTACATAATGTCCTTGTCGACAAGGCTCGTCGCCCACCACCAACACCACTTGCTAGTTTAAAAATATTAACTGTCAATTTGTATTTGGCAACACTTGACTGAAGAGGCATTTGCGGGAAAGAAAGGCCAATGGAGAGGCAAGCGGAAGTATGCCTCGGAGCCGAGATGGAGGCATCAGAGGGTGTGCGGACTGCCAGAGAGGCAAGAGCTTTGCACTTGATGGCGAAGTTGACTTATTTTTATCCCGTTGACTATGTGGAGAGACTTCTCAATAAATTGACTCTGAGTAAACATTTTACCAATTCTTTGGGGTCTTAAACCAAAACATGGCAATTGATAGAAAAGCAATTTCGAACTATTCGTAAAAGTTTGCCATATTAACCGAGAAAGGAGTACACATTTCACAATTTCAGAGAAAATCATGAAAAATCCTTTAAGCCACATCAAACAACTGCAACGAAACAATTTCTCCTGTGTGTAAACAAAGAGGAGAAAAATTAAAAAAATATATCACATGCAACTTTAAAAAATAATAATAAAAATAAAAAGCAAAAAAACGAACTTTGCTAGGCAACATTTTATTATCTGGCAGACAATAAGTTTATCAACAGATAAACCAAGCCGCAGCCGATAAGGATATGAGCCCAGAGTGATAACAAGAGTGTGGACAAACAGACGATAATAATAATAATAGTATACAACACAGTCAGTCGATTCGGAGTTAGTAACACAAGAAAAAAAAAAGATGGGACGGAGTGGCAGTTACAAGCGTATGGAGACACACATAGAGAAAGGGACTAGATCTGGGACTGGGGCCGGGACATAAGTCAGTCAAAGTCGAATGCAGGCTAATCAGCCAAATGGGGGCGCAACCCTAAGTAACGGGCGATCTCTTCCCGTTGCTGCCTTACATCTGTATTACCCCCCTCTGATACGAAGTTGTGCCTCAGCACGTGTTGTACATGTCGAGGAACTCCAAAACACGAGCCACCCCGTTGTGGGTGACTGCGGTACGAACAGAAATGGAATATGATGTGTGGCTGCAATGTGATAAGACCGGAGTTTTTGATACCCACTAAAGGAACAGATGTGCTACTTGGTTAGCGCTTTGAAATTGTATTCCGAAATTTCAGATTCGATTTCAGATTCCTAAACATTTCAGTAGCCCAACTAAAGATTAATAAGTTTCAAAATTGAAGGCTGGAAATCTATATATGACTATTGATGAGAATTCACAAGTCGATAATGAGGCTTTTTGAATGCTATGATTCTAGCTTCCTACCCAGCTTATCGAACAAGGGAAAAAGTCACTCACTCAGTCGAATTTTCACTCACAGTTTGAGCTCTGAGAGCAGTTGTTCATTCGTCAGTCGCCATTGGGGTATTCGTGTGGGTGTACCACCCCAAACTCAGACCACAGTTGGCTTGACTTGTTGCTCGGCCTGCTCGGCACGTCGGCGAGGCTTGTGATTCGCTTTTGGGTCTGGGAACGACGGCGAGTCGTCGACGAGTCGCGATGATGCAGTCCATTCCACAAGTGGCCGTCATCGTCATCGCTTCCGCGTTTCCGGTGCTCGACGTGTCAAGTCAGTTTGGTAACTTATCCCAGCGCATTTTGGTCGTCTCCACGTTTTTAAGAAAGTGTTATAATTTAAGCCTAAAAATAATATATACAAATAGAAAAATGATAAATATATTACAAGTTAGACAAGTGCATAAAATATTTATGAAAAATGTCTAAATTTAAAGTGAAAATAACTGTGAAAGATCTATTTTGAAATATTGTGAAAAGTGAACAATCACGCAATTATTAAAATTGTATTATATTTTGAATTTCGATTTAATGTAAGTTCTTAGCGACCCCAATAATATTTAAAAATTGGAATTACATTAGCTTTAAATAAATTGTTTTTGTTTGGTCACCTCAAAATAAATCGACGACTTTAGTTAGAGCTGTTTGCCCATCCAATACACATTTTGATGAGTCAAAGTTCCTTTTCTTAATCTTTTGTCTATCCTCAAAGGAATCAGTACACATATACGTATTTTAATTTATAATAATACAAATGTCATTTCTACTACCACTAATGAAAATATCAATGATTACAAAAACTAGTTCAATATACTACTGTTGTTGTTGTTGCTTTTTGTTCCACTTGTTACCTCAGACATCGCTTTACTCGTATACTTGAGCACTCAAACAAAGACGCTGAAATGTATGCTTCGTTTTATTTTATTTACTAGAAAGCATAATAAATATTATACAAGACCAGGTGCATGTGGTTGTGCTCAGTGTTAAGGCGTGCTGGCCATGTTCGACTCTCCTCCCAAGGCACACTGCCCCGCCAGACAACAGAAGTTGCATTTTCAGTGTCAACTGCAGGCGAAGCTTGAAATACAAATAGAAGATGCCATATTTTGCAGAGATCTCCATTAAGGTCCATTCGATGGTGACAAATCGGCGACTCATTGTCGGTTGTTAAGAGAGAACATTCTGCTGGTTACAACAAACTGTTCCATTACATAACATGTACCGAAGGCAACGGTGTCAGTGTAACACAATAACCCTCTGTTCTTCACACTCATTTCGAAAGTTGCGAAAGTGCTCGCAGTAGAGGTAAGCACGTGACACGATCAATGAGTAAAACACTTGCAGACATAGAATCGTCTCAAGCAAACAGGTAATGAGACTTTAATCGAGACGGTGCCGTCCATCCTTTACCGGTCCTCATTGATCACGACTCACGTTTGCATCTCTGCTCAGGAATGCCGCTGTGCCCTTTTGCCGCCTGTGTTTTGTGGTGTTTTGCTTGTACTATGCACTACTCTTAGTAATTTCTGTTTAACATTTCGTTTAAAGACCAAGAGTCACAGAGAGTGCAGAGTGGGGCCCAAGGAGCTTTTCGTCGTTAAATAATAGCGACACTTTTGTTTCACTCAACGGCCACAACAGAGATGGTTGCCGCAAAGTGCGCGTTTTCTATTACAGCTTACAACCATGTCCATGTCCACAAGTCAGTGCTTTAAATGCTCCACGCTGTTCTTTTCCGGTCAAACGCCTGAGGCATAACCATAACAACGCCACCAAAGCGATGTTTTAGGGAGGCAAGGACGAAGCAACAATTGTGATTTAGAATTCAAAGTATAGAAAATAGCAGCAAAAGGAGCAATCCGTTCACAATGCCCCTTGACCCTTGGTGGCAGACCAGGGCAAACAGGCAATCAGAATTTACCATAGTGAATCAAAATGAATTGTAAAGGAATCGTTTCGCTAATAGGAAGAGTTAAGAGTCATCGAGAGTTCCAAGTACTTTCTTCTTAACGGAGACTTAGCACATTAATTACTTTTAATTGACGTTGGCTTTAATCCCATAATACTATCTTTACAAATACTGACGAGGTACATACGTGAAATATTGTGCGCCAAACTAATTTACATGCCAGAGCAGTCACGTGTGTGCATAGATAGTGATATCGGGACAGATAGCCCATATTGATTGCAGATAACCAACATCGAAACTGACACACAGTTTCACAAATGGATCAACTGAATGAATGATATTGAACAAAAGGCGACAAAATGAGCTGACAGAAACCATTGTAATTAATTGAAGTTATATATTATGAAGACAGTTTGACAATCGAACTGATTTTTGACAGGATACTTTTAGAACGATAAAATATTAGATTCGAACAAAATTAATGCAAAGAAATTACATGTGATAATAAAATTTGATGTTCTTTCACTGACTTTGATTTTCCACCTAAGCTTCTTTCTGGTCTAAAGGTAGATTGTTCGATACAGATATAGACACCACTTTTATTTCTTAGTAGCTAATAGCAAAATTAATCCTTAAGTTCAGTTTCCTATTACGATTTATTGCGATTAGACTTTGTTATTTAAATTCAATATTGTGACTATTCGTACAGTCGCGTCTAGTCTGGATACACTTACAATGATGGATGCAACGCAGTTAACAGAGCTAATTGGTAGTCATGACTTTATGCAGCTTCAGCAACAACTTCACCACAACAACAACAATTATAATACAGATGGACATAATGGGCTATCGCCGGAATCGGCGGAAAGAAGTTCGAGACCCGTCCGTCGAGCAACACGACGAACTTCACAGGTAAGAGAATCAAATCCTTTGCTGTGTTAGATCTCTCTGATCTCTCTCTCCCTCACACTCTCTACTTCGTTCACAGTTAAGCAATAATACTTACGATCTGGAGATGACCGATTCTAGTTCACAAAGCGACGACACAAGTGGCGGAGGCGGCAGCAGCAATGGGGGTGGGAGTAGTACCAACAATAACAACAATACCAACCATGGAAATTCCCAGAGCAATGCAAGACCCTCGAGCCGAACCCGCCAGCAGTCTAGCCTCTTACCGAACAGTGCAAACTCTTCCAACTGCAACGGAAACTCAAATTCCAACTCGAACCGGCGCCGGAAAGGAGCTTTAAATGCCAAGGAGAGAAATTTGCGTCGTTTGGAATCGAACGAAAGGGAACGCATGAGAATGCACAGTCTCAATGATGCATTTCAGTCTCTGCGAGAGGTGATACCCCATGTGGAGATGGAGCGACGTTTATCAAAGATCGAGACACTAACTTTGGCCAAGAATTACATAATCAATTTGACGCACATTATACTGTCCAAGCGGAATGAAGAAGCAGCTGCCATGGAACTCAATGGCGGAGCAGTGGGTGGAGTCCTGCTGTCCAGTTTAACTGCGGAGGCTAACGGAGGAACGAACAGCACTGGCAATCCCACCAATGCCGCATCCTCGATATGCTTTGATGACGCGTTGGCCAATGGTGGAGGTGGTCCTGTGGCCGGTGCGTATGATTGTGCGATTTTGGCAGCCACAGATGGGAGCCTGCTGATGCAGAGTCTTCAGACGCCTCAACCAATATGCAATATGCAAACCCCACTAGATCAGCAACAAACATCCCATCACTCAGCACATCATCATCATCAACAGCAGCAACAACAACCGCAGCAAACAATGCATGGTCATTCCCTAATGGGACCTACAACCTCACCCAACCTAATGCTTCCCCAGCAGAATTCTCAGCAGCAGCAGCAGCCCACGCTCTTACTCAATGGCTCGCCTACAGTTGGAGGAGTGGCTAATGGCTCAGCAGGACCTTTTGTAGATGTCAATGATAATTTCGATGAGCCTTTTCGAGAATTTCTATAAGAACAGCGAAGAAGGCTTGCATTTTGGTCTGTGGTAAATGGATAGAATTTAAAAAACAAAACAAAAAATACAGATAAAAATTTAAGAACCTATGGGAATGGAATGGCATATAGTAAGACTTAAATGTGTAACTTAGTTCCAGCTCTATATATACATACACATATATATGTACCTATATACATATATATACAATAACTTTACCGGCATAGAACTCACCGTAATAAGTATATCAGCAAATTATAATATTAATAGGATTATTTATATGAGTTTAGCAAAAAGTTGGGTCTTAGGTTTAAGTCGTACCATCAAAATACACATACTGCAATTATCCATGTTGTTAAATAAACCTAATAATAATCTAAGAGTCGAGAAACGGACGAAGGAAACACCAAACGTAAAAAAGTGTAATTAAAGCTAGTAACTGAAACTCGACCCAAACCTCTCCGAATGGATGTATGTAGTGGTAGTACATCCATACATAATTGGCAACAATAGCAACAAAAACCGAAGGCATCAATTAACGTTAAATGGCAACCCTGGCGACACTAAGTTAATTTACCACCCATGATCTTTTAATGCACTTGAACTTTACTATAGACGTAATGCTGCTGCCAATGGCGAAGGCAAGGACGAAAAGCAGAGGGCGAGAGGGAGAGAGAGTCGGAGAGACGACGACGAAAGCGACGAGAGGGCAGCAAAACAATTAACACACAACGCATTGAAATTGGCACACTTCCGTTGTGGGGAGAGTGTCCCACTGTATTTGGCGGAGCGGTCGACAACAACGAGAGAAAGATACAACAATGGGGCGCAGTGACGTTCTAACGGTAAACAGTAATAAAATAACAGCACCCAGTGGGTAGACGCACGCAGACACACACGCATAAATACATACATACATACATACGCGTATGCGTAGATGTTTGGGTCTTAACAATAATTAAGTGAAAAATAGTAGTTAGGGTGGATGTCACCTCTTAAGCTTGTTGATTATGTTTGATTAGTTGAGATTTGGTATTCTGGGTTAGTCGGTGTGGCCGGCTGGGCGAATGTTTCAATTCCATTTTGCAGGGCCCAGCCGGATCGAGCAATACGAGAAACAAAGTGGTAGCGAGTCAATCTAGTCAAATTCTGTTCTGTTGAGCAAAGAAAAGGGAATGAATGAATAAAAAATTTCGAAAACCGATTGCAATATAGATATTTAGTAAGTATTTGTAAATGTTCCCCAAACCAAAATAAACAAAAAATCAAGTCTATTATATATTATACATAATACATTTATATGACAAAATACTAAAATAAAATGAATTGGTCTTACTCGTATTGTAAATAAAGTTAATCCTGATCTTAACTTATTAATGAGCATTTGGTGTGTACAACAATTTGACGAAGATCCCTATATGTGCATATGAATGTATGTACATTGATCAATTCGTAAATACGTTTACTCTCACTTTGTAAAAAGATGCATGACAAAACGATTAAATAAATAAAAACAAATCATAAATATTTGAATTGTTGTTTCTTTGAGTTAGTAATGCGTTACTGAAGAAGATGGAGATTATACATAGAATCTGGCCAAATAGGCATGAATACCAAGATTCATTAAAAACATACAACGTCTGACGACTTTTATAATACCCTTTGCAAGGGTATTAAATTCTTTTTACAAGTTTCATAGCTTTCGAAAAAACCAGGTTTATACAAATAACGTTGGCGGAAGAGGGCGTCGCGAAAACTTGACCTGCCTGGATGCTACACGGGACTACATACATTCCAAATTTGGGCCTTCTAGAGTTATAGGTGTCGAAAAACTTCTTTCTGCCTGTTAGATATGTATGTATGTACATTTCGGCGACTTTATAGGTGCATGGTGTGGCCGATAAAACTTCAGTTACAGTACTAAAAAGTTTATGCCTTCAGAAATAATATTTATTAAATAAATAAAATGAAATCGTAAAATCATTAAAAAAATTTTAATTAATTTTCATTTATCCTCTCGTAGAAACAAAAAGTATCGACTATTTTGAGTAGACTTAAACATAGAAAGTTATTAAACTGAACCTGTAGATTTGCAGGTATTTACTCTTATTACAGTTATTAACTGTAATATTTGCAAATATATATGAAGACGGTGCAATGTTATACAGTTAGCTCGGCAAATATCGAAAAATACATATTTCAATGAAGTGAATCTTAATTTTACACCAATTAAATTAATTAATGAAGTATAAATGCTTTCGCAATAATGATGTTGTTAGTAGTCATAAAATGTCTATTGCATTTATTGGATTTATATGATTAATTTCTTGCCTATACTGTACTGATATTATTTCCATTCATCTTTCTTTTACCAATCACAATTTGAATGTAGCGCCTAATTGCTTAAAAAGAGGCATCTGGCAACGCTATGTTAGCATAATTTTCAACACTTTTGCTACACTCTTTTTCTTAGGCGAACTTGAATCGGTTCGACATTGTCATCATATGTTTTACTCATCGGTTGAGTGCAGTGTTGCCGAAATTTATACAGCAAAAATAGCTAAACCAATGAGTTGGGAATGTAGCTAACTTGGCTTTAAAATAGCTTAAAACGTAAATAACGGTGTTTTTCTAAATAGAAGTTCTACTTTATGTATTTAATCTCGTCAGTGACCACCCACTCATCATTCTCAACATTATTGCTTTTGGAATTTGCCTGCGAGAGGCCAGACAACACTTTATATAATTTGGTATAATCCGAGTCCTAACTATCAAAACTATGCAATTAATTTCGCATTAGTTCACTTCTGTTTTAGCTTTTAGTAATAGTTTTCAAATTTAAGTAGCAATCGGCCTTAAAAAACAGGCAGATTCGGTTACACTGGATTTATGTTAAATTTTTTACGGCGAGTGTTCAATTTCTTACGGCGAATATTCAATTTTTTACGGCTCAGGCGAATTCGGCCTTGTGGTAGTTGTTGCATTTGAAAGTAACATAACTTAAAAGAGAGCGCCCTGAGCGAATTGAAGAGAGTTTAGGTTTCGGTTCTTGTTCTGATTAGAATTCAAAAAAACAACACAACGTCTGTCTCTCTGTCGGCGGCACAAGTCTGTCTAAACAAGTAACGGCTAAACTTGAATTGAACGCTGCACTGGAATTTAATCGGTTCGTAATTATTTTGAATTTGTGTGCAATAATATTAGCAAAGTTTAATAAAGGTGAAGACGCTGGTTGTTAACAACCCCATTTCGCCAGAGATAACAAGGTATTCGTGTGTGTGCGAAAGGGAAAGGTGTGTGCAGTTATTTCACTGTCTTTCTGGTTCAGCCCCTGCTTCCGTTCCACTTTGCTGTTGCCTTTTGTCTTGTTTTTCTACCTGTGATTTTTTTACTTTAGTGGGGAAAACTAGTTGAACCTACATATGTATGTATGTATGATCCCACAACTGAACTAGAAATTCCTTTTCAAACTACAGCTTCAGAACATTTGAGAAATAATAAACAAACAAAAAGTTGTTGCAAGCATACATTGTATGTATAAGAGTGTTGTGTTTGTGTGCCTAGTTGTCTTGTCTTGCCGCTTGAGTTCCCTTCAGTTTGTTAACCCTTTCATGCTGCTGTGGCTGCTGCTTTGTTTTCGACTTCCGAATTTATTTTGTATTTCGACACTTTCGTCTTTTGCGTATTAATTTAAACTCCAATTGGACATTTTCCCTAGCGATGTATAAAAATAGCACAATGGTCAGTATAATAAGAGAGAGCGAGAGTGAGTGATGGGTGGTTGTGTTGGACTGTTGAGTATTCCTAGCTTATTCCCGTTAACCATGCTCACGGATAGATTTCCGGAATTAGTTGATGGCACGCAGTGTAAGCGTATCATTATGCACATTTGGCCCCACTTGGCTTATTGACGTCGTCCAGTTCTACTAACCATCATCATACCACTCCAATTTTGTTCGTGGCCCCAACTCTTGAACAGTGGCATGTATGGTGGGAATGGGGAATAAAAAGACAACAAATGCAAGGCATATAGACGTCGCATAGTGGTACAAAAACTTGCGAAAACGCACCAATACAGGTGTGGATACGTGTACTGACATACTGCTTAAAAATGCATTAATCATAGATCATCAATCCTGTCTACACAGTTGAGAAGTCTACATTCTAAAGCTGGTAACTCAATTAGTGGAACATTAAATACCTGTTCGACACTGCTCGAATTTGAGAAGGCAAAAAAGAGCTCAACGTTCAATGTTTTTAGCTGGTTACGCCCCACTGTTCATACAATGAATGTATTGACGTACCTACATATACCTTCATATATATCGTACATATAAATCCAAGGCGTTGTTATCGTTCGTTTACGCGTGAGTAGATGTCCTGCGTATGGCGTCCCTTTTAAGCCACACGAACAGGTGAAACTTTTCACTCGCCCTGTTTTTGCCTCCATTTAATCAAAGTGTCCCAATAGCCCGATACGAGAGTCGTTAACAACTTGTATTGACACAATTTCAAATCGATCGATTTTGTTGCTAGCATTTGCCACATAAGACACTCTTCTTGTCCAGCTAATTGGTACAGCGACCTTTCCTAATTGGAGAGTTCATGTGATCGTTATCATAATTTGTTAGAAATCAAGAAAAACTGTATAGTTATGGTAAGGCAGAGGTCAGTGCAGCTGTTATTCATGACTCAAAATACATATGTACATACCTAGTAGGTATTACCTACATATATGAGCGACTCGATTTTGGATTGTAATTCTCCAAACAGAAAAGTTTTGAAAAAAATAGTACAAAATATTATGTATTCAGTTCAAAAGGAACAATCGCTGTTCAAAATAGAACTAAAATTTTGGTATGGACCCATTATATTTCTAGTTTGTTACATGAGACATGTATAAATATGTAAATATGTACATATATGTATGTATGTATAAATATTAGCAAAAAGCTCAAATTACAAAAGACAATACGAATAAAAGATTCCTCCGATTATAAGTTTTTATACCTTTATCCAAAGACCTTTATCCAAGACCTGGATATGTATGCCAGTGGATTAGACAGATTAGGGATACTTTCGTCTACGCCAATTTAAGAGAACGGTATACGATGAATATTCCCATTAAAAGGCAAATACTTTGGAAGTTCACCCCACCCGGACCCGACCATAACAACATTTGGCATAATGCTAGCATTTATAATTTATTTTAATTTTAATGTATTTTTTACTATTCTAACTATTAGGTCTGTAGAAGATGTTGCCATTATGTCGTGATGTACTTAACTCATTATAAAATACGCAAAATATTGCATATATTTCTTGCCAAAATACGTTTGCCTAATTTTGTACTTTTGAAGTCATCAATTGCTGAGTCGAGTTCCTTTTATCGTGATAGTCTGTGTTAAAACTTTGGATGAATACATACAATAGATTTTGAACAAAGCATTCAAAATTTAGAAACGGATCACTCCATGCAAAAAAGAAAAACGTTCCAATAAAAAATTTAACAGAGTTGTTGGGTAATAGCTGAAAACCTCTTGAGTTGGCCTGATGCGTTCATAATGGTCCTTCGAAGTAAAAGACTTTTCATCAACTTGTTTCCAAGTCTTATGATTTGTTGTAATAGGTTGTGATCGATGATCGAGAATAGTAAACGGCGAAGAGTGTGGTTTATAGTATAAAAGAATTTAGTTGTGAAATATTCGCAACGTCTGAATGTTAACGATCAATGGCCTAGGACACCTAGTCATATTATCATTTATTAGTGTAATTGCAACTGTGCACTACTTTTTGCAAGGTTTATTAAAAATGTAAAAGCATTCCCACAGCAGTTTCGTCCAACTGCACCTCTTTGGTTTCATCAGTCTTATCGATTTAAAGAGCCCATTCGTTAAATCACACACCAAAGGCTGGTCGTCCTTGTAACTAAAAACATGCCCTCGCGCCCCTTGTTCAGCAATAAAATGTAATAACAACTAATAATGCGCCTAAAACTAGGCCACGCTGAGAAAGGAAAAGTGGACAGAATGCATTCACAATTTGCCGCCTTTCGTTCGACAGGGTGTACCAAGAGAGCGAGGGAGAAATCGTAGGGCTAATCCCTGGCCAGACATCATGGGGAATGGCAGAAATGGAGACAAACTTGCGTGTTATGATTTTGGGGGTTGGCTTGGGAACACTTGTATCTCTTTTGTGCTTTCATGTGTGTATGTAGGCGTATGGGTATGTGGGTGTGTGAGTGTTTGTTGTTGACCATTTTATTGATTGATGTGCGGCCGCTGGTCAATTGATTCATATTTCATTTTTTCCCTTTTTTCACCCATTTCTTTTTGCAGAATCAAACCACAAGGCCTAGCGACACGAAGTTCTGAAAAAGTTTTGGCTCAAAATGGCATCCGGAGGTCTGACATGTGTCAAGTACATAACATTCTTTTGCAACCTCTTGTTTGCCGTGAGTATAGTCCGACGACAAAATAAACTTACTCGTTCTTATTCGTTAACTTGTTGCTTCAGCTCACTGGATTGCTCATCTTCCTAGTGGGTGGCATGGTCCAGTTGAACTATGCTCATTACTCGAACTTTGTAAGCGATCACATTTGGACTGCGCCAATCATACTGATGATTGTCGGCGCCGCTGTGGCCATCATATGTTTTCTGGGCTGCTGTGGAGCACTGAAAGAGAGCAGTTGCATGATACTTAGCTTTGCCATTCTGGCCGTGGTGATCTTCCTTTTCGAAATTGGCCTAAGCATCGCCGGCTACATCAAGCATTCGGATCTACCCCACCTGATGGAAACCCAATACAACATGACCATGAAGCATTATAAGGAACGAGAAGACTACCGTGATGCCTGGACCTTGCTGCAAACGGAGTTGGATTGCTGTGGCACCTACGGGCCCGCCGATTGGGAGACCATCTTTCCGAACAAGACTTTGCCAGCGGCTTGCTGCACCATCATTAATTTGAACGAGGCCAAGGAGTGCACCGTGGTCCATGCCGCTCAAGAGGGTTGTCTGAAGAGGCTGTTGAGTATTTTGGATTCTAAGACCTTAATATTGGCTGGCGTAGTGTTGGCAGTTGCGGGTATTCAGGTATACTTTACTCGAAATCTAAGTTATTATATTTTTGGGTATTCTTTAATGGTTTCCTTCGTTCACAGCTGCTTACCATACTCTTCGCCTGTTGCTTGTATCGGTCGTTTCGCCGAAGCTACGATCACGTTTAGGACGCGCAGCGATGATCCCGTGTGTCGACTTTAATGAATTTCTGTAGTTTGTAGATTTGTCGTATGCATACGAAATATCGTTGTCGTCTAAGTAAAAGAACAAACCATGTACACATTATTACACACTTATAATGAATAACTTATGAACTCAACATTGATATCCCTAGCAAAGTGAACTGATGATCAACATCCCAAACATTTAACAAAGCTCATTTACCAATGACCCAATATTTTTCTAAATTGTATTTAGTTTTTTTAACATTCATCATTCCGTCGAAATGTCTTATTTTGTTGATGTTCTCGTCACGCCCACTTGCCAATCGTAGCCCTCATACTCACCTTCATATACGTGCATAAAACCAAACAGGTTACCAACCTGATCAAGATTTCATAAATTCCACAAAAGCGTGCAAGTGTCCTTGTAACAACTTTTATAAGCATTTAGAATTTATACATAAATGTATACATTTATATAACTAGTAGTATGTGTATCCCTAGCTGAACCAAAAACCAAAACATATCCCACCATTATATATTCGTTTTAAAGAAGCTATATTATTATCCTTTTATATTGTATATCCTGTAAACCCTGTAAACCCAAAAATGTTATCGCCACACAAGCACTCAATTTAAAAACCATTGAAGATTGATATTACCAGTTGTTTTCACAAGCAATGTACTGCAAAGAGGCAAATGAATTCTTAAAACCGAATCCAAAAACTGTTTCAAAGTCGAATTTACAATTTTGAATCGAACAATTTACAATTATTATAGATATCGTATTATATGTATCTTGAGGCTTTAACTAATGCGATTTTATGGACGATCACAAATATGAATAAACAATTAATCAATGTTACACAACAAGCATAAAGTAAATCCAAAATTGTCGTAACAAATTAAGCAATTAATTATGTAAACATTTATGCATTTTTTGTAATTCGAATCTGTGTTAAAACAACTGTGCAGCACTGAAAGAAACTTAAATAAACAATTTTAAATCAGATGATGTGACTATGAATGAGTTCTTAGGCACATGCCACAGGGCATTATTCATCAATATTCATGTCAATCCGTCTTCTTATATCTGTCTAAATACTAAAAGCTGTGAACATTGCCAACAGTTGAAGATGTTACCGAAAATAGGATAAAAACTATGAGTGGCTGATCTTAGAAATCAGTCTATATGCCGTATTTTTTGTATGGAATTTATGCGATCGTTTACTGTGGACCATTGCCGTATACGCCCATCGATACGCCCTTGTATTAGAAAGGTTGTTGGGCAAACGGTTGCCTGCCAACCAAGTGCATACCCAATCGTTATTGTTTGTTCAATAAGAAAAATAAACAAAACATAGCAAACGGCTGCCATTGCGTCAATGGTGAATCGTCAAAAGTAATTTTAGAATTCACGGTGAAATCAGTGAAATTTACTTAGGAGATATGTCTAAGAGTGCTGGGACAATGGCGCGCAAGGAAGTGACCGGTTTGAATCGCATAACCGCCAAAGGCCTTAAGGAATTGTGCAAGCGAGACAAATTGTATCAAACGCCGCGTTTGAATGACGTGCTATATCTGCACTATCAAGGTACATTGTTTCAACAATTCTTGAAGGATGTTATTGCTTATGCATTGATGGTTGAACTCAATTTCAGGGTATCAATACATTGAATGTCTGGAGGACTACACAGAGCTGAAGTGCCTGTGGTTGGACTGCAATGCCATATCGGAGATTCAGGGTCTGGAACAACAAAGCAAACTGAAGTGCCTTTTTCTGCAAAACAACCTCGTTACTAAAATCGAAAATTTAAAGTATTGCCCCGAGCTGGACACACTTAATCTTAGTTCGAATCATATTCGTAAAATTGAAAATATTGGCAGTGAGATTCTGCCTGTCTTAAATACTTTAAATATTTCTTCAAATTATCTGAAGGATGGTAAAAGCTTGTCGGGTTTAGTGGAATGTAAAACCTTGGCCGTGCTTGATCTATCCAATAATCGTATAGACGACATCTTGGTGGTGAAAATATTCGAGCAGATGCCGAATTTGAAGGTCTTGGTATTGCAGGGAAACCCTGTGGTTTCCCGAATACCCCAATATCGAAAGACTTTGATACTGGCTTGTGTATGTAATGGGTTATAAGAAGCTGCCAAAGCTTCGTATTATATTTTATTTCCTTTAATTTTGCAGAAGGAACTTACCTATTTGGACAGTCGTCCAGTATTTCCCCGTGATCGTGCTTGTGCTGAAGCCTGGTAAGTATTCACTCTCAATGCCATACATCCTTGGAAAACACGTAACAAGTCAAAAGTGTTTTCGACCTCTAATTATCATTAAAAGCCAATCTAGCCCGATCTCTAGACCAGACAACTTTTGCTTTCTTTCCAGGAAACGTGAAGGATACGAAGGTGAACGAAAGGAAAACAATCGTTGGAATCGCCAGGAGCGCCGCAAAATGCGTGATAGCGTCAACTGTAAGTACTTTTTTCCAACGCGTTGTTTGATTACTCAGTTTTCAATATTTCGTTAAGGCACCATTCGTATGCGGAATAAACATCTTCCACCCGATCAACAGGTCCCATATCTTATGTCGAGTGATTCGGAAGCCGAAGACGCAAAAAATAAATGCGCCGAGAATACTCGCAAAAAAACTGAATTGGAAAATAACACAATCGATGATATATGGGATGAAGTTTCAGGAGAACAAGCGAAGTCGGAGCACAGCTCGACTAGCTCAAGTTCAGGTGCAGATAATGCGAGCGCTTCGTCGTTTGCCGATCACATGGCAGAGCAATTGAGTAATCCTCGCGTACCTCGGTTAGAAGGGCGTCCCAAGGTTTTATATGAAGCTGAAGAAGGTGATATGGAAAGCATTGAAAAACTTGTCAAGAATACGGATGCTGAAAAACAAGAACTAGTTGAAATTGTAAAGGAAACGAAAACGGAAAAAGATCACAGCGAAGGTTCTTTTGGCGGGGAAATTCTAAAAAGAAAACGCGTCCTTATCGAGGAGGGTACACTAAATGAAATGGATTTACAACCAAAAAAATATAAAGTAGAAGAAAATGTTGAAAGTGAAAACAAAGAAGCAAAAGATAATAACACATCATCAGAAGTATTCAATGAAAACTCTGAAATCGGAACAAATGTGTCTTGTAAAACACCCGTGTCCGAAATTACAGAATTAACCCCCTCTGAATTAAAGGGACTGCCTGAACTGAACAGCGACTCAGAGGGTGATAATAGTCCCGAACTAGAGCGAACGTCCCAAGCTATTAAGGCAATCGCTCAAGACCACAGCATTGGCGAACAAAGTCCCACTCCACAGGAAATTAAATCCAAGTTCATAGACGACATGTACAAAAAGTTTGAGTCCGAATCTCTTGCAGATTCTGAATCCCTCAACGAACTTACGACTGACTTTCAACTTGAGGCCAGGTTCTGTTGTGAAGATAATAATCCACAAAGAACCGTCTCTCATTTTGACAATGAATTAAGCTTAATACCGAAATGCTCGAACCAATTGGAATTCGAGAAAGTCTGCCTTGATGCAACTGAGAAATGTGCTCACGATATGGAAGAAATGGCTAGCTATTTGGGCGACGATCTCCAAGAGCTAATAGAAGCTACAGACCAGGTAAGGGGCACGGTGGTGTCCCCCAGTGAACTAGTTGACAGCGATACAAATGAGAGTGGAGAAGACCAATGTGAGGCGGAATCGCGACTCTTAAATGAGCAGCACGAAGAGAGACGTAAGAAATTTATCGAAAGACATGAGGCACAGAAACAAAAAAGAAAATAAACTCAACGCAACAGCAACCAACGACGATGCAAAAGAATGTACGGCAAATAATGGCGAAGATCTAGATCTGGCATTTGCAAAAGCTTTAGATGACGCGACAGATGATGTACCGAAGCGGGTTTTCGGTTCGGGTCACGATATACCTAGCCATCAATGGCCACAGGAAGAATCTATGCGTCAGTTAAGTCTGTCACAAACTGGCAATGATAACGGCAATGATAATAGGCCCTTAATGTCTGACACTAGCGCAGAGGCCGCAGAGAAGATATGTATTCAAATGGAAGCCAAGTTGGCTAAGGAAGAGGAGTCCCTGAGAAAACTTTTGCAAGAACTCGAAGATGAAACTGAGGCAATGTCCAAAATAGAGTCGAATGTTGAGTATATAGAAATCGTTACTGTTGTAGATTCAGAAGCAGCAATGATCTGTCAAAGTCTTCTGTCTGATGTAATCAATGAGATAGAATATAGCGAATCCAAATGCTTGGAGTTCGGTCCTATTGAATCAGATGACGAATTCAGTTACTCGACCCGCCCAAATGTTGAGAGGCCAGTATTGCCCGAACTAGAAGATCCTGCTAAGGGAAAATCTGTAAGGGAATGCCTAGACGCCTTTGGGGATTTTTTAACCCATGTATCAGATCCCAAGAATCCCACTATGTTGGGACGTAAGACCTCTACGTGTGCGGACAAAATTAGAGCAGCCAAAGAGCTTCTATCTTCTGACAAATTACACGAGTTTAGCAAGGATACCCCCGAGAGTTTGGATGCGCAATTGGCTAAAGAGGAGGAAAGACGTAAGCAACGGGTGGCCGCATCTGCTGCTCGTTGCTACGCCCAGAAAGAAAAATATGATGATAGTTTGGACGTGGTAGATAATCGTTTAATGGTCGTAAAAAAAGACACTGGGGAGTTGGAAGAGCTACCCGCACCACCAGCATTAATAAGTGACAGTGATGACGATGACTATGATACGGCCAGTGAAGAACATTTCGAAGGTGATGGCATACATGTATCCAGGGGCATCTGGACAAAGCCCTATGAGCCGAAGCCTCGCAAGTCTGCTGAACATTTGGTAGCCGAGGCGATGGAACGTAATCTCGGTAATCAGATAACCGAAGAGTTTGATATGGAATCAGAAGAATTCTACTCTTTCCCCACCGAGACTTTCGGTTCAATCGACTCTGAGTTTTTCCAGAAGCTTGATTTGGAGAAGGTGAAAGTTTTCGATGAAGTAGAAGCAGCTACCGAATGCATGCGTAGTTACAACGAACTGAAGTCCTGCATGAAGTCCGGGTCCACTCAACTGGAATTAAGTAACGAAGAGCGTGAAATGCTTCAAAAATTCTTGCCAAAGGAAAATGAGGAGGATATATCGGAAACAGACAAAGCTAAATTGGAAGAAGAAAATGACCTGCTCAAGAAAATGATGGAACGCATGAAGGAGCAAGAAGAGCGAGAAAGACAAGCGCAAGCAGTGGCAAGCCTTGACCAAAAGGAAGAGCACTCTACCCAGTTGACTGTGGGCGCGTGTAAGCTATACGAGAGGAATAGCCAAGCAAACGTCACTGTAAGTAACGACCAGACTGAAAAAGTTTCGGAAGCGATCTCAAACTCCGTGGAATCGAATGTAAATTCTTTACTAGCGGAAGATGTGGTCGGCCGGGATAGTGATAAGGAGGAGGAGTTGCAGTATCCAATTCCAGTAGGTGATCAAACGAGTGACTTAAACAAGTCCGAAACCAGTGACAAACCCAAGCCTTGTTTACACTCGAACATAGATGACGACAATAGATCGGATGGCTCAACAGACTGTGAGTCAGAGGACGAACCGGAGCCAATAGCCGTTGTGGAGCCTCCTAAATTACCCGATGGTGTGCTGAAGAGATACTTTTATACGGACTGCGAAGATTTCCATCAAGTGTTTGAACTGGAAGAGGCGGAGAAACGAGATCTTTCCCAGCTAAAGAATGCGTGGAAGGATGATGAACCCAAGAAGGAATCGAAGCAAAGCCAGAATCAAAATAATGTCTTTCCAGTCGTTACAGAAGATAAAGCCTCAAAGACTGGGGACAATGGATTAAATGATTTTAGAGAAGATTCAGAATCACAGCCATTGCCCGGGTATGACATGTCTGAGCTCAAGGAAAATGCTAAGGCCAAATGGGCCAAGATAGCTAAGAGTTTGCATGAATTTATTGATGCAGAGAGTATGGAGAGGCTGGAGAAGCAAGATTTCTGTGAAAGCAATGATGAGGACAATGACAACGATGAAGACGTTTTCAAGGAATTGGTTAAGCTAAATCCTCTTGGAAGAGCACAAGAGCCAAATCATACTGAAGAGGGCGCAAGTGGGGACGGAATTGAGAAGAGTGTTCCGTCAAACACTGAACAATCCAAAAATTTGATTAAGCTTGACTATTTTGAAGCCCCGGATCCAGAGAAAGAGCTGAAACAACTTAGAACCGAGCAAATTGAGTGCAATTTGGAAATATTAAATGATGATGGAGATATTGTTGTCCAAGAGCTCGAAGTGGAAGCGCAGGTCACCTATGAGTTACAATAATTTTATTAATCATTTTTTGTTTTTGTAATCTGCGTTTATTTCTATATTCTTTGTAAATCTCAATGAGTAAATTGAAGAACATTCCAAAAACCAACAATTTCCGACTAATTATTGATAAGCACTCTAAAGCATTGAAACCAGTTCAAACCGCCCAACAGAAAGTGGCTATAAACAAATTAATAAAAAAAAAAAGTGGCAAACTAGAAATAAGATTAGCTCGACTTTTTCTTTGCCCCCCGACTGGACTTTATATCAAAATTGGCACATCTCGAACCACTTGAAACCGGTTTCTCGATCGTGGCGAACCGGTTTCACTTCTGTTCTGTTTATTTCCCCAGAGCAATATATATAGAGGGCAATCTCATAGATTGGGTCCCTAGGTTATCGATATTCACTGATTATGTCTGACTTTTCAAAGTATAAAATGTGTCGTCCCGAAGCCAAATGGAACGAAATGGAAATGCATGAAATTTCACTACAAAGCAGCTGACCAATGCGTGCTCAGAGATTAATATAATGCTTGTTGTTTCCGAATCCAAGTTGGGTAGCATTCGGTACCCCCCATAGACCTTGACAACTAATTCTCAGATTCCCATCCAGTGGTCTGATGTTTATTTTTGGGGGCAGGTACTTTCTGGTACTCTCAGTTGCTTCACAGTCGTGTTTCTTGCAATAAACAACTATGGGAGAATTTTGGGACCGCAAAGCTCACAGAGATAAGGCAATTTTTTGTAACACTTGACGTGCTTGACAAATTGTAAACTGGTTTGCAGCGGTTATACCCTTTATGGAAGGTGTGACGAAAATATAAACAAATTTCTGATAAAATTATTTAATGTTGCTGTGATAATCTTATCGAAATCACGTACTGAGGACTCATATATAGTTGGCGCTTGTTGGGATTTCGGTGAGGTCGATGTTAAATTTTTAAATAATTCTTCAGAAGGTCCCGAATTGCAACAAGATGATCAAATAGGTCACCATTGCAGTGAAAATCTGCAATCAAACGAAATGCGATTCTGATCAATCGAGTTCCCCTTATATTATAATACCTACCGACATGAGCAGACCATAGTCAATGTCCATAAAACCTTCGGCATTGATGACTAATTGATCCTGTTCCACCTGCATTGAGAATTCGACCACCAGAGCACTGTAACTCTGATGCACGGACTGTTTTTGCACCTGCAAAACGCAGGATACACCGCGTATCTGGCTTCCAATGAGCTCATGCTGGGTAAGACATTATTACTTTTTCGTTAAATCTTTAGGGATCACTAAATTAATTAATGGACTCACCTGTCGCTTACAGAACTCTCCACTGCTGCAAAGAGCAAACATCAGCGCAAGCTGCGGCATAAAGCTGGCACAGCTTATTCCTATATAGACATAACTGTAGGCATCGGTAAGAGTCAAGAGTGTCCAATAAATATTAACTGTAGAGTCCAAGAACATGACCACGAATATGAACAGCATCGACCATCCATATAGAGCATTAAATCGGTTGTAAAGGCAGTATAGCTCCATGTACGCCTGCTTCAGATTCAGTAGCAACTCAACGGAGGTGAGTCGTTGACAATTCCCTTCCAGGGTGCAATTGTATCTCATCTGGCGGCAGCTGAGTATCTGCTGCAGCTGTTGGCACAACAGTTCGGCATGGAAGGTCAACAGCTCGGCATTGATCAAAAGTAGAACGGTCTGACATCGGTTGATTAGCACCAATCCTAGGGAATACAAGAAATAACCCACATAGCTGTTGGTGGTTATTCCCACGTATATGCCTGGAATCAGCGTGAAGACGCTGGCCGAGCCCAGAAAAAGTAGCTTTAAAGAGCGCATTCTGGGTAAACTGTTTGCTGGCACTTTTACATGGCATTGAAAGCGCAAATTCAAGCTTTTAAGTTCCATACCAAAGTCGTAAAACTCTTCGTATTGGAACATGGCTTGAAGCAATATTACCGACGTGGTGACCATATGGGCAGTGTACACTATATCACTGACCAGTTGCGAGACAGGCAGATCCAAATTTTTCGGTGGCGCCGACATGGCCAGCGCATAAGATAATAATTGCATCAAAACAATTGCAAGAGTGTACAACTTCTGCGCCAGTTGCCGAGAAGGTTGCTCAGCCCACGGCACCAGTCCCAGGACTCCAAAGTACTTGATCAAAGGACTGAGGGTGTGTACCATGTTGCTTCAATAGCTGAAATGCGACTTACTGAAAGACATGAAATATTGCAGATGACCCAAAGATCTTTACTAAAAGATAATTAATTAATTAGGTAAATTGGTTAACTAATATTGATAGCAGGCGCAACTGTGAATCATAATTAATAAAAGAATTCAGCAAAAAAAGCTAAAACCTAGTTTGAAATTATGAATCAAAAATATCTATTAAACATAAGGCCATTTTAAAATCGAACTCAGACAACGGCATTAAAGATTACGATCCGTGATTCTCGATGCTTTTAGCTATTTATAATATCATCACTTAACAAATCTTTGTAATATCGTTCGAAGTCAATAGAAACCCCAGCAGACAATTTACCTGATTGGATTACACTATGTAACAAGATTAATTATTTCTGTTTAGTAACCGCATCTGGAGGTAGGATTACCACTTCAATCTACCTCCCATGACTGAGCAACTTTCCAGCAACTTTTGGGGCCTGTGCTGCAGTTTGTCATTGATAAGAATTCCTAATGGCTTGCCATCGATGTTATTCTGACTTAATTATGAAATATATGTGTGTACATACATACATATGTAGGTATTTAGGTATGTCGCTACCTAGAACTACAATAATAACAATTCCCCAGAGTTTTTAGAAACAGCTGATAACGTCAACGATTGTGAATATGTTGTTGAAGTTCCAGCGGGGTATAAATAGAAGACCGTAACGTTCGCAGAGGTTCAGTTTCTAGTTTACCGGCTAAACGTTAGCTTTTCAATAAAAAATAATTAAATTCAGTGAAAACTTATTCGTAGCTAATCAGAAAGCGATAATCAAAGAGTGAATTAAATTCTGATTGATTGGACACACAATATTTTAAAGCAAGGCGTGACCAAGTGTGAAAAGAAAGCGACAAACATGACTGTTAGTATTTTTAGTAAAACATTTATTTACTCACAGAGTAATTCAATTTCTTAGTAGATCATAAAATATAAGTTACATAAAGAACGCGAGTTCAGACTGAGTTTAGTGAATTTATGAGTTTAGAATTTAAGCACAATATTCAGTTAGTAATACATAACTTATTACTACAACATGTACCATTTGACTTATGGTTATCGCTGTTTCCATTTCGTAGTACGATTTATTCCGTGATGCTGCCAATTGCTGAATGCTTATGTTACATGACTTTAAGGTGAAGGGAATGTTCTTGTCAATGTCCTGCAAATGTCCCATTGTAGAGTAAAAAGACAACCTCACTCGGTGGGAAAAGACTTCTAAAAAAATTCTTCAAGAAATTCGGCACATAGTGAAGAAATCAACGACCTACCGTACATATAGTCTAAAGCTTTTCAAATTGTTATCACTTGGAAATAAAATGTATAGGTCACCGGTCGATCTATCATTTTATGTATGGCGGATTACTAGTTCGTTTAGATTTATAATTTTTGTAGTCTTTAAAGAATATAACCAATTCAAGTGTACAGTGCTGAGAGTTATTATAATCTTTTTAACGTATTCTTCAAAAGAAATTTAATTTGATTTTGATTTTCTTATACAAATATATTTGTGTCGAATGTGTCTGAATAAGTCAATTTTCAAACTGACGAATACACCCCGGAAAATAAGTTATTTGAAAATTACATGTGAAAAGTCCAGTTAGTTAAGAATGTGAAACTGACAATAAACAAACCCCGACGAATATTAATTTGTTCTTTAATTATTTTCCTTATAGTTGAAACTACGCATAGCCATTATTGGCCAGAGCAATTTTGCCTCTGATGTTTTGGAAATATTTTTGGAACGCTCAAATATTGAAATTGTTGGAGTCTTCACCATTCCGGATAAAGGAAATCGCGAGGATATTTTGGCCACCACAGCTAAGGCCCATCAAATACCCGTCTTCAAATTCGCCAGCTGGCGCCGCAAGGGCATCGCCATACCCGAAGTTCTTGAGCAATATGCATCTGTTGGAGCAAATTTGAATGTCTTGCCATATTGCTCTCAATTTATTCCGATGGAGGTGATTGACGGTGCTGCCTTGGGTAGTATCTGCTATCACCCGTCGATTTTGCCAAGGCATCGTGGTGCCAGTGCTATCTCGTGGACCTTAATCGAGGGAGACGAAGTGGCAGGCTTCAGTATATTCTGGGCGGATGATGGCTTGGACACGGGTCCGTTGCTTCTAACGCGTCAAACCAATCTTGAGCCAACAGATACGCTGGACACGATTTACAAGCGATTCCTCTACCCGGAGGGGGTTAAGGCAATGGGAGTAGCCGTGGATTTGGTCGCCAAGGGGGAGGCTTACAAAATCACACAGACTGAGGTGGGAGCCACTTATGATCCGGCAATGTTTAAGATAGAAAATCAAGTAATAAATCTGGGACAAACAGCAGAACGCATTTGGAATTTCATCAGGGGCTTGGACTCGGTCCCAGGAGCCATAGCCACGGTTGTTCTCAACATTGGAGGTGAAGTGGTTGAAGAGCAGGTGCGCCTATTCGGCGCCCATCTATACTCGGCAGGTCCAGTCTCTAATGCCCAGCCCCTGCGTCTGAAAGGGCTCGCTAAGCCAGCATTTGTTCATGAAGGTGGCCTATTGATTGAGGGAACCGATGGAGCATTTGTGAACGTGCGTCGACTGAAACGCGGCTCGAAGGTTATTGCTGCCAGTGATTGGTTTAAGCAGGCAAATCAAGAACCCATTAAGGACTTCACTGAAGACGAGCTGTCCAAAAAAAGTGCTCTTGCTTCCATTTGGCAAGCGATTCTCAAAGACTCTATCGAACCATCGACCGATTTCTTTGCTGCTGGGGCTGGGTCCATGGATGTGGTGCGCCTCGTGGAGGAAGTCAAGGAAGCCTTTGATGTGCCACTCGAAAACGAGCATGTTTTTATGGCTCCAGTTTTTGAGGAGTTTTTCGACCAGCTCGTTAGGATCTTACGCCAGGGATCTTCGTCTACTGGAGGAAACCGCAAGCAAGTGCCGTTTAAGGGTTTCGTTCTTAACGCAAATAAGCGAGAGATTCAAATCCCAACCCAACTTTTTGTCAATGGAGAGTTCGTGGATGCTGAAGGCGGACGGACTCTAGATATTATCAATCCCACAGACGAAAAAATACTGTCCAAGGTGGCTTGTGCCTCTGCAGCTGATGTGGACAAGGCTGTTCAAGCAGCCCACAAGGCCTTCTATGGTGCTTGGAAGCAGATTTCGGCCAGACAAAGAGGCCAATTAATGCTTAAGCTGGCTGATCTTATGGAACAACATAAAGAGGAGCTGGCCACGATCGAATCTGTGGACTCTGGAGCTGTCTATACTCTGGCTTTAAAGACTCACATCGGCATGTCCATTGATGCCTGGCGCTACTTTGCCGGCTGGTGTGACAAAATCCAGGGCAACACGATTCCTGTCAATCCTGCACGGCCAAACAATGTGCTAACATTCACTCGTAAGGAGCCCATCGGGGTATGCGGGCTTGTAACGCCTTGGAATTATCCTCTGATGATGCTTTCCTGGAAAATGGCTGCATGTATAGCGGCTGGGAACACTTGTCTAATAAAACCTGCTCAAACGTGTCCCTTAACAGCATTAAAGTTCGCCGAGCTAACTGTTTTGGCTGGATTCCCACCGGGTGTAATCAATGTTCTGCCTGGCAAAGGCTCAGACGCTGGTCAGGCTGTTGCGGACCACCACCTGGTACGTAAATTGGGTTTTACAGGATCCACTCCCATTGGCAAGCACATCATGAAATCCTGTGCAGACTCGAATCTCAAAAAATGCTCTCTGGAGTTGGGCGGCAAAAGTCCTTTGATCATATTTGCAGACTGTGACCTTGACAAAGCCGTGAAGCATGTAAGTAGTCCTCTCGGAAACGTTCAATTTAGTTTTTAATAAGTATTGTTATTCACTTTTGTTTGATTAGGGCATGTCTTCGGTGTTCTTCAACAAGGGCGAGAACTGCATAGCAGCCGGCCGTCTCTTCATTGAGGATCGCGTTCATGACGAGTTCGTGCGCCGTGTAGTCAAGGACCTTCGTTCCATGACCATAGGAGATCCATTGAACCGCTCGACTGCCCATGGGCCCCAAAATCACAAGGCCCACTACGATAAGCTTATCGAGTTCTGTCAGCGGGGTGTCGAAGAGGGTGCTATCTTGGTCTATGGCGGCGGACCTGTTCCAAATCTCAAGGGCTACTTTTTCACGCCCACTGTTTTTACCAACGTGGAGGACGACATGTTTATAGCTCAAGAGGAATCCTTCGGTCCGATAATGATCATTTCGAAGTTCAATGCCAGCGATGTGGATTCCGTGATGCATCGGGCCAATCGCACTGAATATGGCCTTGCCAGCGGAGTCTTCACCAAGGACATTAGCAAAGCCCTCAGTTTCGCCGATCGCATAGAGGCCGGAACCGTTTTCGTGAATGTCTACAATAAGACCGATGTGGCAGCTCCGTTTGGTGGCTTTAAGCAAAGTGGCTATGGAAAGGACTTGGGTCAGGAGGCTCTTAATGAATATCTCAAGACCAAGTGTGTGACAATTGAGTATTGAGAGATATATAAAGTAATTCAGATATTTGTGTGGCACGAGTGGCATTGCATTTAGTCCTAAGTATTACCATTTAAATACTCGTAATTTTATCTATTCAATAAATACAATTGTATTCAAACTTGCACAATCAGAATTCATGATTATGATTGGGTTGTCAATCGATATTTGCAATACAATACATAAACAACAACGACGACAAGGACGCTAAAAATGTCCTCAGTCGGACTTTTTCGAATTATGTGCGCTACGAAATAAGAATGCGGCATATTAATTAAGGACCGTAGTAAGTCGAATACTTTGCTAAGAGAAGAGGGTCTAAGAAAAAAAAGGTAAAGAATCACAAAGAAATAATTGGCCATTGTTTATTAAGGATGCTTTTAGGACTTAGGTAGGAGTTTGGCGAGTCCTATCAGCCGACCCAGACAAAAGACTAAACTCCCACTACGCACTCTTGTCAGGCACTTAAACTTTGCCATTTCTGCGAAAACAGCCAAGTAGTTATAACAACTACTTGCAGCTGAAATCCTCCATATACACACATCCCCTGTTAGTTGCCAGCACGACAATTATAGCATCTTATGGTTGGCAAAAGTTTTTGGCAGCCGAAGTGGGTCAAATTGCTTGGCTCCTCCCCCAGATCTGGTAATGTCTCTTTCTTTCCTTTCCTTGAATAGTTCTACTTGATTTCATTCCTTTATCCTGACAAACATTATTTAAAGGCTTAAGGGCTCTGTGACCATATTTCGACTATGCCCATTGTTGTTGGGTGTCCCATTCCGGGCAGAACAATTTTCCAAGCTTTTCACATTAACTCGGCATGTTTCAAACCTAAACTTCCTCTCTGTTTCCATATATTTCTCTCTCTCTCTCTCTATCACACACACACACTGTTTGTTTGTCGCACATTCCGTAATTGAATTAACTATACGGTTGTGAGTTCCGTGGTCCATTGTTATATACTATGCCGCTTGGCGTCAATTTATGCAGCATCCTTTAATGTGTGCGTCTCCTACTTGTCCTCTGGTTGTAATTTTGATTGATTTATGTTAATTGGGGCTTGACAATTTCAGCAAATGGCAATAAACCATATGATGTATGTGTCTACTCTTACGACGTATGTATTAGACAATGTTTATCTTTCATAATTAGCATTGAATCCGTAAGATATATAATATCTAATGCAAGAGCTAGATTTGAGCTATTATAAATACGATATGTACATTATTCATTGGTATCCCTATAAGTCCATAAATAATAGACGGCAGTACACTTCCTAAGAAGTACGTTTCTTAGGCCGAGGATGGCGTCATAAGGCGTAACGGTAAGTCAAAGAAAGACTAAAAGATTTTAGTTAGTTTGTAGTCTTCAGATATAACCATTCCCCCAATATCAATACTTTTATAACAATGTCTGGGACGCAGTTGTATAACACTTTTTCGACCAAACTCCAAAATCAGCTGAGAAATGACGTAACCAAATGGTGGGAAAAAACTTGGAGACGAGCTTCCATTTTCCTATTCGGCAAATAAAAAGTTGCATCACGTGGCCCAAAACTCAGTTTTTCGCCTCTCACTTCCTATTTTTTTCTCATCTTATTTGCCAATACTCCCGGCAACATTCAAACTAAAAAAAAACGTTCACAAGCAAATAATCAATAATTATTATATTACAGTGAGAGAGTCAGAAGAAGAGAGAATGAGAGTGCGCAAGACGTGACGGCGAGGATTTGTGGGAATTCGCCATATTGGAAAGTCAAAACGCTTGCCGCCTCCTGCGCCGATTTAATTAAAATGGATTTGGGAAGAGCGCAGCGCATGAGCTTAACCGGACGCAGGGACAAAGACAGCGTGCTAGATCTAGAAGTAAAACGAACTGCCAGATGCAAGTGAGTTACTAAAGTTTGAGATGCATTAAGGAAATTTAGTCAGTGCATATGGCAATGGCTTGCAGCAGTTTCGAATCAGATTAAAGCGCAAGATTTTGGATGTTAGATATTGAAATTAGAAATTGTGTGGAAAAAGTAATAAGTTAAGGGGCAACATAAATATAATACTTTTGGTTTATTCGATACTGATCGAAAGAATAGTTTTTAATTCAATAATAAAAGTTTTTTATAGATTTAATTTGTGCATTTTTTCGGATTTTTGTAATTATTATCGTCTGCATATAGTTTTGTAGCCACTAAAGGGAATTGCAAATCACAGCTAAAGCCGACAGAAAGCTCTTCAAACCATCCGCAATTGCCCACCCCCAAGCCTCCCACATTTCAGTCACTGTCACGCAGGCAATTCCAACGGCAATGGGCAATGAGCGAACCCAACAGCAAAGCCGCGATAGCGCGAAAAAAGCTCCGACACAGGCATTTTTCCACGCAAAGCTTTCTCCGTCACCTCGCCCATCACCCCTCACCACTCGCCCCCATTGACACAACCAAATCTCTCTCCAGCGTTCCCTCTCCACTCGCTGTATTAACACCCATGGACGGACTGTTAACGACGGCAACTTCGGCACCGCCGAAGTCCCGCCGAACGGTTCGATTCCCAGCTGCAAGTGCTGCGGCGCCGTTAGGCGACGTCGACTCTGGGTTGGCACTATCATTGGCGTTTTAACTGTGGACGGTTGCTACTCGCATTCGCTGGCGGATTAACGGCACACACAAATATATATATGTATGATATACAAGTTTACATATATACATATGTACATACATTTGTACATATTAATTGAAACATTAATACAAACCATGTATATTTAACTGATATTGGAGAAGAATATGCCCCATAAAACAACCAAAGATCCAAATAGTTGTGCTGTGTGAGAGCAAATTATCAAGAGTTTAAAACGGAACCCTACTAGTTATGTAAAAAGAATCCTTACCGAAAAACGAGTGCAAAGTGTCCAAAAATAAAAAATATATATATTAAACTAAAATTCAGTGATATAACAGAGAAATGCATATACATATATAAATTGTGGGAACATTTTTCGAGCTGATTACGTCGACGAGAACGAGGACATCACAGTGTGTGTGTGCGGTTGTGTGTGTGTGTGTGTTGGGGGGAGTCTGTGTCTGTGAGTGTCCGTGTGTGTGACAGGCACAGCCAAGAAATCCTTGTAAAACTTATATACATACTGAAATTCGATTTTTTTCCCGTTCATCTTTGCTGCTAGTAAAAAAATAGAATTCTAACGAATGCCGATGAGAAGAAAGTAGAGAACACATAAAAAATAATAAATATTTGTTTCAATTTTATATAATGCAGTTCACAAACTTAGAATATAACCTTGAGATGGACCTCTCCGTAAGTTACGGTATAATGTCTGTCCTTTTGGACCAGTTAAAAAATCTATATTTCAAGCATAAACTTTTCATAAACCATTACCATGCAAGTTTTTCCATTTGTACAGGAACTTTCAGATCGTGGTTGTTTGTTGGTTTGTTCCATTGGTTATGCAAGACAAAAAGAAGTTGTGTAGTCAGGGGCCGCTCTTAAGTTTCCAAAAGGCAAAAGGAAACCAAGGAAAGGCTGTGCTTGGCCTCACAAAAAAAGCACAACCTTCACGAATAGCTTATGAATCTCCAAAGTCCACTGGAGACTGTAGTCAGGCAGAATTGGTTTTAATTTTTTCGAAATGAATGTTGTGTGTTTAAAGATTCTGAAATAGATAATAATGGAATATGCGAAAATACGGTGGTTCCCCCACCCTAATGCACACACATTCACACACTTATAATGGATATATCCATTTTTCTCTTTCTCTATACATATGTGCGTGTGTTTGCATGTGTCTGTGTGTGTGCGTGTAGCAGCCACATTGCCTACATTTCTGAGCCATGCCCTTTTACTAGGCAAACGCCGCTCATGCCTCAGTCCCAGCCCCTCATTCAGCATTGCCACAGGCAGAAGCCAAGCCGCAGCCAGAAACAGAACAGAACAGAACCAGAGCCGAGTATTTTGCGCGTTGCGCAATGTAGGACGTCGACAGTGACGTCTACGTCGACTGCGACAGAACAAAAAAGTAAGTCAAAATGAGACAAAAAAAAAAAAAACTGAAGAATAAGAGAAAAGGAAAAAATAGAATTCAATGATAACCGCTTGGCATCGTCCAAATCATCATCAGCATGTTGCGAGGGGCATCACTTCAGTTCCCCTTTTGTCAGCACTTGATTAAAAGTGTGTTGCATGCTTTTGGGCGTCAGCTGAAAAATTGAAAAAGGACTAAATGCAACCCAAGTTGGGTAATTCGAAAACAGACTTACCTCCTGTCTTTTCCTGCCCCCAACATGTGTGTATATGCTTGGCTCTCCATTTCGCCTCGATTGTACACCCCAAGAGCCTCTTAGGACTCTCATTAAAATGGCGCCCAGCTGACAACATTTTTTTATGTTCTGCCATCAAAAAAGTTATATTTCCGTTCGATTCAAAAGCTGCAACAAGACAAAAAAAAATAATAATAATAACGAAAAGAAAAAAGAATAAGGAAAACCTTCCAAGCTGAGTTCCAGACTGGCTCCCGCTCCCTAATTTATTGTCTCGATACCTCTCTGAAACTTTCTCTCTTTCTCTCTCTCTCTCTCTCTCTCTCTCTCTCTCTCTCTATCTCTCTCTCTGTCTCTGTGCGCATGCCTATGCCCAGAGTAAGATAGACCTGTCGAGGCTTTTTCCATGCTCCAGCTTGAGATTACATAACAGTTGGCAGCAGAGTGTGTGGCAAGAAATCTGGCTGGTGAGCAAGTGCACTTTTTTTACGTAAATGAAGACTATACAAATTTTTTTTAAGTCGCCCCATTCGGAATTCCTTTAAATTAAATTGATAAAAAAAAACACAAACTAATTAACAGGCCAACCCATTTAGAATTCAAAACCTTTGAAAGGGAAAAATTGATCCATTGAATGTCCTTGTGACTCAAGACAAAGAAGAAACAAAGTGATACGAACCGAAAGAAAAAACCTGCGCCGTCTTGCAACAACAACAGAAAACGAATCCAACAAAAACGAAAACTGAAAATTGCAAATGCGAAAATAAGTCAAGTCAAGTTTATATAAGCAGCAAAAAAAGTGCGAAATCGTTAGGGGAAAGGTTTGAAGGCAATACTTCAAATCCTAAAACAATATTAAGTTGATGCATAACTATACAGTTATATTAAGATTACAATAAGAACGCCTAACTATGATTCTAAATCTTTTTTCTCAAAAGATATGGAATTATTCATGAGCAAAACCTTTTTTTCTTTCAGTACGGAAAATCTAGCGCAAATCTAACCAATATACTGCTACAAACATTCCGATAAATCGAAACCAACCCAAAAACCAAAACCAATTTTAAAAAATGTTGTACCAAAGCAGTTGATTAAGAAAAACTTATAAAAAAAACCAAAAAATAAATAAAACAAAATCAATACCAATAATTACATTTATTAATAATATAAATTAATATTCATAAAGATAAGGCGTTTAATACTTAATCGTAAAGTTTAAGCAACAGCTTAAACCAAAGGAATACCAAAGTAGTTTAAAACTAGCTTTATTGAAGAGACACGACACCTTCCTATCCAATTTAACCCAAGTGACAAAAACAAGGAACTAAGAAAATCAAATCGTAAATTCAAACACAAAAATGGCCGATAAGAAAATTGGTGAATATTATGCGCCACCGCCAAAAATGGGCAAGTGGGAGGGTTTCAAAAAATTCATATGGAACAGTGAAACTAGCCAATGCCTTGGACGAACCGGTTCCAGTTGGGGTAAGTGCATAATTTCGATTTTCCACATTATCTTTATCATTTTATACCACACAAAACCATAATTGCTTGTGGGGCGAATCAAAATCAGAGGCAATTCCCAAACAAATCAATGCGCATACGCCACGTGTGACAGGCCACTTACATTCCTCGTACTAACTTTAAGTAGATCATTTGAAGGGCGTTTTTTTATTGGTCTATCAAACCACGAATTCATTCGAAATTAAAGGGTATGTCTGTGCGGTTGAACGACAATTGATTTTTGCTATCAATATTTGATCAATTTGATCAAACTTAACTTCAGAAACAAAATCTTAAGCCCTAGATTGTAGCTCAAATTAGTTTGGTGTATTTCCTAGATATTGTTAAAATTTAAGCAAAACTTTACGCACCGACAAATACACTTAGATTACATACTTTCTTTTTCGTAATTTTATGTACATTTTTTGAAAAATCTTCGATGGAATTTACATTCACAATGAATTTTTTCAATTTTCCTCATTTTCACCATCTCGATAATCAGTCTGGGATATCGATTAGTGTTGAATACATTAACATGTTGTATGCCTTTCTCTGTTCAAAAAGGGCACGTACTTTGCCCTTTCCAAATTGCCTGCACCCAACAAACTAAAAATAACAGTAAATGCTGCGTTCTTGCCCTGCAACCCTTCTGCTCGTAATAGCTTTTCAACCATCAGCAGCAGCATAATAGTCATCGAAGCTCCTACGATTGCATAACAATTATTGAAGGCGCCAGCGACCCAGAAAAAAGAAGAAGGAAAGAAACGCTTTTGTAATGTTTACAATAAAAATATATAATTTCCATAGAGCAGGGCAAAGGGATTGTGAAGGGCGAAATGGGTCGGTCTATGACTAATCGTTTGATTTCGTGTGTAAACGCCATGACAACGGCCAAAAAAGACGAATGAAAAACACTCGGAAGAAAAGGCAAAAGTTCTGTCATAAATTTTTTATGGACAAAAGCCCACAAAGAGAAATTTTCGGGCCTCTTTCCGAAAGTTTATGATATCTCTCTTGATTTCCAGATATAGCAGACACAATCGACAATGTTGATAGTCGTTATTGTTTATTAACGGCTTTTCTTGTTTTTGCTGATAAATGAAGGCACTTTGACTAATTGGATGAAACTATTTCGATATCTCAACAACGAACATAAAATCGGTTAGGTCAGTTATCAGATCTCGAGCTTCCATGCAAAGTGACAACGACAAAAATTCATTCTAATATACCTATCTATCTATATAGCAGAAAGTTTACAGAGAGTTATGGAGTCGTAAGAAATGATTTTCATCAATTTATTCGGTACGTGTTATTTTGTGCTTTATTGATATTGGATTCCAGCTTGCCAATCAATTGAGCAGTCGCACACACAATGTGACTTGCATTCCCCCATCTTCACCTTCCCGCCATCGTTCCGTTTACATGTCAACTCTCAATCTTTCATTTTCATACTGAAACTGTCTCTGGCACGTGCTGGCTTGTCCCCTGGTTTATTTTTAGCAATTTTTGTGTCTCTCCCCCTCCGCAGAGCTGGTAAATTTATAATGAAATTGAATTTTATGTGCTGTCGCATCGTATGACAAGATTAGCAAATAGATATGGAATGATGTGAGGGTATAGATTATGGATATATACATATAAATTTGGTACCCTAATTACCGATGACATCTACGAAGTCACACTACCAGGGACGGTTCAAATAATTGTTAATAAAACAAAAACCCTTGAACCACCCTCCTACATCCATCCCTGGACACTACATTCATGTTGGTACTATTCCTTCCATAAATAAAAAGAACTTGTAAAAACTTGGCTTTATCAGAAAAGTGTTATTCAATATATTCTTTGGACTCTATATCATATCCCATTTCTAAGGAGTTCTCTCTCTATTTAGTCGTGTCTTAATTATGTGCATTGTAATTAATTACAGAGATTTTGTTTAGATCTCCCTAGGGAGGATTTGCTTCAAGCCGTCATAAATCTCGGAAGGCCGGCTAAGAGGCCTCCGTTAAACTAAGCTCTTGCGTGTAATGTCCGGCACTAGGACCTGACTTACGGTCCGGCAGTTCTGGGCTTGCTCTAAACTGACTTCGCTCGTTCCGCTAACAATAGAAAAATGAAAATCTTCTCGTATTTCGTTTGGCATAGAAGAAATAAAAGAGACGTAGGAAACTTGATATGCAATGGAGGGAAAGTATTTTACCATAATATGAAAGAAGTAATAGCGGTAGCTAGATGGAAGCAACTGGCTCCGGGGGTGGCAAGGACGGTCGGGGAAGGAACCTACCGTGTTAAGTGTTTAACTGAAGAAGCAGCACAACATTTTTGCCCCCTAAGTAGGTTAGAGACAAAAGCAATCAAAAAACAACAAAAACAAAAGACAAGGCACGCTCACATTTCCAGCAGTGGGTGGCACTTGTCGCTGGTTACTGGAATGAGGTTAGAATTGATTTTTTCTGTGTTGAGCTTTTTAGTCAACAATATCTCTTCTATGCAGGTACCTGGGTAAGTGTTTCTGGGTAAGTCTCGAGGTAATTTCGTATAGATATCCGATTGAAATCGAAATGATCTCTGTGATGAGTTGTGGGAGCTTACCAATAAATCACCACAAGCATTCGAAATCACAGCCAATACAATCTTTTCAATTAAAACATCAAGACTAGCATCTGGCATTCTCAATTATTGACATCAATTTGCCTATCGCCATCCCATGAAATGCCTCAAAGCAATAAAGACTCAATCAGAAAGCAGCGTAGAACCATTCGCACTGACCTACAATTACGAGGGCAGGCTAACAAATAGTCAACATTTCCTTCAGTTTGTTTTTCTAAGATCTAAGTGAAGAACTTTCACATTTGAGTGAGAACTGATTCCATCTGTGTCCCGCCCACTGACACTCAAATTGAATGCTAACTAATATGTCAAAATGCTGCAAATAGTTGCTGTAATATAAACACACATTTCTATATCATCCTTCTCGCCGATGCTAAACATTTTGCACTCGGTGAAATTGTTCACCTGCAATTAGCGAGGGCTTCATACAAATAAATACACACAAAAAAAGGAAAAAGACACGTCAATTCTAATTTGTTTGATGGGGAAAACGTTTAAAGGGAAAATGCCAATCACATAAATACGCAATATTATGAGACTAATTTGACTTTACGGCAAAAGTATGATATTATATGAAAGGGTGCGTCTTTCAAAAACGATATAACAAAATAATCCAAAAATAGTCAATATTCTTTAATCTCTCTATACGGAACTCCATCATCAGTTTTTCAATTATTGCAATATATGTATATAGTGTATGATTTTGCGTCATCTCATGTGCTTCGTGCTTATTTCAATTGCAGAAACTGCACGAAATATTAAATTGAAATGTTGACAGTTTCCATGCTCAACATGAAATGGAAAGAGGATAGGATAGACATTTTCGGTTTTTTCTTTACATGCATGCTTTCCCACTTGACTGGTCTTTGATATTTCAGACAATTTAAAAAAAAGTAGGACGTTCAATAAAAATAAGTTTTCCTTACAGATTTTGTGTTAATTCACCAAACATTGTGCGATTTCATGGCCAGTTTACATTTCATTCGACTGTTCCAGCTGCATAATTTGCATACGACTAATTGGTTTTGTGCAGTTTTTCAACAGACAGTTTAATTTGATGTCATATTGGTTTGTTGGCGGTTGTTTTGCT
This sequence comes from Drosophila equinoxialis, assembly GCA_018150345.1. Classification (NCBI taxonomy): domain Eukaryota; kingdom Metazoa; phylum Arthropoda; class Insecta; order Diptera; family Drosophilidae; genus Drosophila; species Drosophila equinoxialis. The sequence continues at coordinate 983,307 of JAECWI010000656.1, forward strand.
CGCCATTGATTTAAACTAATTAGAGAGCATTGATTGCAGGTCGAAATGGTGTTCGAAGCGACTATGGCCAGTCCAAAGTGACCGTGTGAAAATTAGCACTAAACTATGACATGAAACGATTAGCAATTTGTAGCAATTTCACCAAAATTATGCAACAAAGTTTACATATGTAAAACTATATCGATCATGAACGGTCTTAAAGAGCAACTGCCTAATGTCAAGTTTATTATGATGGAAAAGTTGTTTCTCATTTTCTAGTATTACTCCTAAAAATTGTTTGGGTTTCAAACATTTTTGGACTACTTTTTATGTCTTGGCTACAAACAGATTTTAATGTAGGAATCTTAAGTTTGAGCCATCTGTCAGATATAATTTTTGAGTTGCAGTTCGGTATCCACAATTGGTGAAACAATACTTTTGATTGTGTCTTGTCTCTGTGCTTGCATGGGTCTATGTGGTATATATATGATGCCTGCGGCGATGTGAATCCTGCTTTTGACAGTTGGATTTTTTCTGGTTTCCACTTTTTTTCTTATTTTTGATGTCCCTCGACTATGTGGTCGTCTGTGGATCTGTGAGTGTGTCCAACTGTCAGAATGTACACGGAGAAACATGGCCAGCAACTTTCGTCTCTCTTACTCCCTCGTGCAACAAGGTGAAATTGTAGCTGAAATTAAAAAAAAGGAAAAATAATAACGTGCCACAACAGAAACAGGATGAATGAGAGAGAAGAAGACAGATGTAGACGGAGAATGAAAGGGGTAGAGTGAGAGAGCAGCGTGCAGCAAAGTGAAGAAAAACTCTTCTCTGGTTACATTATTGTGTCATAAAGTGCAGCAAATGTCAAAGTTCAACAGGGAGAAAGCGAATGAGCGAACTAGAGATAGAGAGAGCATGAGAAACACTGAGAGAGTGAACGAAACAACTACTCCGCGTGAGAGAGCGGCCCCTGTGTCGTATACGTAACATCTCCCACCAGATGGTCTCCTCCTCCAATATTGAATTTTGTAGCATAAATCAATCGGAGCCCCAAAAGCCCTGTAAACTGCAACAAAAATGAAATGAATTTGTAATTAAGATCCCCCTTTGGGAATCCATATGTGTATACACGTTTATATGGATGTTCTGAAAGCTGTAGTTGGATTTTTCTGCATATTTCATGATAGAGGATTTTAATAGATTAATTTATTCGGTTGAATCACAAGAGTGGCAAATCTTTGAAATTTAAGTTTCATTTATCCAACACATTCAGATTAGCAGATTAAATATTGCAGCTGCTGGTTTGTGGTATAGCAAACTGAAATACCGCAGTATCGCTCGCCGCAGCCCACTTGAGAAAAGCCGCAGCGGCCACTAAAACCAGAGCAAGCAGCTCGTTAAGTGCAGAGACAAAAACTCACACACACACCCACACACACAACAATAAAAGAAAATTTGAATAAAAAGCACACACAGCAAACTAGTGTCCACTCTGCCCCGTCCCGCTGTCAACCCTTGAGTTTGGAATGTTTTCGGTGTTGCCAAGCAAACATTAAGTTCCATTTAGCTGCCAAGAAAGAAAACGCAAATTATGTAAGAAACTTGGATGGATTCTTAAATTCATCTTAAAAGAACTTAATGTAAAGCCACAAAGGAAAATCGCACGAATATTAAAATGTCAGGCTAAAAATATGAAAAGGAACATAAATTAAAATAGCACACACATTCGAGTCCTCAGGGCTTGTGTCCTCCCCCACTGCTTGTTCTCTGCGAGGGCTCGGTCCCACGAGGACACACAAAGACCACAGAAACTAAAGCTATGTGACGTAAGTAAAGTAGAAAATCTGATTTTTAAGGCTTTCTCGTTTTTTTCTTTCTGTTTTCTTTACCCTCAACTTTTGCTTGGGCACAAGCATAATGCTTCTCAAACTGTAGGCACCTACATACTCGTTTACAGTACACAAAAGCGAGCTTTTTTCAGGTAGGGGTTGGTGTGAATAAGAAGAAGCAGGAAGGCGCAGGCGCTGAAGGCGCGTTGAAGAACGCCAGAACAATTCAAGAATTAATTGACTTTAAGAAAAACGCTAAGCAATATCATAAAAGATAAAAAAGAATAAAGTGAAGGTTAAAGGTTCAAAATTCTTAGCGCAAAATATTGAAATATTCATAATTCATGAATGCTTGAGTGATATAATATCCTCTGACTAAATTAGTTTATAGTTTCAATTTATAATTACACTTTAGCTGATCATTTGTTTTCATTATCCACATCGAATAGCTGCTCGAATGTGCATTCGTTCTCTGTTCAGAATTTTCCCACACACAATAGAATCCATGCTGTACCTAATTTCTGTAACAATGATTTATGGTCAGAGATAAATGATTATCGCAATGTCAATGACAAACGGTTTGCCGCTTTTCTCACCATAATTTATTTCTCAGCGTCGTTGAGAAGTATACGTCCTTAGAGAAAATGTCAAAGGTCACAGCGAATATTAAAATGAATGTAAAAATAGAAAGTGCAAAACTAAAAACACGATTAAATAAAAAACAAACAAAACACAATTTTCCAACTGCAGACAGTAAGATGGAGGCATTTCCGGTTCGTTGTCCAACCACTCGGGTCCTCTCAATCACTCTTAATTAGAAAAGGGAAATGCCAAAATGACAAACTATCGTGAGAGTGAATAGGGGCGAGGGTGTGTTTTCAGCTCCTCACACTTTCAGTTATAAAATGTCAAAAGTCGGGTGTGCTGCCAGAGAGAGAAACAAAAAACCAAAATAGAAAACTTCTATTGAACTTTCACAAAATGCAAGGGCAAAGTTGGGGCAGGACAGCAGCAGTTGTCTTCCAGCTAGTTCAGCTGCCAATTAACTCACACACTCAGACGCACACACGCGTTGCTATGGAGAAGCCCTTGGCTATTGTCTAATTGACATTGAAGGCTGACAGGTTCTTGACGGAAAAGTTAATGAAGGGATATACAAGGGATACTTTCTCATATGTAAATAAGAAGCCATCACACAGTTGGATAAAAGAATGACTTCTTATAAAGAACTGCTAAAATTTGGAACTAAGGCTACTGCGGATATTGTATAATTCTGATCCGACTACTATTATGTACAGCCCCGTTGGAAAGATCATAAAGTAAAATCGGAATACAAGTTGTTATCTTCTTCGTTTCTGCGGATTTCAGAAGCGATAAATCTTACAATTTTAAACTAATCAATCATTTATGATCTAGTTGAGCAGTTTCTTTAGCTTCTTTAGCAAATGTTTCCGCACAGTGTCCCTGCTGCCTTTATGAACTCTTATGCAATTTTGAACTTTTGTCACAAGGAGAGAGATAGAGTCGCAATCAGTTAGTAAAATTTGAACATTTGCCTGATTAGGAAAATATAATGATACTGCAATTAAGAATAAAGGTAAAAATTGCAAAGCTTTCAAATTCATCAACTTCCTTTTCATTGTCGGATTTGCTTTGCTTTGTATGTATACATACATAAATGTATATTTCAGTGATCGACACGCATACACACGCAAGGTTATGCAGCGGTTGCGTATGGATGTATGTGTTTATAATTTGAGCATTCATTTTTATTATTATTATTTAAATTGGGGTAACAAACATATTTTGTCAATGGTTTTCAACAAAATGGCCGTGACATCCCGCCGCCATGATAACAAAAAAAACAAATTTGCCCAAATAAGTATGCTAAAAAAATGTATATATGTACATATTATTTTTTATGCAAGCGAAGCGAAATTATTAAAATTCAACGTTCAAAATCATGAAATATTAAAAAAATTTTGGTATTTTTGAAATTGGCCAATACCATCATTGCCATTCGTAATATAGGCAATTTGAGAAAGCAAATTGCTTCAGACGGCCGAGAAATATATGCTTAAAATTAGGCTATTTGCAGGTGTTGGGACCTTTATATTTTATAAAGGATTGATTATTCTACTGCATAGACAAAGTTTAGACTGGACACAGGTAGACATTTTTTTACACTCTACTCAGAGTTAAGATTTCGGTACTAGATTTATCTTTAATTGTCGCTTTGACTTGTATATATTAAGAATTTTGATAAAAGAAATCTACCAACATATAGAACCAACCAAACTTATTTAATTTCATCTTACAATTTAACAAAAATCTTTTATTGAAAAAAATAAATGCACCCAAAGTCGAGCAACAATTTATTGAACAGCGGTTGATAATTATTATTTATTCTTCATATGCAAATAATTCTATTTAGATAATGAACGGATGGGATTCGAAATAGCTGGACGATAAGGGCTTTAGGTTTAGTTTGGTGTCTATGGATTCCTTCGTATTGTTAGTCTCGTGCCAGTTGATGGCGTTCCTTGCTATTAAATTTTAATTAGCCAGCCAAAAGGCGGCGGCAGTCGCTGGCTCCGCTTTGTTCAGAATATTAATTACCAGGGCGGGGCATATCGCAAAATGTGGCGTCCAAAATGTGTGGCATATAAAAACAACTTAATTACTTTTGACTCGGTAGCTCTAATGAATTATTTATTTATTCTGTAAGCGTATGGTCGGGTCCGTCTGTCCGTGGATAAGACTGATGTTCAGAAGCACACCCACCCACACCCACTCACACGAACACTTAGAGCACAGATGATGTTGATGAGTCTGTACTAACTTTGGTCGAAATTTTCTTCTCTTGCAGCAAAAATTCTACTATTCTATATTATATTCTATGCGGCGTTAACTGGATTCTTTGCTGCCATATTTGCGGTGTTTTACCAAACATTGGAGAGCGATAAGCCCAAATGGATGTTGGACAATGGTTTAATTGGATCCAATCCAGGTTAGTATTTAGAAGATATTAATTCTACCTACGCCTCTTGTTACCGGCCAAAAGCCACCGACATTGACGACCACGCCCTGAGAACATAGATCCATATGGGCTGGATACATATCCACACACACACACACACATGTGTAGTTTAAGCAAAAGAGAATGAAAAACCCAATTTAATTAACTAATTGGATGTTGAGTTGACCATATCGAAGCGTGGAGAAGATGGGAAAACCAGCTGGGTCGGACAGACTAGAGACAATCAATTGGACTTAGGCCTATTGAAAACTCTTTTTAATTTCCTCTGTTTTCACTTTGTCTTCTCCAGGTCTTGGCTTCCGACCAATGCCACCAGAGGCGAATGTTGAGAGCACTTTAGTTTGGTACGAATCATCGAAGAAAGATAATTATAAGTATTGGGTTGATGAAACTGCACGATTTTTGAAATGTAAGTAAAAACACACTTTTCTTCCGTAACTGCTTTTGTTTTTTAGTCAATGACGTTCTCCGTGAAATACTTGAAAATGGTTATTGAATTTTTGTTAACTTTTATATTTTTTGCCCATAAAAAGATCACAGTAAGTGAAATGTGTTTTTGGTTTTGATTATCAAGACATCCGCCCTAAAGTATGCTATGAGAAGTCTTGCCAGACTGAAACTTTCCCTTAATTATTTTGTTATACCCCTTCAATGCACGGTGAACTCTTTAGTTTTAGTTGTAATTCCAATTTTAGTTTGAATTCATATATCTTTTATTATTGAAGTAAATATTTTAAGTTGATAAGCAGCAAGATAATAATATTTGTGTCATTTCTTAAATGACTTAGCCTACGAGGATCTGCCCAAGAAGAATCAAGTGAACTGCTCGTTTGAGCAACCACCACCCGAGGGAAAAGTATGTGGCATTGATGCAGCATCCTTCTCGCCCTGCACCTTGGATAATAACTTTGGCTATCATGTGGCCAGGCCCTGCATATTCCTCAAGCTAAATAAGGTAACAAATTAATTACAAATCCATTACTGGTATGCACAATTTATACTTTAAATATTTTCTGGCAAAGATATACAACTGGGTGCCGGAAATTTACAACGACTCAAAAAATTTGCCCAATGACATGCCCGAGGAATTGAGGCAGCACATCAAGGCAAAGCAGAGCTTGCGACCAAATGAAGTAAGACACATTGACACAAGTCGACAATCTAGTGCAGCTGAACTGATCGACAATACAATCTATGCTCGAATTCTTAAAAACTTTTTTCGCAGACTGGCGTTGTTTGGGTATCCTGCGAGGGCGAAAATCCCGCTGATGTTGAGAACATTAAGGCACGCGACTATTATCCACGTATGGGTTTCCCGCATTTCTATTTCCCATTCAAGAACATTGAGGGCTACATACCGCCAATAGTTGCTGTTCAGTTCACCGTTGAAAGTGAGTACATTTGTTGGCTTAAACCGTACCTTTAATATTTCAAAACAGTGCCTTTTGGCACTATCATATTTTTTGAATGCCCAATGCCCAAGTGTTAATACTACGAACAGATTAGAAGGAATGAAAAACTCTTGATACATATATGCTTAGGTAAATACAAATTTAGACCAATTGAGATTAACTCACGATAAGCAGATAATAGAGCGAGCAGATCTCTAAAATGGAGCATTAAAATGGAATGGAGTCCTTTCTATCTCAGTTATTACTGCAACGGAAGCAACTCCGAGTATCCAGCAAATAGACCTAGAAAAGCGTTTGCAAAACCCAATTTCACGGCACAATAAACGTTAATAAAACCTTTGTCTGCACTAGTGTGTTTGGTGGGAGTGCATAAAAACAAGAAAGAAGAAAAAATAACGCAACGAAGAAGGACTCGTGCTTCCTTATTTCTATAGAATACTTTCTAAGCCATTAAGCCGCTTAGGGAACAATTATGAATAAGTGTAGGGAAATGGGTTGCAAAATAATTCAAGAAAAATGGTGTCTCTGCGTGTGAAAGGAACACTAAATTTACAGGTCATGACATTTGAATGTAAGATTCAAAACATGCCGAAACGGACACAAAAGGATGAACGAAAATGTGAAGAAAATTCTGAATAACGTAATGTTAAAATGAAAATGTTATAACATAGCACAATAAACAATGGTCAAAGTTAATTTGACAAAGATCCAAAACCACACATACATATACATTCTGTAGTCCTGTGAGTTCTGTATCTATTAGAGTTACTCGTCGACGCACACCATAGAAGACACATCTCTTCATAGGCAAGACCACAACCTACTAACAACGCAAGTAACCAAGATGATAAGGGCCGATTTAGTTAAAGGATATACCAATGAAGCTTGCCAAGCTTCCGTCAAATATCTCCAGTGAATGGGCTTTCTGGGGAGCTAGATGAATTAAAGTTTGAAACGTTTCCTGTTTAGCATGGAAGAAATCTGTTATGTAATTAGATCTGTCATGCTTTGATTTGATTTGAAGCAGAATGGCCTTGTTTCCAGTGCTGAACTCAGAACTCCTGTCGAGTAACCGAGCATCTTAAACAATTTCAGGATTAGCTGAGTTCTTTTGACCTTGATGTGAACTTTCCACTTCAAACGACTTTCAAGGGTGAAGCCCAGGTACTTAACCTTATCCACACTTGGAAGAAGTGTCCCATTAAGGAGATTGAATTGACGTGGTCAAAAATGTTCAATGTTTGTTTGCCTTGTTGGAAACACATTTATAATTAGGAACAACAACTTTATATACCGCCCTCGTTCACATACATACATATGTATATGTATATATGTCATACATATATTACAAAAGAATGTAAATATGTAGGTATACAATGTGTGTTTTTATATAACAGAAAAGAAAAGTAAAACTTCTGCATTGCAAAGTTTTACAACACAAAAAACTAAAGGACTCTAATATACGTATGAGTGGGTGTGTGCCCGGAAAATAGAGAAATAAAAGGATTCTATGCCAAAAACGTTCAAATATTTCAGTTGGTTTTATCATAGGCTTACTTTGCTCAGTTTTTAGGTCAGAGAAGCAGCTTAGTTAATATGGTTCCCTTTTTTTGCATACAATTTATTTCTCTTTTTAAGGAAAGCGCAACACTTCCGCTTCCGCTTGAGCAACCCACAAGACCAAAGGGCAGGGCACGGGACCTGCTTCTCTGCTTCCTGCTGCCAAGCAATCAAAATGAGATAAGAAAACTGTGAAAACGGATGAGGCGAAATTGGGAAGAGGGCAAAATTACAAAAGATTTTCAATTTTCTCCCACCTCGTAGACAAAACAGATTGAAAACCAAGGGGGTGGAGTCTACAATTATTATTCTTCTTTGTTCATTTTCAATGAGCAATCTGTTAAATAACAGGTAGACAGGAGCTAGGAGCAAGAGAATTTTGCTTATGGAGGAGCCCAGAAAAACCTCAGAGCAGTTATACTTATCGTCAAGTTGCGATGAGAACTATTTTAATGAGTGTTGAGCTTTAAATTTATGCAGATAAAAATCTTAAAAATTGCGAATTCACCTTTTGTATAAAGTCCTTCCGCTACAATGATCAATCGTCATAAAGAAGAACTTAGGACAGATTATGAATACAATGAAGAATCCTTTTCATAAAATTTGATGCGTTGATAGATATTTATTGTTATAGCATAAATATTGGCGAAGAAACTTTATATAACTTAAAATTATCTTGATCTGCATGGATACTCCACAACTTGGTGGATCTAGATCTTAAAGTCTCTGCTGTCTTGATACCGATCAAGAATATATGAACGTATGTATGTATGTATGTACCTTTGTACCGATGTATATGTATGTATGTACATATATGTAGGTACCTATTGGTTTATAGTATAGTGAAGATAAACGCCGATTCGATGTTAGTTAAATTTAGTTATAAACTGTTATTAATGTTGAATTTTACCCTTTCTTTTTAGCTGGCGTCTTGATCAATATTGAGTGCAAAGCCTGGGCCCGTAACATTAATCACGATCGCTCAGATAGGAGAGGATCCGTCCACTTCGAGTTGATGGTGGATTAAGAGAAGCAACATGACGAAGGTGAAATGGGAAGGAAGAGGAAAAGGGAATAAAAATGTGAAGCTACACAGAAACAAACCCAGACACCAACACAACCAGATACACACACACACACACACACACACTCGCGCGAAAGTAAGATGAAGAAAAGTTAGAAAGAAGAAACCCCAAATAGTAGCAGCAAAGCAAAGTAAACAAAAGTTTAAAACAAAAACACGAGATACAGCAACAACCAAAGAGAAAACATTAACAAAAGCTACAAAAGGAAAAGCAAACAAAAAAAAAACATCAAGAAAATTATGAAAAAAAGGAGAATAAAAACTAGCGCTAACTAAGCAAGACAAATATGTTAATGATAAAAAAATGAAACCCAACGCTACCTTAAACACACCCACACTTACACCCACACACACTCACACACACACACAATTACACAGGACATAAGAACTTAATTTGTTAGGAGAATTTTATTTAGTTAACGATTTAGGCAAAAAGAACAAATGACGAAATAAATTGCAAAAAAAGAAAGAAACTAAAAAATCGGCAAGTCACATAATTTAGCGCAAATATTGTTATATTATCAACATAAAAAAGAACAAGCTAAAAACATATACAAATAAATCTACAGCAAATTTAATTGTTGTTAACAAATTCTTTTCGTTTTTTGGTTTTGTTTTTTGTGTGTATACAAACAACATATAAACGACTAACAGCGCAGCGAACAACAACAAAAAAATTGAATAAAAGCAAAGCAGCAACAAGAATGAAAACATTAAACAAAATGAACTTATTAAACACAATTTATATTTATAACAGATGAACTATTGCAGCATCCGAACAAAAACAAAAATAATAAATATAGACACCCTATATAATTTGTTTAAATTTGTTATAAATTTAAGCAGGCAACCCAAATCCAGCATCAAAAAGAACAACCCCGATATAAGGATATAAAACAAAACAATAAAACCGAATAAAAAAACAAAAAAAACAACATAAATAATTGTAGATTTTAAAATAAAACAAAGAAAAAAAAAAAACAAAAATTAAGAGCATAAATAAAACATATTTAAAAATTAATACTCTTCACTTATTATTGACGAAAAACCAAAAGATCATTAATGTGAGAATTGCATGAAAACAAATGGAAAAAAAGAATGCCCCTCCCCCTCCCTTAAAATATATATTACTGAGGCAAAATGAAATTCACATAGCTGAAAGGTAATAGAACTAAATAACAACCGAGTAACTAGTTACAATAAAAGGGAAACAACATAAATTATATTAAATTATGTACACCGAATTAAACAAAAACCTGGTAAACAAAGCCCAAATTAATATTAATATCAATAAAGTTTAATCACAGCAGATTTTGATTTCCATAATTCCTTCAACAGGATGAGCCGAACTAAGCGAATCCATTGTACCAATGAAACTATTTTTCCTTTTTAGATTCTTTTTTGTTGTTTCATTAAGTACTCGCAATTTGGGCCTCAGCAAAGCTATTAACCAACTAATGAAAATCTCTCTCTCAACCACCAAAAAGAAAATAAAAACCAATGATAAAGTAACGAAAACCAAAAGCTTAATATGAAAGTAATCCCCCTTTTTCCATCCAGACAAAAAAAAAAACTATATACATACATATATGTATATGTATAAATCCAAAAGTAAAAACAAAAACTTAACTAACTAGAGTAATTTGTAAGAAGCGAAAGCATAAAATGTTAAACAAACAAGAAATAATAGTTTAATGGATAAAATGTTATAAATAAAAACAAGAAAATACATAAATATATATTATAAATATATATATTATCATTCAATGAAACTTTGCTTAAAAACTGCAAACCAAAAATTAAATACACACACCCTCACACACAGACAAACACACAATGGAGGAGGCCTCTGTCTAGGTCAGGTTCAAAAATTTATCGACCATATTTCAACAATTTCGTTTTGAATTCTCGACTTCTTCCCTGGCCTTACTCAAGTGCATTTTGTTTTAAAATAACTTTTAGTTATTAACCAAGATATATTTTTAGCAAATTTCAAACACGCGAAATAATAAACGAGAAAACCAGTTAGAAAAACAATTTGTTTAAACCACAACCAATGCCCCAACCATCACCCTACTCTAAAACATAAAGAGAAAAACAAAACAAAACCATACAAAACAAAGGAAAAACATAAAAAAATAGTTTTCTAAAATTTTTGCTAGTGCATGTTTTCCTATGACTAAGCTAAATAAAATATAAATTAATTAAAACAAAAGCAAAATTAGATAAGTAGTCTAATCTAATACAGCTGCAGTTATTCCCTTGATCATAAGGGAGAGATCGAAGATCGACGATCGATAATCTGACAAACGACTACGTTGTTCGAACCAATTCAACTGAACTTCATTGTTTACTTTACATTTTACGCACAAAATTTTGTCCTTCAGTTGCTATTCAAGTCCCGGCAAATGTGTTCCCAAAACCGCCGATAAATATTAGTAGATTATATAGGGTAATAACGAAATACAAATAAAACATAACTAAATGAACTAATAACAAATTCATATGTATAACAAAAAAAATAACAAAAAGAACTGCCACGTAAATGTTTGACCCTCTAGCAAGTGTACGGAAATTGGCTAAACTAAAATATTTTCTTTGATTTTGCAACTTTCGTTTTCGTTTTCCCTTCTTTTCATTCGATATATCATTACTCTGGACTATCAAAATGATATCAAAGATCCTAGGCCAATCTACAACTCCGTAACCCGCGATTCGCGACTTCAAATTTGAAGCTGTAGGTTTGTCATTGGCCGTATCACGATGTACATATATATATAAATATATATATATAGATTGAATGTTAAACCAATTTGTTACGCCTTCGGAATACTTTAGCAATACTTTACGCTCTTTCCCTAGAGTCGGCGGCAACCTTACTAGCACACAATTTAAAAGTATAAATTATATATATATTTAACAAGCATATATATGTATAAACTGCCATTTTTTACACAAAGTGTATGTAAAAAAAAAAAAAAAAAAAAACCCACAAAAAAAAAGCAAATACCAAAAATATATAAACGAAACAAAACCAGGAGTAAAGCAACAAAAATCATTTCTAAACGAAACGAGAGTCGAATGACAAGTTTTGAGGTTGACTAAACGATGTAATTAATCCAGGCAACAATAACAAATGCTCATTCAAATGTTTAAATTGTTTAACCGGAACAAAGGACGCATTGAATTCCCGGAGTCACTTGTCAGGAATTCATTTTTGAATCACTTCTACATTTTCTTCTTCGACTTGTCCTTTCAGTCACCACGGCCCACGTTGGGCGCCAAAAGTCAGCGTAAAGTTTGCTAAAAAGAACAACAAAAAAGAGAACAAAAACCATTCCATGCTTTATCAACTTTCCGATCAATTCAGATCCGGTCAGTTCGGATCTCTCCCCCGTCAGGAAAACTGCGGCAAATATACGAAAGAAAATAAAAACTATGTAGTAAAAAAGGATAAATGAAATATATATATATATATATAAATATATGTATATGTTGACTTCATTTGCATTTGCATTTGGTTTTTAGCAATTATTATGGCAAAACATTAGCAGCATTAGAAAAAATAAAAACAGCAAAAAGCGAAAAACAAAAAACCAAAAAAAGAAACTCATGCAAAAAGTGTATTTATTCTTAAGCTAACATATAGGAATTAAGGCATATAACATAAAGTTACATATATATATGTATGTATGTATGGAAAAATGTTATATACGGAAATGGTATCAAATATAAAAAAGAAAAAAACAAAACAAAAATTAACAATTAAGTATGAATTATTCAGTTTAATTTCTGTTCGAAAGAAAGATTTTCAAAAACCATTCCTGCAAAATTAAATTACTCCCCTCTTTGATTTTATTGGTTCAGTTTTGGTGACTTTTTAAATTTTCTTTTACTTTCTATGAAATAGTCTCTGGCAATAAAATTTGAATCGTTGAAATTTTCCCATTCAAGTAAAAGACGCCTAAAACGAAAAAGAAAAATAGGAAAACTTAACATGATTGCTTTAATTTAGGTTTAAAAACAAATTATTAACAGAAAAGAAACAGAAAACCTTCATTAAAAATCATAGTAAAACTAAATAATGTGTGTGTAACAAGAGAAGAAGAACAAAACAAACACTGCTTTTGTATTATTTAAGTTAAACTATAAAAATAAAACAAAACAAAAAATAACAAAACAAAAACCAAAGGGTTAAATATTAAAAAGGAAAAAAAATACAATAAAAGAAACCAAATATAAGCTGTAATATTAAACAAGAAAATGAACTTACAAGAAAACAAGTAAAGTAAAATAAAACAAACCAAAAAACGATAAAAAAAAAAATTAAAAGAACAAAAAGCTACAACAAGAACAAAAACATTGAATAAAAAGGCAAACAACAAAGTAAAACAAAAATACGTCGTGTATGAGTAACGAAAATGAGAAAAATGTTTGAAAAATTTTACTGAATTCAATAAAAATATTATGTTGATATGGAATTAAGTAATTCCAAATAAACAACACGAATGCGTTCTTATTTTTATTTCATTTTTTCAGTGTCAATTTGCAGATGTTTAAGATTTTAGTGTCGAATTTGCTCGTCTTATTGTTCAGACCGCAGAGACTTAAAGTTATGAAAATTTTTTCCTTCATTCGTTTCCAAATTTTGAATTCTGACCAAAAAGGACCTCAGATTCTTTGGGCCGATGTAACACATTCAATTCTTTTCTAATTTTGATCAAAAATACACTATTCCACGGGGAAATTCAACTAGTTTGTCGTAGTTCATGAACAATAATTTTTTCGCAACAATAGATTTACAAAAGAAGGCGTGGTTGGACATTTTATTTCTAACTGTATAATGTATTTCAACTTTCAAATTTGCATTTGACTATTTCTAAATTCTTCGATCGTTTTCTGTGTTTTGACCAGTGTGCAGAGGCAGTGAAGGATTTAGTATATTATCTAAAAGTATACACAATAAATGGTAGCTGCTTTTTTGAAAAAGACTTGAAGACGATCAGAGCGAAGGTCTGACAGGTCTTGACACCAAAATTGGGCTTAGTCACCAGTCTTTTTGGGACTTTTATCCTCGACTTGGTCTCGATTCTGAGGCTTATTATGCCTATTTACGCTCATTGACCATCCCAAGTTTCAGGGAGTATCGCTATGAACAGGAAGAGACAGTTGTGTTTGAAGGTCGTCTTAAGGATGGCATTCGTGCTTACAATGGCGGTTATTCACCTAAAAGAAATGAAAAAAGTACTTGAATTGTTAAATTTGTCAATATGCTTGTGTTTGTTTGCCTTAATATGAGTTGCATCAAAGCCGTTTAGAAGGCATATAGAAATAGGTTTCACTTTTTGCCATTTCTGATTTGATGTTTTATGCTTATAAAGTAGACTTTAAATTATTTTCTTCCGTAAACTTTTAAATTCGATTAAGAACCAACAGCCGAGTCGATCTAGCCATGCTCCTCTAGGAGACTTGACTAAGCTAAAGTGATCAAAATTGCAATGTATACTGGCTATGCACGCACATTATGTTTGTTTACAAGTTTTGCCACGCCCTCTTCCGCCCCGCAAATTAAATAAAACTGAATTTCTGAAAAACTAAAAATGTAGTCGAAAGTTTGCACCGATTAAAAAGCCTCGTCGACTGTTGTATACAATGCACCCAGTGGAGCAACTCTTGAAAACGTAGGTAAATGTGAAAAACAATTTATAGCCAGCAATCATGTAATATTCCTACAATCCCGCAAGCCCTTTGTCGTTGTATTCACCAACTACACGACTTCCTTTCGTCCTTTACACTTTCAATATAACAACAATAGCATTCTTGGGACCGGCGACATTTTTCGGGAATGGGAGGTGTTCGCTCTTTGGAGTTGGCTAAACCTTTTAAATTAAGATACGGCAAAGTTACATATTTTTATCAGATCAATAATAATAATCCACACTACAAACTTCCTCAAAAACTTTATAAACGTACCATTTGAAACTTACCAAATAATTTTTTATATTTACTTTTTCAATCTATCCTTCTGATTCAGTTTATAAAGTAAAAACATCTTCCAAGTCTTGATTCCTTTAGAATTTAGTATGAATGTCGTTTGATTCTGTCCCAATCAATTCGTCAATATTATAAGGCGGGGCTAACTTCGACCGCGTCAAACTTTGTATACCGCTGCAACTTTTTTTTTTAACTCTTTCCTTACCTCTAGCCATTAAAGTGGCAAAACGTTTTATCTAAAAAGGCTAATGTTTGCGAAAGAACGGCCTACAATCTTGGCATAGAAAATATAATCGTTCCTATGGGAGCTATATGACATTAGCTCAGAAAATAACGAAGTTATTGAGAAAACTTTTTATAGAAACACTTCTGTAAGAAGTGTTGGCCCATTGTAGGCGTTCGCAAGGAGAGGTTTTACTGTACCATCCAAAGTAGATGAGTTATCCAAATGACCTGTCATAAAGACAACAAAACGTGGAGGATCCGTTAACGTTAGTTCGGTTGGCAGCTTAAAACTGTTAACAAATAAAGTTTAACAATTTGAAACACTTTGTACAATATTTATATCTTCACATACATATGTATGTTCATTAGACACAATTGTATGAATCAGTCTTTCAACATTTCCACAGTCAATGCCGCTATTCGTCTAATATAGTCATCTGTTCAAAATTTAATGTGTGGCCAATGGTGGCACAGTGGGTCAATGATAATTTGTCTCTGGTGAAGTTGGTCGGTTGATTTATAATTGCAACGATTTTGAGCTGTTTTTAGCGGATCTAAAACATTTCGAACTACAAATATAATAAGAGGCAGCGATTTTCCGGTTTCGGACGCTCCGAAGTTTGTATACCCTTGCAACCTTTTTTATACTCCTTCCTCACCTATAGCCGTCGCATGCTTTTTTATTGTATGTACAGTAGAATCCGGTTATAACGACTCCGCTTATAACGTCCGTCCGATTATAGCGACTAAAGTTGGATGACTTGGTTGGTCCCCATACAAACTAATATGAAAGGGCCTCCGGTTAGAACGTCTCCGGTTATAACGACGAACTGCTTATAGCGACGATATTTGTCACCGTTCTACCGGTTATAACGACGTTTCGAGATAAAAATATATCGAAAAAATTAAAAATTTAAAAAATGTAAGCATCAAATGGCGTTATTAAAATGGGTGCATGGATTTGTCAGTGATCCTTTGTGCCTAGGAGCTGCACAGAGAGATCTGAAAAAAGACAGCCGAAGTACAATTCCGACGTCTTACGAATCTTTACCAAGTGCAAATTTATGAAGTTTTAATTTTGATTAAAAATATAATTTGTGTTATTTAAAAATCTATTACAAACATCGGATTCATATAACGACTTCCGGATACAACGGCGCAATTCGTCGGTTTTTATCTGATCGTTTTTATACGATTTACTTACCCGATCTTTATTGAAATTGGTACAGTTAATAATACTTTTACAAAACTGACATATATTAACTTTTATGACAATAGGCTAGAAGTCACCGTTGGAAAATTTGAGCTCTGTAGCTTTCACGTTCTAAAAGAAGATCGCGTCGATCCAAACAGAAGGACGGACTTGGCTACATGAACCCGTCTCGTCGTGCTGATCAAAAAAAAGGAAGGACAAGGAAGATGCAACGTTCCGAAATTGTCCGAAAAAAAATAAAAACGCAAAAAGAAGATACATTTAGACCTAATTACATTATACAGACTAGCATCTTCAACGACACACTGTGCCACACTTGGCCGCACTGCTCACATATACATGTACAGACATTTACCTGGGAAGAATTAGTCCATGACTTTACGACAAAGAGCTGACGTGTAAAAGTATTGTACATACATATGTATAAATGCAAAGATCGTAGAGCACGTTTCAAACTGTTAAATGTTTTTGTGCATTATTATATTGTAGTACATATATTATATCGCGAGTGCAACGAATTTCAAAAATAAAATGCAAATTTTGGATTTGAGTTTCTCCGAAAACCTCACCTCAAGCCTGAAAAATCCAAAATTAAATAACACAAAAGTCGCTAAATCAAGAAATAAGAAGGGAGGTTTTTGCCACATCATTAAAATAAAATGTAAAACAAAACTATTTAAAATGTCCACTCCAATTTTCATCGATGATATCGATAAATTCGAAACCTGCAAGTGTCGATAAGTGCGTCATCAATGTGCGGCGAATGGCAAAAAGTTACGGCGAAGCAAGATTTTTTTTTTTATTTTAAATTTCGAATGACTGCCAGCTGAGTGACAACTACAAAAACTATTAAGTGCCATCTGAGAAAAAATAAGAAAAAAGTAGTGGTTAGAGAATATTGTTCAACATGTTTGTCAATAAATTTGTGGTTTGCACGACGTTGCTTCTATTGAGCAGTGCTGGTAAGTTGGAGGAAAAAAGCAGTGATATTTTGTGGAAAACTACGCGACGACCCCTGCACCCGCACCCCTTAAACTGCGTCGCAAAAACCTGGAAAGGTCTCTTTGTTCACAACATTTTTGCTGGTTCATCGCAATTTATTTATTTTTTTTTTTTTAAATATTTGTTGTCTCGGTTGCACACACGTAAGCCGTTGTGTTCGTGTGTCTGATTTGATATCTATGTACATATGTATGTACATACATATGGATGTATTTATATGTATGTATGTATGTACATATGTATATATCTAGAAGGCTTCTTGCTGTTGTGGGTTGAAATCAAGAAAAATAAAGCGAAGTGTAAAATAATATGTAATCTAGGCGACTGTTTTGGATACTCTTACTTGATTGCAATTCCCTAACAAGATGGTGGATGGAATATACAGTTTGTTTAATTTCTAATGCTCGCCCCGCTCCACCTCTTATCTAACGGCGCCTACCTGTATGCAAAACTCCCACACGCACACACGAATACGTTGTGCATGGGAGAATGAGCGTGAAGACGAATTAAACAGTTACCCTTCTTGGCCCATTCCACCCATCCCTAAATGCAGCCATCTTTCCCATCCCATGTATACAGCTCGACATTTTTTTTCTTTGGACACTAATATTACATAGAATTTAAATTGTTATTTCATTTGTTAATTTGTTATCAAACTCTCCACCCACCCATTGGCTCGTCTTTCCCTGCTTATGATGCGGGGCGTCACATGAGGCACATGGATGGTTCTTTGTCCAAACTTCCTGGTTCCTATGCATCAAACGGCAAATGGAAGTTTCGAATTACTTGTGGTTTATAGATTTTAAAACAAATATTAGCTAATCTTTATCTGCATTAAATATATGACTGTATACACTGATTCTGAACAAAGACGCAAAATGTGGCACAAATGTACATACACATGTACATACATACAATAATATGTATTGTTGTTATTCCACACACTTAGATATGTATATATGAATATATTTAGTATTATATTAACGGGTAACTGACAATACAATATGTTTCGAGTGGCAAAATACATATTTTACTGATAAGTATTCTCTTTGCATTTAGATTTATATACATACATACATATATATATACATACGTACATACATACATAACATTATGTCTGTGGATTTTTCAAAAACCGATAGCTAAATCGAAGTGCCTACAATTGCTTTTGTCAGTTTCCGATCATTTGAGTTGAAGGAAAGGTTTTACTGGTTTCCTGTCCACCCTTCTGTTAATCGCATCTTATCAGTTGGCTGTGATACAAAAACGAACTTTCTCTTTATTTTCAATAAATAAATCAAATAAAAAATTTGCTTATGCTGATGTGAGGTGATAGTGTCAGGCTGTACTCAGTGTAAGGGGTGCTAATTTGTTTATATTATAATTTTGTAACTTTGAAATAAACGAAAGAGCTTTATTCATTTATGTAGAGTAGATAGATAGACTAAACCCATAGTTGGTACTCTTTGAAGGATTTCGGACTAATTCAGAATGCATGTACGAACATGTCAATCCAGAGATGTAGATTCGTCCATTAGAATTCTTTCCTAATTTATCGAAGTTTATTCTTATAACATGCCTCCTGTTGTTGCATGTTCGAGTCATATAAATCCGATGTTAATTTCTTTGCATTTTCCTCATTCTTTTTTTTTTTTGCTCTTTGAGAAATTGTATTTTACATACATATGTATGTATGTCCGTGGGAGAAAGTGACGCCCCCATCGTGTTGTTTCCGTCTGTCCAGACAGACGCTTAACTTGCATTTAAAGGTCATCTTTGGAAGACTGTAAAATGGCATTGAACTAGAACGGGTGGTGGCAGCGGCAAGGGTCGGCCAATGAAATGAATAACCGCAGAGGGCAGAGTCCAGATTACCTATGTGTATGTGTGTATGAATGTATGTATATGTATATGTGTAGACTAAACTGCTTTAGCAACAAATTATTAAATTAAAGCTACGTTGAGTCATAAAAAATCCATTGTATTGGTTTTGTTTTGTTTTGTTCGTTGCGATTTCGATTCGAGTTTTAAGAAATAATGGGGGACAATGGGAGCGCTGACTAGATAAAATTGTTGACATGTTGAGGGTTTTTTTATCGGATGATACCCGCATGACGATGGGAATTGCTTCCCTATACATTTAAATATCCATTTATAAGTATATTTACCAAACAGATGTATGTACATATGTAAATTTATCAACTTATAGCGATTTATTCGTTCATCAAAGTCCCTTCAATTTCTTATTACTCACTTCATTAACTTTTAGGTTTATCAGTTTGTGAAATTAATCTAGAAAATGACTCACGCTTACTTCGACTGAGTTTCGCAATTTGCGAGTAGTAGAAGATTAAAAATCCTTGTCTATGAGGCGCAGGGATTCTAGTCTCTGTGCATTGAAAGACAGATAAAAGTCTGTACAAGTAAATACATTAAGTTCGGTGATATTGTTTGTATTATTTATAATGAGTTGAGTTCATTCATTTCACTGAGGCTTTTATTCTAATCTATTGATCAAATGCATATGTTTTTACGAACTTCTTTTTAGTCCTAGGCTTCTTTTAGTAAATTCATTTCGGGACTAGGCCTATCTAATAAGTTTTATCTAGTCCAGTCTTGGAATCTATCTAAAGGTTTCAATTGAATTTCAAACTATAGGAATCCTAGTATATCCTAGTCTGATAGGGCATCATTATAAATATAAATAATTGACAAAGGAATTACATTTTTCTTTGTTTAATCTTTTCAGTTCATTCGCAAATATTGTTTGGTCTGAAAAGTAATGGACCAACCCCAGCGGCTATCGATGGACAGGAGAGCTCGCCACCCAATCCATTGTCAAGCAGTAGCAGCACCACCTCAACCACTTCCACAACAACAACGAGTACAGTAAAGCCGAGCTCCTCCACGTCGACTTCGACTTCAACATCAACCAGCACTGAGCTACCGAAGACCACAACCACACCAGCTCCAGTGCCGACCACCACCCACGCTCCCCAACCTTATCCGCAACCAACAGCCGGCACTTGGAATGGCTCCTGTATTCTCCTCACAATGGCCACCCAATTCAACTTCACCTATACGAAGAAGGGTAACTCATATACAGATTTCTTTAAAAACTGAAATTGGCATTTTATTACAATATTCTTACAATTCATGTACATAGATGGTAACACCACTTATGGTCTGACCAACATACCTAGCAATGCTACTATTGGCGACCACATCTGCGACTCGAAAACAAGTCAAACGATTCAATTGAGCTGGGGACCTTCATCATCAGTTCATTCATTCCTGATGCGATTTGAGACAAAGAATTCATCCATTGTGCTAACCCAGATCTACATTACTTTCGCTTTGAACGATGAGGAGTATCCGGATGCAAAGGGTATGTGTGAAGATTTCCGGTGCAGAGGGTTGATAAGTTTGGAACGGCGGTTTCAGTATGAAATGCAGGCAGCTATTTGGATCCTGCATAGTTCTAGGTTTTAGGATCTATTTGCTATAGATTTGGAGCTTAGAATATACTCAATCGAGTGTGTTTTTCTCATTTAATCTTTTCTTTGCAGCCAACCAGACCATTCAGCTGCAGCGTAGTCGACAAGACGATTTGAGAACACCAGAAAAAATGTCATATCACTGCACACGTCCCCAGCACTTCAATCTGACAGAGACCTACGGCAGCCAGAACACCATTGGAGTAATTACAATCAGCCAGCTCCAAGTGGAGGCCTTCCGACAGGCCAATGCCACCGGATTCTCCTCCGTTCACGATTGTGATAGTTCTGAGACATCGGATGTGGTGCCAATTGCCGTGGGCATTGCCTTGGTTGCCCTGATCCTTGTCGTTCTCATCTCTTATTTGTGTGCCCGTCGTCGATCAACTTCGCGTGGCTATATGAGCTTCTAAACTAAGATCAGTAGGTAGCGGGAGCATAGGGACGTAATTAAAGAGAGGACGACGCGGAAGTAGAGAGAATTGTAAGATTGATTTTTGATAATTGGCAAGTACATCATTTTAATATACATATATATGAATATATATATTTTCATTTTCGTTTGCTTTATGCCCAAATTCAGAGTGGATGAAAAATATAAAAATGGTTTTGTTTATCAAAAATCAAATAGTTAATTGTGTATATGTCTGTGTCCGACTTAAATAAGTGATTGTATTTTTCTTTTTTGTTTCGTTAAGACTCATAACGTACATTTTACTCTTTTACTTTTTTGATCAAAAGAGTCACTTCTTAAATACATATATAAGAAGCCTAAAACAATTTGGAACCATATTATTTTACTCAATCAATAGTTCACGTCGCATCCCATGAACGTGCAATGCGAAAAACAAACAGATATGCAAGGAAAAACAGGAAGAGGTGAAAACGAACGACTGGGCTCCTAGGGACATTAATAGAAAGACGTTAGGTAACACATTATTTTTCCGCTCCCCAAAAATATTAATTATGTAATTGATTTTAAATGATCAGTTAAACCAATAATTAGAACCACAACAAATTTATGTATTATTATTGGCCTTAATCGTGAAATAAAATAATATAATATAAAAAACTCTTGGAGTATATTTATAATTTTATTTGATCTCCACATACTTCAATGTTACATCTAGATGACAGCGTGTAAAATTTCTTCAAATTGGCAGCAAACTCTCTGCGTTCATCTCAGCATCATCGTCCGAGTCATTACTCGGCTGAGAACGATAAATTCCAGTGCGAGGACGTTCTGCTGGTGGGCCCAAAGGATCGTATTGTTGCACTGATTTACATTAATACAGATTACAATGACAAGTTACTGACCCAAAGTAGTTATTTGACTTACCCGAATAAGAGCTGGACGAAGCCTTACCAAAATGCTCTTGGCCATTGTAGTTGCTTGTTGCTATGCTGTGAGAAATCTCATTATTCTCCAACAAGCGCTCCTCATTCGATGGTCTTAGAGCTAAAATAAAGCATGCCTATTTCATATTTTGCTCAGAGTGAATACGCGAATGGAATACGTACCTCTAATCCGGTTACTGGTGGCGGAGGATAGGCGCTGCTGCTGATAGCGTTGCTCTTGCTGTCGCTCCTGTTGCTGCTTATGGAGCCTAGCATAGTCCAGGGAGTACCTTTCGTGCAGTTCGCTCATGCCCAAGGATTTGCTTACCTGCATAAGGGCTCGAACACAGGTCATATTATCTGGGAATCGAGCGTAGATTTTCTCAAACATGCCGAGATATTGTTTGGGTGGTAAATAAGAGTTCCGAAAGCAGCTTGCTATGCGCAACATCAAATTTGGATCGTTGGGATCGGCTAGGACAGCACGTTCATAATAGTACAAAGCCTTCTCCGTGGCCTGAAGTTTTATGTAGTACGATCCAATGGAGCTGGCAATATTAATGTCACTCATATTAATGCGATAGGCCTCATTGTAATATTGATTCGCCTCCTGGTGGTCCTGTATTTGTTCATACATTGAGCCAACCTTCTCGAACAAGCGAGAGTCCACGTCTGATGCCGAAATCCCCAGGACCTGGAGGTAGGCCTGAAGGGCACCCGGCGAGGGAGTGGATTTAAAATTTCCCATTCCCTGGCTAAGTCTTCGCTCTTGCAACTTCGCCAACTGATAATAGACATGACTGTGTTGCACCGAATGCGGAACCATCAGATGGGACTTGAGTAGCTCGAACTTTTCCTCAGCTTGCTCGTAGTCCTGCTCGGCTAACGCCACCAAACCCAGATTGTAGTTTGCCTCAAAATTTGTGGGCTGCAACTGCAAAGCGCGATGCAACTGCTCTTTGGCTGATGACAGATTCTGCTTCTGAATTTCCACGATGCTGGCGTTAACCAGGGCTAGAGCATTGGTTTCCAATGCTCCCAACTCCTTTAGCTGATTGAGGCAGTGCGAAGCCATTTCGAGGTTACCAAGCTGTTGGGAATTACTTAAACAGGTCTAAACTATTTCCGACTTTCCAAATCTATCAGCTGAACTTACGTTTATGTATATGAAACTGAGATTGGTGAGGGCACTAGCCGTCATCGATCCTTCGCTCTTTCGGTCATACATTTGAAGAGTTTCGATGGCCTGATTGACATCGTTTTGCCTTAGATAGACTAGAGCCTTATTGAGCTCCAATTCATTGGCCAGCCACGATAAATTCGAAGTTCTGATTACCTCAATGCACCAGTTGTAGCCTAAGAGAAATGTGAATGAAATATTGACTTTATTGGTCGATGTACTCGGTATCTCACCATCGTTATAGTTCTCCTCGATAATGGGTGAAATGAGATCCACAATCATGGTGATGCTACGCTTCTCGGCGTTTCTTTTCTGCTTCGTGTATGTAGCCAACTCGTCTGTCTTTAAAGCCTGTAAAACATACCGACGGCTCCGAGATTTGCCCGAGCTCTGTGCCGTAGATTCACGGACTTTGCCATATGTGGCACTACCTCCAGATGGACCAGCGCCGGCCTCAATAACAGCCACCTCAGCAGCACTATCGGCACCCGCCTCGTTTTCATCCTGGTCTGTATCCTGGCCAGCTACTGATTGTCCCTGCAGCTTTATTATATTGTTCTCATTCTCCAAGTCACTGTCACTCTCCGCCGGCTGGACATCACACAAATTGCGAAAAGTATTTTTGATCTTCTCTACATCTCCCATGGCATAGTAACAGAGTAGCAAGTGTATGCCATTCTTAACATCCGCCCGCTCCGACATGATGAACTCAAAACTAGAAGCCGCATCGGCATATTGGCCCATCCGCACGAATAAGACTCCGATATTTTCGGTAATTTTCAACCGCAATTGTTTAAGATTATTGGGTACGGAGTCCAAAGCCATGCGATACATCTTTATGGCCTTGGGATATATGCCCATTTTGTGATATATGTTGCCCATATTGAGTTTCAGCTGATTGACATGGGGAAACATTTTGTTTTTGGTCATAATACTGTAGGTGTTAAGCGCCTCAATATGCATCTCATTCTGTTCATATTGCTCAGCCAGATTGAAGAACACCTAAGAAAACACAATGGGAATAGGGAAACCAACAAGTTACTACACCAACTTACTGCATAGGTAAGGTCGAAATTGTGAAACACATTCTCCCCCTGCTGGTCCCTAAATCGATGCAATGTCCGATCCAAGGAGAAAGCTTCTTTGGCTTTGTTTAACGAATCGGAGAGTGAAGATTTGGTTTCGGCCGTCGAAGGTGTCCTACGAGCAGCCAACACTATAGACGACTCCAGAAGTTTCACTATCTTTGCCTCCAGATTCTTGTATTTGATTTGAGGACTGTAAAGGAATTGCTAGTTGATTCGGCATAAAAAAGTTTCTCTGTCTTGTCCAACTCACTTGACTTCCTTGGCTGCATCTATGGAGGCATTAGCCGATGAGAGCGTCTGTTGCTTGGCCTTCTCTAGGAAAAACTGATCGAATTTTTGTCCAGCAGAGCCCGCACTGTTATTAGCCGCGTAACCCACAGCCCTCACCGCGGTAGAAGGTCTGGCCAAAGAAGTTTTGTCAGCACCTCCTCGACTGCTAACCAGATTTCCTCGCTTTTGGAAGAGTTGATTTCAATAGAAAATGCTGGATAAAGCTTTTGGCGTTGTCTTACCGAAAAGAGCTGAGATGTAGGTGGTCTAGGTCTACCAGCCGCCGTTGGCGGTGGAGGTGGAACCATCTCCGATTCACTAGGATTCCCAAGAATTTTATCCTTGGCACTCATTTGGAAAAGTATCAAGTTTGCTTTACTGACCAAAAATAAAGAAAACAAATATTATGTGCTAGGGGTTGCTCAATGTTTTGGTGCAACGTTGCCATGGAAACTCTGAAAAACAATTTTCCAGACCCCTTTTCAACAACAAGCGAACGAATCGGCCCATGAAAGGTTCTTTGTCTTTGGTTCTATGACAGCAATAGATCCCTAAAATTTACATAACTTACGGATCGTAGCAACTGATTATTAGAATGTCAAGTGGTTCTTTTTTTGGGAATGTTTAATCTTTTGCCTCCTCCTGATTATGAATCCTATATGCAATATCGACATAAACAGTATGGAGTGCCAGAAATGGATGACTGATGTATATAATAGATGTCGCCAGCTCTTTACTCTTGAAACGGTGGATCCATTTGAAGCGTGGTGGCATGATGATACGCCGGCAATGTACAAATCAGATGTCCAATCCATGACTGCATACGATTGTCATAAACTGAAACGGGAACTTGGGCGCGAAGTAGCCGAAGTTATTCCCAGGCCAACCCTCTTCATGGGGTGTGCGCGCCCTTTAGGGGACATAGTTTCTCTTATGTGGTTCCCAGTACTGGTCTTTATAGTTGTTATCATTATCATTATCATGTGCGGATGTTGTCTATGTGGCAAAGACTCCGAAAGGTTCGCAAAAGAGCCAGAGAACCCACCAGAAGAAGGAAAACCACCAACACCTATCGAAGAAAAAAAGAAAGAAAAGAAAAAGCGCACCGTCAAGGGTTGGTTGCGTCATAGATGTCGTCCCATATTTGTCCACAGTGAATCAGAATTAGAGCGACAGAAGTCTAAGCGGCAGGAGGAAGATCGCGCCCATGCGGCGCATACCCAAAAAAAGATAAAGAAATGGACATTGGATCGACAGCACGCTGCTAAGGAAGCTGAAGAACGAGAAATAGCGAGAGAAGAAAAGGAAAATAAAGTTTAATTCAGCCAACAAAACAGATTCGTTCAACAATATTTCCGGATGAAATTTGACTTCGAAAGAAGAGGATCCTCTTGGATCTTTTAGTCAAAGTGTCAAGCGACCACAAAAAATGAAACATCGTTAGTGACTTTGTTTTTTTGGATTGTTTTAAAAAAATGTTTCTTGTTTTCAACAATTTTGTTTGATATCGTTCTTGGTGGGTTGAAATTTCGCCATATGTAGATCGGAGACAGCTTATCATTATACACTTACGAGGTGGGCAATGCTTTCTTTGGCCTGCACATGGAAGTGCAGATTCAATGGCACATACAGGGATAGATTGATAGAACGTCGTTACTCACTCGCCAGACATCTGTGTCCTATCTGACAAAAGGATTAGCCAAACCAGAGATAATGTCAGAACAAATGTTAATCATATTGCACATAGTATTCAATTTGTAATACAATTTAAATTTAGTCAACAGATTTGATTCATCGGAACAGTTTTCATTATAAATATTTGTCTTTATTTGTTTTATTGAATCACAATGAATATTGCTCTCTTAGAGTTAATTTGTTATCAAAATTTGTTCTTTAGCACTCCAAATGATATTTGTAAGCAATTTGTACATTTATAAAAAAGACTTATATATTAGAATACAAATTGTTCAGCGTCTAGGATTCATTTGTAGTTCTCCACTAAATTAAATACAAGCCACTAAAAATGTGCGTACTGTAAAGTTGTTCTTCATTAAAAATCATTTTGGTTTGTAAGGCTAAAATTTGTAAGTCACTTCTTTGGTTTCTTGATTGCATACAGCGCCTAGAGTACAGTATTTTGTTTTAATGCGATGAAATGTATTTGAAAATGTCTTTTTTTTTCATGTATACCTATAAAATGTCAACCTTTATAACAAGCTGGTGCTCAATCTCTGTATATATTGTATAAAAGGCTCACTCGAACTGTTTCGGTTTTTTTTTTAGGATTTAAAGCGAGATCAAAACTATAACAACAAACTTAAAACTTAACATGCTTAACAAACTTTCTTTTTTTTATAGGCATCAGTAGCTATCTTAAAAATCTTATCGTTTAAACCGTGTTGTGCAAAAAAATATAATTTTAGTTTAGCTTTAGTTAAGGTTAAGGCTGCTTTGGTCCAGGATTGTGTTCCCATATGTACAGTCGTCTACTTGAGGGTAGCAAAGCTAAGTGAGTTTCTTGGCCCATTTCATGTCGTCATCGCGTGGCTTGAGGCCCGTAAAGTGCTCTATAATCAGCTCAAAAGTCGACCAGAATCTGCATTACAATTAGTTAAATACATTTTGGGCATAAATGTGTATAGTTTCCAACGAACCGTAATCTTTCCAGTGGCCAATTCAACCAACCCGTAGTTATACAAAAGTAAGTTTCGTGCGGAGCCACATGATGAATGCGATGATGTTTGCGGGGCAGAATGATGTGACAACTTTGTAGGAACAGCACCCACCTGGGAAGTCCCCAATAGGTGTGGGACCATTTGTGAATCTGAAATAGAAAACCAATGCAAACTACAAAACCAGGTCACTATGAATGCGGTATATTGCTTACCTGATTCGTCATGACCACAAATATGGAGCAAAGAAACACATACGATATCCACCCAAAATTATGTTGAATCTCAATCGGCGTTTTGGCATAGAAATAATGGGCCAAATAGCCTAAGATTGGGATGCCAACCATGAAATTGTCGCCATTTGTCTCAATGAAGTCGTGTCTTGTGATTGACGTGGGATCTAGATGATGCTCCCGAAAAGGACGTAAAAAATTCTGCAAAAGATGGCTTAATTTAGTAATTACGGGTTTTAATTCAAAACGCATCCAATCCACCTTTCCTATCACCGGCAACTCCACAGAGCCCCACGTATCCGCAGCCCAGTGCACTACACCAGAGGCAAAATCGGCTGTAATGATACCACACAACGCCGAGACGAAGGCCACATTGATGCGTTCCCAGCGCATGTGTTTGACTATCAATGTCAAATTGATGATCATCAGGCCAATACACGTGTAGACGCAAATAATTTCCTGAGCTCGTTTACCTGCAGTACATTCGTAAAATAAACTTTAGATAACCCAGCAATTTTCAGGTCGTCGATCAAAGATTGGATGGCAAATAAAATAAACTAATTGTAAGTCGTCGCACCGACTTCGATATACCATACACCAAGGGCCCTGTTGTCACTTAGTTTGTCCCAAATTTATATCATATGTATAGACGGACAAATAGACCAAGAGACCGACCAACATGGCCAGATCGCCTGGAATGTTGATGGTGATCAATAATAAAACCAATTATTTCAGTCTATGGGTGCACAGTACAATTAGAATTCAAATAGTACCAACAGAGCGTGCCCCCCTTTTAAAGATAAGTGGGTACAAGTGATAAAATCCCCACACATTTTTTCGGAAATCAGCGATCAATAGATTATGAAAATAACATTGGGGAGCTTTTAATTATTTTTAAGGCTTCTTTCTCAAATTAGGTTTTTTCACTTTCAAATTGAGTCACAATAAAATACAATTCATTCTGACGTTGATTTGAACTTGTGGTTCATGTCTCTTTTTGGGGAAAAGAAATACTGACCTGGACTGTATAGCGAGGCCAATTCCTGTGCACCCTTGTTCTGAGGTCCCCAACGTGGAGATGTTGTGGTTGCTGCGGCTGTTGTCGTATTCTTGGTTGTAGTGGCCTCTGCTGCTACCACTGCGCTGTGGCATTCCATGGAGGGATCCTCTTCTGTTGTTGTTGGCGCCGAATTGCCATTTGGATCATCCTCGTACATGGAATTAGCCAGGATTTCCTTATCACTCTTGGCCGTCATTGTCTGCAAGGGAAAGAGAGCAACTAAGTGAGAATGAACAACCTCAAAGCCTAGACAGCTGTCCCTGAATGAAAACCCTGTGTTGAATTCAATGTCAGACCACCGATTTTGTCTGTGTGAACTTGTCCAGATGTATTTATACCTCGAACCCTTTTGCATAATTAAACAATTTGATGGGAAAACCCAAAGGTGAAGACACGGAGCAACAATGATTTAAAAACTTCTTTAAAGACTCTTCAAAGTCTCCAGGCAACGGGGAAACATCTCATTGACCTCTGCAGATGTTGATGTCATTACCTTCAGACTGCACTAAACTGACTGCTTCTACATCGTCGCTCGAAGCGTGTCACGCAATATTTCGGGATCATGAAAACGGTGTCCCCATAGAACTATGGAACCGCAGGAAACTAAATGAGCTGTCATTTTTGGAGGCGCGGCTTAAAGCTACCTTAATTAGGCAAATTGGTATTTAAATTGTGTTGTAAATGGTAGAGCTCTCTGCTCTCTTTGAGGTAGGTTGAGGAAATTTTGGAAATAATATATACATACATGTATATGAATATACTCCTGCGCTTCGATGGAAAATTTTGTTGTGGCAACATGAGTAGTAAACATAAACTGTGCATTATTAGGCTGAGGACTATTGGAATTTATTATTTGCGTTTATCGCACTGGCAGAAGGTCTTAAAGAACTGAAAGTGGGCAAAAGGTTTCCCCCCCTTGACGCCTCTTTCAATAAAATATTTGGAGGGATTAATAATTTCTCAAGATTCCTTAAATATTCTCATAATAGTTAAAAGGAATGCCTTAATGATAATTAATAATTAATGAACGGCCCCAACTTCTCACATTTAAGTCACTAAGACTTACTTTTTTATGTAATTATATTAATTATGTCGATTAGGATAGGAAATTTTAGCTTAATTATAACTATTGGGAGGTCGGATCCCCATTTCGTGTGTTGATGTGAAAACACATTAATCAAAAAACTGGGCAATCGACTTATGTATTGGAAAAATGAAAGAAAATGGAACTGACAGGCACGCGTTGGCTTCTCACACGTAATGGTTATGCGAAGGACATGAATATGGGGGAAACGAACCCCATAATCTAACGGTGTGTAATTCTCCCACAAATAGAAGTAAAGGACGCAAACACATCCCCCATGACGTGCAACAGCACAGGATAAACAAACTAGAAAGGACACAAATAAAAACATTTTCACAAATAAAACGGTGATTCAAATTTCAAAAATACTTATGTACGTAAATGCCAAGTAAAGAAAGTGTGGGCAGGAACTATCAGGAAAGGAGAAATTTTAGATTCGACTTCAGTGACGCCTTTCCAGATCCTAGTTAATGTCCTGTGCCCTTGCAAAAGAGCATTTGTATTTTAATCCAAAGTTGGTTCAGATAAATCAGAATTGTTCCTTGTCAATTGCCATGTAAGGGTAATCGATAATAAATAAAAATAAGACATCTCGTTTTTCATTCAGAATTAATTGTGTACATGGAAAACTTGTCACAATTCATTTAATCAGCTGTTTGTCGATCATACAGGTGGAATTCCTACGGCCTACAGTAAAACTGATACGCTCCCTAATAAACTGATAACAAATGTAAAGGTCTGGTCTTTTTTCATTTACAAAAACCATGACTTAATATATATAATATTCGCGTATATAAAAATTACACATTGCTCATATACATAAGTACTGCTTCCATGTATCTACATATCATCTATGGGTTATCTCGAGAGGAATAACATTTACGATGGTAAATTATTCAAAGACGAACTCGGCACATCGGCAGGCACTCTTCTAAATAAGTTTTTCAAAGTATTGTAGGCACCTAATTAGAGATTACACGCACACACAGCAAAAGCGCTTTAAACTTTTCGATTTCTAGAGTATTTGATGGTCGATCAAGCCCTAATGGAGATCTGCTTTGTTTGTAGGGCACAACAGGTATTAATTTTAGCACAACATAACGACGATTTTCGTTCGTATTTGTGTGAGAAAGGCGCCAAAGGTAAATAACAATTTATTACACGAAATGCGCGAAGAGACACTCCAAAAGTTTCGTGCTGCACCCTCGACACCCTTTTGCCCTGGTGAAGGATGCCACAAATGACGCTGTTTTTTTTTCTTTTATTATTTTTTGTTTTTAATGTGTTTACGTTGGCTTTACTCAGCAGTATTTATAGCATTCAGGTTTTACTGTTGTTTTTGCAAATTGATAACAAAATTCTAATGTGTGACTTGCATACACATACATATGTACATACATATGTACATGGTGCACGCCTGCCCGCCCGTGTTTCTCATCGTCCCCGACCACTCTATTTATAAAAACAAAAAAAGCTTGCTACAACCGTGTGACAATTTGACTCACCTTTTTAGCAAGTAACGGTATTTCTTGAGGCCGTTATTGTTGCTAGTGGCAGCAGCGACGCCTGCAAAGAAAACGGGACGTAGCTTGAACTAATGTACGGATGTAAATAGGTAAAGGTGTAGGCTTATTTTACAATAAAACAATTAAAAACTAAATGACCCATCTATGTCTAGCCAAAATATTGATTAAAGCCAAAGAAAATTTCAGGCATGCACGCAAAGCAAATGGGAAACTGATCCCAAACTAAAACTAACTGGAATATTACACACGGTGAGCTTCGTTCACGACTCCTTCTGACGGGGCAAGAAAGTAAATAAACACTGTTTTTATTCACGTGATTTAATGCTCTGCCCCCACCACTACAACAACAGCACAACAAACACACAGACGACGAATCTCGCGAGAACGTCTGCGACCACAACACTTTGACCGTGCACTTCCGCCTCGCCAAAGAAACTAAGGAACCTACATAAATCGGCGGTCGGTGTATGCGAATGGATGTGGGTGGATGCCCATTGAGCTTTTGCAGGTGTTTGCGCATACTCACGGTTTCAAGTCGTAGCTTCACTGGTTTCTCAGTTTCCAATATTCTTTTGCGCAAGAAAACTTAATGAAAAATTTAGACAACTAAAGATAAGCATGACTAATTTGTAAATGTATCTTTAAGTTTTCATTTGGTTGCCTACACCTTGTAACGGAATAGTGCTAAGGGTTCTAGTCGATAGTAAATATTTGCCATCGATAGCAAATCGAGCCAGCGATAACTTGCCATCTGTTATCAGCTGTTCCTGTCGGCAGTAGTTTGTTACCTCACAGCAATTTAGAAATCTTGACATAAAATGTTGCCGATGGCACGAAGTATTCTCAATGGACTTGTCCAGATAACTCGGAGCAGCCGTGGCGCTGCCTTCCATACATCCAGCTTAATGGGATGTAAAGCTGGTAACACTGAAAGTAATAACACTGGAGACAATGCGGATGCGGATGCCGATGCCACCGAAACGAACACACAAAGCTCCGTTCCAGATGTCAATGATCGCACAAAAGTTATTCCTGTAGAGTCGTCGATACGCTATCTAAAGAGTGCGGCATACAAGAAAACCTATGGTGATGACTTCGTATGGACTCAATACCGGTAAGGACGAAAACCATCCCAACTGAAATCATTGATTTTACCTAACTATTGCTTTCTATTAGGCGTAACCACAAAGGTATGTATGCCCCACGTAAGACACGGAAGACATGCATTCGTCAAGGCAAAATCTCTACTGGTAATCCCTGCCCCATTTGCCGGGATGAATATCTGGTATTAGACCATCGCAATACGGAACTCATTGAGCAATTCATATCCCCACACAGTGGCGAGGTTTTGAGCTACTCGAAAACGGGTTTGTGCCAGAAGAGTCATCTGCGCTTGTTGGTTGCCGTCCAAAGGGCTCGTGATTACGGTTTACTCACATATGATGTACCATTCAGAGAATACGACTACAGCGAGTACTACGGCCAACCAAAACAGAAACAACAAAAGTCTTGAAATGTGAACATCAAACACTTTCGTTAAATTTCTTCATTAAAAATTATGAATAACGCTTTACACTCGATCGATTGATTTTGTCACCAGCATTAAACATAAAAGTAAAATCCCTTTTAGAAAAATTTGAAATGAAAATTGTAATTTTATTAACAAATTAAATTGAACAGCATTCATAGTCAACATATATGTAAATGTCTACATTAGCATTGTTCCAGTGACTTAAAACTAGAACTAATTACAGATTAGTAAATGGGAAAATCGGGATCCACTTTCCTAGTCCAGGCATGAAGTCCTCCAATCAGGTCACGAATGGAATGGTCGGGAAATCGATTTCTCATATGCTGAACGGCAATTTGTGAGTCATTACCGCGCCGACAAAGCACTATAATGGGAAAGTCTTTGTTTTGCAATTCTACGGCGAAGCGCTTCAGATAACTATCATCCAGAACCTCCGCCAAAGGCAAATTTATCGCATTGCTGGATAGTTGGCAAATTTCGAATTCTGCTGGTGACCGAACATCGAGCAGTAGATGTGGCTGGGATTCCAGTTTGTCATGGTATGTTTGGACATCAAGGCGTTGATCGGACTCGAGCAACTCCAAAGGATGATCCTTGTCAGTGGCGTGCATACCACAAAACAATTCGTAGTCAATGAGGTCTGTGATCAGCGGTTGGGAAGAGCATGCATGGCAATTGGAACGCTTGGAGCGGATGCGTATGTTACGGAACTGCCCTGTGGTGCCGTCAAATATAAGCATTCGTCCGGCCAGAACTTCACCCAGACCACCCACTATAATTTTAATAGTTTCCAACGCTTGTAAACTGCCAATGACCCCTGTGACAGCGCCCAAAACGCCTCCATCGCCGCAATTGGTCACTGCCTCAGGTGGTGGGGGTACCGGATATATGCAACGATAGCATGGCCCCTGAGCTCCATAGTTATAGACTGTCAGCTGACCGTCCATTTTAAGGGCACTGCCTGAGACTAGAGGTTTGCGGAACATCACACAAGCATCGTTAAGTAGGTATCTAGTGGCCACATTGTCGCTGCAGTCCAGGACCACATCGTAGGAGCGCATTATGATGGAGGCATTGTGGCTGTTTATCAACTCGCTATGACAATGGATCCTACAACTCGGGTTTAATTCGAGAAGCGCAATCCTCGCAGATTCCGTCTTGGCCATCCCACAACGTGCCTCTGTATGAAGAGTCTGACGATGAAAGTTGCTACGCTCCACCTGATCATAGTCTATCAGACCCAGGTAGCCCACGCCTGCAGCTGCCAGATACTGAGCCGCTGGACAACCCAATCCACCCATGCCCACTATGAGAACAGAACTATTCTTTAGCATCAGCTGGCCTTGAACTCCAAAATTTGGCAGAATAAGTTGCCGGCTGTAACGTGCTATGTCATCATTTGTGAGTTGAGTCTGTGTCGTTCCAGTGCTCCTATCGCCGCCTTCATCACCAAGTCCATCTCCATTCCCTCCACCATTTGCCAGTGCTTCCTCCAGTTCACGTAGACTCTGTTCTTTCTTGCAAATTGCAGATCGAAGATCGGCTATTTCCTGTCTGAGTCTCGACCGTTCGAGCCGCAATGCCTCAACTCCTATCATTTTGTCTAAACTCTGCGTATTTAAAAACAAAAACAATTCCACGAAATAGTTGGGATTTTTTGCCACTATTTTCTTACAAATAGTGGTACATCGTGAACCACTATTTACATCGAGGCTCTTAAACACCTGTGAAACACTACACTGAGGCCCTGCACTCTGACTTTTATGGCTTGTGAACACACCTTTCCTCAGAGATGTTGAAAAGTGTAATCAGACATCCGTTTTTGTAGGCTACGATCAAAACATTATTTAATTTTTTATTTACAGTATCGAATGGCACACACACATATTTTAAATTTGTGCAATTTTTGGAATTCAATTAATCAAAAAGTTTAAAACTCGCGCGTGTTCGATTTGCCTTATATTGGGATTTCTTTACCTCATACAGGAATTTCTAGTATACGGTAATACTGGCATTTCTTTACCTTATGCTGATTTTGTTTATTTTAAACTTTGCGCCAAACCAGGCGTAGGGCGAATAAACTTTTATATAAAATATTGGCTTTTATCCTGATGATAAAATGAAAAAGTAAGAATTTGTCAAGCAAGAGAGTAGTATAAGTTATTCAATTTGGCAAGACCAATAAAAATATGTTGAAATTGTAATTGTTTTTTAATCACTTCTATTTTTAAAATGAGCTGCTGAATTGAACGCATTTTTCTGAACTCATGTCGCAGATAGGGGACGTTAAATTAAAAATAAAGATTTTAGAGTATTTCTAAAATTTTTAATACTTATTACAAATATAATGATATTATAGATCTAGCAAAATTAATTGTGAGATAAGCCACAAATTTTTGATTTAGATTTAATAAAGTATTTCCCTTGAAATAGCAAATTTTATTAAATTTCCCGTCGAATGATATTTCAAAAACGGATAAAAATTAGACAGTTTTCAATGCAGAAAAAAAGTGAAATAAAATGGACAAAAAAAAAGAGTCTATAGAATTTGAGTGATCCTGCCCAATTATATCATTCACCTACTTTTGTAAGGGGTATTTCTAAACTGTCAGCCATACCCAAAGCATTTGAGAAAATAATAACGTCTCAATTGCAGCATTTTTGTAGTTCAATCATTTCGTCATCCCAACATGGGTTTAAAAAACGTAGATCGACAACTACTAACCTATTAGAATTTACATCTCACTCAATCAAAGGGTTCAAGACTGCCGTACCACCTGACGTCATTTATACTGACTTCAGAAAGGCCTTTGACTCTGTTAATCATACTCTGCTTTTATATAAGTTAAATGCACTTGGCATCCCCAGCCTTTTGCTCGATTGGATTCTTCAATACCTTTCTAAGCGTACACAAAAGGTCCTCTTTAAGTCTTCATTTTCTAAGACCATCCAAGTGACTTCTGGAGTACCTCAGGGTAGTCATTTGGGTCCATTGCTATTCACTCTTTTTACCAATGATCTTCCATTGGTAGTGTCACATTCTCGGGTGCTTATGTACGCGGATGATGTTAAGCCTTACCTCAGTTTTAAAGACATATCGTCTTCTTGCCTACTTCAATCGGATCTTAATGATCTTTAGGGTTGGAAAAAAATTCATACTTAGCAACTTATTATCTTAACGACACTGCCTTAGAGAGGTTAGATATTATCAATGACTTAGGTGTTCTTATGGACCATAAATTAACCTTTAATCCTCATATTTCTGCTACAGTTAGTAAAGCTATGAATGTTCTTGGGTTTGTGAAACGATGGTCAAAAGAATTTGACGATCCGTACACAACCAAACTTATGTATACTTCATTAATCCGTCCTATCTTAGAGTACGGATCTTGCATATGGTCACCTCAATATGAGACGCACCAAAGTAAAATTGAATCTGTTCAAAAGCAATTTTTGCTATTTGCTCTTCGCGGTCTAAATTGGGATCGCAATTTCAATTTGCCATCATACTCCAGTAGGCTTCTTTTAATCAAACTTCCTTCCTTCCTTCCTGGTGCTATCTTTATTCATAAACTTTTAATAGGTGAAATAGACTCTCCTGAGCTATTGAACCAGTTGAACCTTTCTGTACCCCGTAGACCTACTAGAAATTATATTCCTCTATCCTTAAAACATTTGTCCGATATATTTGTATTTGTCCACGCGATCGTGCCGTCCGATATACGGCTGCGCCCCACGGTCGGTCGGGCGGGAGGTGGACAGCGCTCTGCTTGGGCTCGCGCGAAACAGGCTATGTCCTGGTGTCGTATGGGCCACTTGAACGTACTTTGCATTGTACGCGTCAACGTTCAGACAATTATAATTTCCCTATATCAAAATAAATTTTTCCGCGCTCCTGTTTTTATACCCTTGCAAAAAGGGTTTATTAATTTTGGTCAGAAGTGTGTAAGTATATATGTATATTCTTTATCAGCACGACGAGACGAGTTCCGTCCGGCTGTCCGTCCGTCCGTCTGGATCAACGCGAACTCCTTCTAGACCGTAAGAGCTACAGAGTTGAAATTTTGCATGTAGGCTTGTATATACTGCAGTTGTATATCTCGGATTCAGCCGGTTCGGACCACTATATCATATAGCTCCCATACATACGGCAGTGACAGACAGTGACTTTTCTCAATAATTTCGTTATTTTCTCAGCTATTGTCGTGAAATTTAATATTAGTAAGTTCATTATCGATATAAACGACTGTGCTAAATTTGGCAAGATCGGGTAACTATATCAGATAGCTCCCATAGGAACGATCAGACGAAAACAGCGACTTTTGTCAATAACTTCGTTACTTTTAACGCGATTTCTTTCAAATTAAATATTTGTTAGTTTAATATATCTGTTAATGATTGTGCCGCATTTGATAAAGATCAGGTGACTATACCATATAGCTCCCATAGGAACGATCGGTGGTTCGTTATTTGCTATGCTAAGAGTGTAGGCCATTCTTTCGCAAACATTACTCTTTGTAGATAAAACTTTTTTCCACTTTGACGGCTATAAGTGAAGAAAGAGTAAAAATTAACTTGCAAAGAGTACAAATTACAAACTTCGGCGCGGTTGAAGTTAGCCCCGGCCCTCTGGTTTATACTCAATCAGCTTCACTAAAGGCCAATCAGTTGAAGCGCTATATCTTTGTCTGTTTTACGCCGATTTACTTCAAATTTTCACACAACATTCTTGAAATTGTAAAGACTAAAGAAAAAATAAAACAAAATGTTGCAAAACCCTACCCACCCCTTAAACATTATGGGAGGATAGGAACCTGTAAGACCTGAGCAGCAATAAAAATGCTTAGTACTGTTCCATCGTTTATTATATGTATCTTTAAGAGCTAAAATCCCAGTATAAAACAAAAGGTCCCTGTACTCAGTTGCCGTTCAATTCGGAAGCTCTACTATTGATCTCGGCTTCATTGCAAAGGCTTTTGGCATGTACTTCCGCATCTATATTAAAGTTTCGAATACTTTTTCTTTGTCATTATTACTGACCAATTTATTTATATTTACTCTCGTTAAAAATTTACACACGACCCAATTCAACAAGGTGCATACCTTCCAGTGATACTAGAGGTTACATTAAAATACCATATAATCGGTTTTGTGATGCGACGGATACTTTCTATTGCGAATAAGATAAATATTTGGCATATACTATATACATATATACATATAAATATATATACATGTACATACATAAAGCCCTCTGCAGTATTGTATGAAACAAATGCATATGTTCGAAAGTCGATGCCGTCCGAAATGTCACACAAAATCGCTCTTTGACAAATTAAAACTCTAGAACGAATATTCTGCCCAAAATTCATTTAAATTTTGTTTAATTTTTTTTTTATTTTTTTTTTGCCGTTTATTGTTTACATTTTTGCTGTAAATGGCAGATTCTTTCAAATACAGCTCTGAAAATCTTTGATAAATCTAGAAAGCAGAAAGTTTTCGACTAGGCTGATATTGATTTTTATCCAGGGAATTTTTGCTCTATTTTATTTATTTATTATTGCTGTTTAAGGAAATCTAAATAATTTATATATTTTTATAATGGATGAAAAAGCTAATGTGATTTCTAAATTATTTCATGGTATAATTTTCGATTCAAGCAAAATAACCGTACCCTAATATATCATAACCATAATCCATAATAATCCAAAAAGGTTTGAAAATGCCGCCAATATTCAACTAAATATTTGGTAACTGGCAACGCCATTTGGCGTACTTTCCAACACCATCTTGAAAATTGGCCACACTACTTCTGCCGGAAACAGCTATAATCCTGCGAAAAACTTAAATTCACTTTTGTTAATTACACAAAAATACAAGCGAAATCGCCAAAGCGATAGGTCTCATGCAATTTTTCTCTTTCCTTTGTTGCTTAATTTATGGGGTATAAGATAAATATTTACCAAAATTGTTGTTGCAATCGGTCTTAAAAAGTAGCCAGATCTAGCTGCAAAATAACCGATTCGGCAACACTGCCACTACGACCTACATATTTTTCTGCCGTCACTGAAAAAGCAATAGATTATTGGCGAAGTGAACACACAGAAATTGTAATATTTTTAGCACAAAGCAGACCCGTCCGCCAGTTGAAGTTCGATTTTTGCGATAAAGCTATTAGTGCAATTCGATGAAGTGACACAAAATGAAAGTAACAATCAAGTCATGGACAGGAGTGGCATCTTGGCGCTGGATAGCTAATGACGAGAATTGTGGTATTTGTCGCATGTCCTTTGAAAGTACTTGTCCAGAGTGTGCTCTACCCGGAGACGACTGCCCGCTGGTGTGGGGCGTTTGTTCGCACTGTTTCCATATGCACTGCATCGTAAAGTGGCTGAATTTGCAACCGTTGAACAAACAGTGTCCTATGTGCCGACAGAGTTGGAAATTCAATATACACTAAGCGAAACAAACGAAGCGAAAGGAGGAGTGCGATTAAGGACACAAGGAAAAAAAGGAAACACAAGCAAGCAAAACAAAACAAAAACAAACAAGTAAAGATAATTTGATTTAATTGACAAGAAGAAAGAAGTAGAAGAAACATAGCCAAATGATGGAACAGCAAAGCGATCCTCCCCAGCAACACACTTTAAGCGGTCTACCGCCACTGCCAAAAAGCTTGAGTACTGCCGCAGCTGGCCCCCAATCGTCGCCAGCAGCCGTTGCCAGTGTGGCGTCTTTAACGGCCGCCACTGGCGAACTGTATTTAGGACCATCCACATCCACTGCGGCCGCGGCCAGGCAGCGCAATCATAATGGTCACGGTCATGGTCACAGTCAGCGACATGGCAGCCTCTCATCCACCCAAGAATCGCTAAGCGACAGAGAATCTGTACACAGTCGAGCCTCCTCCACCCACAGTGCGGGCAGTGCAGGAGCAGGCGGCAGTGGTTCTTCCACCATAGACAGCCAGTTGGCAATTCTAAGACGGGAAATGTATGGCCTAAGGCAGTTGGACTTGTCGCTACTGTCCCAATTGTGGGCCCTCAATGAGTCAATACAGGGGTTTCGGGTATTCTTGCAAGAGCAAGAGGCCATGTCGCCACCCTCACGATCGAGAACTCCCTCCGATGCCAATTCATTGTCATCTGATGAGGATGATGATGGCAGCTCCTATGCTCCAGTGCCAGTGGCGGCCATAAAAGTCAATGAGCAGCCGCCTCTATTGACCAGAAGCATGGCCAGTTCACCTGGAGCAACAGTGACAACAGGGGCAACTACTAAATTGGCAACAGGCTCTATTACTTCCCATGCATCTACCAGCTCCACTTCTGGTACCTCAGGTTCCTCGTCGGCAGCTTCATCCATGGGCAAGCAATTGCATCACCATCAGCATCATCATCATCATCAACAGCAGCAGCAGCAGCAACAACAAAAACAACAACAACAAAGGCCTGCACCGCCACCAGCACCTCCAGCACAACACAAGGCACATCCTCAGCTGCCGCGCATTTTGCAACAGAGAATGAGGCAGGCCCCGCCCCCACCGCCACCAACACGACCCAAAGGAACCGGAGGAGGAGCTAGTAGCAGCAGCAGCAACCACAGCATCAGCAGCGTAAATCAACACCAACATCATCCGCACCATTCGCGTCCCGTATGACAAAACCCGTTCTTGGACTAAGAAACACATTGGCCCAAGAACAAATCAAACATTTCCGGGAAAAAGAGTCAATTAGACATTTCTCCAAAAGTCAATTTATCGAAAACAGAAGACAGACACTGAATACGAAACCCGAAACCGAAATTCATTCACCAATTGTCGTTCTAATTTGCTTGCCATGCTAAAATATCTCATTCTTCATATTCAATTCCAACAAAAACTATACCATCGTGATTGTTCTCAATTCTGATTCGGAATAACCCCCATAGAGATTGATCAAAATCCCAATATTTCGACATACAATTTTATATGGCTCGGCATTGCGAATCGGAATTCAGAGGCGCGTATCAAATATTTATCAGTATGTAAGGAAAAACCGAATTCTTTCGCGTTGAATAAAACCACAAAACACAACAACAAATTGTATTCAATAATAATCTCTAAGTAGTAAAGGATAAGATCCTGCTATATGGCATATTTATATATTATATTATATTATATATACATATATATAAATATATATTATTCGATTTTGTATAAAACACCCAACAGCTGCAAATAATACCAGATATTCCGCATCGTATTCATACAACTAGTTACATTTATTTATGTTCCCAACATTATTTGTTAGATCCTATACACCTAATATTAAACACTATCAAAAACAAAAAAAAAAAAAAAAAAGTAAAACAAAAGAAAACTATTATGAAAAAATGTTCCACTCACTTAGCACTAACCAAAACTAAACTCTTGGCCTATATATATCTTGCTATCAAAAAAAAAAAAAAAAAAAAGAATATTTCTACGAATATATATATATAAATCATTTCAAAATCTGCTTAAAAATGAATAAGATGAAAATTATTTTGTATGGAAAAGTGTGAGCCGTTCATTTCATATTTTTGGTTTCAAATTTCTAGATTCCATTAAGTTTCCCTGCGAAAACAAAACAATTGTTCAGCTAAATCATAACTATTCTAGAAAATGCAGACTCTGCGTTTCTTTAAGAGCCAAAGTACACCAAAAGTATTCAAAACCAAGATCGTTTAGTCCAATAAACCATTAAATAGATTACATGTAACGGCTCAAGAGAATACACATTATATATACCCAACCAACACATCACATCAGATACATACAATTTTTACCATATTCCAGAATGATGGCTAACTTACAATACTCAAAATTTTTGCATGGAGAAACTAAGAGAAATATCATACCCGAAAACTAAGAAACTGCAGATATCATTACACATAGATACTTACGAGTAAACCTAATCGAAAATTTGCAATTAATGAAATTAATTCCTAGAAATCTAATTCGTTTTTGTGGACTCTGCTGTAGTTTACGGATTTTCGCTATGAAAATGATGAATCAAATCTCGTCTACCCACACACCAGCTAAAGTTGACGTCATGAAAGGAAAACCTTTCATGGGAAAACCCCAAAAAATAAGTATATACACTTTACACAATTTTGAGAGCTAAATGCTGTGTACAAAAAATGAGAATCGAAAAGCATATAACCAAAATTTACAACAACACAAATAATAATAACAAATGTGTGGGAATATTTTTTCCATTCGGCAAGTGAAAATGGGAAATGTCAAGCACAGGAAAGAAATCTGCAGAATTGGAAATATCGTTAAATAAAACACAACAAAAGTCTATTGTATTATGAAAGAAACGAAACAAATGAATCGATGCAATAAATATCAATTTAAATATCATTATTGGTCATTGAAATCGAGTAAAAAGTGGAGTCTTGAATTGGCGGGAACTGAAGCTGCGTATAAGAATATAGATATTCGATCTGGTGAAGCGAAAAAAACATTATTTCATACTTTTCCTAGATACTTTCTAGGCAATCATTTAATTTGTCCAAAATATATTTGTAAAAATTGGTAATTTTGCTTATGGTTCTGGTGAGTTCACTTAGAACTAAGTCAGTTGGTTCCTTAAGTGCTAAAAGGTCCGCAGCAGTCGGATGGGATTTCTGAAAGGGACAATTATTGAATTGTTAATTCGAATAAGTCTAGGAGATTAGTGTCGAGTGTTAGGACCGATATCTCGAGAATCAATTTAACTGAGATATTGACCATTATGGGGATGGACGGGATAGGTTGTTTTACTTACTGTTTGTCTCTCCCCAACCCAAGGGGACGCCAAGCCGACTGTTCTCCTGTTTAAGCCACTGATAGAGGGGCTCAAAGTATTCCAAGAGGGCAGAGGGATT
Organism: Drosophila equinoxialis; assembly: GCA_018150345.1. Lineage (NCBI taxonomy): Eukaryota > Metazoa > Arthropoda > Insecta > Diptera > Drosophilidae > Drosophila > Drosophila equinoxialis. Next base: position 1,026,018 of record JAECWI010000656.1, read on the forward strand.
CATTTCGGTTTCGCCTGTAAATTCTTGTAGAGCGTCCTTCCAGTGGATTGAGTTGCCCAGTGATAGAAATTTACTCAGAGCCTTTCCAGCATCCTTGCTGCCAAAGATGTCACAGTTGTCCAGGGTAAGCCGATTGTCAGTCGGGCTATATTGGCCAGCCAACTGACAGAGAGCCTTGTGGAACTGGAATTGGAATATGTGGGCAGCAAAGTACCTCAGGTACTCCACATCAGCGTCTATGTGATATTTAGCGGGGGGGTCGAAGTCCTTGTCGGAACGGTTGATTGGCGGTTCGATTCCACCAAACTCAGATCTCATCTGCCAGAAGGCACAGTTCCATTGCGACTCATCCAGTTCATTGCGAAAAACGGCATAGCGATATTTGTCCATGGTGTAACCGAATGGCAGAAAGGCGATTTTCGTGAGACCTTGTTTGAACAGCTCATTGATGCGACTTTTCTCATCCAGTCGTCCACTGCCTGTGAGGCCGATGCTCTTCAGATGCTTTGCCGACATGACGGACAGGGCGATGACATCGCCCACGGCTTCGTGAAAGCCCGGATTGGGGGCTCCCCGGTAAACAGCGGGCTGCTGTTCATATTGCAGATAGTATTGAATGTGACCCAGCTCGTGGTGGACCACATATAGATAGTGTGTATCCAATTCGGTGCACATTTTAATGCGCACATCGCTGTCCTGATAGAAGTCCCAAGCGGAAGCATGGCACACTATCTCGCGGTCTTGGGGTCTTGTGAGGACACTTAAGTTCCAGAAAGTCGGAGGCAGGGCACGCATCCCCAAGGACTGGAAGAACTGATCGCCCAGTTCAAACAACTTGCTGACCGTGTATTCCTGTTTCTGCATTTCGGATTTGACGTCGACAAAGGGTTTCTCTGGATACGGCGTGAAAAGATCGATCACCTCGTTCCAAGACTGACCCCACATGTTGCCCAGCAAGTGCATGGGTATGTTTCCCTCAGCAGGGACCACATCTTCGCCGTAATGTTGACGCAAACGGTAACGAACGTAACCATGAACTTGCCGGTAGAATGGTAAAATGGCTTTAAATGTCGCATCCAACTGTCGCTCGAAATCGGGATCTTCGTAGAAATGTACCCAATAGTCGGCATAAGAGCGATAACCTATATACATATGTATGTATATAAAAAGTACAAGAATATATAAATAGAAATCGAATCAATTTGTTGAAACGAATGAATTGCATAAGCCACCGAAACAAAAAGAAATAGATTCTTCTGGAGAATCGGAACCCGACCAAATAAAATTTTCCTCCATATCGAATGGAAATTTGCATATTCAAATGAATTACTAATCAAAGGCTTATTAATCATCTCATCACTTACCATTTAGCTGGGAGGCTTTACGTGTGAGATTCACATATGTAGCAAAGTTCTCCCGCTGAGGAGTGCCCGCCTTGTCGTACCATTCTCTCCAGTACCAGGCCAACTCATCCGGATCCCGGCTGTTCGATAGACGCTCCTGTATATGCGGTTCCAGGGTGAAGGAACAATCGCTGCGATTTTTGTAGGAGCACACATTGGTGGTCGCATAATTCGACTGCATTGAACTGATTGCGTTTTTGAGAGTCAGATAATCCTCGGGATTGAGGGCGGCGGAACCCATTTCCGACAAAAGACGCGACTGCCTTCTGATGTCGCCATCTGAGGATTGGTCATAGTCGGATGACTTAATCTGCTCGGCCAATCGTTTGGTCTCCTTAGCATTTTTGGCAAAAATCGCAATCATCGCCTCCCGGTTCGGTTCCGTGACATTCGTATTGTATGTGTATGCAGCCAGGAACTCCTCATTGTACCGCTGACGCAGTAGCTCATTCTCATGCTGGAAGAATCGACGAGCATCAAGGACAGCTGCAGAGCAAGTATTGCTATTGCCCAACGCCGAATGGGGTAGCTAAAGGATAAATTTCATATCATATCAGAGGATGGAAGACCGACCAACTACTCCACCATTTCACTTACCCCAGCCCAAAAGACTGCAAGCACGAGGCCAAGCATCAGAAATGCATTCATCTTAACCCAGACGCTGACGATGATGATGCTGCTGCGTCTGCCACTCTGCCCTTTGCCTTATCAGTTTTGCCCTTTGAAATTTATAGTGCCAGACGGTTTATTTTTAGTTTGAAGATCCAAAGTTAGGTACGACGATCACCACCGCTTCAAAGATGTTGCTTGGCTGCTGTCGGGCGTCTAAACAAGTGAGGCCTACTCGACGCTCTTTATATTCAAGTTGTTACTCCGAAGAGCCAAGCAAGCAGAGGCAGGGGTGGTGGCTGAGCCCGAGGGGGGTCCAATTCGCAAATTTTATTTATTTTTTTTTTACAAAATATCTGATTTAATCAAACAAAACAAAATAGAAAATTTAAAAACAAAATAATCGAGTATTACAGCTGGAAATTCACTGAGCACTCCGATATTTTTTCGAAATCTTTAAAGTCTACAAAGTAAAGCGATAAAAAAGCAAGGTCGCTTTAGAGAGGTTGATTTTTAGTTCAAGAATTCAAAACATTCTCATAATCAATATTTTGAAATATTCAATAAAGTAAGAAAGTAAAATCAGACCAAAACCAATTCAGAAATACCCCGTAGATGTTCTAATCTCCATAATCTATTCGATAAATTCAATTTTCCGTAAGGTTCTTTGGGTAAATCGATGTGCAGGAAATGTACCTAAAATACCCCTTTGTGATCCCCTTTCTCAGCTAATGAAATCTTCAATATTCCTAAATTTACTTGGGTTACTTAAGTTTCACTCAACCAAATTTCATAACCTGTGATAATAAATGTGTTGTTAGAACATATTAAGTCAAAATTGCACATCCTTTTACTGGTTTCGATTAACCCCCGTTGAATGAAATACCCCCTGACGCCACTGTATACAAAAGAGATATCGATTTAAAAAAAAAAAAAAGAGACCTGCGCTCCAATTGCAATCAAAACTTTGCTGAAACCAAACGCTTGGAGCACCTGCACATGTTTGCAGCAGTGTCGTCTTCTTTCGTGTTTATCAATCATTTTTGTTGCTATTTGGGGGGAATTCGTTAGTGACTGCCCACTGTAGAAATCAGCTGTTCGAACAGCTGTTCTCGCTTGTTGTAGCCGTAGTTTACGAGGATGTCCCGTGATTGTGATTTCTTGATTGTAGGTGGTGGTATAGCCGGTGTGAGCTGCGCCGAATCCTTGGCCATATGCTGTCCTTCGGCCAGCATTCTCCTGCTTACCGAGTCCAGCGTGGTGAAGAGTGTGACGAATCTGGTTCCCATAGCTCGTTACTTGCACAAATTCGATGTGCAGGAGCAAAACATATCAGACATTCGTGCCCAGTTTCAAACTCATGTGGATCAACTGGAGTACATCAATAGCAATGAGCATTGGGCACGCACCAAGAAAGGATTGGTTATCAAGTATGGCTATCTCTGTCTTTGCACCGGTGGAGCACCGAAACTGTTCAACTCTGGAAGGGCGGGCAAGGAGCAGGAAGATGCATTTGTTATAGGTATACGAGATACAGACTCCGTGCTGGAACTGCAGCAAAGACTGGGTCAGGCGAAGGAAGTATTGATCTTGGGCAATGGAGGCATTGCCAGTGAATTGGCCTATGAGCTGAAAGGTGTTCAAATCCACTGGGTAGTCAAAGACACTCACATATCAGCTACGTTTGTCGATCCAGGAGCTGCAGAGTTCTTTCAAGTGTCTCGACGTGAAGTTAAAGACGAGGAGCAGGACAATAAAGGAACGCAAACGGAAACAGCCGTAAAAAGAATCAGATATGGCGAGATTGTATCTAGTGAAAACGATGGAAGCAAACAAAGAGCAGCTTTAGGACCCGACTGGCATAGGAGCTACAATCTGTGTGGTGGACTTGTTAACCAGGGACGAATCCCTCCCAGGATTTACTATAAAAGCCACATAGATGATTATTGCATGCATCCTGATGGAAAAGGTGGCCTACAGATCAAGCTGCGCCATGAAGATGGCCATTTCGAAGAACTAAATTGTGATTTTATAGTCTCCGCTACGGGAGTGCAACCTCGTCATGACTTTGAGACAGATCATTCCTTTAATATTTCACAAGACGGTGGCATTTGTGTGAATGAGATGATGCAGACCAGTCTCCCAGATATTTATGCTGCGGGGGGATGTTTGTACTGCTAACTGGACACCGGCTCCTCACTGGTTTCAAATGCGTTTATGGACACAGGCGCGGCAAATGGGTTCCATGGCCGGACGTAGTATGGCTGCAGCTTTTGAGGGACAGACTATATACCAGGATTTCTGCTTCGAGCTGTTTGGGCATGTAACACAACTCTTCGGTTATCCTGTGGTTCTGTTGGGACGTTTCATAGGCCAGGATCTGGGCCAGGATTATGAGCTACTTGTCCGCTGTACGCGCAACAAAGAGTATATTAAATTTGTTCTGCAAAATAATCGCCTCAGAGGAGCCATTCTCGTAGGCAATACAGACCTAGCCGAGACGTGTGAGAATCTCATACTAAATGGCATAGATCTGGAACCCTATGGTGATGATATACTCAATCCCGACATTGATATAGAAGATTATTTTGATTAAAAATTAAATTTACTTTTAAATGAAACTATTTTCTTAATTCTAGATGTGGCTTGCAGCTGTTTTTTTGGGTTTTTGTCATTTCAGCTTTCCCTCGTTACCTAAAGGGACAAAACAAGTTGAATTAAATAACTGCAATGTTTTCTTTGTGTCCGACTACTAGTTTACTCACCCACGTATTTGATCTCATCGAAAGCCTTGCGAGCCTTCTTTAGTTCTTCGTTCATGGTCAGTAAGTCCTTGACTCTGGCATATTTACGTTGATCTTTACGGACAAGAAATATGATATCCTCAACCTGAACACGCCCGGTGCGTCCAATTTCCATCGCGCGGTGCGTCGTCTCCGCTATATACTCAATTACCAAATCCTCAAGCAAGTCCACAGTCTCGGTATAAGGATTCTTGTCATCGCCAAAGCCGAACATCATACAGCGCAGCTCCTGCGAATGAAAAAGATTTAAATTTAGTAAACAATTGTGGGATGGAACATCAATCTGGACACCTTGCTGAACAGACGCTTTCTGCCCAAGTTGCTGCCGGCCACCATTTGCTCGTCTTCATCATCGAATGGAAACTCTCCGCCTTCAAAAGTCTCTTCCGCAATGTTGTTTGAAGCCATTTTAATATATTTTGGTTCGTATTTATTATTTTAATGTTGCTTGGAAGTCCGTCGATAACACTATCGATTTATTATCGATGTATTTTATTCGCCCTGCAAGTGTAAGTTCGCCGCACAGTGTTTTTTGTTGCAGCTCTGCTAAATTTAACAGCATCAATTTGGAGCTCTGTTAATAAGTCTGTTAGATTTAAAAAACGAATAAAATATTGAGCTAAATGCTTCGATTATTACTGAAACTTATTAAAATCGTCATATTGGTTGCTTTATTCAAATTCAAAAATAATATAAAAAAAGTTTCCAAAACGCAGATATTCTCCCATCAAACTTTTTAAATTCAATTTAGTAAATTGTCATCAATTTTCGGCATGTGATAAGCGAATACTTCTACAAATATAATACATATGTATGTATATACATACATTTATTTTCTTTGGCTTTTGTTTGATGGCCAGCTTCCACAGATCAGAGACCCAAGACAGATCTTTAATCAGCAAAAGGTCAAAGAATTGTCTAGGTTTTTGGGGACCAGGCCTAGGCCAACTTCCGAAACGACGAAAGCTTGTGCGAGTTTGTGAACGTATTGTACACTTGCTCTCATATCTCTGCGTACACCCAAGAAAATTTCTGTATTCAAGTTTGACCATTAATAGCGCTCAGTATAAGCAAGATATCGAATTTTTTCTTTTTCTATTTGTTTTTTTAATTATTAAACTTAATATTTACTATCATTTCATTTATAAAAAAAAAAACATAACAAATAATGACTTTCGCGATTACCGTTAACTTTTTTAGCTTCTTATTTTCGTTAAATATTTTCTCGGAAACTTGCCATCTGGCCATCCTTCGTTGCTGACAGAGAGGGAGAAGAAGCGAATTGTTCACCTGGTGCCTCCAAATCCAAGGATTACTGCCCACCAAGGAAGTCTAGAAGTTGCGGTACGCTTCAACAAAACAGTGTCCGATCAAACTGTTCGCCGCATTTAAAAGGGAGCGGGGGTATAATGGAAGAGTTGCCCGTAGGAAGCCCCACAACATCAAAGGCAAACAAAGTAAAGCGTATGGACTTCGCCAATGAACACATTACCAAGCCGACTAGCTTCTGGAACAAAGTCATATTTTCAGATAAGAGCAAGTTCTGCATATTTGGCATTAAGGGGAAGAAAATGATATGGAGAAAAAGAGGAGCAGCCTTCGAGAAAGAAAATTTTGGGTGTATGGCGGCTGGTGGTGTTGGAAACCTGACTTTTATCGAGTCTACTATGGATCACAAAGACTATATGGTTATTTTGGAGCAGAATTTGAAGCAGAGAGCCGAAAAATTGCAGATTGCGGATGATTTCTACACACAGCTCATAACGTGAAGCTAAAACGCTATTAATGGTCAATCTTGAAATACAGAAATTATCTTGGGTGTACGCAGAGATATGAGAGCAAGTGTATATAGGCACCTGTATTTGCTTCCGCCAGATTGGCGTTATTGTTGCTGCTGAAGTTTTGATTCGGATTCAGTTAACCGACGGCTGTTATACCTCTCGCATGTGGGCGCGCGCGCGGATCAAGCTTGCTCGGTGTTCCTCTGTCTCATGCATAAGTGAAGTTTGTAAACATATTAATTATAATAAGTGTATACATACATATATCAAATAAATCAAATAAAGCAAAAAGCTGCTCAAACAAGTGAAAAGAAAGTGATTGCAAGGTAATTGTGAAAAAGCCAAGAGTAGCGAAAAGGAGACCCATTTGCAGGCAAAACGGATGCGAGTAGAGCCTGCCCGACGCATGCATTTGTCGAAAATTTTGTTTTGTGCCTTGTGTAAAGTGAATGTCTTTCGAGACACAAAAGCGACAAAACAAAAAACAAAAGTAATGAATTATATTGAAGAACCTGTAATTGAAAACGCACTTGAAATACAAATAATCATATGCGAATACACACACACACACACAATCCATACACTGTGCAACACGTTGTTGACCCTGAAGGCTTCTCAAATGCCGCGTGATTTTTCCAAGAACAACGACCGTAACAACTTGAACGTGTTCTCCAAGACAACTTGCCCCATTGCCCTTCCTTCCCTGCCTCCCTCGCTCACTTACCAGCTGTTTATTTCTCTGTCTCTCTTATTATTAAATGCCAATTATTTAGCATAAGAATGTATGTATGTATGTATGTTGCCTCCCCAACATCATCTGCCCCATTTCCCCCTCTACCAGTGCTAAAAATCACCGTTGTGTCTGGCGGCTTGAAAAGGAATACAAATATGTGCGGCTTCTTTCTCTCCCAGGGTTTCATTTAATCCAGGTTTGGTCATCTCTCTCTGTCTCTTGACTTTTCTCGAATTCTGCGAAATTCCTTCACACACACACACACTCACATATTGGTGTGCAATTAAGTTTGATTACAAATCAAATGTGAAACTCAATTTTAAATGTGCGATTTTATGCGATTTAGCCGACTTTGCCTTGTCATGTGCTACGGCAATAAAAGTTGTTAATAACTGCAAAAAATACATACAATTAGAAAAGGCACGCATACAAATGTACATAGATATGTATACATATACGAGTATCTAGGTATGTGGGTAGAAGTACAGAGATGTCTATTTGTTTTCGAAATGGTCAAATTTGCATTTAAAGTTGAAAAGGTGGAGAATTATTCATCCTTTTCCTATGAAATGTTCAGAGTGAATCACTGAAAAAGTCTCTTCTAACAACCAACAATGGATGATTCAATCGATCTCCTTTTATGCAATGCCCATTCTCACCTTCTTTAGAATAAAACGAGGGAAAATTATATCTAATCGATTATCTTTCCTATCTGAAGCAAAGCTGCATTGACGAAATTGGTCACACGACTTTTGAAACGGGCTAACGAACGGCGACTGGCATCATTAGAAACGACCAAAATTGTCAGACACTTGTCGTTATTGATAAGGCTAGGGGGCTCTAACAATCGCTCAGTGTCGGCTGTAAACGAACACACAACAAAACCGAAAAGATATTTAGCAATAAAGTGATTTAGTCCCCACAGAATACAGATAAAACTCGTCAAGATTTCTGTTACCAACAATGTGTAGACTCACATACATACTTACACATTTATTTATATATTCAGTATATATTTTATATTGCTTTGCTCTTAAGGAAGCTTCTCAAACGAAACGTGTAATGAATGATTCAATAAATGACTTTTTAATACGCCCATGACTCACCCTTTGTGTCAGCCTTTAAAAGGCGGAACTGTAACTCCGAGATAAATATCTACCCACATACTTATTAACCGATTGAGTGAGAATTGTCTATAACACAAAGCATTCTGGAAGCATCCAATGACATGGGAATATTCCGATCTATGCAGTTCCGCGATCAGTGTAACGATTCTCCCGCCAAAGGCGTTTCATCTTACCCTTCCAAACAATTGGAGCGACCTGCCTGAAGATAGGACTAGATAATTGATTACAAAACACAATTTAACAGGTCTTGCTAAACTAAATACTACTTGAGTACTTCATGTACAATCTACAATCAGAAACCCTCAACTGGCTGCAACAACAAAAGAAACAACCTTTAATTACATCGTATACGGAAAATACCTAGTCGATGGGGTATAATAAAACCATTTTGTAAACTGCGGCTTCCGATTATACCCAGAGAATTCTAATCAGCGACTATAAAAACGCATTTATGTACTATAATCAAAAGTGATTTCTGATTGGAGCTCTAAATTAATACATAAATCCGACATATTCTAATAAAAAGCCTATTATGCTAGAAAACTACTTTGACTTTCAGCTTACCATTCCGATTTCTCTTTACTTACTTTGAATCTTACTTGCTAACAATTGGGTGAAAGCAGTTCCCAAGAGAAGGCGCTAATCTCTCAAGGTCTCAAAATAAGTTCAAATGAAGTTTAAGAAAGTTTTGTCGCCGACTTTGGAATACCATGCACCAAGCATATGCTATCTCGCTTACTCTAGCGCCGGCAAAAGCCAATAGGCCATATAACTTAGGGTGATCGTCAAAGCTTCCTTCTCCCTGTAACATGCATTTCGGTGTCTGTAATATACCATTTCAGCCAATGGGTGCATGGTATAAATTTAGAGTTGTCTCCACCAGTTGAACAATAGATGAATTACGTGTTGTGTATTCAGAATGCAATGCTAATTCCATTCTAGAATGCCAATATTGTGATTATAGACTGCCAATCCGTAGGAGTTTGTAGTGTCAGTGGCGGATCCTCTAAATGGAGACAAATTTCTATCCGAAGAACAAGATTTATCTCCAAATGCTTGATTTCCCACATCAAAATGTTGAGTTAAATCCGATGAGAGTTTTACTTGGGTTATTCGTCTGCTTTTATTCTGATTTCTCTTAATTTGGTTGAAAGTACAGTAGAATCCGGTTATAACGACGCTCAAGGGGCCGACGATTTTCGTCGTTATATCCGGAAGACGTACTAACCGAAGGCTTATTCATATAAGTTTGTATTGAGACGAACCAATCACTCTTCGAACTTTAGTCGCTATAACCGGACGGACGTTATAGCCGGATTCTACTGCAATTACAGCTTACCTTTACTCTACAATAGATCAAGATCGATTATTAAATATAAAAATACTTTCGATTGAAAAAGCTATAACAAATTGCTTGGAGTTCGATGTTTTTGTTGATAAGTTTTGCACAAAAATAGACAAGGAAAAAAATTATAGTATAATTTATGATTAGCATGATTTAATTTCTGTTTGGAGAAAAGTTGATGTATGGGTAAAAAAATAAAAAATAAAACGAGTTATTGAAATGACATTTTCTACAACTTTAATTATTTTTTGATTAATTTACAAGTTTTAAAAAATATAAATAGCAAGTTTTATTGTCCGTTTATGGCTGGGTCATTGTAAGATTCCATAAGAAAAAAAAAAGTTAATATTTCATTGTAAAACTAATTTCAACACGATGCTTTTTCACAAATATTATTGAATTCAGCAACAATTGTCAAAAGAAATACCCAAAAGGTCCCCCTAACTCCCCAAAAGTGTCGAGTGCTGAGGTGAGTCTGTACAAATTTGGGATGGAAGTCCGCTTAAAAAAAGTTTAAAAACTTTATGGATCAAGCCAGATTAAAATAATAAGTACTTCAGTTTGCAATAGTCTAAAAATATATTCGAATGGCAAAAACTGTAACAATTAAGCCCCATAAATGTGAATCCCCTCTTATTCTTGATCCAAATATATGCATGCTCCGTTAAGAACCCAAAACGACTCATAATAGGTGACAGACAGAGATATATGTAAGTTTGTTAGTAAAGAACATAATACAAGTCGTTACTTTTTAGGACCTACCGCATTTAATTTGTAATCATTATTTGGATCTATAAAATAATCCCATGTAAATGTTGGATTATATCTTAAGTACAATTTTGATATACTCTTCCTAGCATTCTGTAGCCGCTGTCGCTGTATTCTTGGGACTTAGTCTAATGTCCAACAATCTTTGCACAAGATTTCCTCACGTGAGTGGTCCAAAACTCAATAAAATGGTATATGGCGGACCTGTGGACCTGGTTCTGCGGACCTTTAGGATGGAAACCCACATATAACTTTTCGAATCGGAATGCAATCGTTGGATTCGAAATGCTAAAATGAACTAAAGTACAAAATGGAACTGTTTCAAAACTACAAAACCAAATGAATGTACAATGTACATTTGAATTCAAAAACGAAAAACGGTCAACTCCGCCCTTATCGCCCAACTAGTGAAGAACGTTAATAAGCAAAGCTTGGCTAGTTTTATCCAATTTTTATTTTATTTGGTGTGTTGATAGTTTTAATAATATGCGAGAAAGGGATCGGGAAGACAGGCATAACTAAATCGACTTCGACTTGGCGCTGATTATACATTTACACATTTGGGGCATGAAAAAGCTTCTGTCTTCTAGTTACCATTTTACCCGATGGGTGCATTGTATGAAAATAATATCTAACAATAATTTTCAAAATTTTATTTTTGAGTTCCGACATAATATGAAAGTTTTTCAAATCTTGATTGTATGCAATATGCAAAAGAAAATCTATGTAGATTACGACCTTTTTGGAACTTTAGTCAAGCATTGCATTTAACCCGGCTTCATTTAGTTATAATTCCCAACTGGTTTCAGCGTTGAAAACATGGTATGGCTATTCCAGGTCTACAGTTCTCTATCAAAGTCTGCTGGACAGGACAATGTCAGTGTGGAGCCTTAGAGGCTGCTCAGCTCAGCCGGAGAGGTAGGTCTAATGGGTGATGACGTTTAAGTCTTCTGGTTTGTAGGCTGTCGTCCAGTAGGTTGATCGGTAGATTGTTTTCGTGGTTGCTCAGCCGCTTGATGTCGTTCTTCACTCTGCTATGGATAGTCTCGAGTACCGTCTCCACCTCCAGTTCACGGTGTAGGATTTTATTCGTCATGTAGAACGGTGTACCAGTAATCACAGCATTGGAAGCTTTGTATTTTATGGATGTTGGAGGCGCTAGCTGTGCCCCAAAGTTGAGCTCAGTAAGCCCATATTGGTCTCAGCATTGTGCATAAAGCATTATATTTTGGAGTCTCAACTTGGAACTGCCTCCCAGGAGCTAGTACATGTTTCCTAGTTTAACGTCTAGCTGTTTACGTTTGTAAACATATAGAGTTAACTTCAATATACGCCCCAGAATTTACATAAAACTAAATTTCTTAACTATAACAGCTAAAGACAAAGAAAACTAACAAAGTTAAAGTATCGTAATCAAATTCGATGAGGCACGTTGTTTTTAAAATTTCAAATATTATTTTTATTTATATATACATACATACTTATGTGTATGTCTTTTTATCTGTCAGTATAAGTTTCGAATTTCGTATCAGGTAGTTTAAGAAGTGAAGCATTTTGAGCTGAAATTTGGTAATGGATCCAAAATATTCATTTGATAAGAACAACAAACCAATTTAATCTTATTGTTAGATCAAAATCATTTGGATAAAATTCCCTTCTTGGTTTAAAGTCAAGTCGTTGCGGCGGCATATTTTACTTATATTTAAAATTTGCAACAAATTTTGTTGACTTTGAAGATCACAACAGATAATTGTATGGTTTACTTACTTCTTGTTATTGATCATGTAATTGCGCTTGGCAAATTGACTTATTCACACATCGCTGAGAGACAACCCAATATTTGCTTTAGACTGTAAGTTGGTTCCAGAATTTCTACTCCCTTCGATCGACGAGGTGTCAATAGCCGTTGCCCCTCATGGCCCATGCCGTGCAATGGCCCCATTTTTGTTTCTGTCTTTTTGTTTTTGGACTGTGACAGTTTCAGAGTCGACATGAAGTCAAGTGGTTTTAAGTTGGTCGCTAACCGATCGAGTTTGAGTCTTGGAAATGCAATCGAGCAAGTTTTGCCTGCCCCCCGCGTTTTCTTCGCTTTTCCCCATCAGCCGCCATCCCCTCTTTTGGGCAGTTGATTGAAAACTCCATTCTGGAATAATTTTAACTGTTTTTTTCCAGTCCCCCCCTCTCCAGAGAATAAACGCACGCGCTTCGATCTCTGTGGATATAATAAATTATCATATCGCTCTTAATTTTAGCTCGCAAATATTAGAATGCTCGACTTTAAAACTGTTTTGCAAACACATGAACTTTTACTAGTTAGTCAGGTCTCCAAATTGATAGTTTATCCACAGGCTTTCGAGTGCAATTGGTATAAGATTTCTTTCTCCATTCATTGTTTCTAAATTTAGAAATTGTTGTTGAAATTCAACTTGAGATTTAATGCAATTGGTTAATCGATAAACAAATGAAAAATCGTGTGAGGCGAGTTTGAATTTCCACTTAGCGGACTTGAGACGGAGAAATAAATACTAAGTAGTTGGCTTTAATAATTCACCAAGTCCATGTCAATATTTATTTGTCTTATTTAGGAATTAAACTTTACGTATTTCTTGGATTTTTTGTGTTTTTTGTAATGCCAAATTGAAAAAAATCTTTGAACTTACTTTTTATTTTCAAATTTCCATTCAATCTTATTTGGAATCCATTCAATACGTCTTTCTTCATTCTGCATGCGAAATATACCTTTGATTTAGGGTATATAAATGTCGGAGCGACAAAATGAAGCGATCAGTTGTAATTACCTTTTTGTACTTGGGATAAGTGGACGATTCAAGATAATCTTTAGACGATGTACATATGTATGTATATTTATATTTTTGCCACAAAACTTGTTTGCTGATCGTAAAATATGAACTGAGAGACTGAGGCGGAGCTATCAAACAATTAATAAAGACTTGACAGATTTGAGTTTCAAAACTGGAAATACCGAAATCGAAATGCAGTTGCATTAGACCCATAAATTTGAATGTTTGCCAACAGTCCGAATTATGGGAAACTAGAAATTGTATCATGCCCCGATAGACAATTATTAGTTGTGGGTTTTATCAAAAAAGAATTCAGCGCTTAGCCCATGCAACGCTCGAGTGACTCCCTGAAATCGTAAACCATAATTTCGCTTCATTGTTGTCCGTCTGTCTGTTTTATTTCTGTTTTGTTGTTGTGTGTTGACTGTACGGAAGTAATTTACCGAATTCGCTTTGCCATGCGATTCCAGCTAAGTTCAAAGGCAAAACAAGTTAACTTCGGCCATGCCACAGGCTGAATACCCTGTAAAAACGACTCAGAATAACATAATAAATAGTTGGGCCAAGTGAAGTGATATGATCAATTGATTTTGATTCAAGGTCCCAACAGCTTAAGAATAAGAAACAAATCCAAGCACAGTAGAACACGGCGGTAACTTTTGACATGCTGAATATATGTATACCCTTTCCATGTAATGGTATAAACCTCCATTTTTAAAAAGGTTTCAATGAATTGGCATTTTTTTGTATTTTCGACAAAACTCGCAACTCGCGAGCTTTAATGCTCATTATCTCCGAGATCTTTATCGGCATATGAACTAAAATAATGCAAACAGCAGTTTTTCCCCCAATCGTATGAAATAAACTGAAAAACACTGACTAAGCCGATTTAATTCTGTCTTTAGGGCGAACCATTTGTCAATTATTTGTTGCACAAACAAATGTTTCACTTGATTCACTGAGAGTTGCTTGAATTGTCTCAAAGCTAATTGCAATTTATGGCAATTGCTTAAGCACACATTTTTTATAGCCGCTAAGAGAAAAGTGGGCCCTTTCCGATACATACACATGCATGTATGTACATATATGTATATATCCAGGTATATCTTGGAGTCATTTGCTTGTCATTGGTAGATCATAGACGTAAACTATCCTATGTTTATATATATTCCAACAGTTTTGTAGTTGTTTAATTTATTGATGAGTTAAACTGAATCAAGAAATATCAAACATTTCAAGTTAATTAGTTAGTAGCAGTGGCGTAGTAACGGGGGAGTTTTGGGGATTTGGAATTTTGCTCAATATGCTAAAACATGATAACCCCCTTCCCCCACCAAAAATTTTCTATCTACGCCACTTTAGGTTAATAGGTAATAACAAAACAAACCACTTATGAGAAAATATAATAAAGTGAGAGATAGAGAGATAGCTTCTTTATATTAAGAGCTATACATGGGAATTTGTAGTCTGCCATTGGTTGAACTTATTGTTAATCGCAAACACATGAACACATGATAACCTAACCAATGAATATTTCAAAGATACATACATATGTATCTATCAACATTCGTACAAATTAGAGGGAATAAACGGTGCTCATTTTGCCAAACTTGATCACTTATTATTATACCCTGGCAAAAAGTGTGGTCAGAAGTGTGCAGCGCATAGAAGGAAGCATCTCCAACCAGTATATATATTTTTGATCAGCGCGACGAGACAAGTTCAAGATCCGTCCGTCTGGATCAGCGCAAATTCCTCCTAGACCGTTAGAGCTAGAGAGCTGAAATCTTGCATGTAGGCTTGTATATACTGGAGGGATTGTATATCTCTGATTCAGCCGATCCGGGTCCGGCTGCCATACAAACGGCAAAGTCACGAACAGTGACTTTTCTCAATAACTTCGTTATTTTCTCAGCTATAGTCATGAAATTTAATAGTAGTGATATATAATATACATATATATATAATATATATAAACTGTGCCAAATTTGGTCAAGATCGGGTGACTATATCAGATATCTCCCATAGGAACGACCCGTCGAAAACAGTGACTTTCGCCAATAACTTCGTTACTTGTGACGCGATTGCTTTCAAATTAAACATTTGTGAGTTTAATATATCTGTTAATGACTTTGCCAAATTTGATCAAGATAAGGTCACTTAAGAACGATAGGTGGAAAACAGTAACTTTCATCAATAACTTCGGGTTTTAATCAGTGACTTTGATCAATATCTTCGTTATTTCCTATTTGACGGCTATAAGGAAAGTAACAAAAAACTCGCAAATGTATACAAACGTTGACGCGGTCGATGTTATTCCCCCTGGTTTTATTCGATGTTAGTCGAGTCACTCATTTTGTCCTATTGCTTACAATGTGGCTCACTTGTTAAACTTAACTTAAGTAACTACTTAGCATAAACATTTTCAGTATTATTTTGATATGTCCATATCCACACATTTTCGTTACACATAACAAAGCATTTGAAAAGAATGAATATAGGTCATGAATGAAATAGGTGTTTCACTCGGTAAATGGAATATGTCATTACTTCATTCCTTTCACAAAGACCCAACATAGTTCTACAAATTAAACTAGGTATCCCAAAATCAAATTAGTCCACATTTACTTTTTGTACCACATACCCACAGTGAGTGTTACAGTCAGAAGGAACCTTTCCCACACCATAGAGTGTGCCTATTCTTCGATCTAGCCATGGCTGTCCGTCCGCCCGTCAGTCTGAATGAACACCTAGATCTCGAAGACTAAAACAAACACGCCCCGGAAATTTGAATAATTTATGTCATTTTAGGATACTTTAATCTCTAGAGGAAAGACGAAATCCGCACACTTACCTTGGTTAGCCACAGTAGAGAGACGATCTTTATGCAGCATTGAAAAGATCGATTAGGTTCAAATATTTGATGATTAAAAAGTAAAGCATTAACACGACTTTAAGTGATACACAAAGACTTAACAGTTTTATTAAGAAGTTAACAAACAGTTAATAAGATCGAAGTGTATAGCCGAAGCACAACCAAGTCTAATTCGATTACAGTGAAAAGTCGATTAACCGATGTTCTCTTCGACGTGGAACCTTAGCGAACCTTTGCAAGTAGGTGAAAAGTTTTGGTGGTTCCTAGGAAAGGGATTAACTTTCGTCATTCTTGTAGTCAATAAATTTTTAAAAATAAGATAATCCAGTGACTTGCTAATTCCAACAACACGATGTCTGATATGCTGTCCAATCTGACCAACTCTCGTAGTTGGTAGAACGCCATCGAAGGAAATTGAGCCGATTACAATAATTATAAACATAAGTCAAAAGTTTTTTATTCTCATAATAGGTGGCCTTTCTAAGGATTTTGTTTTTATATTGGAATTTCCGCGGAAAACAAATTCCCAAATATAGCTCTAAAAGTGAAGCGAAGAGCAAATTTTTAAAATCATGTCTCTTAATAAAGATTGACATTTTTTAGAGAGTTTGTTGATTATTAGCAACCTGAACCACCTGGACCACCCACCTGGATCGTCCCTGCAAAGCCTCCCCTCTGGAAGCTTCAGTGATTGCTCTTTTGTAGCTATCAATTTGTTTTCCCATTATTAGCTCTCTCAGAATACTATAACAGATTATTAGTGGTCAATTGTAGAATTAGTTTAATGCTCTCCTTTTGTTTAATAACAATTAAAATGTTATTTTGCTCAAATAAGTCGTATGTAATATGTTTATTTACGATAATATAAACGATTCTGTAATTCGACCTTGTTTGGTGGTCAGCGCATCACAATTAAACCTCCCGTATTCTCCGTGTCCCTCCAACGGAACCAACGCTGAGCTATTACTCCACGAGCGGAGATGGCACAAGTGTCTCGTCTAGAATTTACCAAGAGCTTGAGCTAAAGAATTGACAAATTCGTTAAAATTAATATCTCTCAATTTAGTAGAAGTGGATTTTTCACGTTCACTAAGAATGCAGCATTTTTAGGCTGTTAAAACACACAAATCACAATCCATACCCAAAAGTACTGCAACGAAATGCAAATACACTTTATACTAAACTGAAAAAAGGATATAAATTGAGAAATTACTTTGATTGTGGACTTTGAACAAAATTACATACTCCCATGAGCTCCAACTCCCTCTTGAGTAGACAAAACTCCGTCACCTGTCGCTGTTGGTTCAAAATTAGTTTTCACTGTACTTGGTTTGATGATTTTGATGTCATAACAACGTGGATGAGACACTTTTTTATATCAATTGCAAGAAAATTTGATCGTCCGTTGCATGGGAAATCAACCTGTAACCGATCGCTCTTGTCAGCCAGTTGACTATAGTTGTTCGTGCTTCCCCGACTGAGTGTTATTGTATAACAGATAAATCAGGTTCAAAATGCGCTTCACGCACAAATCGTGTAAGTGCCAGCAAATTGCATTACAAATTTAATGACAACGAAAGAAACGACAGCAAAAAGGGAGACAATGGACACTATTAATATCACAGAGACGAATAAAAGGGGGAAACTCAATAGAAATGTTTCTTTCCATTCAATTACATATTGTTGGGGCATTTGGTTTTCGAAGCGATTCGTCGAATGGTCTTTAATGAGTTTCCAGCCATGATGAATTTCGTCGAAGTTTTGTGAAAAGCTCTCAATTGATTGGCTTTTTAGTCGATTCACATGATGCCGATGATCTTTGAACTGAATAATGTTTGGCTCAATGATAGGTTGAGTTAGCTTTGTTTGTTTGGTTATTATACTTCACACCTCTGGGACCTGAAAGAACGAAGTGAAACCCACTGCTACTTATCTGCACTCAGAGATTACGTTCTAGGTAATTCACTGTAGAGCCAGATAAACCAAAGTGGAAGAAGAACAGAAAGTCAGACGAGTTTTGACACTTTAATAAAACTAAATTTCCCAATCGTGTAGATATGTATACGTACATTGCACTAAATATTACGTTTTTTAAATTTGTAGGGCAAAGAAATCCCTCATAAATTCCAAAAGACATTAAAAATCAATTTACTTATCAAAGCGATACAATTACCTTATCGGCATGAGTTTACACAAAAGACATAAAGATAAGCAAATTTTGATTAACTCAAAGAAAACTTATATACACACACACATGCATACATATGATACATACGTATATGTATATGGTTTAATGCTGAAACAATTGATTTCTTAGTCATTCTTAAAATCCCTGGTAATTCAAGCTGTTAACTTAAAAAGAAATTATGCCCAAAAGTATGCTAGAAAATGTTTCTTTCCTATCTTTCACCTGTGCCGTTGGCTTGGGGAATGTGGCCTCAATTTGCAGACTCTTTAGCGCCTTATCGTTCAAAAGTGCTAAGTGAACGCAAACAACAAACACACACATATGTACATACACACAAGCTACACACACTCGCATATTTGTCTCAGTTTGCTTGATATACATACATAAGTTAAACGGAATAACAAAACAAAAAGTTGAAATTGCAACAAGTTAAGCAAAGCTTGTGATTGCTGCCTTTGCAGGTGTGTCACATTGTGCCAACAGGTTACAGTGGGACGAAGTTTAAAGTAATCAAAGGAATCCACACGTGTGCATATGTACATATTAGAGAGATGCATGAATGATAGAAAAAATGAATTCGAGTTAACAACATCTAAAATGAAATGAATGAATTGAATGACTTTGAAAATCGACTTCAATTGAATGAGTGTGTTGACGTAGAACTCAGTCGCACAACATTCAAACGAAACAAAACGAATTGAATGAGTTAGAAAGTGAGACAATGAGTTGCTATGATTCGAATGCATTCGAATTTCAATTCTGATTTTATTATTTTGTATTTATTTATATTGTATATTTTTTAACTATATGTAATTACTATACGACCAAACTAGTGTGGTCGGTGGTTAAGTGGGGACCTACTCAAACTTTAATACTGTTATCGGGTTCAAACCCCAGACAGTAATAGTTTTCCAACTAGTGAAGTAATATTAAAAGGTAGATCCATCGTGTATATGATGGATTAGCAAATATTATGTTGTATAATATATTAGATAGCCTTGTGGCAACTAGGAATCTAATTTAGAAAAATTCCATTTTACAAGATTTGTCCCAAATTGTCCAATCCATAACTGCTCACTAAAGTTTTTTGGTGTATAGCATATTTTAATTTTAATAGCACTCATTTCGACATTATTTTCACTACATTTTAAAGCTTTAAAACGTTTCAATAAAAATGAGACAATTCGAATAATTCGAATGTTTCGAGTGCCTCAGTACAATTCGATGCTTTGACACTCAATTCATTACCTTTCATTAAACAGAGTTACGTATTTTTAGAGATTTGACAAGTACTCACTCACACTCATTCATTTCATTGTGTAGTTGTCACTCATTCATTTGAATTCAATTCGAATGGATTCATTTGACTTTGATTTTTCTCTCATTCATGCAGCTCTCTAGTACATATGTATGATGTATGTATGTATGTATGAATATTGTTTGATTAATGTTAAAAAAAATATATTGTTATCTTCTTTACTATTGCTTTGACCACTTCAGTTAAGTTACTTTTATATACATATTTCATTAAGAAATAGAATTTAATAATGTTAGAGCTTCTTTTTACCACTGTGCATACAGTTACATCCGAAAAACAGAGAGAATATTAAACTGAGACCACAACATCAAAAGAGCGACCGAGAAAAAGAAGAGAGAGAGAGAGACACTAAGCGCCTTTGAGAGAAATCTGGCGAAAGCTTTTCGCTAAGCGCTCTCTCTCTCTCTTCAGCTTTTCTTCCTCTTCTCCACCCTGTTAAAATTCGACACTTATCATAAAACATGCTCGATCAATCACAAATCACTCTCTCAAATCTCGACCTTCTCTAAGAAATGAAAAAAATTCAAACTGTTACCACCGACCGACCCGACTCCGGTACCCGATCAAAGCTTGTGCGCGTGAATGAATTAATCGAAGAGCAGAAGAAGCCCCCCAAACCAACAATATCAGCTCACTTTTATCACGTACTCACTCACACACACACACACTCACACACACGCACACACGTGGCTTAGAGAGAGAGAGAGAGAGAGCGCACCGGGCTATCTGCGATATACAGATACTTTTTTTTATTTTGGGGGGGCACTTTTGGGGCGCACTTTAGTTGCCGATAAAACGTCAAGCGGTCGCCACGCTCATAGCTCCTCCTCCACGCTGCGTCACAAAATCGACAAAGTTGCTGAAAGCAGCAACAACACGAAACTTTTTTTCGAAAACGAGTCACAGGCCAGCAATATAAATGTAATTTTCTTCAACAGAAAATTAAATCAAAAATCGAGGCAATTCGTCACAAAACAAAAACAACGACAACCAACCAAATAAAACAAAAATACAACCTTATCCAAGCCTTGCGGAGCAACTGAACAAAAAATGTGCCGCTGCTTTCAGAAGTAAGTAGTAATCTTCGTTTTTTCTTTTTCTTTGCTTTAAAATTTGTATTTCTTTCCCTACATTTTGCTTGACTGACACTTTGAATTCGAACGGTTTTTCAGCTGTTGGGAAGATTGTTACTGGAATTGCATTGAGGAGCGTTTCTGCTATGATGAATCGATCGGTAAGTTGAAATTTTTAACGCTTGTATATGACGGATACCCAACTATACAAGTAAATATATACATATACATACATACATACATATATGTATGTACATATATACATATTTAGATCTCGAACGCACAATGTTGCGCCTTGGGGTACGGGTACGAGTTCGAGTACGACTTTACGTGTTTGGCATTTGCAAACAGGCAGGGAGAAAAGAAACTGATGTTTTTTAAAATTGAATATGGAATATTTGCGACTTTTTTTATGGCCGATCAATACACCTGCTCAAGGGCAATTGGAGTGGAGTATTGCGTATTTTGTTTTTGTCTTGCCACAAATGGAGTTTGTATTGGATTCTTTGGAAATGTGGCCAACACTCTATCATAACAACGAGTTAGATATATTTAAATAAACAATGGAGTTTGTTTATTTTGCGAAATACGAGAAGGAAAGTATCTGTTGAAGGTGTTGCTAATTAGAGACTGAAATAGAAAGAAAATTCTGTTTTGGCAAATCAAAGAGATTATAATAGGACTTTAAGGAAGGGTTTTACCTTTAGCGATAAATTTCATCATACAGAAGATTCTAGAACAAGCTAAAGAGGTTCTTTTTTGAAATGTTGCTGATTCATAATTTACTAGTAAACATGTTTTACTTAAAAATCGGTTTACTTATAGTAAAGTCATTAGTGTAAATTTGTATTATTTTTAGGAAGATTCTTAAAACGTGAACATGTGAAATTAACTACCAAGTTTTGTATTCCAGCCAATTACAATCCCGAGGACGACGAAGACTACTTGGCATCGCAGAAAAATGGCACCATAATTGGACGCATTCAACCCACTGTGGCGGATAATAACAATTTGCTAACCGTACCACAGCCCATTTGCGATCAGCCAATGCGACGAGGCAACTCCGGCCTGGGTCTGGGACTGATGAGGTACTAATTGCCAGGTTAAATATGTATAGTCGTTCTTTTTTTTCGCACATCTTTGTGGAGAATCGAATAGATCATTGGACAGAGTGTAGAGAGTGAAGAACTGAGGCACTGATTTAGTGATAAATTGAAGCGCGTGTATTGACATGCAATTTGACTTATTTGACTTATTCATTTTCTGTTTCCTTTCATGACAGTGGCAAGAACCACGAGGAGGACTTTCGTCGCGAAACACAGACAAACGTGCCCATGCTGGGTCCCGAAATATTGGCCGTGTTCGCCAACTCCCAGATCTTCCAGGACCATCAGCCAACCAAACTGAACCGCATCAGCACCAAGACATATTTGCCTGGCATCCATTCGCCCAACAAGGAGATGCCTACCACTCCGCGGTTGAGTGATCAGGACCGGCTGCTGCGACGCCTGGAGGGAGGTGCTGGCCTAGGTAATGACGTGGTCAATGGTCATAGCCATGCCCATGGCTCGGGTAGCCATGCCCATACACCCCCTCTTGGGTGGCAGAACTAGTGGTAAAAGCACACGCAGTAGTAGCATCGTCTCCAGCGGAGTGCCCAAGGTTAAATTCTACTTAAGTTGAGATATTCAGATTCCGAGATAGATTGAGGGTTGTTTTATAGACACTTTTCTGCAGTATTCATGCCAAAGATATGTAGAACGAAAAGGGGATTACGAACGGAAACGACAACGAAACCTCTCGACGCAAAATGTGACTTAATACTATTTACTTAATTCGCCAGTAAGTGTTTTTTTTCTTTTTTTATTTATCGAGTGAAATCGTCGTGTAGGTCAACAATGAAATTGTTTATTTTCAGCCTTTTTAGTATTACTTGTATTGTAAGTAGCTCCACCCCTTAAGCCCCCTCCATTCGCCCCTTCTGCACTTAGTTTACTTTTAAGTCTCCTATACACATACATACATATGTATACACACACGTATTTCGTCATGGACTTTGCTTATAGACCTTGTAATTTGTAATCATTAGACCTAGTTAACGTATATTAGTTGATTAATTTATAATGTGAGTAAAAAACAAAAGAACCAAACGAAAAAAGAAATGCTAACAAAATATTATCAACACAGAAAACTAAACAAATCGGCAACGAAAATTAATTCCAGCTGCTGTCGATCGCTGTGACTGTTCTTTGGGTTCATAACTTTGCCATTCTATATGCAAAAATTGTTCGTCCCTTAGTCATAATATTCCTATCCAACATATTCTCCATATTCATTTTGTTTGTGGCTGTTTTTTTTTTATTTATTTATTGTTTAAGTGCAATTATTTTGCCTTGTATGCATTAGTCAACAGTTTCAGATTGACTAATTGCTTGAGATCATTATATAATTACATATCGGTTACTAGAAATGCATTTAACTTATGTGTAATGGGTGGGAAAAATGTACAAACTTCATTAAGCTGTCCAGCTGAGCTCTCGTAATCGTCGGTGGCTGAAAAATGTTGGTGGAATTCATCCAATGGGAACAGTTTTTGGCCTTAAGTAAATTTGGCTCATTGCAAATTTTGAGTCATACGAATTGTTCAAGCTGTATCGAATCGATTACTGGGATGTCTTTATCTGTCCGCTATGTGATACTTTCCAAGCTAAAAAACTAGTTTGTCCTGATCCATTGAAAACATATATACTCTTGATATTTTAGACCATTTTACTCGTAGATTTAATTTGCAAACTCTTGTTTCTTACAATCTTGAAATGAAGTTGATGAACAAGAAGATCCAATTAAACAATTATTCATTGAAATTATTTCCAAAATGAAATCGGCATTCAATAGTTTGTATTCAATTTGCAGATAATGTCTCAATCACTTAATAAAGATGCTTTAGGGACTCCATTAAGCATGAATATTGAATACTTTTGATTAGGATCAAGAGCCGAATGGATGTAGCTAAGTACGTATGTTTGTCCGTCCGAATTAATTTAATTCTCTCAGAATAAGAGCTAAGAAAATTATGGAAGTCCTTATTAGAAGATTACTCAGGTCAACAGCACTTCTGCGGCAAGGACCTCATATCCTATTTTAAAGTAGGATGACATGAACTTATTTCTGAGATTTTAAAAGTAGTTCGTATACGAAAAATTACAATTTTCTGCAGGTTGGAATTAAATTGGAAAAAAAAATTTTTTTTGCACTGTATTATGTCTATGTATGTAAAATAAATTAAAGTACCCCTTTATATTGTTTACTGAATTCACAGTTTTACATACTTACATATTAGATAGAGCAAAAAGGAGACTCCAAGCTTAAAATGCCAGCCCTAAGGCAGGTTATTGCTGTAATCGATTGATTCGGAAACTTTGGAAAAACAATTACTACCTCTAGAAGTTTTTTTAAAGTTTTTGCTGAACGATCGTTTGCTGATTAATATAGTCGTCGGATATATGGCTAGTTTTTTTGTATGCTATAGAAACGCAGGCTTTCTGACTTATGCTTATCTGCACATCTGACAGAGCATAAAAACATAAAACTGCATTGGTTTAAAATTTGAATTCCTTAAAGAATTTCAATTCGGATTTGCATCTGTATACATATGATAATTTGAAAATATTTCCACTGCGGTTTCCACTCGCAAATTCAGGAAATAAACCGAAAACGAATATGGAATTATACGATTCGAGTCTAAATTTAATTAACAAGATTTTATGGCAGTGACGCAGAATTTGTCTTATGTACATAATACTGGTTATCGGTCCAGGGGAGTGGGAGAGGGTCATAACATTTGGCGCTTCTTTTTGTCACCATCTGCTCTGGAGCTGGCTCCCCCGAGCATCTCCACCACTTGCGTCACTCCAGAAATGGCTTATCGCAAATGATAAACCCGACCGAGATCAGCGAGACGATGGCAATTTATTGTTATTATTTATTTTTGTTTTTGCTTCACCCCAGAAGCGTTTTATCATAATTCAGTGCATTTAATGAGTAAATTAAGCAGTAAATATACTATACCAAGGGTCTAATCAATGATGGGGCAATGACAATGCGATTACCCACATCATTAACTCGATTCGCAGTATAGAGATTCCCGTATATAAAATTGTTAACAACAAATAAACAGTAAGCTCACATCGAAGAGTATAATGTTTATTCCAATAAGTATTCCACATATAAAAATATGTACCTATATATGTAAGTATGTACATAGATAGGTATTTATGCAGTCAGGGAGCAGATAATGCCAGTCCATGGTACTTATAATCAGGTTGTTTCTATCGAGTCGTTCTCGCGACTCTCTTTGGCAAACAGTTCGGAACGGAAAATACTCCCAGCACGTAAATCAGTTTTTCTTTATTTTTGTTGGCTGATAAAAAAAAACGAAACCATATTTGTTACTCACTGATAAAGATGACAAGAAAGCGATTTCGCTTCGGCTTCTGCAATTTCGCATTCCACGACGTTGGAGTCGCAATTGCGCCAAATTTATGGTCCCCTCTTATGGGGATCGAAACAGGCAGGTCAAGAATATATTCAGCTACTAACAGTGTATACCAAAGTCCGTCTAGTCTCATCGGCCTAGCAATCATCGGGCCCAGCTTTGACCCGACCATTCTTCTATTATTCGATTTGCTGGCAATGTCAAAAGTTGACAAATAAGATCTTAAGTTGCACTTGAAAGAATTGAGAGTTCACAACCCTGCGGCATAGGTAAATTGATGTTAGCATTGCAAAATTGATGACTGTGACTATTCGACAGGTATCAATCAATTTGAAATAAACGATAAGAACCGTTGTCTTGCCAAAATATAACGTAATTCGAATCGAATCTTTAACTTTAGTCATTGTTTTACGGTCGCGACTAAGGGAATATTGCACTTAAAATTAACACTATATTAAAGACTCAAAATTTTATATTTTATCTTTACAACTTTTACTATGAAACAAAAACTATTCAGTGTGTCAGGTTCTGATCAAATTTGTCATTGAGGTGATGAAATATTAGACTAAAGGGACACATACACTGAGATACTTCATGAGTAAACGAGTCGTTATCAGAAACATTCTCGGAAAACATACGATAATGATTTGATATATTAAGCAATAGGTTGAATATCAGTTCTTTAGCAAGTTCAAAATGCAAACTCTTTCCTATATATTGCACTTAATATAAAAATGTATGTACAAATTTCGTAGATTTGATTTGAATGGTTCGTTTGCATCGATTACTTAATCACCTGAAATCCAAATCCATTCGGTTGATTCAACAGACTTGACAGATGTAATCTGCAACATTTTTATCTACACAAAACTGAGTTTTAGTAATTTATAAGATTTATAATCACTTTTAAAAGGTCGAAATCTAGACAAACATTTCTATCTACGCCAATATTGACACTTTGCAAGCGGACTTTGTGACCCTTTTGAAATGTTTGACTCCCATTATATTATATTATATAATATGTAAGGACACGCCTGTTCAAATCGATTCGTCTATCTGCTAGTCATGAGAGAGGGAACAGAAAAGAATTGTTCACTAAATTGAACAAACATTTCCACTGCGAGTTGTTCTTTGTTGCTCACTTGATCTTTGTTAAGTGACTACAAATCACAAATTGTATTAATATTAGCTGAGCAACTGAACAAGTGATCAATTTACTGAGCAACTGATTAACTGAGGAGGGCAGTCGGCCAGTGAGTTAAATCAATTCGAAAACAAGAACAAGTGAATATGTTCAGCAAAATGAACAGTAATCCAACTCTAATATGCCAAACGTGTGTGCGATTTAGGCAATTTCCTTTCTCTTTATGTAGTTCTTATACCCAAATCCTTGATGGTTAGCTAAAGAAGAGCTAGTGGAAATGATCCAACTAGGAACTATGAAAATCCGTCGATTCTCTAATCCTTGGGTAATTAATAAGACAAAGACACCGTTTGTTAGATTTCGTCTTTGAGAATCTTTTCAATGAATTTATTTAGTTAAAAGTCTAAAAGCTTAAACATAGTTTTACGGTCAACGGGACATACATACATTTGTATTTGTACATATATATTCTATATCTATTGTATTCCTACATACATATACATATCTTAATAAATTTACAGCTTCTGTTTTTTTGTGTAGAAGATAAAGAGGGGCGCAACTACTTTTGTTGTTGCCATTTTCTACCTTAACAGCATTCACTTATTCATCACGTTTGTTTTTATTGTTTTTTGTTAAAATGTTTTTGTGCTGCTGGTGAATGACTCTATAATTTACTAGTTCAGTGTATACACTGGGCAAAAAAATATGTGTTTTATTATCTTTTATGGCATTTCAATGTGACGATTTCCGTTCAACTGAACGTACAGACATATATGTATGACGGTTGGGTAATTTACCCACGTCATGTCAGCGATCACGTCGATTTTAATTTTATAATGCTAATGAAGATTACCGCCGACTGACTGGCCCGATTCCCTATAGCCATGACGTTGATTTTGTCGAGTTGATGAAATTGAAAAAGTCTTCATCAGACTTTGGTCACAAAAACTAACCCAGTCATTAATTTGAAACTTTATTTTGGCTTCATGTCGTGAGTTTGGATGTATTCAATGTATCCATAAGTAATCTGAATCTTTTCCGCACTAATCCCTTGCTGCGAGGCCAAATGCTGGGCATATCTGTCATGAACTCTAGTTCTTTATCTTGTTTGCCCGCAAACTTATTTATAGAATCTGTTTACAGTTTTTACAACGAACAAACTAACTTTCAAAAGTTGCTCACATGTATTTTCTCTTTCCACTCCTTATAGATGGAGACTCGACGGACTCTAAGAAACCAGAGGCCTCTTCGCCAGAAAAACGAATCACCTTCACCTTGGCACCCTCATCGGCAGACAGTTCGCCAGAGGGAAGTCAAACGCTGTCACCGATGAAATTCGATCCCATTGCCGAAGAGAAGGAAGGCGATGATAGTAAGGATGAGGTGATATTGCGGCCGCGCCTTATAGATAGGCATCCCCATTTGGCGGCCACTCCCAAACGCATCTTGCGCTCCGCCAAGAGCGTTCCCCACATGAATGTCCATGCCAGTGAAACGGATATATTTGCCATCACCGGAACCATAACCAGCAGTCAGATCAGCATGACTCCCGAAGTTCCATCCATTTCGTTCAGCAACTTGCCCAAGAACTATGAGGACACCCCGACCATTGAGAAGTACCGCGTCTCTCAGAGCCTGTATTCCATTCAAACGGCGAATGCTGCTCGGGCCACCCAAGATGACTACTCCATGCCACGGTATTTCCGGCGATCGGCCATGCTCATGACACAGAGCTCCGAAATGCTGGCAGGCTCCAATTCATTGGGCTCCATCTCCACACAGACATCCATGGCAACGACTTCGGCCGCTTCATCTAGTTCGAGAGATGAAATACGTCGCCCGGAGAAAAACAAACGCCTGCAAATGTTGCGGGGAAATTTGCCTCCATTGCTCATCCATTCCGTCTCATTCAAGCGAAATAGAGATGAGGCCAAACAGGTCGACTAACGCAAAAACTACTGGACTAACTGTATACCTAAATATGTACATAAATCCCGTATTCTCAGTGCGTACTTAAGGAGCAAATTGTTTATTGTTGTATTATCTAAATGTTAAGTTTTACGCTTAGATCGTTTTCCCCGTAAAGTCCTTCGATTGACTGTTCGTCATGTACTCCCTCCACAGTATTTCCATGTACTTATATATATTGATATTAAATAAAGTTCTTATAAAATTATAAAAGAAATGGTAACTCTTCTTTTTACAAGATCAAGATCAAGGTGTCAAGGTCATACATAGTTATTGTCCCACTTTTTAACCACTAGATCAATTTGAATTAACTGAATTTTTACCGAGTTTGGTGATAGTCAAACAAACAGTTTTAGGGTATAATAGAATATAGTAAACCAGAGTATGGTCGGAGATTCTTCCTTACATGCGCTGCTCACCAAAATTAATATACCCTTCTTGTAAGGGTAAAATGAGGTAAGTCGTCTCGCCGGCTTAGGTATACCACACACCAGTAAAACAATAATTCAAATTTATAGTAACAAAGGCGATAACGTATTTTTAAAAAAGTCTGCTCACATTTTTTTACGTGCATATCTGACTGTTAGTATCTTGCTAACGTAAGCATTAGACCACGCTAGCGCCCCCACCAGACGACGGACACCTCCGCCCTTACGGTAAAACGTTTATATGCATAACTTGGCTATTTTTATTCCGATTTTGATCAAATGCCTCCTTTTGCCTGTTACATACATTTTGGCATCTTTAATTAAATTCTTTACCCTATGGGCACTAACCATAGAATACATAGATGCGTCAAACTCAAGATTTTTTTGATTACAAACGCTACCCTGAGCCTGGAACCCCAGAGAACTTCGGCAAAAGCCGAACAGCGTAGAACCCCAGAGAGCGGCCGCTGCGAGAGCGAAAAAATTCGCTCACAGCAGTGTCGCTACGCATCGAAAATAATTCAGTCTGGCACGGACTACCGAACGACGCAGGCAGCTCTATGTCGCTTGTCATTTCGTTCTGTCTATGTATGTGTACACTCGTCGGTACATGCTCATGCTTCGTAGTGTGTGTGTGTGACGTGAAGTTGTACAACACCGCATTTCAATAGCTCGTTCGACAAAAATTTTTAATTTTCGACAAAACAGCGACTAAGCGAATAGGACATGCCCCTGTGGAAAGAATATCAAAAAATATTGGGATCAGTTTTGTATGTAGCCCGGTGGCTGTGTCAATAGAGTGCTCGCATGGCGATCGGGCAGCCGGGGTTCGACTCTCAGCTTGGCCAAAGTTTTTTTATACATATTGTTTTATATATTTTTTTGATACATTTTTATTTACTTTTTACTATTAAAATTGTTTAGAATATATTAAATATAAATTTAATTAAATATATATTATTGAGTATACAAATATTGAAAACCTGCATAATAAAGGTCGCCGCTCGAAGGTCATTCGTAAATGACCCCATTGCTATTGCAATGGCCTCCTCGTGGTGTTCCCTGGATACCGATTGTATGTACATACTGTACATTGCAATCGGTAACGAATTCGAGCAGCGACCTTTATTATGCAGGTTTTCAATATTTGTATACTCAATAATATATATTTAATTAAATTTATATTTAATATATTCTAAACAATTTTAATAGTAAAAAGTAAATAAAAATGTATCAAAAAAATATATAAAACAATATGTATAAAAAACTTTGGCCAAGCTGAGAGTCGAACCCCGGCTGCCCGATCGCCATGCGAGCACTCTATTGACACAGCCACCGGGCTACATACAAAACTGATCCCAATATTTTTTGATATTCTTTCCACAGGGGCATGTCCTATTCGCTTAGTCGCTGTTTTGTCGAAAATTAAAAATTTTTGTCGAACGAGCTATTGAAATGCGGTGTTGTACAACTTCACGTCACACACACACACTACGAAGCATGAGCATGTACCGACGAGTGTACACATACATAGACAGAACGAAATGACAAGCGACGTAGAGCTGCCTGCGTCGTTCGGTAGTCTGTGCCAGACTGAATTATTTTCGATGCGTAGCGACACTGCTGTGAGCGAATTTTTTCGCTCTCGCAGCGGCCGCTCTCTGGGGTTCTACGCTGTTCGGCTTTTGCCGAAGTTCTCTGGGGTTCCAGGCTCAGGGTAGCGTTTGTAATCAAAAAATCTTGAGTTTGACGCATCTATGTATTCTATGGTTAGTGCTATGGGTGTATGATATAAGAAATGAACACACTAGCATACTTCAGTTTAGAATCTAAACTTTAGAAATAACAATTTAGAAGAAATATATGTAGTTAATTAAAGTTAATATTTGCGTCAACTAACTTTTAAACTTCTTGCTAATTACTTGTTGTTTTGGACCCAGTGTGCAAACCATAGAAATCCGATATTTATTACTTATGAAATTTATGACATGTATGTATGTATCTATATGGCAATTAAAACTTGGCTCATGGTATATAAAACAAAAATATAAGTAAACGCAAGCACATCAAGCCTAGCGAATCAGTAGTAGAATTCATAATTAAATTATTAATAACTTTGTATGTACATATGTAAAATGAGACAAAAAAAAAAAAGCACATCTCTCCCCGACGGGGAATTGAACCCCGGTCTCCCGCGTGACAGGCGGGGATACTAACCACTATACTATCGAGGATGTTGTTTGCCGACTGCCAAACGTCTTATTTCAACACACTGAAGTCTGTCAATTTTAGAATTCTGTGACATGATACAACCATTCTATCTTCATCTCCTAAGGCTTCGGCCACGCTTTAAGCGATGAGCGACTAAGCGACTGAGCGACGCGCTCTCGAACGACGTTAATGAGCGATCGCGTTGAGTGAGGTGGCCACGCACTAAGCGACACCGCTCGATTGATTAGTTGCAAAAATGACTTATTCTAAAGAAGTTCTACGAAATCTCCTTGAAAGCCGCTATAGCAAATATAGACAATTAAAGAGAATTCAAAGGCGAAGGTTTGGCGTTCATCCCATAAATCGGGTGAGAAAAGAGTATGGCGAGTTTCATCACCTATACAGTAGCCTTCGAGACCACCCAGATCGATTTTGGCAATATTTACGCATGTCAATCGATTCATTTGATTTGTTGTTAAGTAAAATTAATAACAAAATAAATAAACCGAGATCAACAATTTCTGCTGAAGAACGATTGGTTTTATTATTGAGGTAAGTGTAAATTATGTAAATAAGTATATAACAGTAGTATTAGTTTAAAGTTGTAGGTGTTCCTTATTTTTAAGCTTAGCTATAATTATATTTTGTATTTCGTTTCTGATTTCCAACTTTTCGATGGAGGTAAATTTTTCAAAAAAAGGCAAAAGTGATTTAAAAAACAATAAATCTTGGTTTTTGTTTTCTTCGTCTGTTTCCTTGTCTTTTCCGATTTGGTTTTTTAACATTTCCATTTAACATGCCCTCAGTAGGATCTGGTGCAACTGTTTGCTTTAGGAAAGACATTAGCTCCAAGTATGGCCATTTAACATTTATCGTTTGAGCTTCGGATCCTGATGGTAGGCGTGGTAGTCTTTGCAAATTCCTTCTATATGTATCTTTTAAATTTTTCCATTTTGCTTTTGCAGCAGCTCCTAAAAAATAATTATATATAGATGTAAATTTGTTATTAATTTTAATTTTTTATATCAGTTTTATTTTGTTAAGCACATATTTTTATTTTAAGGTACCTTGCTACAGGTCAATCGTTTCGTGACTTGTCATTTGCTTTTCGTCTGGGAAGAAGCACTGTTAGCAACATTATATGCGAAACAAGCATTATAATTTGGAAATCACTCGTAAATGAATATATGCCAACACCAACAACTGATATGCTTCAAAAAGTTACGGATGATTATTATAAGCGTTGGAAGTTTCCAAACTGTCTGGGTAGCATCGACGGAAAACATTGCCAAATTAAGTGCCCAGCTCATACTGGATCACATTATTTTAATTATTTGCATTATTTTTCCCTTGTTTTACAAGGTGTAGCAGATGCTGACAAAAAATTCATAGCAATTGAAGTGGGTGGCAGAGGAAAGCAAAGCGATGGTGGCACATTTTCTGGATCCACTTTGTTTAGATTGCTGGAAGCAGGCAAATTCAATGTTCCACCACCACAAGCACTACCAGGCTCGAGTATCATTTTGCCAAACTTTTTAATAGGAGATGAAGCCTACCCACTGAAAAATTATTTATTGAGACCATATCCTCGAAAAAAATTAAATGCCAAAACTGAACGATACAATGAAAGATTATCAATCGCCAGGAAGTGCATTGAATGTGCATTTGGTATTTTAACTAAGAAATGGCGAATTTTACAAAAAGATATTGAGACAAAACCTAGCACAGCCATTCAAATTATAAAATGTGCTTGCATTTTACATAATTATGTAAGAGAACGTGATGGGGACAGTGATCTGGACTACATAAATACGACATCAGAAATTAACAATGGAATAGTTGCATCAACAAATGTGGATGTTTTTGAAGAACAGTCACATTGCAACAGAAGCAGTCACTCAGCAATGAATGTTAGAAATTCTTTAGCTGATTATTTTGGGATTTTAGATATTAAGTTATTAAATTAAATAACGTTTAAATATATACACTAATTCATACATACACATATTAAATACAACTTGCTACACATGTTAAATATAACTTAACTTAAGTTAGCATTCTATATTCTACATAACGGTAAATAAAAACTTACCTGTACAGTTACAAATAACTCCAACTTCATTCCATTCTTTATCAGTTATAAATCTATTTTTATACTCTTTATGAGTGTCGTTCCATAAAACGGTTCGGCTTTGAACAGCCGAAATTAATGATTCTGCGCAGATTTTTTGCATTGTCTGCAATTCGTCGCTCAGCGATGCACTAAAAATTAGAATCAATTCTAGCGCTGAGCGACGTCGCTCAGACGCTCACAAAATTCGCTCGTCGCTCAGCAGCTGTGTGGCCACTCCAACGCTTTCTCATAAGCTTTAATATTTTACGTCGCTCGAGAGAGCGTCGCTCAGTCGCTTAGTCGCTCATCGCTTAAAGCGTGGCCGAAGCCTAAGAATAATGTTGTCTTGATCAATAATTATCTTTAAAACATTTGAATAATTTATAATATTCATAATTTGCTACAGGTTTTACAATTAGTTTTATAGTTGCAATAACGAAAACCAATCGCATTCTTGTAAATTTCTGTCAATAATGTAAAAACGAACAAGCTTGGTTAAACAATAATAAATGGTAATAATATTAGAGCTCAATCCAGACTACCATTCTATTCGAATGTTGAAGAATCTGGGATGTTCTACTGTGATACTTTTGGGGTAATGCCCCAAATTTCGCAAAACTCAAATTTGTTTTCTAAAATATTCAAATTGTTTTTATACCATGCACCCATACGGTGAAATGGTATATTAAATAAAATAAAACCGATTGCCTCCAGCACTTTAAATCAAATTCAGCACACTCATTAGTTTTAGTAATTTTTACCTACCTATCAAATTTTATTAAAGCAGACTGGAAACATGTCAAATTTACGTATAAACGTTTATTACTGGCGGAGGTGGCCATAGGCTAGTGGCGGAACTAGAGTGCTCTTGTGCTTGTAAGAGGGAGCAAGATACAATACATACATTTGATTTTATAAATTTAATAATAAGACATTTGCTTTACGTGGTGCATGGTATACCGAAGTCGGCGAAACGACTTACTTACTTCATTTATTTAGAGGTTTAAAAATATTCATTTTATAATTCTGTTAATCCTTGTTACTAGGATTCCAGAATTAAATTTAAGATTTTAAAATTTAAAAACGAAAAAAAAAATATCCAATACCCAATAAATTTGTTGTTTTGATAAAAAAATTTAAAAGTATTAATTATTTACGATTCTTTTGATTAACAATATGATACAAAAATTTGAAAATAACAATAACTATAAAAATCATAATTTATTGTTAATTATACCTTTTATTTTAAAAACTTCAAATCCCCACCATTTTTTTGCCATTAATAGAATGAGAATTTAAAATTATATGTTCCTATACATTTTACTGCATGCTTCTAAAAGTGTTTGAAATGCCCGCCATCAACATCCTCGATAGTATAGTGGTTAGTATCCCCGCCTGTCACGCGGGAGACCGGGGTTCAATTCCCCGTCGGGGAGAGATGTGATTTTTTTTTTTAAATTTATTTTTGGAAATATTTAAAATTTTAAAACTTCAATTTCTTAACAATGTGATTATATTTAGGTTGATTTAGGTTTAGGTTTAGGTTTAGGTTATAGGTTGTACTTGGAGTTACAAAAAATTATAAACGTTATATCCCAGACCCGATGAGAAGCATGAAAATTTCGCATAAATACATACTAAGCCCATGCTTTACATTCCGAAATAAAATTTCGTTTACCTAATTTGGTCTTATTCAATTTATTTTATGTTAATATTTTGCCAGTCGATGAAAAACCCTTTTCTTTATATTTGTGTCAGTCTGAATTAAATGGGCTTAAAGTTATAACTTAAGTAATGTTTGAAAGGGCTTTTTAAAGACAGCTTCAAATAATGTGATAAAAGGTGATAGGTGACAAATAAAACCGATGTTTTCGTAAAACATCGATACATCGCTGAACATCGACATCAACAAAAACATCAAGAAACATCGCCAAGAGAACATCAATGCTATTTTACACCACTACTCACCAGACAGTTGACGTTTCTCCAGTTACATAAATTTTAAAACTCTCTGTATGCCTGGTATACAAAGAAATGAGATGTAAAAAAAAAAAAAAAATCACATCTCTCCCCGACGGGGAATTGAACCCCGGTCTCCCGCGTGACAGGCGGGGATACTAACCACTATACTATCGAGGATGTTGATGGGCGGCAGTCCAAACGCTTATATAAGCATAAAGTAAAATTTATAGAGAATTAATAAAAAATCTTGCTTATATTAATTTTCTTTTTAAGTTATTTATTATTCACTTTAGTTATTGCTAGTAAGATTTTGTAATGGAGATTAGAACTCCATTATTGTTTTGAAAGACTTAAAAGACATTTACTACAGAAGTTCAGTATGTTGAAATGTGGTATTTGGCAATCGGCCAACAACATCCTCGATAGTATAGTGGTTAGTATCCCCGCCTGTCACGCGGGAGACCGGGGTTCAATTCCCCGTCGGGGAGAGATGTCAATTTTTTTTTTGTTTTAATTTTTTTTTGTGTACATAAATGATACATTTGATTTATTGCCCCATGAGGGGCTTCTTGTTATTTTCCCTTTTTGTTTTATTCCTCTACGCCCTTGGAGGGCACAAATAATTATTATACTCTCAAAGCTAACTGTAGATGTTTTGTTTCTGACAGCCAATGTTCACGATCAACGTCTCTCTCTCTTTCTAACCACCGTCTTGGTGTGGCCGTAGCAGTGTTGCCATTTAGGCTTATTTTAAGCTAGATCTGGATTATTTAAAAATGAAATAGCTTGGAACGCGGTTAAAATGCTTATAGCTTGAAATCCAGCTTATGTCAAAATTCAAAAAGCTTATTTTGGCTTTAAAAAAATTTCTACATAAAGATTTTTTTTGGAGATTATAGAGTATTTTTATGATTATTTAAAGGGGCAAAATCAAATCAAATCAATTTGTGCCTAAATTTATGGTTATATTTCGTTATTAACATTTGGTCATACTAAAGCGATATTGAGCGATATTAAGTTTGAGAAAATCCGGAAAGTTACTTATAAAGAAAATTTTCGCGAATTGTGGACTACTTTTGACGAATTTAAGGAGTGGCTTCGCAAGGTCCCTAATTATAAGGATGCTGGCGGAAACAGCTAGCTAGCATTATTTGCTATATACATTCTATCGCTTCCTTGGTCGAATGCTTCTGTTGAACGCGTATTTAGCCAAGTTAACATCGTTAAAAGTAAGTTGCGAACGAATGTTAAAGGTTTGAACGCAATTTTACCTTAAGGTTTGTTTTTGAAATGATTGGTTATTTACTGTATAATATATTCCTTTAAATTTTACAGTTATGGATTACGCCGTCATGGCAAATGTTGTGTTAATTATAAAGTACCTGTAAAATACTTATCTTGAATTAAATGCTCTGACAAATATGCAGAAACATAGGTATAATGAAATTGATGACATAATTTCATTAATATAATTTGATATATATCAATAAAATAAAATTTACATTAAATGTTACACACCAAGTCTTTTTATAGTTAGCTTATTTGTAAGCTTTTTTTTTAAATATTTTGGTAGCTCATGGTGTCTCTGAATTTCTGGCAACACTGGGCCGTAGCGTCGACGCGTCGCTGAGAGAGCAACCTCTCGATAGCGGAGGAGAGAATAAGAAAATCGAAAGTGAAAGAGCGGAACGGGGATCGCGACGCGTGCCAAAGCGCAAGACGCATCGTTTGTTTTCAGGATATAAGTAGGCAGAGAAGGGTGGGTTTGAACAGAGACATTGAACCAGAGGGCCGGGGTTTACTTCGACCGCGTCGAAGTTTGTATACCCTTGCAACTGTTTTGGTAATTCTTTCCTTACCCACAGACATCAAAGTGTAAAAACTTTTATCCAAAAAGTCTAATGTTTGCGAAAGAACGGCCTTCAATCTTAGCATAGGATATAACGAACTTTTTGACAAAAGTCACTGTTTTCGACCGATCGTTCCTATGGGAGGTCTATGATATAGTCACCCGATCTTGGCCAAATTTGGCACAATTATTAATAAGAACACAAAACTGACAAATACCAACTTTTATGACAATAGCTATAAAATTAATGAAGTTATTGAGAAAGTCACTGTTCGTGACTTTGCCGTTTGTATGGGAGCTATATGATATAGTCACCCGATCTTGATCAAATTTGGCACAATTATTAATAAGAACACAAAACTGACAAATACCAACTTTCATGACAATAGCTATAAAATTAATGAAGTTATTGAGAAAGTCACTGTTTCGTGACTTTGACGTTTGTATGGGAGCTATATGATATAGTGGTCCTATCTGGCTGAATCCGAGATATACAACGCCTGCAGTATATACAAGCCTACTTGCAAAATTTCAGCTCTGTAGCTCTTACGGTCTCGGAGGAGTTCGCGTTGATCCAGACGGACGGACGGACGGACATGGCTATTTGAACTCGTCTCGTCGTGCTGATCAAGAATATATATACTTTATATGGTCTGAGATGCTTCGTTCTATGCGTTGCACACTTCTGACCAAAATTAATATACCCTCTTTGCAAGGGTATAAAAATGACTTCGCAAGTGACCATCAAAGTGAAAAGATCAAGAAAATCAACCGCAGCAACAAAGACATTAGTGAGCGGAACTAAGATTATCAGGTGAGCCCATTTCCTAAGATCCTTTCTAGCTTGAGTGTGGTAGGGTTCCAAACGAATAAATAATGTTGATAAAATTATTAATTATAAATAAAAATCTATGCTCTTATCAGTTGACCCGCTTTGCACTTTTTATACCATACACCCATAGGGTGCAATGGTATATTAAAGTCGCCAAAATGTATGTAACAGGCAGAAGGAAGCTTTTCCGACCCCATAAAGTATATATATTCTTGATCAGTATCAACAGCCGCGTCGATCTAGCCATGTCCGTCTGTCCGTCCGTATGAACGCCTAGATCTCGGAGACTATAAGAGATAGAGCCACCAAATTTGGAATGTAGGTGGGTAAATACCCACATTTTGTATGTATAAAGATTTTGATAAGGTTAAATTAACTAAACAATTATTTTCTAAATTAACAAAAAATCATAATAATAATGTTTCCAATAACACAATATGTGTAAGCAAAAACTAGAGAAGGCACAAAATTCCACTGCCAAGAAAGTGTTTACACAAATGAAATTCTTCCAATTTACATGTCGCATATGTACATACATATGTATGTACGTCGTCATTGTATCACACGGTTTTTTTTTATACCCTTGCAGAGGGTATTATAAAATTTGTCAGATGTTTGTAACGCACAGAAGGAGACGTTTCCGACCCCATAAAGTATATATATTCTTGATCAGCATGACAAGCTGAGTCGATATAGCCATGTCCGTCGGTTTGTCCGTCTGTGCGTACGCGTTTTACTCACAATCAGCCATCTTAAGATCTATCGGGAATTTTTGAATTTTTTTTTTGAGTATCTCCATGAAGTTTACCAATTTGATAGATTTGGATATAAAAACTCAAATCCCAAAATTGGAATCTGATCGGATAAATAGAACACAAGTTACAGTCAATATAAATCGGCTCAAATCTGCCTGCTACCTACAAAGTCATCATCAAATCAAACAGAGCACATGCATACACACACACACACAGACGCAGCGCTACACGAACTGTATGTGTATGCGTGCCGTGCTTTGCTTAGGGAATGATTAAGGAAGAAGAAAAATTGTAGTAAAAAGAGTAATAATTTGAATGTTTTGTTTGTGCATTTCGAAGCAAGCAGATCTATGTCGCTTTGTTGAGAGAAAAAAATGTAGTTGTAGTATGTGTGCACTTGCTTGTGTGCGTATGTTGCTTGACACTGTAAAAAATGAAAATTCATCAAATTCTATCTCAAATCAGGAAAACGAGCGCAGCCGATAATCTGATGCAAGAAAAACACAGCAAAAACTAAGTAGCGTTCAATTGTTTTCATGTGTGTTCTCTCAACAAAGCGACATATGTATGTAGATCTGCTTGCTTCGAAATGCTGAGGGAAACTAAATCCTAGAGCTGGGAAACTATCGATGGTACTATCGAGGTATCGAATTTTTGCATTTTTGAGCCACCATCGATAGTTTTTTGTCACTATCGATAGTATTGAGCATTTTTAATAGCTACACATCACTTGAATTGGCGCAAAAAGCAAGTACTGGCTGCTGCAAATTGGGTAAGATAAATGAATAAATATGTAAGCTTTAAATGTAACAAATTTACTATAAAAATCCATTTTAGATAAACTTCAGTGTGGGTTGGTGGTTCTGAGCATGGAGAAATATTTGAAAAAACCTGAAAAGAAAGGGGAAATACACAACTCTATTTGCTGAAAATTTTTTGCTGATATTTGTATATCTACATATGTATGTATATGCGTAGACAACGAAGAAGCAGAACATATCAGCTCAGATGAGGAAAATAAGGAAACAAAAAGGTATAGACTTGGGAAGTCAAAAGTTTGGACTTTTCTTTGCAAAGTCCAATGACGGTAAGTCGGCGAACTGTCTTTCGTGCGAAAAAGTGTATAAAGCCAGCGGAAACACGTCAAATCTCTTTGATCATATGAAGCGTGTGCATCCAACAATAAACGTTGGAGATTTACCGGCGTCATTACCAAGGATTGATGATTTTGTCACTACAAGGTATGATGCGAATTCTCGTCGAAAGGGGGAATTAGATACGGCTGTAATGAAGTACATTGCTACTGACATGCGGCCATTTTCAGTTGTGGAAGACACTGGCTTTCGAAGTATGCTTAATGTATTCGATCCAAAATATGAGTTGCCATCGCGAAAGACTTTGAAAAATGTGCTAATGGCGGAACAATATGAAGGAAAAACCATAAAATTGATGGCAATATTAAAAAAAATTGATTATTGCGCAATAACAACGGATCTGTGGACGTCGTTGGCCAATGAAGCATACATTACAGTAACATGCACTTTCATAACAAATGAGTTTAAGCTGCAAACTGTTGTACTATCTACAAATAAATTATTGTCGGAAACCAATCACACTGCAAAAAAAAAATCAAGGACACATTGGAAACTGTATTTAACAAATGGAAGATTTCGTCGAAAATAGTTGCAAAAGTGACAGATAATGCTGGTGAGATGGTTAAAGCGTGCGATTTACTTAAAATTCGAAATGTACCCTGCTTCGCACACACAATAAACTTAGTTGTGCAGAGCTGTCTTAAGCTAGATTGCTTAGCGGATATACTTACGAAATGTAAAACCACTGTCACATATTTTAAGTCCAGCTCTACATCATACAAAAAGCTGAAAGATTACCAAGATGGGGACATTAAATATAGTCTAAAGTAGGAAGTTCCAACTCGATGATACAGCGCGTATCACATGATACAGAGAATTTTAAAAACGCAGGAGGCTATTGGTAAAGTTTTCCTTAATAGAGTTTATCTCATTAGGCCTCTGAAAACTGAACAAAATGTGTTTTTTTGTTTTTTGGAAAATATGTACATAGTTTTCCAGCTCTACTAAATCCACCTTCATGCTCTTGATTTTTTGTGTGAGGGCTTTGGCAGCCGTTCGGTTACACGCATACGAGGTGCCGAACGTGTTCGTCCCCGGGGGATATGAGTGCCGGACCCTGCTTTAAAGTAAAAACCCTTCAGTACCAAATTGTCGCCGCTGACAATTTCGCCCAATTGTCCGAGCCACCGACGACGGCAGTAAAAAATTCTGCCAGCGTTTTCATGCTGAGGTTAGCCGACGGCGACTGGAGGGACAATTGTCGCTCAATTGTCTTGTGCACGGGACGATTGGGCGACAATTGTCCCTCTGGTCGCCGAGACTAGAGGGACAAAAGCGACAAAGCGGCGACACAATGCTTGTTTGTCCCGGCGTTCGGCAAGACATTTCGACATTTGTCTTGGCGACTGGAGCGACAACTGTCGCTAGGTTGTCGTTCCGGTCTTGAAAGCTAGGACATGCAATGTTAAATGTCGCCGCAATTTTAATGGGAGTGTCGCCACGCTGTCCGCGGGTCAAGCGACATGTCCGCGGGGAATCCCCATAAAGTATATATATTCTTGATCAGCATGAGAAGCTGAGTCGATATAGCCATGTCCGTCTGTCCGTCCGTCCGTCCGTCTGTGCAAATCAACTTCACGCCGGCATCTTAAGAGCTATCGGAATGAAATTTCATATTTGAGCTACTTTTAGCCGGGAGATGATAAAGTATGAAATTTGTCAGGATCGGGCCACTATATCATATAGTTCTAGAACAAACATTTTTGCAAAAATTGGAGTATCCCCATGAAATTTACCAATATTATAGTATTTGACATAAATTGACAGATCCCAAAATTTGAATCTGATCGGATAAATAGAACAGAAGTTACAGTCAACACAAATCGGTTCAAATGATGACCTAGTAGTCAGCAAGCAGCGCTGCTTGCTGCTCAAACAGAGCACATGCATACACACACACAGACGCAGCGCTACAAGAGCTGTATGTGTATGCGTGTTGTGCTTTGCTTAGGGAATGATGCAAGAAGAAAGAAAATTTATTATAAAAAGAGAAATAATTTGAATGTTTTGTTTGTGTATTGATGAATTCAGTTGCAGGGAAAGAAAATTCAAAATGTAAAAAAATTATTGCCAAAGACTGCAAGGGTATATAAACTTTGGCATAGCCGAAGTTAGCTTCTTTGATATTTTTTTTTAGTTTTTGTTAAGCATATCTTAAAATTGAAATAATATATAATAAATGAAGATTGATTTCTTAAGTTTAAACATTAACAAACATAACTGCATTTAGTTTTTGTTAATATCACCATTGAAAAAAAAGTTATGTT
Organism: Drosophila equinoxialis; assembly: GCA_018150345.1. NCBI lineage: Eukaryota > Metazoa > Arthropoda > Insecta > Diptera > Drosophilidae > Drosophila > Drosophila equinoxialis. Next base: position 1,068,021 of record JAECWI010000656.1, read on the forward strand.
GCTTTAAAATTTGAAAAATGAGGTGGGTCAAATAAGCTGTGTATATATGTTTGCTCAAAGAAAGTAAGTAAAGGTGACTCGTAAATGAGAGTTATCCTCACGATTGGGACCTTTGAATGTTCTTTTTATACCCTTGCAAAGAGGGTATATTAATTTTGGTCAGAAGTGTGCAACGCATAGAAGGAAGCATCTCCGACCATATAAAGTATATACATATATTCTTGATCAACGCGACCAGACGAGTTCAAATAGTCATGTCCGTTCGTCCGTCCGTCTAGATCGATGCGATCTCCTCCTAGACCGTTAGAGCTACAGAGCTGAAATTTTGCATGTAGGCAGGGTTGGTATATCTTACAGCTCCTATACAAACGTCAAAGTCACAAACGGTGCCTTTTCTCAATAACCACTGTTTTCTGAGCTATCGTCATGAAATTTAATGTTGGTCAGATTATTGCCCCTGTAAACAACTGTGCCGAATTTGATCAAGATCGGGTGACTATATCATATACCTTTTGTCAATAACATTCACCTTAGCGGTGAATGACCTTGTCCTAGATCCGTGTTGATTCTTCTCTTGTAAATCCTTGTACTGGTACGTGGTCCTGGGTGATGTTTTTTGTTAAGTTGGTATCCTTCTGATTTGATCACTTTTTCCGATGTTGTCTTGTCGAGTTCCAAACACTGACTGCCCTTCCCTATGCAAATGTTTTGACTTAAAAAAATGGAATGGTGGATTTGTAGGTTACCCATACCCAGATCCCGTTCAACTCGAAGTGCGGTAGGTTATAGTCCCACTATTGACTCTCTGAGAGAGGCACCTTGACTCGCTCTATCTGCTTCTGGTTCTGTTTTTTTTTTCTTGTAATTTTTTTCATTTCTTTTTTTCAAAACTGCTTTCCATGTGTGGCTCCATTGATGACTCGATAACTCTGTTTGCTGACTTCATTAATAATCCCGTTCAAACTATGCTGTTGACGATTCTATTAATCCTGTGATTGCACAATATCTGGAGAAGGGGCAAAACACTTGGGATCAATGGCTTCCAGAATTAACACTATCTATCCACTCCATTGTCAATGATACCACCGGATTCAGCCCGGCCTACATCATACTAGGTCGAGAACCTCATATGCCCCCGCGCCCTTTATGACCAAATAACGGATGTCTCCGGTAACGAACCCCCTAGTCCGCGAGTCAGACGTACGGAAGATGTTTTCAAGCTTGTACACGAGAACCAACTCTACGCTACCCAGAATCAAAAGAAATACTACGGTCTGAGGCGACGTGACTGGCGTCCTAGTATCGGAAGCATGGTCATGCTCAAGCAACATGTATTGTCTAATGCCGACGAAGGATTCAACGCAAAACTGGCACCTAAGTATAAAGGCCCGTATAAAATAACTGATTTTGAGATATTGGTGTTTGAAATTTGGAACTTGGAGTAGAAAATAAACTAGTGTTTTGCAGACAAAATAAAACAAATGTCTTGGAAAACAAATGTATTGAATTTAAAACAAACCAACTAAATTTCTGAATACTGGCCAAAAGCTAAGACAAGTGTACCACTTTTAAATGTCTTTGCTACAGAAAAATAATAATACGAAGATAAATAAGACAATAATTGAATTAAAGAATGAGATTATAAATAAACGTTTAGTGGCTAAATGTACATCGCATATGCTTTGGTTTATGTTATGGAAGGAACGTAAGAAATTCATAATATGCTACCTATGGGAGAGTATTCAAATATGTTAAATTAACGCCCTTTCAGCGCGCAGACTCACCCGGCGGCCCACTAAAAGAGAGCGAACCACTGGAATCGAGACACGAGAGAGAGAGAGAGAGAGTGTGTGTAGCATTGTTGAAAGAGGAAGTGGTGGGAGTAGGAATGTTGAGTTTTCTGTTTGTAGCAGGCTCAGAGATGAGCAAACTGTAAATAACAGACTCAATTGTGAGTCTTAACATAGGTGATTGCCTCTGTTAGAGGGTTAGTTCAAAGGTTTGCACATGAGGGGGAGGGTATTTTCGTGTTGGTCATAACAACACATGGACTGCCTGTATGGATGAGTGAGAGCGAGAATTGTTTTTGTTTGTTGCTGTGGCTCTCATTCGTTAATGAAACGCTGGCCGAAACGGTTCTCGGTCCGGTCCGGTTGAATATTTTCGGATGAGTTTTGCCGTTGAATCGCCTTTTTCGTATCACCGATTTCTGAATGCAATTTGCATTAACATTAACGCTGTGAATATATAATATAAATCGAAACAAAAACCACAGAATAAAGTGAATTTGCTCTAGATATTTGAGTGCAAGTTTGTGAAGTTTTTTTTTGGGTAATTTGCCAACAATTCAAATTCATATTTAAAGTGCGACGAAATATAAAAATCAAATTGGAAAAATTATTAAATTGGAATAAAAGTGAATTGATAAAATGCACATATTTTCTAAAAGACGTAATAAAATAAATCAGTCAATAGCGATTGTTCAGAAACAAAACAACAAATAGAAAATTTCGGCAATTTTTCCAGATATTTTTCATTGATTTTTCGACTGGCGCGCACACCTCCTGCAACATACAAAGGAGAGGGAAAGAGAGATAAAGTCAGAAGGAGAGAAGTAGAGAGAGAGAGAGTGAGAGCGACTAAGACGATGTGGAGAGGGGAGAAAGGAGAAGTGAGCCTGCCGCTTTTATAGTCTGTTTTGGTATATAAGCTCTCTCACTTCACCGCTCTATCACTGTCTCTCTCTTTTTTCTCTCGCTCTCTCTCACTCTCTGAACATGGGATTATCCTTTTTTATATTTTGTTTATTTTGTAGGCCGCTGCCGTTACACTCTGTGGCTCTCTTTCTCTGTGCCTTTCATCCGCTCTTTCTGGTTTTTCTTATCGCATCTTTCTTTTGTGGCTTTCATTCGTTTCGCTGCATTTCATTTCACAATGTTTCAAATTGGCCACATAGAGAGTTCAACAGAGAGACAGATAAAAAGCGAGAGACATAGAGAGAGAGAGAGTGCTAGATGTAAATTTACTCTCATTCCGCTCGCTCTCTCTCTCTCTCTCTCTTTAACACACACCCCCCACGAAATGTTATTGAATCCTACTGCTGCTGCTGTCTCATTGCAGTCGTTGTCCTTTCGGCGTGTGCGTTGCCAACCAAACAAAAAGGAAAAAACCGAAAATTTTTCATTTGTTGTCATAATAAGCAATTCGAAAAACAATTTAGACACTCTGCTAATACTTCTCTTTCCCTTCTCTGATAGCATTTTCCATCAGTGCATCGCCAAAATCCAGCATGATCAAATAAAACACACACATTTTCAATTGCATACTTATTGGAACTAACGAAATTATCGCCAAAAGTATCTTTCGGTTCGCGTATCTTTTCGCCCACACCCCCCTACGTCCGCCTTGTATCATCGTTGTCTATCTCACTATCCATTCTATATACATACATATATCTATTTAACCGCGTGCGTGTCTCTCCGATTCTCCTTTGTTTGTGTGTGAGTGTGTGTGTGCCGTGTATCTGTATCTGTGTTTTTGTGAGTTCGTGTGTTCCATCTGTACATATGTACAATATTTGTCGTCGTCCTCGTTGTTGTTGTTGTATTTGTCGTATTAAATAAATTACCACGAAAAGAAATCAAAGCAGAAGTCCAAAAAAGTGAAATAATAATATAACAAATTTTGTGTTCTTTGGTGTTGTCTCGTGTAAGTGTCTATATATATAATTTGTTCTTAAATACAACAAAAAAATCAATAAATAAAAATAATACAACAAATTAATAAAAAGAATCCGCGTCCAAATCATCGATACGAATCTGACAACAACCTTAAACTAAAAACTACCAATACTGCCCGAACAAAAGGATCACCGGAATATATTCAGATTGAAAGACCTTTTCGAAAGGTTCAATTGCATTTCAATTGGGAATTGTGCGGTTCCATCGGAAAAAGGTAAGTTTTTTCAATTGATGGAGCTATACAATAATAATAGGGAGTATTATAAAATTGCTTAGAAGTTTGTAGCGTATAAAAGAAGTCGCGTCCGACCTGACAAACTATACACATCGAAATAGCCATGTACGTAAATCCAGTTTGGAATGCTTAAAAATTGACTAGTTGTTGAATCGGACCACTATAACATACATATAGCGATCGAAATGCCTACTCTAAAATAGAAAAATATTAGTAAAATAGACTTGGTGAGATATTTCTAATAATAATCAAAATTACGATCTATTCTAAATGGACAATAGGCAGGTCGTGCAGCTCATCTCATATCTTCGTGCGTCACTGGTATTGGTCAGGCTTACATATTTTCAGCCATCAGTACGATGTCTGGTAAAGCGCTATGGAATGCCTGACTGACCGAAAATTTTCAAGTCTTGAAGGATTAGACGGTTTTTAAATGGGCCGCACTATAAAGGTCTATGAATATCGGTCTAAATTAGCTTTATGTTTCTAAGATGGGAGTGGGAGTGGGATTGGTGTTGAGTTAAAGGGACTGGGTTCTGATCTGTCGATTGTGATTCTTCTTATCAGTGAGTTGTAGTGGGGATTTAATGCGATGCTCTCTTAAAATTAGTGACTATCGAATTTGGATAATCTTTAAGTTGATTTATATCACGTTTATAGTAATTTTCTGAATTCTAAAGAGTTCGTTTTGCATAAATTGATGATTTACTGCATTACTTAAAAACTGAAAGATTGTGATAATCACACGATAATTGTTTTATTAAGGTGCAGTAACTCATAGTTTTTATTCATTCAATTTGAATATTAATGCATAGTTCGAGTTTTCTATAGAGATGAATCTGTGCTGCATTTGGGCACAGGGTTTTCACAGTGGGAAAATGAAATATTATATATTTATAATAAGAATTCCTTGTGGAATAAAGCATTATGTTTTTCCAATCCACTGTAAACATACTTATAAACATGCATTCAAGTATAAAGAGGAGGACCAATTCATTAGTGTCTTGGAAATAAATAGAATACACAAAGGAAAAGGGGACAAACGATTGCAGACGACATTTACGGATATTGGAAACTCGACGTGCCGACTGACGATGTTTGTGCGAGTGACGTTGCGTCTCTAGTGCTTACTTAATCTTGTTCTTCCTCAATGAGTATTCTTTATTTTGTCAGACGCTAATGCGTTGTCCAGCACACAGAGCACAAACTGACAGGAGGACATTTCTAGTTGCAGGTCCAAAGGATCGAGCGTAGAGGTTCTCCTGCAATCTGATATTTGCCTAATGCCCACACGATTCGCACGAACGACACATGCAAGAGCCAGTACGAATGTGTGTGTGTGTGTGGCTGAGTGTTTGAGTGTATCTCATTAGTAGGTTCCGGTACGAGTCTAGTTAACCGAAAATAGCAGAAAATGCATTTTGCAGACACAAGACACCAGACATTAGACAAAACGCTTGTCAGCGGCACATCCTACAAAAGTATCTACAAACGCACACACACACACACACACACACTCCAACACATGGGGAAAGTCAGCAGGAGATAGACTCCGAATTCGACTCAGACGCCGCACACATCGGAGAGCAGAGCAATTTCCATTTGAAATGTAAACAAAACATGTTGTTACCCGCATTACGATAGAAAAACCCAAAAGAAGAACCGCCCGCAAAGCCATTAAAGATTCAAACTCCAGATTAGACTACAGTGGTAACTGCTTAATGGTGATGGCAAAGCATTTGACCAAGTGGCGCCTCCTTCCGTCATGTGTGACAATTAAACTATCTATCGACTGAAAACCCTAAGTAAATGTATTCCAAACTGAATGCAGTTTCAATACTGATTTCGATCTCATTAGTGCGGTTTCACTGTACTTTGAGGGCCTCAATCGCTGTCATCGTCATCGCTTGTTACTCATTATAGTGAAGCCTATTCGCGTTGATATGAACAAACAGAGACTGACAACAGGGTTCGATTATTCTAAATGTCGTAATTATTGTTGTCTTTCGTTTTCTTCTCTATTCTGTTTATTTATCGAAGATTCCATTGGGCTTATGACTAAATTAGTTAACCAATTTCACAGTTGATTTGGTTCTTTGACTATGCAAATGCTGTTGATTCCGTTTTCTTCGATCTTAGTTCTTATCGTTTCTTGTTTGTAGGCTGCTTATGTTTGCCTTCATCTTATTGTTAGATATAATCGTGGTGACCAATTTCAATGGATTGAAATAATCTTTATCAACCATCAGATGATCTCGAAAGGTGATTGTCAAATGCTAATTTGAGTTTGATTTCAAAGATGCGACCATTCCAGAGTATTCATCACAGTCAATATTTGTAGAATACTCTTCGATAATTAGCCAAAATGAATACCCAGTCTCTATTGAGAAGTCGGGTGACGACAGGGCTCCTCTTTCACACCCGCTCCAACGCCGCGCCAAAGTGTGGCCACCCTCCCGACGATCCCAATTGCTATCTCTAAGCTATGCATCTAAGTATAACCAAAGAAGCCCGTATGTTTTGTATTATGTTACACAAATATTTAAGCTGTCTTAAGTAGATACAGCGAAACGCGTTTAAGATATACAAATAGAAACGGAGACGAAGCAAGAACAAGGCAAGCAAAAGCGCAACGATAGAAAAGTTACATTAAACTTGTGCGGGTGCTACTCTCAGTAGGAGGCAACACACACAAACACACACACACACACAGCACTTCCTTGACTGGTCTACCCCTGATGCCCTCACCCACTGCATCGAAGCCAAAGCCAAAGTCGTGCAAGAAGTTATCACTACGCCAAGATGTAACCAGACGGAAGAGAACGGGATTTAGTGTTGGCAATTGCAAAATTCTGAAAAGGCTAAAACTTATTCGAAAAATGTAAAGCCAAAGAGAATGGTATAAAATCATGAAGTTTACTCAATGACTTGAAGGTTTTTAAATTCTAAAGTTTAACCAGCTAATATTACGACATACGATTGAACATTCCAATTGTGTTGATTCAGAATACTTGCAGGATATCGGCAAATTTATTGGATCATAGCAATGGCCAAATGGCCAACACTGGCGGGACAGCCACAGGCCTTGACTGTGTCTTTTTGTTGAGTCTCTAACTTAGTCTTAGGTCCTCTTTCTTTTCATTTGCTTCGATTTCTATTTCATTTTCCATTTTTTTTTTTTTTCGACAATCTCCATGTGTGTATGCTATTTGTATAAGTTGTCTGTTGATGCTCTGTTTTTCCATTGATATGCGTATCGTTTGCCGTTTGTCCCCAAGCCCATCGCATTCCCCCATTCCTAAAATCCGCCATGGAGTCACACGCCCCACTTACCAAAGAGGCAAGCAAATACAATTCAATTCAATTTCTACGATTTCATCTTGGAAAGAGTTGTGTGGCGGCTTGGTTCGGTGTGGTTGCCCTCTGTACCCTCTTTCCTAAGATCGGATTGAGATATACGTATGTATGTAAGTGAAACTAATGGTTAACTCCTATCGTTGGAAAAGAGTATAGCAAAGTCGGCTATTTCTGGGGGTTGTCAGGAGCCTTAGTGTTAGGCGGCCACTCAAGGCTCAAGCCAAGTAGCCAGAAAAAGACAACTTGCTTGTATGTGTGTGTAATTGTAGTTTTGTTCCTTCGTATGCAAATAAATTTCAATGAATTCATGAATTATTTTGCATTCCATTTTACGACCAAAATCCCATATTATTATTGTTGTTGTTGATGTTTTTGTTGCCATTATAATCGTACAAATACTCAGTGCAGTTAGTTTTATTCCTCCACAATTTATGGCCTAAGAAAAATCGATTGATTTTTCCTCTTTTTTTTTGCCTACCGTTCTTTTCATTGTTTGGTCTCTGCCCATTGGGCGTTTTCTAATCAAGATACACGAGTTGCCTTTTCCTTTTCTTCTTGTTTTGGTTTTTGGAAGAGATAATGCCAATCGTAAATGTTGCCTTCTAGTGGGTGGCCATTGAACATCTGTTTGGTTTTATGTCCATACATATGTACGTATCTGTATGTATGTGCACTTTTTGTAGTTTTTAACAAATATCAATTATTAAATGGATGTGTCCTCGGGCAACGGATTGCATTTTAAAATGGAATAAAACCAAGGGAAACAAATTTCAATTGACTTTTACTTAAATAGGAAATGGCCATTTCGCATGTTTTCACGTTCTGTTTTCGTTTTTAATTTCCTCTATATACAAATTTATGTATATAGCAAAAATCAGAGTAGAGTTAAAGTAACTTTAACTTTTGTAAATTGGTAAGATTATTTATGAGTACTTTAACTTTAAAAATGATTGAAAACTCTTGTGAAACAGAAGGATGAAAAAGTAGACCAACTGGCCTTCAATTAATCCTAACATATCTTGGCTCAACTTGTGATTAAATTGGCATAAGCAACTTTTAATTGATCTGAAACTCGCATCCCATGAAAATATTTTAATGGATATTGAGAATGCCGCAGACGAAGTTGTACCAAGGTCCCCAGAATGTGATGCTAAGTGGACCAAAACACATTTTTGCTAGAATTTTTGCCGTCCATCTAACTAAATACTGAATGCACACACTAGAGCATTGCATGAATACATTCAATAACCAAATTAGTCTCACTTTCCGATCCTGTTTAAGATTAGGTGCAAAGTTTCGATCATTCCACCCAGAAAGGATATTTTGGGAGGCTTCTCTACTGATATCACAAACAAATGTGTGTAAACGAAATTTGCTGAGTTGTAAAAAGCCAATGAGTCACAAATTTAAGACGTGATTTTATTCGTTGTTCGAATATTCAGCACTTTGGGAAGTTCATAGAAGTGAACTCATTCAAACGAGTTCCCTCCTCCTGCTCTCTCACTTACCCTCCCTCTTTCAGTGGTTTGTCCACTTTAGACGTTTTCGACCTAACAATAGGCTGTGTCTTACATTGGTTGAAAAACGTTAATAGTCTTTACAGAATGCACTAACTACTAACCATTGGTCGATCTCATCGATCTCAACCCACTGTGCGGTTGTCTTTCCCTTTGTCTTTCCTCGTGGGTAAGCCTCAGGATTGGAGTGTCAATGATAGCGTCATTAAATCAATCATTTTTGGGTAGTCAGCCACTTGCCAACTTAATTTGGTCAACACCCAAGCCACGCGCACATATACAACATTATATACATATGTGTATGTGTGTATATACATATGTATGTGTGTATACTTTTTTCGCTTTACCTTATTTAGTTTTGTTTTTATACCATACACCCATAGGGTGAAATGGTATATTAAAGTCGCCAAAATGTATGTAACAGGCAGAAGGAAGCTTCTCCGACCCCATAAAGTATATATATTCTTGATCAGTATCAACAGCCGAGTCGATCTAGCCATGTCCGTCTGTCCGTCCGTCTGTCCGTCCGTCCGTCTGTCCGTCTGTCCGTATGAACACCTAGATCTCGGAGACTATAAAAGCTAGAGCCACCAAATTTGGAATGTAGGCTCGTGTAGTATGTAGAGTGATCAAGTTTGTTTCAAATTTTTGCCACGCCCCTTTCCGCCCACGCAATTCAAAAAAAACGTTTATCTCAAAAACTATTGCAGCTAGAGACACCAAATTTGGTATGTATATTTGCATAGTAAATGCGCACATTTTGTATGTATAAAGTTTTTGCCACGCCCCTTTCCGCCCCCGAAATTTGAAAAACTCGATTATCTCCCGTAATTTTTTACCTTGTGCAATCAAATTTGGCACACTTAAATTTGATACTAATACCGAGCAAAATACCAAATTTGATGAAAATCGGACAAAAAATAGCTGAGTTATGCATATAAACGTTTTTCCATAAGGCCGGTGATGGCCGTTGGCGGGTGGGGGCGCTAGGGTGCTTATATGCATAAGTGCGCGAGATACTGAGATATGCTTGTAACAAGCATGTGAACAGAATTGTGGAAAATAGGCAAATGCATTAGTTATTACAAATTTGAAATATTTGTTTTACTGGTGTATGGTATACCCAAGTCGGCGAGACGACTTACTTACTTCATTTTAGTTATTTTAGTTTGTTATTGATTTTGTTTTGTTCTGTTCGGTGACAAGTAAAAATGATTATAATTAAACTAATGACACACACACGCACCCATCGAGCGCCGTCTGCCATTTAATTTGCCTAATGAATTTCGCAGGATATTTATAGTCAAAAATTAAGGGACATGGGCAAAGTGTCAAAGATGTGTGTAAATTATGGCGCAAATTAAAATTGCAAATCGTTGTCCAAATGAAATGTGCCCAGTTAGGGAATATGTAGAATATAGATGTGGTTTATTGCAGACCCTTTTCATCCGATATTAATCTATCAAACGAACTAAGTTGTAACCTATCAGTACAGTACACCCTCGGTTAACGAACACCCCGGATAACACATAGATTTTTTTGGGCAAAAAAGTTTCGGTTAACTATCAACAAAAATGGTCTGTGTTAACCAACGAAACAGGAAAAATCCCGAATATACCTTCTAGAGGTGTCTAGTGTGTCCATTTCCCCATTATTAAAAAGAATTTTCTTCTAAAACTCTTTACTTTTTCCATTTCAGTCATCTCCTTCCGTCCAATACATAGTCAGTTCCTTTTTTTTTAAAGTTTTCGTACATTTTATATTAATTTCATTTGATAACAATGAAAACTGAAGCATGTAATAAGGGGATTCGCTTAAACGACTTGTGTTTGTTTACCGAGGGTCCACTGTACTTTCAGAATAAAAAGAATTGCTCTAAACAAGTTAAACATTCTAGTTTAAGCAATTTGATCGTTCGTTCATTAAGAAGTGGTTTTATGTAGTCGGATCTTGGTCATTTAATATTATTAAGTTTCATTATTTACAGATTATTTACCTGAGCATTAAAATATTTTGCACAATTGTTAAACGGTTTTCGATGAAATCGTTTAGTTTTAGTTGTTGTTTATGTTTGTTGGCCATAAACAGCCACTGAATGTTAATATTTAGGGCTATTTGTTAATCGTCACGCAATGTGTACAAAACAATAAACAGGACAGAACAGGCGTTAAAAAGTTTAATGCGAATGTAAATTACAAGGAAAATCGAAATGTTTCATAAAGAACAGAGCTTATTAAGGTTTTGGTTTAAATAATATATGTAGATATCAAAATAGAATATTAGGGTTTCAAAATTGAATACCATTTATTGACTCGTTTCAAAATCGATGGATTAGGGTCAAAATTCGTGGGACATCTGTAAAAGACGTACATCTTTCGCCGGTTTAGAGACCCTTTGAGTCTAATTGAGTTTGCAACGAATAAAGTAAAAACAAACAAAAGATTGCAATTAAAATTTCCATTTAATCAAAAATCGCTCAATGACTGCGTAATTAAAATATTAATTAAATCATAATTAAAGTTTTTTCGATCCTTCGTTTTGAAGGGCCAAGTTAATTGCGCAAGAGAAAAAGGGAAAACAAATGTCGTTTTTTTGCCTTTAAACATTTTCTCTGTACATGAATTGTTTATATACATTGAATTGCTAATTAAACTCAAAAACACAAACTAGGCGGTAAATTAAAATGACAAATTACATAAAAGCGACCAAACAACAACGGCAATAAAAAGAAAGCCACAGAATGTTAAAATTACACATTTTATTTATTTGCATACATTTGTAATGTTGTTTAATTCTATTTTGTGTTTTTATACTAATGGAATTTGATTTCCTTTCCTATACTTTATTAAATTATTTATTTAGTGTAATTGATCGACAATTCCGAGAATAAATCCTAAATGGAAAACTGACACTTTGGCCTGGCCATCAGAGTCCAACATGGCACATAATTTAGAATCAAAGACTCCTAACCGACGGTTTCAAGTTGTTTATTTGCAGTGGGACTCCATCTTGAGATTTGGGCATATTAAGTCGACACCAAGAGATCGGCTATGTTTATCCCAGAGACCTTAAAAATATTGTTTAAACATTATTGGCATTTTCTAAGAATATATACCTTTTGATTCTTAACCTTTTGAGTCTTAATTTATAAACTCTTTGCTAGTGAGATACTAAGATTCTAATTACAGTCGTTCCTCACTACAGCAGCAGTCGAATAACTTTTGCAATTTTCGATGGGATTATGATAATCTGTTTCTAGTAGCAAAGCCTCGGTTTGCGTCTTCCCGATTTGCGCCTTTTTAATTTGCGTTTCATTTTCGATTTATATGGTCAGAATCCGTTTCAAAACATATTTAAGACCATAATGACAATTCAATGAAAAACTATCCTGTGCAATGCAATTGATAAATAAAAAGATCCGGCGGATGAAATTGTTTAACTCTAAATGCTCTCAAAGCTATCGTTCTATATGGATATAATAAGAATTATATTCCATTTTTTATTACTTTTTTAAATGACATACATATTTATAAGACTTACTATAACTATGAATAATAATTATCGTTTCCATTAAACAATTTTTATTTTGGAACCAATTAGTTCAATATCAAACCAAATGCACTGAAAATCGTGTTTCCCATTTCTCCAGTCCATTAACGACGCAAAGCTTTGGTGTATTTATAATCAAATTAAGATCAGGGATCAGATCATAGTATGTTAAAGGTATACATTTCGGATTCAATTTCTTACTTAATTCTGCAATTTGATTTTCTAAATGTTCTTAATTAATTGAATGTTAATTCGAAAAATGCTAAGTACTGCCACAAATTGATCCAGTGATGTGTAATATCGTTCTCAACATACTAAAAAATAATACAATAAACAATGCTTTTTATTGCAAGGTCTAAACGGAAAATTATTTCCATCCAAGTAATTTTGTAATCTGAAAACTGTTTAATCCTCTTAAAATATGCAAAACGTGCAAAAAAATAAAGGATACGTCTATTACATAAATTCTTTTCAAACTTTTCAAAATGACACAAAATAAGTTTAAAATAAGTGAAATAAGTTTTTTCCACAAAATAAGTATTTCGCTTCATTATACCATGCACCCATAGGGTGAAATGGTATATTAAAGTCGCCAAAATGTATGTAACAGGCAGAAGGAAGCTTTTCCGACCCCATAAAGTATATATATTCTTGATCAGTATCAACAGCCGAGTCGATCTAGCCATGTCCGTCTGTCCGTCCGTCTGTCCGTCTGTCCGTCCGTCTGTCCGTATGAACACCTAGATCTCGGAGACTATAAAAGCTAGAGCCACCAAATTTGGTATGTAGGCTCATGTAGTATGTAGAGTGATCAAGTTTATTTCAAAATTTTGCCACGCCCCCCTACCGCCCCCGCAATTTAAACAAAACCGTTTTTCCTGAAGACTATAATAGCTAGAGACATCAAATTTGGTATGAATAATCCTTACCTAAGCGCGCAAACATTAATTGTTGAAAAATTTTGCCACGCCTCCCTCCGCCCCTGTAATTTAAACAAAACCGTTTTTTTAAAGACGATAATAGCTAGAGACATCAAATTTGGTATGAATAAACCCTCCGCTGCAATTTAATCGATCTCGATGTTCTATAAAACTATTATTTGCTATACAATACGCCGCTTAAATTTGCTACCGACACGATAAATAAGATAGCACACAGGAAACGCCACGTGGAGGCTTTAAGTCGACTTAAACTACGCTTATTATTTTAGGTAATTTCGTATTCCCCATGCTTATATGTAAACCTATGTTAACAATATAGATATAGCTTTTTTTCTTTTTTTCTTTATTTTTATTAATTAAAAATTTTTTTGTTTTAAATTTATTCTGATTTTTTTTTTTTTTTTTTTATTACTTTTAGATACATTATATTTATATCTCTCCGAATATGTGTTCAATGCCAATCAATAATATGTATATGTAATTTATAGACTCGCAAATGTTTCCATCTTACTTACATTATGAAGACTTTAAGATGCCACTTTACTCATTGGTAAAACAATTGCTTTACTGGGTGCATGGTATACCAAAGTCGGCGCGACGACTTACTTACTTCATTTTTATTACGTTTATTTTCAATCTAACAAATTTATTAATTTCAACCAAATCAATATATTTTGAAATTTATTATGTTTAAAAAATTAATAATCCATGATTCTGATTTCAAAATACAACTGAAAGTTCAGTCAAAGATGTTTTCTACAAAAGAAAAGGAATAATATTCACTTTAATTTTTATACCCTTGCAAAAAGCGTACATTAATTTTGGTCAGATGTGTGCAACGCATAGAAGAAGCATCTCCGACTATATAAAGTATATATATTCTTGATCAGCACGACGAGACGACTTCAAATAGCCATGTCCGTCTGTCCGTCCGTCTGGATCGACTGGATAGACCGTTAGAGCTGCAGAGCTGAAATTTAGGCTTGTACATATATACTGCAGGGGTTGTATATCTCGGATTCAGCCAGATCGGACCACTATATTACTTATATAGCTCCCATACAAACGTCAAAGTCATGAACAGTGACTTTTCTCAATAACTTCGCTGTTTTCTGAGCTTTCGTCATGAAATTTAATGTTGGTCAGATTATTGCACCTGTAAACAACTGTGCCAAATTTGATCAAGATCGGGTGACTATATCATTTCTATCCATATTAAAAATTTCGCAATTAGTTGACTTGCTTTTAAAGTGTAAACTCGAGGTTCGATCAGTATTACGAAACTTCAAACATATCAGTTTAAAGCAAAGTCTACTTAAAGCCCTTGGGAATTGTTAATGGTATTCATATTTTATAAATGTTTAAGTGTCCGAACTCATTTCCACTCTGCTAAATTGTTGAGTCTTTCCTAGGAATAGTTATGTGCGATTCCTTGCTCGGTTGTTTTTCAAATGTTTCATATTTTGTCTAGTACAGTTATTCACATAATGTTTGGTATAAATGTTTCATACTGCATATGAAAAATGAGAACGCAAATAAAAAGCAGTTAATATTTTTGAATAGAGGCATGCAACTCAAAAAAGGAAAAAAAAAAAAAACATGCGATAAAAAGGCTCAAAATAAATAAACGCAAATGCACAAACACAGAGACAGACTAAGGGGAGAGAGAGAGAGAAAGAGAGCTGAAGGAAAATTCGCTGCAAAACCATAAAAACCAAAGAACACAAATTTCCAGCAATTAAAAATTCAATGTTTGCAATTTTTTTACTCCCCCACCTCGCACACACACACACACATACACACACATTGAGGGAGTATTTTCATGGCGTTTTGCGGGTTTACGGTTCAGACTTGGTTGTGAGCCAACCGGGTCCGGGTGTGGACGAACATTTCGCCATTTTTATTGATATTATAAATTATGGTTTTAACGAATTATGAAAAACCTTTTTCTGCATTTATATATACGTTTGTACATATATACGGTTGGTTTTTCAAATGGTTTTGGGCATTTACTTTTCCATTTTCCATTCCGTTTTGGTTTATATGGCGTTAATCGCAGGAACAGATACGCGAAACGCATTTTCTGGACAAATTAAATGCAGTTTACTGCAAAAAACATAAATTCAGTGAAAAATGGAGAGATTAAACGTTTAAAGTAGATTTAAGTGCATTTTACTTAGCAATCGCCCCATTTAATAAACCAAGACTACCTCCAAACAACAAACTTGTTTAGAAAATAAAATTCTTAGGAGAAAAAACGAGATGGAACGAGTTTTCACGCACCAAATTAATCTTATTATTGATATGTTATTAAATGAGTTCATTGAGTCTTGAACTTCAGCACACATTGCAAATGAGAAGAAGAAGAAAAGTGATGCTAAACATCTGGAGACATTTAAGTGCTCATTTTATTTAGCATGTGAGTAATGGACAAACTTTTTTTTTTTTTTTTGTTTATTTAGGAAATTTACATTTTCAATTTGAAATCTAAATTGAATGTCGTCGAAATGGAGCAAATGAAGCTATGCTAAGTTCTGAGCTCTAACTCAATTATGCTCAAATTACTAGCTGGAAAGCAAATGGTCGTCCGATCATGGGTTAAATGCGGTGGCCCAGGCCTCGAGGCGGAATTCGTTCCCCTTTTTGCAGCTGTCGCATATCGCGCTTCGCCGATGAGTGCACTTTACGAAATATGTCCAAGTTTTTCGGGGTTGATTTCCTTTTAACCATTATGCAAATGTCTCTCTGTGTGTGTGTGTTGCAGGCATTTGGGGGTTGCACCCCTTCTGATATAAAAAACATGTTAATGATGCTTCTGTCAAAAAACGAATTCGTCTCATTTCTGTTTTCAAGAGCTCTACGAAATTTCATTAGGCTTTTTGCAAGCGTTGATCATTTTCATGCCGCAGGTTCTTGAAAATGAACAAAAATATGAATTCAGCTTGCCACCGGGCATACTGAAACATCATACAATTACCAAGTGGAATACATTCTGTGGGTTGGCTTTTAAAGAACTAAATTTGGCGAGCTACTTTCCCGGTCAAGATGAAAGAAAGAAGGGAGAAGTAAAAGAAAATAAAGATAGGAAAAGTCTCAGCAAAATGCGAAACTTTTCTTTTAAAAAGTTACATTACACTGGATGACACTTCTTCTGAAATGGGCGATGGGGTGATGGGGGTGGGCGGTGTGAGGTTAGTTCTGTTGGTCAGCACTCACCCAATCTTGGCCAGATGCTACTTTGAGAGGAGGAATGTCAAAAGTGCAACGGCGGCGAAAACTTATTTATTTTTTCCACATTTCGCAGCACTTGACTTGGGGTATTGAAGCTACCAAGTTCGAACGACTCCATGCATCTTCGTTTGTCCCATTCGAAATGGTCGGGCCACACTGTGGGCAGGCGGCGCTACTTGACAAGTTTGAAATTTCAATTAAATTCATTTGAACTGCGGCCAGTGGTTGGTCGGTTGGACGGTTTGTTGGTTGGCTGGACTCTGCGGCCGGTAATGAGTAGAGGGCAGAGCAGAGTCCCATCTTATGTGATGCCTGGGAAATTGCATTGTTGTTATTGTTGGTGCTTGTTTTCCAGTTGTCTCTCTGCACTGTGACGCTTGCGGGTCAAAAAGTTGGAATCAAGGGGTGTTGACATTATCCTGGTCCAAAACTAACTTGGATACATTATGAACTATACTAACTAAGGGCTAAAACTAAGCTCAAGAACAATTTTGAGTAATCTCTGGAGTAATATACTTTCTTCCTTTCATTCGAACTAAAAATTCGTACGTTTTTCAGCATGTGTAGTACCACAGTGCCTCATTGTCCCCTATGCTGTAGACGGGTTGGGGTCAAAAAGGTGCGGCTCAGTTGATGACAACTTTGGTTGCTCTCTTCTCCCTCTTTGACCCCACGGCATGTACAATAAAGTGGTGTGCAGTGTCCAGATTGGTCAAGTGCAGTTTCTGTTGTTGTTGTGAATGATGTTGTTGTTTCAGTCGCATTTCTTGGGAGGATTGCGTGGGCAGGGAGCAAATTGCAAGCCGCCGAAACGGAAAATGTCTTCATCTTCATCAATCAAAGCCCAGGCATCTGACATTCAAGTCACTCATGCAGTCACTCAGCTCAATTCAATTCCCAGAGACTTCTCTCTATGTTGTCGTTGTCATTCTGGTTGCTGTTCCTGCTCTTGTTTTTGTTGCTAAATTTCAATTACAACTGAAAACTACTAAGTACATCAAGTCAACTTTCCAGCCAGAGCCCACTGGACACTGCACACAAAACTGGTCATCATCAGTCAGAGAATGTTGCATTCATCATTTTGTGTGCCCATAACTCCTGCCCTTGCCCCTCCCCCCCGCCCTACCACTGACCCAGTTGAGGGAATAGATCAGAAAGTTGACATCAACCAAAAGTTCGAAACAACAGTTTAGCAACACAAAGTTAGTAAGTTTATTAATGTTATATTTGTTGTTGCATTTATTTTCTAAAATTTTTGTAATTGTCCGACTCTCACAAATTGTCCCACCCAAATCTCGGACACTATAAAGCTAGAGCCGCGCAAACTATCGCAATGGAACTTGGCATATTAATTTTGTATTGTGATATCTATTTATATACCTAATTTTATTAAAATCGGAATCGGAATTTACCCTTTTTCACCCGCTACTGATCCGCTACGGAATTGAAAGGGGGGATTGGCTACTTATTTTGTGATCCAATATTGGCTGAAGAAAATAAAAAAGGTGGTTAGTTCTGTGAAAGTACTGTAGGAAGTTGCTTATGGGTCACTTAATAAATATCTCTATCGTTCATAGGGCCTAGAGTGTTTTCGCTTGATATTATGCATGCCTGAGTACTATGCATTTGCATACCTGTTAGTTAATCCAGCTATGGCCGATTGCTAAATTTAGTAACTATTAAGCGGCTTACAGTTTGCACAAATTTGCACCTTGTGGTTCTGGTGGTCAACGGTGCATCTTGGCCATCCACACCTTCACCTAGTGATTGTGGTCACTCCTGCCTTGGTTTCCCATCCACCACATCCACGTCCTTTCGTCTAGATGCTGTCACCGCATGGTGTCCCATCGTGCGTCATTGCCGCATTTCCTACTACATTTGCTTGTCAGTTTGGATAACTGAGAGAGACTGTGAGGGGGTTGGAGATTCGGGTTGGGCTTCTGCTTAATTATTACGGCATAAATTATCCATTGGTCTTGAGATGCTGCGTTGAAGCGACTGCAGCATCTCGGCATGATTCACTTAAGCCTCGATTTGCATACTAAAGAGGCTTTTGTTGGCCAAATGGAACGTGCACTGCACCAGAGATAACACACATAATTCTCAGCCTTTGTTTGTAAGAATTTATTTAAATTTCGATTCGGCTTTCGCTGTTCCCTGGGATTCTCTTTTATCTTCTCTACTCTCAGCCATTACATTCGATCATTCTGTTCCTTCTTTTGTGTTAACTCTTCCATTGCCGTTTCCATGTGATTTATTGATTTTCTCGCACTTTGGAAATCAATTTTGTTACGTTTCATCCAGGCTTTCTTTTTCTTTTTTTTTTTTTTTTTTTATTGTTATCGCTAATGGCAGCCAGTTGAGTTAGGTTACCAGGGTTGGCGCCTCTCCTATTTCATTTTCATTGATGAGTACTAA
Organism: Drosophila equinoxialis; assembly: GCA_018150345.1. Classification (NCBI taxonomy): domain Eukaryota; kingdom Metazoa; phylum Arthropoda; class Insecta; order Diptera; family Drosophilidae; genus Drosophila; species Drosophila equinoxialis. The sequence continues at coordinate 1,087,009 of JAECWI010000656.1, forward strand.
GTGAGACTCCCAAACGCGGCGAATCGCCTCACAACTGGAATCGAGTCCTATTTCTGGCTGTCTCTTGTCTGATGGATTAGCCGTGGGAATTTCTAATTTCGTATGCAAGTGGTGTGTCGGCTTTTGTATTCTTCAATACATATGTATGTATATCCTCGCTACATATGTACATATGTAAGTATGTATGTACATATATCCTAAGTAAATATGATGGGCAATTTCGTTTGGTTCCCTTCGTCAGTTTGTTCGTGTTTTTTTCTTAAGGTTCTGCGCGTGTGTCATTAGGAAAATTGCAATAAAGACGACGCTTTCCCACTTAGGCTTGACGCATTTTAAATGAAATTAAATGATGAGGAATAAGTGAAAGTGAAAAATACATATATGTACACACATTCTTTTATACATACATATACATATTTAATTCAATTCTTTATTTCTTACAATTGCAGGTAAATTTCTTAAACGGATGCTTACTTCACATAAACAAACAATTTCGATGAAAAAAGAGTAAGAATTTCAGTACTAAGTATTGTGTTTTACATATTTATAATGGGTAAATTCTTACTATTTCTGATCTGATCTCTGTACAATAAATAAAACTACATTTACAAGCCCAAGAATGTTGTAAAATTAATAATTAGTGCAGAGATATTTCAACAACCTTACTGATATACAGAAATATATGGAGGACTCTCCCTATTTACTATATAATATTTTTTGAACAATTTGATTGGTTCCAAAAACAATTTTAAAGAATTGCCTAGACACATAAATACTTCAGATTTTGTAGCTCTACAGTCTGTATAGAGCAAAAAACAGCGCAAAAAGTTTATGATAATAGTATCATTTTTGACGGTTAAAAATAAAATTAAAATTTGCAAAGCAACTTATCATAGATGAAAGGTGTGGTACCCAAAGTTATAGCTAAGAGAAGTAGTTATCGCTTATCCTTCACTATGAATATTGTGATTATAATGTAGTTTATTTATATGATTGGGTTTAAGAAGTTAGATAATGGTTAAAAGTTCTTTTTTGAGAATACGTTTAACACCGTGTGTCTACACAATTTTCTTGCCAGGCTCGACATGGACACTTTGAACTGCTTGCGGCCAAAAACCAATAATTAGGACCACTTTTGGTCACTCTCTGTGTTTCTTGCTCTTTTGGTTCTTCTCCGTTTATATGTATTGAAAATGTGCTTAAAGCACACGAGCACTTTATCACTGCCACCGGCTGAATCCGCAGTTAGCTATTTTTATACCATACACCCATAGGGTGAAATGGTATATTAAAGTCGCCAAAATGTATGTAACAGGCAGAAGGAAGCTTTTCCGACCCCATAAAGTATATATATTCTTGATCAGTATCAACAGCCGAGTCGATCTAGCCATGTCCGTCTGTCCGTCCGTCTGTCCGTCTGTCCGTCCGTCCGTCTGTCCGTCTGTCCGTATGAACACCTAGATCTCGGAGACTATAAAAGCTAGAGCCACCAAATTTGGTATGTAGGCTCATGTAGTATGTAGAGTGATCAAGTTTATTTCAAATTTCCGCCCCCGCAATTCAAAAAAACGATTATCTCAAAAACTATTGCAGCTAGAGACACCACATTTGGTATCTATATTTGCTTAGTAAATGCGTACAATTTGTATGTATAAAGATTTTGCCACGCCCCTTTCCGCCCCCGTAATTTGGGAAAACTCGATTATCTCACGTAATTTTCTACCTTTTGTAATCAATTTTGGCACACTTGAATTTGATACTAATACCCAGCAAAACACCAAATTTGATCAAAATTGGACAAAAAACAACCAAGTTATGCATATAAACGTTTTTCCATAAGGCCGTAGTTGGCCGTTGGCTGGTGGGGGGAGGGTGCTCGTATACTTGAGTGAGGGAGATTATAAGATATGCTTGCAATAAAAAGCATGTGAAAATGCATTGGTTTAATAAATTTGAAATATTTGTTTTACTGGTGTATGGTACCCTAAGTCGGCGGCGACTTACTACTTCATTAATATCATTTTTATGAAATTTGGTATTTCGATATCATTTGAAAATAAATATGAGTCTATTCAAGGGGACATTCACTTTTATTCGAATTACGTGGCTAAACTTTGAAACAAAATTCACGGACAGACGGTTTGCCGGACGGTTTCTTCTGCCTGTTACTCACATTTTGGCGATTTTAGTACACTATTTTAGCCTATGGGTGTATGGTGTAATCATCATAAAACTATTTAAAATTATAATTCTCTTTTGTTTTATGGGAATAATAAAGTTTATGACTTTTGTCTTCCACTGCGTTTATTAATATATTACATGGATAGATGAATTGGAACATTAACGAGGCGATCGCTTTAGAAGGGGGCTAAAAATGGATGCAAAAAGCAAAAATAGAGTTAATTTTTGATCAGATACACTTTTGAGTGAGAAGAAAAGTTTTCGGCGGAGGACCCAATTATAAATACTTTTCGCCTTAGGTGGCAAAATACCTTGCAGGCATACCCATACACACACACACACATACACCTGTCCACAGATTTGTATTTGGAAGGCTTTTAACTTTAGCATTTCCCAATGTCACACAACTTGTGGGTTTTCGCATTTTCTCATATTCCAAATCCAGTTTTTCATTGATTGAAGCTAAGCACTCGCAACTTATTGGCTTCGATGGGAAGAACCAAAACCAAAACCGAAATAAAAAAAATGAAGAAAACTTCAGAGCATTCATGAAATGACAAGAGAAATTCCACTCATCTCCGCCCCCCTCCGCACAACACGAGAATCAGATTTAGCAAAACGCAAAAAATACTGAAATTCCCATGGCACGCGCTGGCGACACTTTCCAAGAAGCAAGAAGAACATTTTCTTTCATTTTTTTCTTCGTTTTTCCTTTTTTGCGTACGTCAACTGTGGGGGGTGTGTGGAGAAGAGTGGTGGGTGGGGCAGAAGGCACAGCGGTATGGTAGGAGGAGCAGTGGGTGGGTGGGGGACGAAGTCAAGGGCGTGCGGTTCTTGCATGTTGTGAATTTTTGTTGTGTTGCTGTTGAGGCACATGCCACAGAGAAGGGTAGTAAAAGCGTACCGTTATACAAACATTACATAAAAATATTAAATTTATGATGCAATAAAAAAAGAGTGTTAAAAGGGAGAGAGGACAAAGAGAGAATGCTGGCAGAGAGCGAAACATGCGTGTGCGTGCGTGTCAGCAGGACAAAGAATTGGACTAAGGGGGAGGAACAACTTGAGATTGGGCCGCCCTTGGGGAAAAGTTTGAAATGTAGTAAGGAGAATTGTGCATAATGAAAACGATACAGAAGAACAAGCAGAAAAAACAACATGGGAAAACGCATGCATTTTTAATGAAGATGACCAAACCCAAACAACATAGCTGAACGGAGCAAACTGGACCAACCAGTTGGGTATACGACAGCCGTTCCACCCCTCGGAACGATCTTTGCTGTCCATATCAATGACTGAACTGTTTGCTAAGCCCTTAACTCAAAGATAATACAGGGATGTTGTCTGTCCGATGTCAAAGGACACGAGGACACCAGGGGTAATCGCTGGACGAGAAACTCTCTCTCACTTGGCCAAAAAAGAAAACCGAAAACGAGTCTCACTTTCCAAACACACAAAAAAGTCACACGCCACGTCGGCTTATATTCGACTTTTGACAGCCCTAAGTTGTGCAAATTCATGTTCCTGAAATTCCTAATCCAATGAGCACGTGCCACCGTCTCTGCGAAGTCTTTTTGATTGGATGGAACAAGCACACCCACACACACCAACACACAGACATCGTTCTTTGGTCAATTATTAATAAACAAATTCAAAGATACATATTTCATAGAAGTCGTTTGATATTTGAAAAATGTAAAATCATATTAAAGATAGTCCAAAAAGCAAGAGATACAAGATTAACTAACTTGAAAGAACTTTAAAGGGAAGATTTTGACATCACAAGCAGTCTTTTGCCTCTTCAAGTGTTTGGAATAGAAAAGTGCTAGAAAAAGATAAATACCATAAGAAAGAGTTACCCCCTTGTTTATAAAAATTAAGGATTTGGACGAAACCTATTGAACAATATTGATAAAACTTTTTTTTGTAGAAAGATTTCATATAATCAATCAATTAGATCTTCTCACAATGACAAACAAACTACAATTATTAATGGCAAAGCTGAGCTAAGCGAAACTAAGCTTGGTCAAGGAAAATAAAAATAAATATAGTGCGGCACAAAAGTTACCCTACTTATAGATTATATTCTAGATTTGCCTCACTCTACGGACAATTCCACCGAAAATAAAGGGCGGGGTTTTGCATAAACTTTTACAACTAGAAGATCTTTCTTTCTTTCCAAAAGAAAAATGTTTATGTTTTGGTAGTGATGTTAATAAGATGCTTTAATGGTCTGAATCCACGATTACGAACAGAACGGGTATTCCATATACATACCTACATATATAGAAATGTATGTACATATGGACACACTAAAAAAAAAAAATTTATAAAAATTACTGCGCACTTAGCCCGGGTACAAAAACATCTTATATCGTGAAGGTGAAAACGACAAGAACGATGATGTTGGTGCACTTAAAAATTCAACAAGCGTACTAATTCCTTTACGACCTTTTCCCCATAAATCAGCTGACGGGAAAGAGGAACTTGCGCACACACACACACTAGTGTAGCCAACCATCAATTAAATTGAACACAATCATCATCATATTTCAACACGCATGAAGCAAACGATAAAGCAGTTCCCATCAGAAGATGACAACAACTCGATGTTTGACTTGCAAGACCCACAAAATTTGTACAAATAAACTAAACGAGCCGCATAAAAGTAACCAAAGAGCAAATAATAATTTATATATAAATGTTTTTTTTTCTGTTTTCTTTTGAGAGGGGTCAGGTCAGGAAGATTGTAGACAGGGGAGGGGCTGGGGTGAGGTAACATTATGTCACATCATAAACGTCATGGACACATTTTGTCCGGTTTTAGTGCGACCATAAAAATTGTTTTTGAAGAGTGCAAATAACAAACGAAACATAAACGGGCATATGAAATACAAAGCAAAATGTTGATACCCTATATCCAACACCTTATAGAATATCCAGGGTTTGGACAGATGGGTCCAAAGAGCAGATGAAATTTGAACTCAGAACTCGCAGGAATCACTTGAATCCCTTATTTTAGGGAAATAAACTGATTATATTTCTTTTAAAGCGGGGTCAACAATCGCAGATAGAGATAGAAAATGCGGCACATCACATACTTTTCCATAAACCCGGCCAAAGGGGGAGAACGAGAGAGGCGGGCAGCTAAAGGGAGAAGACACCACCACCGGGTGGTGGCCACACAAAAGTCATAAATCACTTAATCACATAATTAGAATGTATAAAAATTGATTTACGAGATTTTGAATGCGAATTATTATTATTGTTGTGCTTGTTGTTGCTGTTGTTGTTGACGTTAGCCCTGCACAGTCGCGTGTTTACGATTATTTAGTAACTATCGCAAACAAGGGAGAGTGGCAAGGGGTTGAGTGGGATAGGGCGCTACCGTGTTATTGGATAATAGTTCTCATTCTGTGCATATGTAAATAAATCAAGCAAAAACCACAGTGGAACTTGCCGTATCAACTATTTTGATAATGTGAACTTAAATCTTGAACTGACTATCATATATGAGTGTATGGCACCAGTTCCTTAAGTAAATATATCGATCGGTTCATTTGTCATAGTTCTGAGGTATCCACTGTTGTTTAAAAAGCTCTAATCAAATTAGGACCCCAATTTTTCCTCTCTCTTGTTAAGAAAACAATTTTTTGTTTTCCATCATTCAGATGTATGTACATATGTATGTTTGTGTCTGTGTGTACGTTTGTTTCCTAGGGCACGTTTGCGCATTGTCACGTTTTGAGAAAAGGCAAAATGGATGGTGGTGGGGGGGGAGAGTAGAAAAACAAAGGCTCTTTTGCCTCGCCGCTTCACCAGGCACTACGTGTTCTGCTTTAGTCAACGAGCTTAACGCATTCTCCCTCCACTCGTCTTGCTCTCTACCATCCGAATGTGTGGCATTTTGATACCATGATTTATGGGATTCAGCGGAGTAACGAAGGAAACCCTCTCAACATTAGCAGCAGCGCAGCTCTTTTGCATTTGATAATCCTATAAATTTGCGTATGCTTCTGCTTCTTCTTGGGAAGACAACTGACGGACATTTGACTTTGTTTGCTTTTGGTTTTAAAATGCTCATAAATAATATTCGGGGGTGCCATGAATGTGTACCTATGAATGAGTCGGACTTAGCGCTTTAAGCCCATGAATTGTAATTAACTTAAAGAAATCTGATTTCATTCATTGGATTTTCCTATGCTATGGGCTCAAAGCTGACCATTTTTGGTTTGTTTAAAATGTGATGACCATTATTTGCAAAAATCTCCATCACAATGTCCTGCCTACGAAAAGATCAGACCTCAGTTGGGAAGCTTTGATGTACTCCGTCACCTTTTCCTTTTTTTGAGTTCCTTATAGACAGTATCTTGTCTAATGCTCGAGTCTCTTCGGTTTCACGATTCTGTTTGTGATAGAGCTTTATTGGAGCACAGGATTTAAATTTAACTAATGTCTCTGAGAGGGATTTACATAATTCTTATGCCACATCACGTTTATCTCGAACTCTTCTTTTGGCTTGCATTCTTCATTCTTTCTTTCTTTTTCAGTTTTGTTGTTTTTGTGTGACTTATTTTTAGTAAATAATAGTTAGTTATTCTATTTGCTTGTTTTCCCTCATAATTATTATTCCTGTTTCTCAGTGTTGGCAGCTGCTGCCAGCCAGCAAGGAGCGCTAATGCGTCTTCCTTTTCTGCAGAGCCAAAAAGCTTTTTAAGTTGACACAGACAGAAACACAGAGAGAGACAGACAGACAGAGAGAGAGAGACAGACAGATAGACAACAAGTGAGGCAGTGGGATGGAGACTCTGAGATAGAGCAAAAGGAACAGGAGGAATTCAGGCTTTTCTTTACCATCGCCCATTTTGTTTGGCGTGGATTAGCATAATGCTATTTATTGTTGTACTTTTGCTTGTTCTCATTCTCCTTTTCCCTCTACTCCCTCATATTTCTCATTTCCAGTTTATGTTTCCTTTCCACTTCTTTCCACTGTCTCTCGTTCTCTCTGTATATCTTACTCCCTCTAGTATTGTTTCTGCGGTTATGTAAATAAATTTTCAACTTCCACTACTGCAACTGCAACTGCCTCAGCTTTTCTTTATTTATTTGTCTTCTTGTGGGGGGTCAAAGTTTTTCTCTACTGCTGCTTCTCGCTCAATTCATTAATACGAATTTCACTTACAGCTTGAGTTTTCCAATTTACACTTGTTCACATGTAAATTGATGTCCGATGACAAAAGGAAACGGAAAAGTTTTTTGAAAGCGTAAAGTCCTTGTAAGAAGTTGTGTCTGCAGCTTAGAACCCTTCAAATTTAAAAAAAAAATTCCTTAAATTCCTCAAATATTAAGAGTAAAGTCTAATTTCCTTCTCCTGATTCAAGAACAATCGCATATATCCCATTTACTTTTGAGCTTTAAAAATGGATGACATCTAAATGTACATATATGTATAACAATGAACCAAATAATTTATTCCTATAGAATCTGCATGTGAACTTAGTGGATATAAATTCATTTGTACATCTAGCCCGACAAAATAAACAGACATCATGGATTTGAATACGATTTATTATTTAAACATTTTTTTATGTTATCAAATTATTGTTAATGAAAAATATTTTACACAAAGCACAGCTTCTCTTTTAATTGAATGATATAATGTTTAATAAGAAGAGTTCATTAAACTAATTTATTTGTTAATTATTAATCATTCAATGTTATAGGAAGTAATAATTAACAAAAGGATACTAGCGTTCGGCGTAACCGATTTCGAGCTACTATTCTTCTTCAGTAGTTAAGTCCTTTCTGTTTTTGGTAACATTAATACATCCCTCCCTCTATGGTCGAAGGGTATAACACATTTCACTCCTTGTTTAAATGGTAACTTTTCGAATAAATTTCAATTTATCCGAGTGTTATTTGCGTTCAACTAAAAGTCACAACAAACGATTTTCTGTGGAAATCCAGTGATATTATTTATTGGATGTTATCTCAGAAATATAATTGTCAGTAACTAATGAAGTTTGCGCTCAAACTTTCGCCTTTATCCAAATCAACAAGGTTGAGCTTAAATCGTCTAACCTAATCCGATAATGGTTTCTATATACATACATTTCTGTTAATAAATAAACAAGTTAGCGATTTTTTTGTAAATATAGAATATATTAAGTGCACTAAAAAATGTATTCCCATCATATTTATGCCGATTACAAATCAGATATCTCTTGTCGATGTATGCAAACCACAAATTATCATAACCAACATACATACAAAATTTGCATGGCAAAAAAAGGAATAACAGTTTTCACATAAATTCCAATTAAGTTGCAGCATAACTCATGGTTAAGCAATGGCCAGGCAACGCACACAGTAACACACACACAAGGACTAAACATGTTAAATTGTCATAAGCCTTAAAAATTCCATTATGATTATTTGCTCAAGTACCGCCGAAATGAAGAAGAAGTGGAAGGAGACGGATAGGGATGGGGGTGGGGATGGGAATGGTGAAGAAGGAAATGATGATGTAGTAGTAGGGACAACGACAAGAACAAGGAATGGAGCATAAAACACAAACAACAACACAAGATGCTTGACAAGATAAGGAAACAAAGTTTTCTAAGCGAATAAATCTGTTTGTCCTGGTGCCAGGATCCCCACATATTCGCACACATACACAAATACACATATCAAAAGTGCTTGTAAAAATTGTAAAATATTTTCAGTCACACACACAAAGAAACATACACACTTACTCATCCATACATATGTAGATACACACACACACACTCACGAAGCTAATAAATGAGAAGTTTACGCGACGACAAACAGCAACAAAATCCCATTTTACAAGGATATATGAAGTAGGAGAAGGCCCACACTCAAGCCCAGGCCAGAAAGCAACAAAACAAAAAAACAAGAAGAGATATCAAATCAAATAAAATGAGAAACAAAAGCAACCAAAAATCGCTGCAGGATATGCAGACAAGACAAACAACAAGTCACGAAAACGACGATGAAACAAAATGAAGAAAAACAGCGTCGAGCCGCAAAAAAAAGAGAAAAAAAGCAAAAAAAAAAAAGATTTGCAACATAAATATTTTCATTGCAGGCAAACGATATATAAAAATGTTGAAACACACAGAAAAAAAAAGAAAAGGACGAAGTAAATTGCAGAGAATGCCGCATATTAAGAGTTGTTGTTGCTGCTTTGTTGGTCTGTTGTATTCGAGGCAATGGCGAACGGCAGCCATTTTGCAAACTGCAACAAAATGGCGGCCACAAACAAATTGCATCGCCTGATGAGTGTTAAGTGGATGTTGCTGGCGATGGATGCGGGGCCAGAGGTGGAAAGAGATTGTGATGAAATCACAGACCGTCAGTCAAGCTTTTTGCATCCTCTACCTAGAAAGGGTCTATTGGGCGACGAGTAAAGTTTTTGCCACAGACAAAACGGTTCTATAATAGCCTATACATCCTTGATGAATGTATTAACTGACCTAACACTGCAATTAAATTTAGATTCGAATCTAAAATGTTAGGAATATTCAAAAATACAATCGTTTACTCCAAAAATCCATTATCTTAAGTAAACAGGATAGATAATTTTCACGTTGGAGCCGACATTGGGTATCTTGGATTCGAGTCAAACTGTTGCTCTTAACATTCTATGTTACATGTTATCTTTAATATTATTATTTTTTGAGTGATATGCGCAATGCATCAGGCTCAGAGTCATTCCAACGCTCAGGGCTTGCCTGTGTCTTTGTTATGGTCCTAAAATGTTGCTGTTGTTATAGTTGATGTGTTGGCACATACGAACACACTTGACATATTCTCCTGCTCCATGGAGGGACTCTCGAAGCATTTAATTTTTGGTTGACAGACCCTAAAATCGGCACACACACACACAGTCACACACGCACACACACCGCAAACTCTGTCAACTGCCATGTAATGCAATTGCTTCATGGCGAGTACCAGGAAAGTTGAAGGACATAGTGAAAATGCTCCTTTGTGTTTGTTCGGAATACTAGGAAGGCAAAATCATTTTGAATCTCACAATCTTTAAAAACGTTTTAAAAAATTTAACTTCTAATATTTAAAAAATAAAAAAGACAATTCCATTTCTTCTCTATGAATGTTATCGTTTACATAGTTGGCAAAAATGTTGGAATGAAATCTCCAAGCGTAGCCATTCTCGTCTCTGACCCAAACCTCTCTTCAGTCTTTGGTCACCTGTGCGCTTTGTTGACGTCATAATTAGAACACAGTCGACACCTACATACGCATGAGTTGAGAACAAATTGCGCTGCACTTTTTTACCTGCTTTCGCTCATTCTCCCTCTAGTCTGCGGGTCACCTGTGTGCAGATTTATGATACCAAATAACCCCGTTTTCACCTGCAAAACCCTTCATGTGCTACATTTCTTCTCATTTCGTGCTACATTTTAATTCTCTCGTTTGGACTGATGGTGATGATGAGGACGACGATGTTGGTGGGTGTTGGTGGTGGTGGTGTATGGTGGGTTTAGGTGGGTCACGTTGGGGGCAAATGGTTGCTGAAAAACTCATTAACTGTGCACGCTACTTGGCACCTCGTTGTTGTTGTTATTTTTTTGTTCTACGGTTTTTTATTCTCATTTCATTTCTTTCAATTTGTGTCCGCTTCGCTTCGTTCTGCCGTTCATTTGTTTGTCCGCTTTCTTTGCGTGCAACGTCGACGACTTCGTCCGTCTGTCGGTTCTCTGCTATCATCCATTTTATGGGCGAAGGTCGGCTTCAACTTATCTGCATGGCAAACATTTCTAGGCATTCTTCAAAGCGCCACCCCAACGAGGCGTGGGGCATGGGGCGTGGTGGCCAATGCGTACGTATTTCTGCCAGTGTGTTTTTGTGTGTGCACACACACGATTGCACAATAAGCCGATTTGAGTATAGACCTCCATTAAATCGAGCACAAAATTTATGCCAGCGAAATTGCAAACGAAAGAGAGTAAAGAAAATGTTCTTAAAGTTTATTAAAAGGAGCTATGTAAATGTGCGCTAAGGAAAAAGGCATGTGTGTCGGAGTGTGTGCCTGTAAGTGGGTGTGGGTCAGATTAGACTTCTTATCACTACGAAAAGCCTTTACACGCAGATTTTCAACAAGGAAATCCAAAACATTCAATTTATAAGTGGAATACAAGCAACAATAAGTAGATCAATGATTCAGATCCGATCTTGAAATTAATATTTTTAATTGATTAGAAAGTTAATAAACACTAACCCAAAAGTTGCGTAAGGTGTAGTTTTCTTTTGGGTAGTACGAAGTAACCTCAAAGTCACAACATACAACTTTACCTGAATATATTCAATATTTTTTTTTTTTTAGTCCAAATTTTTTTATGTTATTGAGAATATTCCCTCATAGGTTATTCAAATACTTTCGAATACCGTTTTCACGTTTTTTATGAGGCAATATTCTCCTCACGTTTTTGAACTGACGGCAATGATACAGAATAAAGTGCAAAATTACAACATTTCATGCAATATTTTTACTGCCAAAAGGAAGGCCTTTTTTTGGAGTTATTTTTGCAGAACTTATTGAACAACCCTCGTGTTTTTTTATGAAAAATAAACCTCCATTTAAATAACTCTTTACGTTTTCATGTAATAATTTGTTTAAAAAAGGGGCCCCATTCACATTATATCTTACAATTAGAACCAATCTTGGTTTCTGTTCATTCGAATTGTTTCAGTTGAAATTTCACCGAAATTTGGTTAAAAATATCTCTTTTCAAATACACAATATTGACAAAAAAAATTATGTCAACATCGTAATTACACTTGTAACTAATTTATTTCTTGTTTTGTATAAATCTCTTTTCAGAAATGACTTTAAAATCAAAGCCGAGCAAGTTATTTGAAATGATGCAAATGATGAATAACTGAAACTAAACAAACTCAATGTTTTTACGAACTTTGTTACACAAATAAAAGGAAAAGAAGAAAAAAAAACAAACAAATTGTTAAACAAGAGAAAAACAAATACAAAGTATATGCAGACATATATGTATATACAGATATTTGTCATATTTAAATTGCATTTAAATTGTAAGTAAATAAAAATGCAGTAAATAAATTAAATATAATCCATGCTATATACACGATCCAGACCACAAGAACAAAAACATCATCAATAGCAGCAACAAAATAAAAATATTTAAATACCAACAAATCGAATAAAAAAAACCAACTGCAACAAAAACAACAACTTAAAGTCGGTTAAATATTCATCATTGTATAACAAGGAAATTGAACTAAAATTTATGCAAAATAGAAATGCTAAATTTCCACCGCAATTCAGCAAATAAAATTACGCACAACAACAGCAACAAGAAAAGCCACAAAATGCATTTGCAAAGTGCAGCAAGAATAATAAATCAAACAAAACCAGCAACAGCAACAGTCAGAACAACACCAACAATACCAACAACAGCAGCAGCAGCCACAGCAGCAACAGAAACAACAGCAGAAACCGATAAAGGAATAACAAGAAAAGCAACAAAAGAAAGCCATCGTTTAGGCCAAACTTATGGATACGGTAATGGATGGATGCAAATCCAGATGCAAGTCTTCCTACTACTGACTGTCTTCGTGATTGGTAATCAAAGTGCCTGGCAGGAGAATATACGACCAAAACTCTATGTGGAATTAGGTAAGAATCTTTATTATCCATTCAAGTTATATTTCTTATATGGCAATTATTTGCTAAGTGGCAATTTTAACATGACATGACATTTCGACTATTAAAACGATTTAATTTCATTTGACCAAGAATGCGAGGGGTGGTCAAAGTGAAGTGAACCATGAAAACCTACAATTCCGAGTTCTTAGGGCCAACTTTATAAATAACAAGGACCGTAGATTCCCAAAATTCCCATCCCTCCGCTCAGTAAGTTTGTGGCATTGGAAACTTTTAGAGGAACCCTCGTGTTCAAGTAAATCCCCAGTCATATGTCAAGAGATTGGCTGTCAGATGATAAAGCATCAAAGCAATCGCAGAAACAAGATTAAAACTAATGCATACGTCAATTTAAATTATGACTAATCAAACAGGAAAGGATGCAAATCAAATAGGAGAAAAACCGAAAAAATAACCGAAATCAACTGCCAAAAACTTGAATAGTAACTTCTTATGAGCTCGAGAAAATGTAATTTGACTGCGCACACACGCACACATTGATACAAGCAGGAGAGACAACTATGTAACTGTACATAGGAGTTGCATGCCCCAACTATGAATGGCATCAAAAGTTACTCCAAAAAACCCATATTCTCCTTTTTGGGTGGAGGAAGTATGCTAAAGAAATGAAGCAATAACTTGGAAAGAAGTAGAAAGCAAGACACGTTGGTGCAGGGCCAAAAAAGAAGATATAGAGTATACCATATACATATGTATATAAATATGTATGTGTATATGTACATATATGTACATAGCTACTAATGCACACTTTTAGATATCAGGCATCCACACGTTTGCTATCTTAACTATAAATAACAAAAATTCCTGGAAGACATTATTTGCATAAAAGTGGCGAAGACACACTAAAAGAGAGGGAGAGGGGGAGACAGACACAGAGAATGAGACAGATATAGAGAGCTGCCAGCTATTTCTAGTGTCCTGTTTTTCTGCCCCCAAGCTCTCCGACAAACGACAACGACAACGACAACGACGACGACGACGTCGACATCATAGTCAGATACCTACGGGAGTAACGTGCATATGCAAATTTTTTTTGGCTAAAAAGTTGGGTGACGCTCTCACGTAAGTGCGACATAGATATGTACAAAATACACTTGAAGAAATTGTAAGATTTTCCCACATGCTTTAAATTATAAATACATACCGATGAATCATTCTAAATACTAGAAAAATGTAATTCTTGTTCGATGGTTTTTGAGTTCGACTGGTAATTTCATTTAGAACTTGAAACTAGAACTTTATTTTATTTTTGTCCAGTGCTGAAATAAGTGTAGAGACATTTCTGTAGTATGCATCAAGTTTGTTTGTGACTTCTTGTGCCTTCGAAAGATGAAACAGAAAAGGAGACAAAAAAGATGAGGAAACCCTTTGCTGGAAAACTAAATTCTAAAAATATCTTTTGCACGCTTCAGAAATTACGTTATTAAATGTGCATTTGGCACACACTAAATGTGAACAACAGAGAGTTTCACCGAGACATGCCCCCATGTGGATCTCCCACTTTATATCTTTTTGCTGCTGTTGCACTTTCCCGAGCCTTTTTCCAGACAAGTCACATCAGGAGCCAACAAACAGCACATGTGCTGCTTATAAATGAGCCAGAGAAATGGAGTCAAGCGGCTTTCGGCGTACATTTCTTCTCATATATATTTTTGGGGGGCCTGTCGGAGGCCGGAAGTAATTCAAATGAATGTGTCATTGCTGGAGATATTCTACATACATATATAAAGATTACCTAGACACAAGTATAAAATTTTATGTAAGTGAATGTGGAACAGAGGCAACAAAATGGGACAAAATTTTGCAGAATATTTCAAAATTGTCGATTGCTAAACCGCAACTTATCTTAAGACGAATTATAAGACGGAAGCAAAGTTGTTCTACACTTAACAATCGTACGGTCACACTTTCATGTAGTGTTGGTCAACGCGATACAATAAAAATATTGCAGTGCATTTTTTAATTAGTTTGCGCGTTACTCCAGGTGCTTAAACTGTCAGATCTCTATACTGAATATGTCATTGGTTTCCTGGAAAATGTCTGACTTATCTAAATCAATTCAAGCATCATCACTATCTGTATTGGGGCCGAGGCCATGCCCCAAAAGCCAATTACTTAGCCAAGCCAAAAGAGGAAACTCCAAGGAAAAGACATTGCACGTGTTAAAGTTCATTTAAAATCCATCAGAGGAGGATGAAACGTGGGAGTTGCATGAAGGGGAAATTGGGAACTTTTCGTAAAAACCTTCATTTTGGGGGGTGACAATTTCTTTTGCTTTCCCTCTTAGCTTTCATTCCTTTTTTTCCTTAGCACTCATGCATAACAGGAAAATAAGGTTAATGGGCAAATTATGAATGCGCCAAAGTAAGGGAAAGGAAGCAAATGGATAGAGTGAGATACAGAGAGAATGAGAGAGACGGTAAGAACGATGCGAAAAAGGGAGCAGAAAACTTGTGAGTATGTGTGTGTATACCCTTGCCGTTGGTAATGCATTCATATGCCATTCTTGGCCACCGCACAAAAACAACAACCTCAACATCTAGCCCATTTCACCCACCACCTTGTATACACGTGCATATACTCTTCTGGCAATCATTGCCTCCGCCCCTCCCGGGCCATAAAACATTACAACACTGCGTGTACGTCCGCCCAGGGTTGCATTTGACAGCCGCAAGTGGTTGTCATTAAGGAGCTGCGACAAAACGGCCATTTAAATGCACATTTTCTTCTTGGCCGCTGAAGTAGCCTCCGACCAGGCGACCAGAGGACCCCTCTGCTTTCAAAGTGGGTGCGGCATCACTTGGCATGCTCTGAAATTACGTCTATCAAGTGGGCGGTTAATGTGGATCATTTTGTGGCACTTTGTGCATTGCGTTTGATATGCCAAACTTTCAGAAAATGTTCTCTTCAATTTCAGAAACAGCTTGTGAAAACGTTTCTTCCATCAGTGAAAAAAATATTGGTAAAGTCCTTCAAACAAAATGATGGAACGAAATTTTAAAATCTTAATTCGTTTAGCTATTGTCCCTAGATTTTTTACAATCCTCGAAAATGATTATTTTCCGTGGAAAAAAGGTCAAAAAATGCCACCCCATAATGACATACGTTTCTATGAGCAACTCATCTCAATCACAAAGCTGACTAAAATTCACACTAACCTACAGAGTTAATCGTGTAGGATGTTTTTCCATTTCGTTAATTAAATCAAATAGGTTCAGGTAAAAGATTCTTTTCAGATTTCAAACTAGTGCTTTGTCGCTTAAAGCTTCACAATATCAAAGGCTCTTTGGAATTGTAATTTTGTGTTCATAAAGAAATCAAATCACGTTTTCAGCTAGTTTTTCATATTAAATGGGAAGTAAGCTATACAGAAGACTGATTCAAGATAATTTCATCAGAGGCGATTATTGGCGATCTTCCGCTTAATTTAACTTGCATTTGATGCCGCCCTGTGCCCATCGACTTGAAATTACGTGAACTTCCGTTGGAGCAGCGGCCAATTAAGCGAACAGCAAGAACATTGTGTCTGGTCGGCGTTTAAGTCACTCACTTCCTGTGCCCCACAAAAAAGGGAGCGAAGGTGGTGGTGGTGGTGGTGGTGGGTAGCCATTCGTCTCCCCGATTCTTACCCCACTAAAACTTACTCAAAGTTAACTAAAAATAGTTCTCAGCTCCACCAATGATGGCCACCGAGTCACCGAAGAGGACGCGTCGTTGTCTCAGTCAATAAAACTGTCTGCAACGTGTTGGAGCAGCAAACATAACTGTTAATTGCCATTTGAGTGGAGCTCGAGAAGTGGGGAGCTGGTCTCGGTTCTTATTTTCCTAGTTGTAAGTATTTCGCCGCATGCGCCTCATTACAATTTAATTCACAATGTAATTGCAGGGAGCGACGAACGGAGAATAGGAATAAGAATATGCCACAATGCAACGCGATGGAGGCAACCGAACTTCTCAGCCGACTTGGCAAAGTTTTTTCTTTTTTTTTGTAAACTCGGCACTTGACACGCGCCTCGCATAATTTCCACACATCTTATGGTGCCACACACATGTACAGACATAAACCAAAATCAACTTCCCCAATTCCCATTTCGTTTATAATATATGTATGCGTTTTTGGTAGTCAAAATCGGGGCGGTGTCTGGCGGAAATGCGACAGCTAAAAATATGATGTCTGACTTACCATTTTTGATTGCATTTCCCTTTCCATAACTCCGTTAGCCCCATTAGGTTGCATTTCCCTTTCCATAACTCCGTTAGCCCGATTAGGATCTATCCACTATGGGATCTAATACTTCTAATACTTGAGACCAGAGTTCGCTTTTTGAAATATAATTAGAAGTGAAATGTGGATAAAATAAATCCTCTGTTTGATCTGCCCAGTTGCAGATGGTAGAAGACTTCAATCCTGAATAGCATGTGGAGTAATATTTCGGTTCCATGAGTTAGAAGTTCTTCATGAGCCATGAAACAGAATCTTTTGGAACATCTTGTTGTAAATACAGTGGTAGAAATTCCAATAATCTCAAACAAATAATATAAAAAAACTTAATATATACAAATCTAAATTAACGATGATGTCTCCTCCAACATCCTCAATTGTAATTTTTAAGTTACAAAGCTTCCAAAAAGTTATAAATGACACAAGTATGTAAAATTAAATTAGAAATTATTAGACTGAAGTCTAGGAACTCGATGGTGAAATCCATTTATTTTTCTTAAGCACCGTTTTCGAGTTATTCGCAGAAAGCTGGTTTTAGGCAAATGATTCAGCACATGATTCAAACCCAATAGACAATAGTCCAGCATACATATATATCAGATGAATCGATACATTACATTACATTATTACATGTTATGCGTACGGCACGTGCAAACTTTTTGAGTTTCGAGCGTTCAAAGTGGAAAAAATTGGGAATATTGTAAAAACTAGTGTAATTAGTACTTTTGCCTATTGCATACTTTAAGGGACAAAGTGCTCCATTTCACAATCTGTTGAGTCTATGTATTCGGAATTCATTAACATACAGTAAGCTTAATGTTTTTCCATTTTTATGCCCATAACATATATTCGCACACAAAGGAACAAAATAATCCTATATCATAACTGATGGGAGTTCGGGTTTAATCCTACTCCACCTGACTGATTTTAGATTGACAATATTTTCAGCATCTGGTAATTTGCCTTATTTGCTCTGCATTTTTGTTGATAAATAGGAGTTCTATTTAAAGAGATTGTGATATATTTTTAAAAAGTTATCGTTCTTTTTTCTTTTTTGTATGAGTTATTGTTAATAATTTGAAATATTTATGTATATATTTATAAATACAATTTGGCAAAAGTATTATTCTTAATTTGATTAATTTGTGAATACAACATTGAAATATGATAAAGATGATTGTTGGAAATTTAGGTCATGATATTATTTCCTGCAGTCCATTTAAATGAGAAAGAATTAAATAAATAAATGAAACAGAAATAAAGCATTTGGCCATGTAATTTGAACTGGGAATTACAAATCACTGGATTGAGGGCTTTAAAATGAAATCCAAAGGCACAGCCCAATCAATTATATAGACAGCAATTTAACAGCCCCTGGGCAGGAGAAATCTACACCAACGGTGAGGAGAGGGTGAGGGGCGCCAGCAGGGACTTTGCCATGGACATCCTTTTTACTTGCTGCTTCTGTTTGGCCGGGTTGGATCCGTGTGCAATTTGAACATTTTGTATGGATTAAACGTTTTCTTAATTGAGTGCTCATTTTCCGGTTAGGAAGTTTTTCCATGTCGAAGAGTAAAATAAATTACACACATGAGTGCAATTTTTTTCTGTTTTCTTTTTTTGTCGTTTTTTTATTTTTCACTTTTTTTGTGCCGTGTGGAGTTAAAGTCAAGCAGCAGCAATAACCTGGCAGCAGAACTGAACAATCAGCTTATAATGGCGTTAATCAAAAAGTTGCCATTGCAGTTGCAGTTGAAGTTGCTCTTGCAGTTGCCGTTGCAGTTGCAGTCGATGCAGCAGTTGCTGATGCGGCAAGAGTTCATGCAGCAGATTGAACGTTTAACGATGACTATGAAGTTCAATGGCTGCTCTGGTGTCTTGGCCACCAGGGAAATTAGTAATACGACAAGTGCAGAGCTTAAGCCAGCCACCCTCAAACAGCAACCGTCGCCCCCTCCTGCCCCCCACAGTCGGTCTACCCCTTTGCGTTAGCAACAAATGACCTGCATGCAGCATGTCGCCACCATGCGATGCCATCCCATGTCAAGCCATAGTTTCCTTCCCCGACTTTTTACTCATTCCCTTTGTTCTTTTAGTCTCTATAAATTTTGCCACTGATCGTCCTGGCCCTGGCACTTGGCCAGTAATTGAAATGGCGTAACGACAAAAATTGAAGAGAATTTCCTTCTTCTTTTTCTCTCTATCACTGTCATTCTCCCTCTCTCTCTCTGTTTCTTTCTCTCCATATAGACGTAGTGTGTATGTGTATATATTTCACTCTTTGTGTTAGTGATTCTTTCGCTTTTCCTTTTTGCAAGCCCTAATGAAAAAGTTAAAGTGAAGTAGGTTGAAAAGTTGAAAAACTTTGGCGGCCAACGAACAAGTAAAAAGTTAATATTGATAAATTGATTAAAAGTTTAATAATTGTACATTTTTTGTGGCAGTTCTTTTTTTTTTTTGTGCTTATTAGTTTCTGCGGTGGCAAAAACTTATTGTCAGCAAAAAAGTTTGTTTAGCTGTGGCAAAAATTAAAAATTTATTGCCACAGAGCGTGCTTTGTTCAAATTGAACAAATTGTTTCTTTTCTTTGCATATTTGATGATATAAGAGACTTTTAATAGTATCAGGACAAAATTGAAAGATTTTGGATAATAATTATTGCTATAGTAAATAAAATAAAAGGAAAGAGAGAAGTTCGATAAGTTTTCAACATAAACTACTTGGCTGTTTCCTGCCTTGTTTTATTCCGTAGAAATAACGACGTGTCCTTTTTCAATCAAATTTTTTACGCTCTTGAGTTGACAAAATATACCCTGTAAATTTTAAGAAGTTCGGACGATACGTTTGTGTAAATGGCATGTGAGATTTATGACAAAAGAATTAAATATTTTTAATTTTCAACAGCGTTTAACTTCCTTTATGACCAAAAATGTATACTTTGGTATTAATTAAATTATCAAAGTCAAAAGGTCTAAAGTCAGTCAAATTTGTCTGATAACAGAATGGTTTTTGCCACAAATTCTCAATAATCGGTCAATATAAATAAAATTAATTTGTAAATATTTACACACTGATTTAAAGGGATAAATGAAATTTAAAATTTGACATTTATTATAATACGTAATAAATTCAGTTGCTAAGTAATTAATTAATTTCGGTGTGTCGGGGGAATTTTTTCTAAGGAATTTTTTCTAACAAGTAAGTTAGAGAAGTCTTATCAGCTAACCAGATGGGGATTCTGGTCGGCATTGGGCGAGGTTGGAGACATGTGCCGAAATAGCTCAGTTGGGAGAGCGTTAGACTGAAGATCTAAAGGTCCCCGGTTCAATCCCGGGTTTCGGCATTTGATAATCATTTTTTTTTTTCACAATTTAACATTACTCATTGATATAGGTTTTTTTTTTTTAATTGAATGTACTACATTTTTAGTAAATACAAAATAGTACTGATGAGTGCTAGATTATTAAAAGCCACAATTAATTTATTAGCCCATTGATATTCTCTTATTAGGCTAAATGTGAGTTCAGTCTTTTCAAGACAATTTTTAATGCTGATCCAAAATGAAAAAACAAGATAGGAAACTCGTTGGAAAGATATTAGTGAAATCGTCTTACTTTATTCACAGATTGAACTAGAACTAGATATATGTCTAATAGTATAAACATATGTATTTTGGAAGCACGTAAAAAGTATTGAATTGAAGTGAAGTGAAGTGGCACTTGAAAAGCATTAATGCATTGAAATGTAATTATGCATGTCACTCGCACATCAGTTCGCACATTCTTCAACGTCGACTTCGTCGACTTCTTTGGCACTTCATTACTCACATATTGCATATTTGTATGTGTAGTGCGAACAAATATCTGTAAGTACATACATACATATGTACCTCTATAGACTTGTGCACTCCGAGTTGCTTCCAGTTGCTCATTAAAAATGTAGTCACGCCGTGGAACTGTGGAGAGTGGGATTCTATTGTGAACTAAAATCACAATATGAAAGAACTTTTCGCCGAAAAACTTTTGCAAACAAATGCAGCGGGAACGGAAAATGTTGGGCAAATAGTTGAGAATATGCGCGAAGCACAGAAATCAGCATGACAATTATAATGATAATGAAAGGAAAGGAAATGTGGCGGTGGCAGGGACATGGGGCATGGGGCAGTGGCAACCCGGAGGATCTTGATGAAAATGTCATTAAATGACAGCATCAGCCTGGAATTTCGCCATTCAAGCCAAGTTGGCAACGTCATCCTCATCCTCAGAGTCCTTCTCATCCTTGTCCTTGTAATACACGTAGTTGGCAGCTACATTGAATGCAATTAAAAAAGTTCAACTTATTTTTTTACCGCCCTTGATTTTTGCGGCACGTTCCCTGTTCCCTCGCTGTGGGGGCGCGAGGAAGAGGAAAAAAATACTCTAATTAAATTAATTAACAGGAAAATGAGTTGCTCAACAGTTGTAGTTGTTGTTTGTTTTTTGTTCTTTTGCTTGTTAGTCTAGGTGAAGATGTTGCATGTGTCAATGCTGTTAAACTTAAACCCTATGAAAAGTTCTTTCCTCCATGTGGCTAACTGTAATGAACATATTGGCCAAATTATTTAAAGTTCCATTCCATCTATAATTCTTTTATGCAGATTTGTTCTACATATGTCTTCTGAAATTAGTGTAGTTTGATTTTATTTGTTCACTATTGACATATCGGCTTTCACTGGATAAAGACTTTTTTCGGCGGATTGAAGCTCTTTTCTCTTTGACTAACGCCGAGGCGGTTACTGTAAGACACATTAAAATAATAAACACATTTTTAATGTTAGCCACTCAACTCTCTGGACACGGCCATAAAACATAAATCAGGCTTTTGTCTTGGACACTAACTTTTTTCTTGTTCTTCTTGTTGTCTATGTTGTTGTTATTGTTGGGCAACTGTCAGGAACACAACAAGCCCAAAAGTTTCTCAGATACTTTGTTTCTGTTTCTGTTAACGTTTAGCCCTCATGGACGGCTGTCGTCATTGCCGTCGTTTATGTCACTGCGCCCTTAGTCTCTTACTTTCTGTCCCTCTTTTTGCGGGAGGCGCAACGCTAATGATCTGCGCCAGTGGCGCCCACGTAGCATCTCATCCTCATCATCCGCAATTGTCGTCGTCGTTGCCGTAGTCGTGGTCGTTCGGGCACAAACTTTAGCTGGCTTTTTACCTAGTCTTTGTTATTGCTTGTGCTGCTGCTGTTGTTGTTGTTGATGATGTAGTTCTTGTTGGGATTCACCCATCCGGCAAAGTGCTTACGTGTTTGCCCGGCTAACTTTAACTTTGTTGTTGGGCCCCTTCTTAGAGACTTTACTTTGCCAATACACTTGTCATAGCGTTGGCCACTTTGTGTCTGACAATATCGGATGATATATTATAATTGATTCACGAGAAATATGGATAATAGATATTTGAATTTCTGTGTGGGACTTCTGCGTAAGCTTAAGAAATATTAAATTGTTTCCCATAAATTGGGAGCACTGACTTTAAAGTCGGTTTTTACTTAAAATATTCAAAATTAAGTAATATATTTGAAAGGATAATAAAAAGGTCTGCCCGGCTATAATTGAGACATCTGTTTGTCGAGGCCAAACCATTTATCATTCATAAAGAGAATATGAACTCATTGCAAAAACTCATATGGTAACTGATAACTAAAGGAACAACCCTCGCCTTACACTCAACCCCATCTCGAAAGGCTGCTGCTCACTTGGGTACAAATCAGAGCACGTCATCAAGAAAGAGAGAGAAGCAGAGGCAGAGTGAGGCCTATCCACCAGAAGGGTATTGCTGTATCTCCTAACCCCATCTGTGACGGGAGCTTGAAACAAATGTCTTCCGTCTTGCCAACTTCCGTCTACGTACTTTGTACCTTCTGTTTTTGGTTTCAATTTTTTTTTTCTACAAATCCGTCGTCAAGTTGCTCTAGTCTGGGCTCTTTCTTTTTTCGCTCATACTTTTCGTTTTTTTTTTTTTTTTTGCTGTTGTCTTGGCGAGATTTATCGCCTTTTATTCATCATTGTCAGTCAGGCGTTGGTGCCTCTTTTTGTGGCTACGACGTGCAAACCGAAACGCAATTTGCCGCCATGTCGAAGGCCTCGAAAATGTCTCTTCAGTATGCTGCGGCTGTTACTGCTGCTAACGCATTTTGAAGTCTTTCCAGCCGGGCAGATGCCACCGCCCCCTTGAGTTTGATGAATTATTGAGACGCATGTCGTTGTGACAATCGGCAAATCAGCGATGTGTGCGACTGATGGGTTGTAAAGGAAGGCCAAAGTTCTACGCTTAAAGTGGATTAGATTTAAAAGTCATTTACGACATTTTGACCTAAGCCGCTTAGTATGTTCTATTTGTACACACATTTCTATATACATACCTAGATACGTTGAGCAAATGTGTGCGACCATGTCATTAAATTAATTTGCTGCTTAATGAAAAGCTCTTCCTCATGGCAAAGCAATTTATGAAAGCATTGACACAATATGCTTAAGGGTTTTAAGATTCAGCTCAAACGGACTTCAAAGATTTAAAATATTTGGGTTAAGTCCTTCAATAGATAAGAGCTCGGTGAAGGTCTTTTGCGAATGAAGTAAAGACACGTAACCGCAAGCGTTTCACTCAATTCATCAATACAAATACCAAATTGTGTAGTTGTAAGGCAAATTGCACTGTAATGAGAGTTTATTGCAATAGATAATTGTACGGCAATATCAGCTATTAAATTTTCATTGTTTATTTTCTATATACATAAAGAAATTGCAGACCATACATTTTGTATTTTATGATTATACTTTTCCAGTTTTATAGCTTTTAATGAAACGCTATTGAGGTTGACAGATCCTTGAGAAAAAAATCATAAAATCTCTTTGCCCTGCTAGAAGAATAACTTGCCCTTTCATAGTTTACAGCTCGTTAGCTTTCATAGACGAATGCTTTTCTTATTCATTCTTCTGCGTATTTGACAAACATGGCCCTATGACAGCTTTTCACTTTTCACCTCGCCAGGAAGAGCAGAGGGGGCAGTTCTCGGTCGGATGGTTGGTCAAGGCTGTCATCAGCTCGACTCGTTTCCTTTTCTTTTGTGGTTTGCCTGGAAATGCCTTTTTCTTTGCTAAAGAAATCCGTACAGTGACATTATGGTTGGGCATCATCGTTATGGCATCGTTTCGGCCACTTTGAAGTTGACATCAAAATGGGGCTAAAAAATTATATATACGTATGTATGTATGTATGTATGTACAGAAAGAGGAGAAAAAAAAGCACTTACATTTTCTGTCTGTGTTCTGAGCTGCCGGCTGGCGACTGCTTCGTGGCCTGAGCACACTTCATTGCAGGCTTATGTCTATAGTTTGGTAGGCTGGTAAAAACATTTTAGAATTTTAATGTGCCGCCTTCTGCCTTTTATGGCCATACACAATCGACAGCAGGAGCGGTAACGAGAAGCACAACCAGCTCCCAACTGCCTCCCAACCGCAGATATGGGATCCCGAGCCGTCGTCGCATCTAAAAGATTCCTTCCACCGGATCGCTTTGGCCGTGCGCTGCTGCTACTGGTAACATGCACATGACATTTGTCTTTAGACGTTAATCTCATTAAATAAGCAATGTGGTACAGCGAGTCCGAGCACCCAACTCTCAGAATGGGAAGCACAGTGGCACGCTAAAAATAAGAGTAAATTTGATACTTCAAATGTCGGACTATACCACACCGCCTTCAAATATATCAGCCTTTGTTTAATTAGATATATAAGGTATATACATCTTATGTGTAAAAGTTAGCCACTGTTTAAAACCCCTTTTTTCCCCTTCTCAATCCTCAAATATTATGTTCGAAGCAAGCTTTAGTCCCACTGTAGCTGGGTCAGTTCGGGCATGTGTGTCCATCCTCCTGTCTGTCAGTTACCATGGTCGCTTTTAATGCAAATGCAAAAGCGCATTAAGAGCCAACACAAACGTATGCTCGCCGCAAAGTAAGCTGGACGTAGTTGGAATAGAATTGGAGTAGAAAAAGATGTGGAGGCGGGGTAGTGGGGTGTTGACCAGGCATTCCATGGGATACAATGTGCATCTTTTATGACATGCGACGAGCATTCGGATTCTGTATTCCTGTATAGGTTGCAGCAGTTTGCATTACGTTTTGCTTTGTGTCTGTGCAAATGTTTCGCCATCGATTAGTTTGCTGCCAAATTGCCAAAAGCCGCACACACACACACACACACATACACGTAGGAGTCGAGAAGGAGCCGGTTAAAAGCCCAACACAACCCCAGGCGACCTCTGGATAAAAACTTTTGCACAAATTTCAGCAAGCAAATTTGCATTTTGTGTGGCCAAAATGTACATATCTGGGCTGGATGTGCAATGCTTGGTAATTCTATAAAGGCTGAGTTTAATTGATGAATTACTGTTGTTGCATTTTCCTTGATTCCCCAAAATTTGTGAGCGCTTCTGGATTGCTCCTGCTTCTGCTGCTCTTGCTTTTCTAGCTACGAGTCGACAACTTTGTGGTCTGTCTTTAACCAGAGGGCTGAATGTGAGTAGGGAAGATAATTCCAGCAACTGACGACGCATTCAGTCAGCCGTGTGCACCTGAATCATCGAATTTCAATTATACCAAGCATAAGCCGGCAAAATTTGCTTGCCAAATAGTAATTGTGGATAATACACAACCCCCTCTCTTTCCTCTCCACACACCTAGTGTGCTGCTCTTTCATTATACTCCCACTTAGAGATGCTAAACAAATGTACATCTAGCAACAAATTTACCAAAACCTCAAACGACATTTCCATCTTCAGAGCAATGATCATGACTCATTATGTACATGCACTAGATTTCCCCCAACAAACATACAAACATATGTACAAATGGATACATACATATATTTATGTATAATGCAGCCAAATAAATTGATGATGAGGTATCAGGTGTCAATGACGAATTGGAGTTTGCCAAGTGAAAATTCTGCAGATAAAGTGAGATGGAGACAGAGAAAGGAAATGAATTTGTTTTATAAATTAAAATATCAGTTTTTGTTGACTCCCACACCGATAGAGATTAGTAGATACCTCTATATTTGTACTAACACTCTGTTTAGTATTGTGCAACATTCGCGACTTTATTTGGCAGATGTGTCAAGTCCTCTTGACGCTGATAATTTAATGGGGCAGGAACTTTAAATAGAACCAGATCTTTTTTCTGATATTTCCATCCACTAACCAGAATGCATATGCACTGAATGCCCAGCATTCAATCGAGCAACATCGTCTTTCTATCGAATAGACTGTTTATGTATTAGCTTGGACTGCCCTTTTCCTGGGTTAGGCGGGTCTACGCCCGTTTAGCTGCCACCAATATAACTAGCCCGGATGATTAGACTTTGGTTCGTGCTACCTGACAATGTCGAAATTAGAGGGCTAAGTTATATCAATAATAAATAATCGATTTTGAACATGGAATCAATCAAGAAATAATCATATTTTAAATCACATGCAAGACCCCTGAATACAGCGAACTTCTGAACTTCAAGCCAGTTACTGATAGCGCCTATGTGTACATATAGGAGAATCAAACAGCTGGTCTGTGGGTATGTGTTTATATATGTACTATATTTTGTATGTATTTGGGTGTGTACTCGGACATACATAATGCAAACGAACAAGAGAAAAGTTATCACAACTGCCACGCTAAGCGAATCAATTGCTCCACGGCTGTGGTCAGTCTCGAGTTATTATTTGGGTGCCTAATTTAATCAAGCGTGAAGCACTTTGAATGGTGTGAGTTAATTGAATAAAATATTATCATCAGCTGATAAACCACCCAAAACCGAATAGAACGAACCCACAAGCACTAGGAACTTTGACCTCTAGATCTATACCATTCTGCTTCTGCTATTCTCCCTGGCAGTGTTGTTTTCGTTGCTCACTTTGAATGCAGACAAAATGTCTGCCGAATACCGTTGTGGAAAATAAAATGGCCACATTCAAATTCAAATGCACCGACGATGGCGGCAACTCTTGAATAATTTCCGCCTCTCGATGCCCTGGCCGATTGATTGTCTGTCAAGTGACGTGAGCCCTCAAGTAGCCACGTAGTTCCGCTCTTCCCCCCACTCTGCCTTTCACTCAATCTCTCTTTTTCTCTCGCTCTTTCTCTCCCTCTCCCTCCTCATTTGGCTCTTTTTCTTATTGTTTGCTAGTTTGTTAGCTGGGCGATAAGTATCTGCAGTAGCCACTCTCTCGATTCTAAGCTCCCTCTCCAGCTGTTGGGCCAATGAATAAAGAAACAAACAAACAAGAGAATTTTGTACGCTTGACTGCATGTCTGCTTGAATGAATGAATGAATGAATGAATGAGCGAGTGAGTGACTGACTGACTGTTGGTGCAAATGGCTGAATGAATTGTCGGTGGGTTGTATAAATCAACTTGGCGTTTATCTCAAAGCAAATAAGTCAACAGTGTAGACGGGATAGCAGAACTGCAAGTGGATGTTGTTGACTGCCCCTTCGCCCACAGAGTTGAGTTTAGTTGAGCAGCTTGTGGGAAAGGGAGGGGCGATGACATGTGCGATTTAGTTGCGTTTAACTCTCAACTATCCAACTATTTGGCAGAAAAGTGACCTCTTGACCAAGGCTAATTAAACTAAACTTTTCTTGAAGCTTTTGACAGGTTATTCTAATCATAAAGTTATACTTATATTTTAAACAGAAAATGCTAATAAGAAATTCGTGGGATACATATGTACTACACAACTTGTTTGATGGATAAGGGAAAAAAACATTTTTTTTTTAAATTTGAATTGAAATTTGCTGACTTCTTAACATTTCTTGGCTTAAAACATAATAAATGTAATAAATAAATTCTATTTAAAAAGTAAAAAAAAAATTATCGTCTCTCCCCGACGGGGAATTGAACCCCGGTCTCCCGCGTGACAGGCGGGGATACTAACCACTATACTATCGAGGACGTTGACTGATTCGTGTCCAAATACCATTTGCTGTTAGGCTGTAGATCTTTGACACAAATTTAGATCGCTTTCGAATGTCTGACCATTAGAATTCATGATAGAATACATGTTAAGTCTACTAATGGCT
This sequence comes from Drosophila equinoxialis, assembly GCA_018150345.1. Lineage (NCBI taxonomy): Eukaryota > Metazoa > Arthropoda > Insecta > Diptera > Drosophilidae > Drosophila > Drosophila equinoxialis. The sequence continues at coordinate 1,115,277 of JAECWI010000656.1, forward strand.
TGTTTATTTAATTAATCAAGAGGAAAGAGAATTGTAAAACTGCATGATTTCAGTTGAATAATTTCAGTATAACCGAATTCAAGTGCATTGAAGTAAATATTTTTCTGAATGCGTATTCTCAACGAAGAGACGAAACAAATTGATTTAAATAATAATTTTACATAGCATTCATTCTGTGGGTATTCCCCGTTTCATTTTACATTTGTGTGTATGTATGTATGTGAATGAATAATGACAGCTTGTATGCTTAATGGCAATTAATCGGCGGAACTGTCCGCACGCAAAAGCAACACACATTCATGCATATCCACGCCCACATTTACACACAGTCACTACAATAAATATACGGATTGTCCCCTCTCAGTTGGAAGAAACATTCTTGCCAGCTGCAGGCGAAAGGGACAGAGAAAGCGACCCTAAAAATGTTTTGCTGTAATTAACTAAGATAAACAAAGAATCAGCCATGGGGACATTTGTCTCTCTATCTCACTCTCACTCTCTTCATCGAAACCGAGTATGTGTGTTTGTGTCTCCTTTGGTCTGACTTAAGGACACACTGAGGTGGTAGCAAATTCGAGCAATCAACCACCCACAGGAAATTGGCGAACTGGACCAACTGCCTTGGTGATATTGGCTCTGCTGGGCACTCTGACGATTTCCAGTTGAGAAAAATGATTGCACAAATAAATCATAATTAGGCATGTAAACATTTAACACGATGTGTATGTGTGTGTGGGTGCTGCGTGTGTGGGAAAGAGAACAAGACAAAGCGATACCATAAATCGTTCATGGGCCCTTTTCTATACCCTGCAGCCAGAAAAGGTAAAGGGGTATATGCAAGTTGACAATCTGTATGTAACAATTGGATTCTAACCGTAGCCGTAATTGTAATAGTTAATAAATACATAGTAAATAGTTAATAGAATCATTCAAATTGATGTAAGTTCCATTATTTAGGGTATCTTCAAGTCGATTTTATTTATCAAATTCTTGAACATTTTTTTGGACAACAGAAAAAACATAGAAAATAAAATGGTTTCAATATTTTGCTGAGATTTTGCTGACAGTGGACCAAAATTGTCTTTAATTTATGACCAAGAATAATCGAGATCTGCATTTGAATTGTGTGCGGAGGCATAAATCAAGCATTGACGATGGATTGTTGGAGAAGATGGATTTCAACAGTTTTTTATATTTCTGCCAAATACAATTTATCTAAACATTTCAAATGCAGCTGCGATTCCTATTCTTGTTTAGAATATCAGTTGCATATACATATCAGTTGAAAAATATGATAAGCCTTTTTCGCAATTTTCCTAATTTCCATACATGTTCTCATATCATTCTTTGTAGCCTCAATTAGAGAATCTTCTACATTTTTCTATTGGTGTTTTTATTGTTTTTATTATTGGATGTTGTTGATCTTGTTGTTACTTTGCTCTCGTTTTAATTTCTCTTGCTTAATGATGCATAAATTACCAGACATATCTTCTCGTGGAGGCGTGGCGTCGGCACAGACAGGGTCGAGGTCAATGATTGTAAATGGTTGTCTCCGTTCGTTGACTGTTCTCGAACCGTCGACCCTTCCCATGCAACCATGTAAATAATTGTTTTACCTCTTGCCTCTTTCTAAACTCAAAAAAAGAAAAATATAATAAAAAAAATGCTCGTAATTATAGCTAGCATTTTACCTGATTTTATTTAGCTTGGCCTTTAATTCTGTTGGCCTTCGTTTGCCGCCTTTTCTCGCCCCGCCTCTTGACTGAGCTCTGGGTCTATAGAGTATGTGGTAAATGCCAAGTTTACGAGCTCTCTCCGTCCATTTGTAATTGGGTGTGTTTGTTCAGTTGTTGAAGTGGCTGGGTTTATTTTAATTGCTCTGCGACTATGATTCGGTGAAATGGGTTTCTAATGAGGGGACTCTCCTTTTTTCGACTGAACGTCAATTTGATTTCAATTCAATAATAAATCTTTCATCTTCTTTCTTTTCAGGTATGTTGATCAAAACTTTAACAATTGAAGTTCATTACTATATAATTTGGTAAGCTTAAAGACAATCGAACTTTGCTTTGATCTGCAAAAACTGATGTGTAATATGAATAATCCAACTAATTTCAAAGAAACAAAAGATCTATTCCTCACTCGACATGAATTGATCAGTTTCATTTCATTATTTGACACTCATTTGGTTGAAAACGCGATATCGGAACATATTCTTTCTACTCAACAATTAAAACCACTTTTTGAGTCGTTTTGAATTATTGTGTTGAATCGTATGGTAAAACTGCATCGGAAGCATCTATATTTAGGCGAATTGGACTTGTGATAATAGTTAATTCTTTCCATTCCTTTTGGAATTACTGTCAATGGCAACAAATTGACCGCTTTGTAGGTGAAAAAGTTAAACAGTTTTGTTTTGACCGCAATCCAATTTGGATACCTGTAACTAGATAGGTGACCTTCTGGTAACACTTTGACACTCTGTTGCAATTTATTTCAAGAGCTTATCAAATTAAAGTTTGCTGGGATCTTTCATTCCAGTGTACACGTAACTCGGAGTGCACTTTTTGTGGCAGCTTAACCCTTTGGTTTTTTCTTGCTTTCCTCTTCGTTTTGTGACTCTTTTTTTTTTTGGCTTGTTGGACATCATGAAAAGTTAAACTCCACTTGCAGGGTGAGTGTTTTTTTTTGTCCTCTGCTGTTCTGAATGTTGTCGCCATTTGCGTTGAATGCTCCAACAACAGTGCGTAATAGAGTCGGTTAGTTGAACTCTGTGTGGGTGTGTGTCAGTCTTCAGTGGAGAAGTGAGTCCTTGTGGAGTTTTAGAGCTTATACATACTTCTGAGGAGTGGTGTGTGTGTGTAAGGGAGGCGTAGGGGCGTTAGGGGAAACTTACCCCAATTGGCTTTGGGTGTAAAAAGCTGAGCGCTGAATTAAGTCTTTTCAAGCAGTCAACGCAACAATGGAATGCCGTTGTGCTATCTCTCTGGGTGCACAATGTTAGAGTTGCACTTAACTTCAGACACAGGAAAGCCGAGCAGCACAATAAGCGCAAGGACAACGGACGAGAACGGTTAAGCAGGATGCATCTTCCTATCACCACTCTATCTCGTTCCAACTCTCTCTCTCTCTCTATTTCTCTCTTTTATGTGTGTGTTTTGTGTGTGACAAAAACAAAAGTCGCATGAAAATAGCATAAAATAGCAGCACTTGCTGCTGCTGTTGCTGGCAAAGTCAATTGCCAGGCGATTTTTCTTACACAATAATACACTTTTCCTATTTCGCTGACAGGCTCCACTTGATACCCTTCAGGTTAAAATGTTCCATCTAGTCTACATAGATGATGACAAAAAAAATTTGGAACATAAGAGTATTTGTTATTCGTTTTATGAACTTAACTGATAGTATTAAAATTTCACTAGTCCTATGAGGACGTTTTGGTGTTGCTGCGAAATGCTTTTTATATTCCAGTCAAAATTATATGAGTAGATATTCAACTAGATATTTTACTTTCAACTTTAACGATTTCCCCAAGTTGACTTAATTGGCCACTCCTTATGTCGATCTTTGGAGTTAACCTTCCCATCTTTGGCTCCTGTCTTTTGTTACGTCTTCATCATTCTCTGAAATGCATTTTTGTTTTCTTGTGCATTGAGTGCGTGTGACGTCACTTAGTGCAGACAACTGTGATAATGATAAAATTAGATTATGGATGCTTTTCATTTTTCACACCCAACGACACTGTCCCCTTACCCTTCTTCTCCCACATTTCCTTCCTCGTCTGCTTTGCCCATACTCCATTTCAATTTATGACTGATGCCGCCTTCCATGTGGGAATTCTATGCGGGTGTTTCTGGAAAAATAATTACGAGCAAAGTTTTATATTACACATATATGTATATTATGGGGTCATGGAAAAGCTACATAGATAGTACGAAATGAGACAGCTTGGGAGCCGGAGAGAGTGGAGAATGGTGAATGGAGAATGGAGCTGTATCTGTCGCTGTGGAGCTGAGTCAAGTGCAATGAAGCCAAAATTTTCAACTAAAATTGACAGTTTGCTTAAGCGCATTTGTTACTAGCAACTGCATTTGACTTTTGAGTCAGGGAATGCCAGCAGAGAGAAAAAGATACAAATGTATCTGTAACACATGTGACGATTATAAAAGCGAATCTTCCTCTGTCCAATGACTTTGTCTTCATCTGCTGCACACACATAAATTTCAATTGAGAAAAATTATATCTATATTTGTCTTGCCTGTTTTTGCGAAAACTCAACTCGAAGATACTGACAGAGATAGAGATAAAGATAGATACGACGAAACAAGGATGGAGAAAAGAAGAATAATAGAAAAGTTTCGTTAAGTAATTGAATTCAATTGTTCCACAGTAACAATCATCTACTTACTTGAATGTGGCCTAGATAACCAGAGGAAAGAAACGTTTTGTAAATGTTGATTACATTGCGTTTTCGGAGTACCAATCGGCTAGAGAAAATGCATATGGAATTGTAAACAGAGTTTAGCTGAATCTTCCAATTGTTCCTTGCCAATGCGAAACTGATATGGTCTTTTTCTTTCATAAAAGTTAGATAACATCCATTTGGATACATTGGTATGGTTCAATATTTATTTATTTGATTAATTAATAATACTTTGACATAAAAATTGAAGTTTTTAAAGACCTCTGAAGGCTTGACAACAAGCTGAATGAATTGGTCGGTGGAAATGGAAACTTTAAAATTGAAATTAGATCGACTCCAAATATTTAATTGGACTCATTATATCCCCTTTATTTAGAGAACACACAAATTTGAAATGTAACTCTCAAAATGGAATGCACCATTTACAATTCAAATAAACTCCAGTGTATCAGGCAACACGATTTCCATACCAATTATTTTCACATTATGCAGCCATTTACCTTTTGACCAAAAAATCAACAAGCCGAGGCCATCAAATTAGTGTTAACCGCAAAGGATTTACAAACTATTCGAAGCACACTGTCCGCCAGGCAACAACAAAAATAAAAACGTGTGCAACAAGAGTGCCACACATGCCATATAAAAGACTAATTACACTCCACTAAAAACTTTAACGATGAGTGTCGGCAATCTCTTGATGCTCATGATGCTGATGATGATGAAGAAGAGGAGAGTGGTGAGTGGTGACTCGAGAGAGGGGGATGTACCAACCGCATTGCTATAAAATGAAAAATATTTGAGTGTAAACATACAACTTGCCCCTGTGCAACGTCAGCTGAGTCTGTCGATATGTATGCAAACATACGTCCGTGTCTGGGTGCACTGGCTGCATATGTGTGTATGTGCCACGTCTCTTTTGGGTGTGTTCGGAGAGGCGCCACAAAAGTGTTTTCAGGGGCGTTGCTTGCCACACACATGGACACATACACAAATGAAGATACATTTGTATCTTTCAAGTCTGCCTACCGGGGGATGCCGGGGAGAAAGAGAGAGAGTAAGTGTGGGATGACTCTTCTTTAAGAAGGATGCACAAGTTGCAAATGGTTCCGACGTGTCGAAAAGTATCTTGCAGATACAAGTGACAAAATCGCGCTATGTACGTGAGCCGGCCTTTGTCTCTGTTTTTCTCTTCATGGGTAACTATTTGTCACGGCGCATTCCTGCGTCACCAGGATTAAGTTCTCGCTCTCTCTCTCTCTCTCTCTCTCTCTCTCTTTCTCTCTATTTCTTTCTTTCTCTCACCCTGTCAAGTGCTAGAAAAATATTTTGTTGTGCTGTTCTGCAGATTTTCACTTGTAATGAATACAGAACCAAAGTAAAATGCCAATCAAAGCATGTTCTTCCTGATTTTAAACAGTGGCTGAGTTTGTTTTTTAGATTAGAAATTCATTTGCCTTATATATTAGGAATATAATGAACATTAATAAATCGTGGCCGACCTGAATCGTTTATAAACTTTTTATATACTTAAAGAAGGCCCCATAAAGTATAAGCGTGACGTACGTCTTTGACGATCTCAACTAATTATCTACTCAATTGAAATTTGGTATTAAAGCTTTTTGTTAACAAAGACGCAGAAAAACTAGAGGGCCGTGGCTAATTTCGGCCATGTCAAAGTTTTTATATCCTTGGAACTGTTTTGGTAACTCTCTCCTTACCCATAGTCATCAAAGTGGAAAAACGTTTTATCTAAAATTTTTATGTTTGCGGAAGAACGGCCTGCAATCTTAGCATGGGAAATAACGAAGATATTGATCAAAGTCACTGTTTTCCACCGATTTTTCCTATGGGAGCTATCGGAGATAGTCGCCAGATCTTCTTTAAATGCAGCACAGTCATTAACAGATATATTAAACTAGCGAATGTTTAATTTAAAAACAATCAAAAATAACGAAGTTATTTAGAAAAGTCACTGTTTTTGACCGATCGTTCCTATCGGTATAGTCACCCGATCTTGACCGAATTTGGCACAGTCGTTTATAGCTATAATGAACTAACTAATATTAAATTTCACAACAATAGCTGAGAAAATAACGAAGTTATTGAGTAAAGTCACTGTTCGTGACTTTTCCGTTTGTATGGGAGCTATATGATATAGTGGTCGGATCCGGCTGAATCCGAGATATACAACCCCTGTAGTATATACAAGCCTACGTGCAGTAATACAAGCCTAAGAGCTCTGTAGATCTTACGGTCTAGGAGAAGTTTGCGCTGATCCAGACGGACGGACGGATAGACGGACGGACATGGTTATTTGAACTCGAAGCGTCGTGCTGATCAAGAATATATATACTTTATATCGTCGGAGATGCTTCCTTCTATGCGCTGCACACTTCTGACCAAAATTAATATACCCTTTTTGCAAGGGTATACAAAATTTGAATCAAAATATGCTGTCAAAAATAGCAAATGAATATACAGCTATGGTCACATAATTGGTCACAAGAAAAAGAAGTTATGGAATGGCCACCTCAAAGATCAGATCCTAAATTCTATCAAAGTGGATGTTTCAAAGAAAATGTTTAAAAATTTGGGAGGCGGGGAGTCAAAGAAGCGTGGAAGCGTGGAGTTGAATTCAAAAACCCTAAAAGCTTAACAAAAAACTGAAAAACTGCCTGGACATATGCTTGGCACTTTCAATTGTTGTTGTTTTACAAAAACCAACTATAGTTGACTAAAAACAGTATTTAAAACTAGTATTTCGTATTATTTTCGATGACTGCCTGACATGTTCTATTCATACTCTCCACTAGCTTCTGAAATTTGTTCTTATGTACGGAAGTACATACTGTTTTTAGTCAACTATAGTTGGTTTTTGTAAAACAACAACAATTGAAAGTGCCAAGCATATGTCCAGGCAGTTTTTCAGTTTTTTGTTAAGCTTTTAGGGTTTTTGAATTCAAATTTGATATATTGTTTTTTAATAGATTAGTCAAACTTCGGGCTAGAAAATGCCATCCAATGTATGTTCCTAATTATTATTGTTAAATAAAAAGTTGTCTTTAATTAATATTAAACCCAGAATCTACACGGTGTGCAATGTTGGTAAATTTGTATTTCTATTAATTGTTCAATATCCTCCACTTCGGTTCAATATTGATTCCTTTGAGCTAATAAATACCAAGTTTTTTTGCCCCGTTTTATACTTTTCTGATTTGTACTTGTTTCTCCCATTGTGTTCATTTCTCTATCCCTTGTTTCCCTTTGAGTTTTTTTATTCGTTCAGATTTGTTAAGAATAGAATCTGCTAATTGGAGCGGAAAATTAGCAAGCTTTATTGATATGCTGCAGAAGATTTATTGTTTCAGGCGGAAAAAGAAAACACTACAAAACACAACAAGGGAGAACAAACGAGCAACTTATAAAGTGAAGCAGTTTTACTTTAGAGCCTGAATGAGATTTTCTCTTTCCCCACTCCTCGGCTTGGCTAGTATATGAATTAATATATTTGTATATGCAACATTTTTTCTATCCCTCTAAAAGTGTTAGAGTGCTTAAAATTTTTCCATTATTTTAAAAGCGGATTACGAGAGAGAAACCCATAGAAGTTGTACAATTTAAAATAGGAAAATAAATCAACGATTGCCCGCGGGGCCTGTCGCGGGTATTCGAACAATACAATGGAAATAGCTCAGAGAGAAATATTAAATAAATCCAAAAAAAAAAAAAGACAAATTTGGTGTATAATGTCTAAACAGAAAAATAGGAAACACACCCGGCAGATCGGACATGATTTAGTATATATGTAGTGTGTGTGTATGTGTGTGCGTGTGGCCTGGCAACAAAGTAGGCTAGACTACCGAAAATGCAACTCAGCAAACAAAATAAAACTTTTTCTCTTACATTTTTTGTCGCTTCCTTTTTATTTTGTTGCTAAGTATTATGTATTTCATTTTGGCATTTGCCGCAAACACTCCAAATGCATTTGCCATTCCCTAGTTTTTTATTTCTATTGGTGCTGGACTGGTGGGGGGATGGAAGGGGCGACACTCCAATGCCCCCAACTCTAGCCGGAAGCGTAGATTTTTAATGCATGGCTCTGGCTCTGGATCTGGCTGTGGCTTCTTTTGCGCTTTACGCCGATGCGAATGTAGACACATGTTTCTGTTGCTTCACGCCCGGGGTGGGATTGCAGAAACGGAGAGCCAAACGGATGAGAAGGGCGATGTTTCTATACTGTATGTACGAGTGGGTGGGAACTGTGGGCGTGTTCCACATATCAAACGTCAACATTACCAGTTCTTTTTTTGCCCTCTCTTTCTATCTTTTTGCCGTGTCTTACTTCAATGTAAACGACTCGTATTGCAATTCTGCTTTTGTCTTCTTGTCTCCTTTTTTATGTTCTCTCTTTTTTTTGTTTTGTTTATAAATTAAAACAAACGGTTGCATGCATTTATACAAGTGTGTGTGTGTGAGTGTCATGTTGGTAGTTGTTCTTGTTAATAGTTTGTTTTTAATGAGATACTTTCTAGGCCAAATGAGTTGTCGTTTAAAGGCTGCAAATTCATTAAAGTATCGCTGAACACAGTAAAGTAAAATCCATTGCACTAACAAATTAACAAAACGATACTGATAAACAATAATGATAATTATTATGAAAACGATATACAAAATCATCGAGCATTTACTTAATAGTTAAAGTGAAACATTAACATGATAAAATACAAATATAACACTAAATTAAAGGGAAGAAGCCACAGTTATATGTCGGGTATTGTTTTGGTCCAATGAAATAAAGATTATTTGGCCAAATGTAAACTTAAATATATTGTTGGAAAGCTAGTTCCTTTGGGTAAGTTTTTTCCTGAGAAAGTATTACCGTATTGATCTTTCTAAAAAAAGGGCTCCTTGTGAACTATCTTGAATGATGCTTTAAGAATAAGGAAACATGTTGCAAAAATGAAAAAACTGTTAAGTTATGAAAGTTTCTTTCTTTAGAAAAGTCTATAAAATGATCCTTCTTCTACTAATAGGCAATGTGTGTGTGAAAGTATATTCGAATTCTGTGTGACATTAAATAAACAAGTCTCAATTTGTAACTTTCCTAATACACACAAACTTTGTACCAAATAGAAATTTAAACGTTTTAGTTCTTCCACCCTCTATACCATAGACTAGACATGGGCAAAACATGCAAATGGATACCCAAAGAACAAAAGCGATGAAAAGAAACCAATGGAAACAAGGAAAGTGTGTAATGATAAATCTAACAGCTGAATATACATTCATATGCATATCTACAATTGCATGGTTAGCACTGGGCGAGGTTAAAGTCCAAATAAATAATGTTTAAATAAATAACGTTTTCCATAGTAAACTAATTCCGAGAAGAAAATAGAGAATGAGTTTTTTTCAACTTGCAGAATAGCGCAGGTTATAAATAGCCGAGTAAAATCTCGTGTTATTTCTGGGAAACCACATTGGAAATGATAACTATCGTTATATAAACAACAGATGTTTATATCTGGGAATCTTTGGAACTTTTGCCCAAGTTCCTTGTCCTATTAGTAAGGCCAGTTGGGGCAGTCTCATTGCCATTGCCTTGAAGGATAAACAATTCCATTTAAAGCTGAATAAATTTAAGCATTTCTAAACAAGTTTGCGAATTAAATTTCAAGATCTTCAAGAACATCAAACGATTCATCGCCAAGCGATTCCATTTTACTGCAATAGCAACGGCAACTGCAACTTCAACTCTAAAGCTGATTTGTTCGTGCAGCAAGCAATAATTCAATGCTGCCAGAAAGAGGGAGAAATTGCTGGAAATCCCAAACACCTTCGACAGTGTCGTTGTCAGTGGTTGGGGATGAGGGACGGAGAAATGGGCAGATGGAAAAGCGTGCTGGCCGGGCGCCGGCTGGCTGCAACTGCAATCTGTCTGCCCTGCCAATCTCTATGTCGGTCTATCTGTTGCCCAGTCGGAGGTCGCTGGTCGCCCGGGTCGGGCTGAGGGTTGAGGTGGAGTCAGGTCACATGCGCCTGGTTGACGCCTTGAGTGCAATCGCTTGCACCTTTGATGCGTGTCCGTGTGTCGGCAATGGCGGCAATGCACCACCGCCACCACCGGCGGTGACAACCTCGCACCATAGGCACATGGCACTTCCAAAGATGACAAGCAACACGTGACACGAATAAATTCATTCAATTAATTTAAACACGCGTGTTAGTTAAAGACAAATCACAAAATGACTCGAAGGATAGAAGTTTCGAATATCTTGTATAATAGTTTTCTAGTTTCAAAACTTAGTTATATGTATATATAGAATATGTACATTTAGGTCTCCGTGTTTCCTGTCTTAACCCAATTTTCGTTATTTTTAGTCATTTTTAAGATTGATTTGCACTGTTTAAAATTATCTATGTTTATAAATTGTATCCTTAATTTGCTGAAATTTATTTTAATTTACCAATCTAACGAAGCTGTCGTTTGCAAAAAAAAAAACAACACTTGTAAAAAGTGGCGTCTAAAATATTGATCTTAAAGCAGCCACTGAGAATTATTAAAGCAAAATAAAGGAACGGTATCTACGAATAGCAATCCAAAGAATGACCTTAAAAGAGTGTACTAAGTGCAATAATACTTTTTGCTTGGACTACTTCTAATTATAATTAAATAATAAATTAATAGATTTTTTGAGCAAGACTTTCTAATTCCCTGTAGCTCTTGAAGACATCACTGAAAAGGTTGGATCACTTACTCAGAAGAGTCCTAGGCATCATTTTCACCTGCTGAACACAGGAAATCCACGAATTTATAACGAATTGACTTCTCTTTTTATGAATTTACTATAGCTTTCGATTTATAATCCTGTTTTCTAAAAGTTAGAGCCTTTCTGTTGCCATACCAATTATGGGGAGTATGAGTTAGTAGAAAATATCAAAGAAGCTAACTTCGGCAATGCCGAAGTTTATATACTCTGCAGTCTTTCGCAATAATTTTTTACATTTTGAAATTTCTTTCCCTGCAACTGAATTCATCAATTCACAAACAAAACATTCAAATTATTTCTCTTTTTATAATAAATTTTCTTTCTTCTTGCATCATTCCCTAAGCAAGCACAACACGCATACACATACAGTTCTTGTAGCGCTGCGTCTCTGTGTGTGTATGCATGTGCTCTGTTTGAGCAGCAAGCAGCGCTGTTTGCTGCCGGCAGCGCTGCTTGCTGTCTACTAGGTCATCATTTGAACCGATTTGTGTTGACTGTAACTTCTGTTCTATTTATCTGATCAGATTCAAATTTTGGGATCTGTCAATTTTTGCCAAATACTATCATATTGGTAAATTTCATGGGGATACTCCAATTTTTGCAAAATGTTTGTTCTAGAACTATATGAAATAGTGGCCCGATCCTGACAAATTTCATACTTTATCTAGCCCGGGTAATAGAAAGCCCACAAAAAAATTTCATCCCAATAGCTCTTAAGATGGCTGAGTAAAACGCGTACGCACAGACAGACGGACAGACGGACATGGGTATATCGACTGAGCTTCTCATGCTGATCAAGAATATATATACTTTATGGGGTCGGAAACGTCTCCTTCTGTGCGTTACAAACATCTGACCAATTTTATAATACCCTCTGCAAGGGTATAAAAACTGTGAAAGCGGAGCAAGTATGTATATAGAGAAACCTTGGATCTGCCCCTAAAAACTATGTCACTTTAATTTTCACCCAATCTCACGTGCTCATCTCTAACGTTGTTGCTGTTCCATGCATTTTTATATGTGAACAAGCATTTCGAGTGTGGTATGGATCAAGGCGACAGGCAGACGAATTGTTCCCCTCTGTCTGTGGGTTTGTATCTTCGGCCCTTTGTTGCAACACATGCGCGCATTTTGAATGCAACATGCAATTTGCTTTGCTTTGCTTTGCCCTCTTTCTCCCCTCTCTTTGTCCACGACTTGGCTTTCGAATCAGTGCCACAAAAAAATTCTATTCTTCATCTTCACCTTGTGTTGCATTGCATTTGCTTTTTTGTCATTGCCATTATAATTGATAGCGTATAATTTTTGCATCCCTTTCTATCTATCCAAGTCTTCTCTGGGCTGCAGGGCCCACCAAGTTTCGTGTGCTCCCTTTCATGCAAATTTTCGTGCAAATTGCTTTTAATGCATTTTGAATGCAATTTGTGTTTTGTATGTTGGAATTGAAGTGGCACAAAAACTCGTAATTGAAACTGAAAGATTTTAATTTAATTTCGAGTTTCTCTGTTTCTATTTTCTGTTGCTGTTTCTCTTATCTGCAGTTCGTACTTTCTCTCATCTCTCAGTCCGTGTTCGTTCGTTCACTCGTTTGTTTGTTTGTTTGTTTGCTTATTTGGGGAGGTGAAGTGCGGGAGCTTGTGGGAGATAGGCAAAGGGGGTGGGCCAGGGATGTTTTCTCCTGCAATTCCGTATTCTGTGTGTATTTTTAGCTATTTGTCTGCTGTGTGCAACATGCGGGATGCTTTCTTCCTGTCCCCTTCTTTACCTCCTTCTCCTTTGCCGTCTTCTCTTCTCCTTTTCTATTTGTCTGCATCATTTTTGGTGGTATTCCATCGACATCAGTAGCAACAGCATTCATTAAACTGATTTAGATAAGATCGTGTGCGTGTGTGTGTGTGTGTGTGTGCGCGTATGTATATATATATTTTTCTGTTGACAATAATTACGAGACAAACGAAATGCAGGACGGGGCATGCAACTTCATTATATGAAAGCCAAGTGCCCCTGCCACTGCCTCTGCCCCATCCCCTGTAATTAGTGGCATGTAAATGGTAGATAAATTAGGCTGCACTCTCCTCCCATCCCGCTGTGGGATAGGTGACACCGAATGAGCTTGTAAGTCACCGTGCAGAGATTTATGGTTGTTACCCGCCATGTGGATATAAATCTTCATTTGATTTGCCTGACTTGGGACCTTAATTTGAAAGTGTGATAAATAAAAATTTAATTTAGATTTAAAGCTTCAAAATCAATTAAAATTACGAGAATTATCATCGAGCAAAGGCAAATTGTATGATCATATAATATTCCCTATGAAGAGTAAGTCAAAGTCATTAGATAATGGCATCATATCTAATGACAACTTTTTAGTAGTTTTTATAAGTTTTTAATCAAATTGGCTACTTTCCCGTTTCACAAACTTCGACCAGTCCTCAGTCTTAGTGTTGAGACTTAGCAAAAGGACTTTGTGAAGTTTCCAAAGAAAGCAATAAGCAATCAAATTAAATCTACACTTCATTGTGAACGTTAGAGGATAATGTTGATAATGAAGTGCCAACTGGACTGTGGAGAGGGGGATGGAAAGCCAAATGATGTTAATGAATTTAATGGCAAGTTATTGTCAACTTTTTGAATTTACCTAGAGTCAGGATTATATTTTTACTTTTTGTTGTTAAATTACAAAGTTTTCTGTTCGTCTTTTTTTCTTTTCTATGTGTGAGAGGATGAGAACTTTTGGCAAGAAGCCACTTTTCTGTTGGCCACTAAAGTGTGGCCGTCATGGAACAAAAAGGTTGTCATGGAGCTTCATAAATGAGATTTTGGCATTTTAGCATAAAGTGAATTTTGAACTTCCTCCATTTGTAAATCAACGACAACGCCGACCTTTTATAACCTCTAAATGAGAGAAGCAGTTTAGCTTTTCTGTCTAAATAACAATTTAATTATGAACAGGCCATGTGTGTTTGTGTGTGTGTGCCCAATTCAAGGACAAATTATAACCATAAACTTTATGTGTGTGTTTGTGTGTGTGTGGGGGTCTGAGTTCCGACTCTTTTGGTGCCTGTGGGATAAGCTGAGAGCTCATTAATGTCACATTCATGGCAACTCCGGAAGAAGCATAAAATGAGCAAAAATTCTATCAGGGAGGCCCAGATGGGGGACACACACTCAAGCTTACCCAACATATACAACCCCTCAGCGTCCCCCCGAAACCCTCTATTTGTTTAAATAGAGTGTGCACAACAAATTGTTGACTGCGACGGGTTTGGGGGCGGGGATTGGCGACGTTTTAGGTATAATTAACATGCGTCCCCAAAATGTGGCAGTAAAATAATCAAAATTAGCCAAAAAGCTAAAGTCGATTGTGGTATTAGACTAAATGTTAGGGCCGTTATTATGTTTGCCTCAATAAAGAAATCTCAAAGGTTTCTTGAAAAAACTGTAGCTGCAAGTATCCACACCCTGTGAGATTTAGAAATATTGATAGTTAATTGAATTAACCGAATTAACCAACTGCAAAATACTTATGTACTTACTTCTCGAAACATGATTTTTAAAAGTGGCCACAAAAATAATAAGTAGATACTATTCAAACTCAAGTTAATATTGGCTTGAGACAAAAAGCAATGAAAAGGACATGTGGTTGGCTTTGGTTTTTTCTTTGCCATATTCTTATTGATTTGTATGTTACGTTTCCTAGAATTTGCATAGTCAATTGTCTTTTAGGGCGGATGAAATTTTATTGAAAAACTTAAACCTGGAAAGGACTAGACCATTTTATTGCTAGTTGAACACCTGTCATATTCTTGAGCGGCAAAAAGTCCGAGCATGAGCAAAAGTGCCTATGCTCTCTTTCTCTCTTTCTCTGCTCCTTTTGTCTGTCTCTTTTATAAGTGTTCTTGGGTTGTTGCTATTGGTCTTTTTAGCCATTGCAGGAGCAATAGACGTCAAGCCGTTGTACTCCAGTGGCTGAATTTATGTTTACCGTCGCTCTAATTAAATTTAATATGCATATTGCCAGACATTTGAACAGTTAAAAGGGTGGTAAGGAGCAGCAGGTCTTGCGGTTGGACTTTAAGAATCGGTCTGTGTGTGTTATGTTTGAGTGTGTGGGTAATAAATTTGATTAGTAGGATTTACGGGCAGACGGCCAACGTAAACGTCAAATGTTCGTGGCGCAGTAAATTTTATGCTAAACAGTGGACAAAAGAAAGGGCAGAATGGGTGGGGCGAGAGGCAGACTTGTGGCTTGTTCTTTTACCTTTGGTTTTACCTTTTCTCCTCGATTCTCTCTCTTTGTCGCTTTGTTTTTGTTACGTTTAACGAGTTGTTACAATAAAATGTTATTGCATACTTTATGGCTCGGTTCAACTCAGCTCTTGGCCGTAAAAACTGATGCGACAGGCAAAAACGGAAGTGCACAAAACGCAGACAGACAATGGCAGACAGGAAAAGAGAGAAAGGTACCGAAAGAAGAAAGAAGATAAGCGAAAACGTTTTCTAAACACAAAATGGCGTCGTCTAGAAAAGAGTGAGTGAGTGGAAAAGTGCTTTGTCTGTCAAACAATTTCCGCTGACTCCGCACACTCGCACACACACACTCCGTAACACACAAATACTTTGACATAGAATCTTTTTCCAAACAGTCATAATTACGACGCAATAACTGCAACAGCTTAAAGATGCCAAAAAGTATGCTATGCTTTGACTCCTTTTTCGTTTTATTCTGTTCTCTTCTATGCGGCTTTCATCTTAAATAATTATGGTGCAAATTGCTTGGACTATCGAGCTTTCTGGAGCAGTGGCTTTTCATCATTAACATCATCATCAGCGGGTTGCCAAAGTCGCGATAAAGCACAAACACGATGCAGTTGTTCTTCTTTTTCCCTGTCTCTCGATTCCTTTTTACTTCATTTTTTTATTCTGTTTGTCAGGCTGCCATTTTGTTGGTTTCCGAAACTAAAACGAAATGCAGTCAACCCACACTGCTGCTTTCTCTCCGTTCTTTTCTCTCCTTTCCTTTGCCCGTTCTCTGTCTCTGGTCACACCTTTCTGCTTTAAAATTAGTTTTGGGGTTTTGGGGTTTTAATTAAAAAAAAAAAAAAAAAAAAAAAATAATAAATTAAAAATAAAAAAAAAAAAAAAAAAAAAAAAAAAAAAAAAAAAAAAAAAAAAAAAAAAAAAAAAAAAAAAAAAAAAAAAAAAAAAAAAAAAAAAAAAAAAAAAAAAAAAAAAAAAAAAAAAAAAAAAAAAAAAAAAAAAAAAAAAAAAAAAAAAAAAAATAAACGAGTCCTGGGCTTATTTTCAACTACTACCGCACAAAAATCATATATAATTAATGCGATACACAATGTACTTGGCATTTGCATATACTCACCTACCGATTTTTATTAATTTTAAATATTGCATATGATAATAAATAGTTAATTGTGTTTTCCAAGATATTATAATTTCATCATTCACCGACGAATTGAGTATATATCTTAATTTGGGTATTAATTCGAAGAGCGACAAGTATGATTAATGCAAGAATAATGCAATCAGTTGTTTGTGCCAAGAGCAGGCCAGATTGTGGCCTTCAAAAGATGCGGTTCAATAATCTGTCCTCAATTAGAATGGAGATAATTATTGCTATAGATAGGTGAAACGAGAAAAAGTTCTCAAAATGCGTTATTTATATGTATATTTTATTTAAGATTTGCTCAGTTTCTTTGTGTCACATTTTGAAGCTAATCGAATGTCAAGTTAGGCAGCGCTTTCTCTTCTTGTTTTTCTGGTCTCACTTTCCACCGTGGACGTTGCACACACGGCAATCGCCGTTAATGATCACATTGCCAGGATTCAGAGGCGTGGCTGTTAGGATTGGGAGTATATAGTTATCAATCTACCGAGATTTATCTATTTGCTTATTCTTACCACTGGCCAGAGCGGCGACGACAGCCAAAACGAATGCAATTGATAGGAATTTCATTTTGTGTTGATTAGGGTTGAGTCTTGTTTGAGACTGATGCTGAGCTGTTGAGAACTGATGTCGATTCGGTGCTAGACCAGAGCTTTTATACCTTCCTTCTTATCATGGTTGTTGTGGGAAAACCGCACCGTCTTACATACATATATTAATGGAATTGCCCTGTGAGAATTCCCAAATGCGATGAACTGACAGATAAGTAGAGCCAGTCGGTCGGTTTATCACTTAGCTTATACTATTGAAATCGAAACTGGAATTGAGGTGAGAGCACTAGTCAGTGACGTCATTTTATTGATTGACTGACAAGCGTGTTGATGCATTTAGCTTTTCGCAGCACATGTTCCATCAAAGTTCGTTGTTCTACGACGCTATCAAAACAGGTTTTCTGCGACGGCAGTGTCTAGGCTAATTGCACTTTTACGGGATTAAGGCACTACTTAAGCTTCTGGGAATTCGAGTATCTTGGCATTTAATATTAACATAATGCTTTTATTCAGAAAACTATTAATTAAGAGTATTTCCATCTACAACTGAAAGCTCTAAGAATTGCATCATAAAAATGAACTGAATCGGATTTTCGTCTCTATCTAATGTTAGTATTTGGTAATATTAAATAATTCAAACCGGCCATTATTTATCCTCTATTTTTATATTCCCTATAGTGGTCGTGTTTTACTCTATAACCTTTTATGGTTCAGCTTTAAACCCAGTCCACAGAACTTTATAGTTAAAGAAATAAAGTCGGAATCAGTGCCAAGGTAAATGATATGAAGTGTAGATGGAAATGTAATGGAAAAGTGTGGTAGAAGGAATTGGTAAACAAGTGGAAGAAGTGTATAAGCAAACATAAATCAATTCATCATCAATTCGATGTTCTATGTTTCATTGGGGTTCCTTGTATTGAGCTTGTTGATTGCAAATCGAATGGCATTTTCAATTTTTCTAGAATTTTCTCTATCGTTCAGTGTTGGCTTTCCCTCTCTTCTGGCTATCCTTTTCGACTATTCAGCAATAAACGTAATTCGTGAAAATCAAGCAGGAAATGCACGAAAAAATTGAGTAAATCAAATAGGGAAATGGGTGAAGGTGTATCAACGTGGTAGGGGGAATGATAAATGCAAAAAAGGACTCAAAAAAGAGTGGGGGAGACAGAGGCAAAGAGAACGAACAAAAAAACATTACTAACTTCCAAATCAGCAAGAGTGCCCTGCCTGAGGGCGTGTCAGCAGCGTTGGAGCACTTCCATTTTATACCAAATTTTTTTCTTCTTTATTTATATATATTCTTTATTTGTTGTTGTTGTTGTTATTAGGACAAGGACACGCATTGCTCAGCGTATTTGCCTCGCTCTTCCATTTCTACATTTCGAATGCATTTCTCGTTTTTTTTTTTGTGGCACTTTTTGCATTTTCAGAACCATCCTTGAAGAGTTTTTAATTTGATTTTATTCTTGTCAATTCTTAATGCAATTTATGTGCATATAAATGAGAGTTATGTCCCTCCCTTGTTTCCTTAGCAAGGGAGACTCTTCAACTTCAAATTTATAATGCGGCTAAGAGGCTATTCAAATATGATTAAAAGTATTTCATTATTTTCGGATATTTATTACCTTTTCACAAAAACTTCCCATTCATTCAGGCAATTAACATAAAATATTCATTAAAAACGGCTCTAAACTTGGCGATTATGCGAGGCGACTATGAAATTGTTAATTAAAAAATTAAACAAACTAAGAGCTTAAACAGGCCACAAATTAGAACTTAGTTAATGCATATACTAATTATAAAACTAGCGCAACAACAAAAACAAAAAACCTTGCACAGTTGAATAAAAATTAAACGGATTTTGAATGAGGTGAATTTCATGTTTCGTTCTTTTTTTATAACCCCAAAAGTAGGCTATGCAAAAACACTGAAATAATGAACCTCATTCACGCCCTTCGTATTCTGCACTAAATCCGACCTTTTTCGGATAGAGAAAGAGATTAATTTCATGTAACATTCGCATTAATTTGCTTAATCGTTATCAAGTCTTTTGAAAAAATAATGGCCAATGCCAAATCAATTATATATTTCAAAACTAAATTGTGAAGTAGAGAGTTTGTAATAATGTAAGGATACGGCAAAAGTCATGGTTAGGAAAACTTTAACATTATATCTTATTTATTCATTCCCTTAAATATTGGAATTTGGATTAGTCTTGTTGTCAAAAATTACGATAATCTATGATTAGTTAGTGTTAGTCTTTGGTGTGCCCATTTATGTGTATTTGGGGTAATCATTATTTGTGATTGATACTAATGACTTCTTTATTAACCTTTTAATCACCTAATTAGATGTACGAACTGTTCTATTGCAATGTGGCTCGTATGGGTGATATTTCAAGAGAGAGTTAATTAACTTCTCAGTTGGAGTGGATCAAATTTCGCCACGACAATTTGTTTGTGTTGTTTTTAATAGTCGGGCTAATAAGAAACATAAAATAACTTAAACATCTTGCGGTAAAATAGGGAGTGATTAACTAGATTAAATATTGTACAATTATTCGAAAAAATGAGTAATAAGTGTGAATGTCAATTAACAAATGACTAAAATGACTAGAAGCCATGAATGCGCCGAGTAATTGTTTTGTACATTTTCCTTCTCTGCGGGAGTAGAGCTATTTAATTTTAAATCTAATGTATGAAGAGTTTAATATTTTACGTCAATATTTATAATTCTCTTATTGTTTATTATGTGGAAAATCAAAACTATGAATAATTTACTTTTGATGAAAACTGAAAAATTGACAAATATTCTTATCAAATGATGATAAATTATTCAAATATATTTATATGCAGTATCATTGTGAAGGGCTGTTAGCTCTTTAATCAAGTTTCAAAAGGACACAAAAATGGTCAGATTGACAATAAAGTTAATTAATTTACTACTTGCCAGAAACGGAGAGGACATAAGACCGTCGAACACAGGTCGAAAAGGATTTTCCTTTGGCTTTTAAGCCAAGTGCAATGAAATCTCAACCCTCTGGCCTTTGGTGCAGAGTAAATTAAATTTCCAGTTAATAATACGTGGCCGGACCAAAGAACCGGAGATTGTTGTTCGACTTGTTGAAAATTTTGCACATCAGCTCGTCAAATTTCTGCCCAACTAAATATGCAAATCACGAACAAAGACTTTGGTAAACGTAAAATTCGATTATAAAATATTAATAGATGAATTTCAATTGAAATTGCCTACGACATGCACACACACAAATAAATGTTTCTGCATGTATTTGAAATCATAAATCAAAGCTGCTTCCAGCCGGCGTTAATGTCTCAATTTTGAAGAGGAAAACGCTTAGGAAATTTGCCATTGCGAACTGTTGTCAATTTTCACACCACAAATTTATGCTAATTTAGTTGTAACCTTTGAACTAGCCGAATAGACCGAATGGCTGGTGGCCTGGTCGACTCTTCAATCTATGTATTACTATGATCCCAAAAGCATTCATTATATAAAATGTACACACACATACACACATACGTCCCACCCCCATAATGACTGGGCTATATTAGTGGGTTAAATTCGAACTCGGCTTGGGCGCCATTTTGTGTAACAACTGCAAATCAATGTCCTGACATGTGAAAAATGGCAATGGAGGAGCTTTTTGTTGTACGTCTATTATAATATTGCCATATTATTTTATGCATGCAACTGTGTCTGTGCCACACCCACACACACACACACCGACCCACTCACATTCGCTCACATTTTGTGATTGTGTCTGCATTTTCGTAATCAACCTCATGATAAATCGTTTGCGCAAAATTTATTGAGTTTTTGCATGACATTGCCAAAGCGACATCAGCAGCAGCTGCAACAACCCATAATAAGGTTGGACGATGTGGGGATTCACTCCCCGCCCTTTCGGCATGAGGTCCTCTCTCTCTTCTTTAATCTTCCCTAATTCTAAATGTGATTCTTGGAAACCATTTTGGTGCACTTGATTTACTCATAATTTGCAAATTATGTTATAAAACAAGTTTATAGACATTTTGGAATCGTGTAGCAACCGAAAAATCAAACGGTAGGTACTTTGCACTAAAACAAACAAGGCAGTGTACATAGGGACATAAATAACGACGATCGGGTATACCTAGCATTCAATTGAACAGGTAAATATAAATTGGTAAATGGTAATACCTGGCTGTTGAAGCTGACAAAGAACATATACATAAAGTTATCAGCCTTTCCATCAATTATGTATATACATTTTGCTGACTTTTAAAAACTCTTTCATTCAAGGGATGCAGAGTATTAAAGGCGGTGGATACGGATATTTCAACAAACTAAAGAAAATTTTGTAAAAAATGTTTTAATCAGACTATTAATCTTACATCGATTCTTTAAAGTACATACTATATACCATGTCGGCATGGAGCTAATAGAACTTATTAACTTTTTGGCTATTGTGAAATTTATCCAAAGTGATGAGGTATTGAAAATATTGATTTTTAATCTGTTTTTAGACAGGGAACAGTTTTTAAAATATTTTGCCGATTTTCAATAAAACAGTTATGCAAATTTTCTATGTAAATCTGGGTACATTTTGTTTGTTGACAATTGAACGAGAACCATTAGAATAAAATTCATTCCTGCAATTCAATTGAAATTGAATTTTTGCATTCTCAGTATGGTTCTCTATTGTTTATGTGTATGGGTGTGTGTGCGGTGTGTGGTGTATGAATGTGTGTTTTATTCGGTGTGCCGAAAACAACTTATGCTTATCATGTTTGCCCAGCTGTTGCCCTTTGAAGTGAAAAGAACCTAAACAAATTTACCAAAATCTTTACATATCTGCACTTGGATTTCATAGAGAATTTAAGTCTAACCACACCCATGAATGGACCACACTCTACCGCCCATTGACAGTTATATGAATGCATAAAATTGATGACCGAATGTGCAAAAAGTAATGAAAGGATGTTGCCGGTTCAATGTCTTTTGTCTCTCTCTCTCTCTTTTGTCCACTCTACGTGGTTCCTGCTCTAGAGAATTTATTTGCTTGGTTTTTAGCATTTTGTTGGTGAGGAAACCATTTTCAAATGATTGATGAATATGCCATTGAATTTAAATAAAAGTGCATTTTTTAATTGAGTCGACAAAATTGAAATCAATTTCTAAAGAAGGACATTTCTGAGCCTTGCTTGTGTGCATTTTGCATTCAAATTGTGCACTTTGCCCGGGTGCCATTAAAAATCATTAAACATGCTTTAACACTTTTTGTGTGTGTTGACCTCTTGTATTTTGCCATTTTATTGTATTCTTTGTTTTAGGTTTTATTGGTTGATTTTCATTCACTTTTGGGATTAAATATTTCAAAATGCAAATGAAGCTTAGAGCGAACATTTGTTATATTTTTTATCATATAATGTGCGATGCTGGCTTTTTGTTCTAAATTGCTTCAAAATAGAAGCAATTCAATGTGCATTGTAATATTTTTTGCTTCAGTATAAGATTACAAATTTCAATACTTTAGTGTGCCGATTCCAAAAAGTCTTAACGAGCTTCTTAGATGTTGTTCTGTTAAATGAAAGTATCAAATTAATAATTCTAAATGGTAGTATGTAATTAATTATTGATTAGTTAATTACTTTCTGTGCAGTATCTACTTTTCATGTACAAAATTATACTTTCAATCCAAATTTGAAACTACTATTCAAAACCGAAACATTTTGTATTTAAAATTCACAAAGGGTTCGCATTAGTTTATTCTTGTGATTCTGAGCAGTCACCATGCACAAAACCCATGTCCAAAAATGTTTTGACATAAAGCTTAAACCCATTACCAAGAATTGTTTGTGTCCCTTCAGCCTCTCTGCCTTGACCCCTTAAAAACGATGTCCATAATCCATAAACACACTTGAAACAAGAGGCAGATGGAGACAAAAACTGTTTGGCCACTCCAAATGTGATGCTCCTTAATAAAGTAGGAAATTATGACTAGGACCCTCGAGATACGAGTACGTTGTATGTAGTATAGTATGTGGGTTATCAAGCTAAAACTTGACTTACTCCTCTGTCCTGGGTGTGTCCTGCTGGTTGACAAAAATTATTTTTGAAATATTGCAGAGCAGACAATATTCGTATGTCCGACTGGCTGAGTGACTGAAAACTATTAGCTTCACATGTCTACAAATAGGGAGCAAAAAAGTGACAAGGACATGGATATGAAAATGGAGATGGGGATGCAGATGTGGACGGGAATGGAAATGTGGCTTGGACATGGAAAGGGGAATGGAGATAGGTGTAAGGTGATTCAATTCGGGGCATTGTTCAGAGCTCAACTGAAGTTGTAT
This sequence comes from Drosophila equinoxialis, assembly GCA_018150345.1. Classification (NCBI taxonomy): domain Eukaryota; kingdom Metazoa; phylum Arthropoda; class Insecta; order Diptera; family Drosophilidae; genus Drosophila; species Drosophila equinoxialis. Next base: position 1,138,778 of record JAECWI010000656.1, read on the forward strand.
GGCCGAACAAGTTTTTTGGTTTTGCAGTTGAATGAACTAACAAACCCCCTGCTGACAAACGGACCAACACCAACTGCAGTCAGGAAATGAAACAAAAGCAACAAGGCAGCAAAATACTCCGGTCATGTAAAAGCATCGCCATCACCATCGGTCGCATCATCATCATGATCATTGGATTGGCAGCCACGTTCTCATTCGGTTTATAGCATGTTGATGTCGCGTGAATTTGTCTTTCGCATGTTTTTCAAGCTCAAAAACAGCGTCCATTTTGTTTTTACCCATATTTGCCTTTTTTTTATTTCGTGTGGAAGTTTTTGGCCAAAAAACATTGGCATTGTCAAAGGACCCTTTACACGGCGAACACGCACAGAAAACACAATGGAAAATGTTTGCTATTGCTTTCGCGATTGCTTTCATTTGCTAATCATTTGGGGTACTCTCTAAAAGAGAGAAACATCCTTAAAACGTGGCATACTTTTGGGTGTTGCTGCAAACTAGTACAAAGTGCCATTACAGAATAAGGCTGCCTTTGAATCTTTGACTTTTTATTGCCCATTTTATTACAGCTTCATATATCATATATCGAATAATGGTGACCCCGACGCTTATAAATTTTAGTTTTTTGTCGAAAAATTTGCAAACGTCTCAGAAAAGTTTTGCCATTTAGGTCTTATATCAAAACCTTTAACAAGTTATAGCTGTAAAGGATACTTAACCGCGATACACTCCTGCATTGTCTGGTTTCTTCTTAGTATTTTCTATCATTTTTGGCATCAGACAAAGCTCACAACGCGTTGCGTATGAAGATAAATAAATATGGCGTCAAAAGCATCAAAAGAAGTATCTATATGTATTCCCACAGATATATGTAGATATACATACATATACATATATAGAAATATAAATGTATATTTTTGTATCTGTGTGTGTGCGTGTGTGTAGTCACGGGTTGTGGGAATATACAAAATATTTTTGCCTTATTAAAATTCCATGCAAATGCGCTTATGCCCCTCATGCTCATCGCCAAATTCCTCATCATGTGGTTATTTTCGGGGTTGAGTTTTGCGGCAACAATTGTATCGCTACAAAAAGGGAAATTCTAACAGAGGGAAAAATGAAAAATAAAAAGCGACCATTTCATATGTAGAGACAGTGGAGGAATAGTCGAGGGTGTCGGGGAAGTTGTTAGACAAGTAAGAAGGACTTTTCAGCGCAAGGACAACAATTGCCAGTGGGTTGGTCCTTCGCGTCTGGAATGCTCGCGCGTGTTAAGCATATTTAGTTCATTTATTTCAAATTAGATTTTTAAACGACACAAGGACAAGCCAGCAGACAACCAGCTAGGAGTGGAGACTCGTTCTTGTTGCTGATAAGAAGGACGATTTTATAATTTTTTGTTGCTGGTTTTTTATATTTTTCTGTGTCTGTTTGTGTTCTGAGCTGATGACTAGTGCTCATTTGGGCTTTGCATATATTTTTAAAATTATGTGCAGCATTTAAATTTCATTTTTCCATTTGTTGATTAAAACAAGGGCCATGACAAGGGTGTTTCCCTGGTAGTTTTTGCACTCCTCACTCAAAAAAAGGGTTAGACTATGTTAAAGTGCGCTAAAATTTTGAAATTGTTTGATGTGTTTTGCTTTTTACCCTGGTTCTTTTTCGTTTTCTATGCGTTCTTCAATGGTTCATTAAGTTATTTTGTATAAAGAGGGAAACTCGAGCTCGTGTGCATACGTGGAGGCGTGGTTAATTTTGTCCTTACAAAAGTAGACCAAACCTCATAGTCTTGGGGATGAACCATTCACCATTATCTGAATGCTGATTATCAGTGGAAGGTTTGTTAAATGAGCCGTACCAAAAGAAAATTATGTTGTTTTTTTTGGGTTCGTGGGGGATAGACAATTCAGATTTGGTCCAAGTTTGAGTGTAATAATTCACTATACACTAGAATCAATTTAGGTTGCAGCCAATTTTCCTAGTCGAATTCTATGTTTTCCATAGGAGAAGTACCTGGCCACTTGTACATAATTTTGGCTTTTCGTTGCCGGCACTTTTATTGCAACCGCATCACACCTGACTACAGCACTCTAAAAGTTGCTGCAACATTTCTGCGGCATATAAAACTTTCAATATAAAACGTATATTTTTTCGCCTTTGATTCGAGTGCTTCATTTGCATCGCCTCTCACTGAAGAGGAAGTCGCGACGTTTGTGTTTGTTCCATCGAAATGAGAGGCATGTGTTGTGGCTGCGCTTTAATTTTATTTTACAACAAATGTTTTTCTTTGGTTTTTTTTTACTGTGGCTACTTGAGTTTCAATGTTGGCAAAGTTGTGAAAAATTGTTCGCATTTTGTGTTGTTGTTTTTGTTGCTGTTTTGGGTCTTTCGCTCTGTTGGCCTTTTACGAAATCAGCCAAAAGTCGTTGAACGTTAGACCAAAATGGCGCAGGCTCGTCGACATTTATGCAACCGACGACCGGACGCAGGACGAAGAACGTTGGAAAAGAAACACAGAAAAAAAAGGAAAGAAAACAACGGAAAAAGAAAGAAGAAAACCCGAACGCAAAGCGGGATGGTAAGCATCAGAGGCAGCTGTCAAATATTAGTTCTTGTTAGTGGCTGTGTGTGTATGAGACTGGGTCCTGGGTGTGTGTACATGTTGTGACCAACATTGTTGGTCAACACACTCCAGCAGCCTCATGCAGCCTTCCTCTCCCCCCATCCTGTGCTTTGCTGTAAGTTTCTCTTTTCCCTTGTTTTCTTTCCATTCTTTTTTGCGCTTTTGCCTTTTTCCCGCACTTGTTATAATTGTGTTTCCGTTTTTCAGTTTTACCCTCTGCCTCTCTTTGTGCCTTTACATATATGTATCCTCTCTTTCCCCCTGTATCCCCCTTTCTCTGTTCTTTGTGCTCCTCCTCTTACTTGTTGGGCAATGTCATAAAATTTGTGCTTGTTCAGCAACATTCTTCTTTCGCTTACTCTATTGCTCTCTGCTCTTTCCCGTCCGTCTGAGCATTTGTCCGTCCATGCATCCATCCGTCCTCCATCCTCGGTCCGTCCATATGCTTTGTCCTGGGACATATCCTTGTACATATTCAGTTTTGCGGTGCTTATATACCTTGTCCAGTTCACTTTGCTAGATTGAACAAAAGTACAGACAATGTGGAATATTTGCTACTGCATGCAGATGGACATGTGATTGGCAAATGGCCTGACAAGCCACTATCCCACAATCTGTTGAATGCAATATAAAGGGTGTGGCCAATCGACAAACATTTTTGTCTTATTCGATGTAATAAGTCTTATGAAGTTTTGAACCCGATAAGCATATCTCAAAGATGATACTGTCGTATATTCCTTGCAGTTAAGTCAGTTTTCCATATGCCAATGCGGTTGTTTTGAATTGGAGTTGAAAGTTCTCATACAGTCCAATATCCGGCTTAAAGCCCAACATCTGTCTATGCTCAATTCACCCCTTCAACATGATATATGGCCCAACCTTTGTTCCTTTAAAGAGCTGATGCCTGTGGGCAAACCATTAAATAAATTGAAAAACTGGGGGAAAAAAAATAAATTGAATAGCCCCAAATGGTTAGGGCTTGAAGATATTGGTTTGAGTTGACTTTCACCTTGTTCATCGACAATTCAAGCCAAGGACACAAAGTAGCCACAAAAGGTAAATTTTCAAATGGAAAATACACACAGACGCTGAGTAGATCGTCGGGACTCTCCTTGCATGCAAATCTGACTGCACACCTGCAGTGTCCAGTTAGAAGTTTTATGTTCCATTTTACAATTTCATTAGACTTTTCTACTTCAACCCACAATGTCAGAGGCAAGGGAGGCAGAGATGAAGGTATCTGCAGACCTTTGGTCCGGGTTGTGGCCTGGGCCATTTATCAAGCTGGGGGCACGGCTGGACCAAAAGTAAGCGCACAACTAACCTGGTTTGAGGGAAGCTGGATAGTTGCTCCTAAACCCCCTCTGAATGCATTAGCAATAACTCTCATTATGCCGCAGAGTCTGGCGACCCATTCAATCACGCTATCGCGCCCCAACATTTGGTTTTTTTTCTTTCATTTTTTGCCTCGACCCCCGGCAAACCGACAAATTGCAAATACGTACAAGGATTTTCGATGCGAGAATTCCGGAAAATTAGAGACAGCACGAAGCTACAAGTGACTCACGGGCAAAGCATTCACGAATTTTTAACATTTATTTATATATTCGCGATTGTAAGATGATGATGGAGCAATTGAAGAGTGAAGAAATAGAAGAATCCAAAATTTCCAATTATTTGAACTGACAACGCGTATTGCTTAATATCTGGTAGCCTGAAGCCAAGTATTGACCTTATTTAAACTATCGCTCAATTATTATTGGATTCCTGTTTGACTTTAACACAAATGTTAATGTTAAATGGCTTTAGAGTAGTATTTAAATCTTGTGTCACCGTGCCATCTATGAAACTATCGGGAACTAAGAGTTGAAAACCAAAAAGCAACCTCAACTTTTTGCATTTCTAGTTCATATCAGTGCACGCTGGGAATTGGATTGTGTGTCTAGGAGCGAGTAGGTAGAGAGTGGAGGCATAGAGAGAAAGAGAGAGAATCGTTTGGGGGAAAGTGCAAAAATTATTCGAGAGCAACAGCAGCCACACAAAATGGATAAGTGAACTGGGACCAAAAGGGAGCATAGGCAATGGGCAAAAGGAGAACTCTCGCTACTGCATTTCGTGATGTATGCGCGCCAGCGAGTTTTCTGACCACCACCTGAGCAGCCTTCCCAGTTTCCGAATGGCATTGGAGTCAGATTAATTTGCCACTGATAGCACTCGCAGAATGAAGAAAAACTTTCCTATTATTTTTTTTGCTCATTTTTGCTTCAGCTGTGCAAATTTGTGCAGCATCGTCATAGAAAAGTTGAGTGGAATAGAGGTGGAGGGCAGCGGCGAGGCCAGGAAATGCTCGCAAATCGCTAATCAAGTTTTGCAATTTTTCAAAAATTTATTCATTCTCTAGCCTTTTCTCTTTCTCTTTCTCTCTCTGTTCGTCACATTTTCGTACTCCGGCAAGTGGGTTATCCTGTCAAACTATTTAAAATTGCTGAACAAATTTTGTTTTTTGCTGCGAGTTAATTAAGATCTTTTGCAAAAAGTTCTCTTTTTTGTTGATTTGGCTTCAAATTAAATGAAAAAGGTATAATTAAATCTGGATGAAATTGTATAATGAAGATAAAGGAAAGTATCAATTATAATTCTATAGGAGGTTTCCATTTAAATAGACTCACAAATAGACAGATTTGCAATTTTCAATAATGAGTGCCTATTTTTTGGGGCACGATTTCAATATTTTGAGAGGAATCATTCTTGCCTCGTGGTATATTTTTATTTGTAACAAATGGCAATGTGATTGCAGACATTATTTTTTATCGGTTAAAGTTGGCTAACGATTTATATGGTATATTTATAGAGCTTAACTGGCACGCATACAAATAAATAACCAAACCCACACGCACACAGAAGACATCTCTTTCAGTCCGGCTAAGGACATGCTACTTCTCCTCTCTAGTCCTTTAACTACTGACTGGATGGCGGTTGCTGAATTCACACAACATCATTTATATTCAACTTGTTTTCGAAGTGTCTGCAGAACTTTGAAGACGACTATTCCACGCATTGAGCAAAACATTGGGAAAAAGGGAAAGATTTAGAATGAGACAGCGATAGAAGCAGAGCGAGAGCTGTGAATTTATGTATTTGTATGGCAGCCATTTTCCTGTTTTTACAGCATTGTGGCATAGAGGGAGTATGGGGGCCATTCGAACTGAGGAACTGTTGGGATGTTGTGGGCCTGGCCTGGCAGTCTGAAGAGTTGCACGCTTCAGTTGAACGCACAAGCAAATGTTGTTGCTCAATCGAAAGTATCAAATTGCCCACAATAACACTTAAATCCAACGTCTAAAGTGGAAGTCAACTAAGTGAGAGCTTGATGGAGAGCAATGGGAAACGGGAAGGGGGGCAACAGAATAGAAGGATAAAGAAGTAGTTGCAGAAATGAGCAAACATAATAAAAATGTTGAGCTCACAACAAGTCTCTTGTTTGGCCTTGTCAAAGCTATTGGAAATCAAATATTAACAAATATTATCAAAACGACCGAACAAAAACATTGGAAGTTATCAATCTACTTAAGCAAAAGACATTTATTTTTTGTTTTTCCTAATTGGCATAGCTATTTGTAGTATATTTTGGTGTTTCATTTTCACTCCACTAAAGTAACCAATTTTCCCATCGTCTTAGTCACACTGGAACCCCGGAAAGGCCTCCAAACCCCTGCCTGAAAACCAATAAATGTCATAAACTTTCTGGAATCGAATTGTTTAGAAAATCTTGGCAACCATCCTGCAGGCAACTTTATTCAATCGCAAATGTTTGCGAAACTCTAGAAATAAAAACGATAGAAAGTAGCAAAAGAAAAAACACCAGCGGAAAGATCAGAAGGGAGAATGGGCAGTCAAGCAAAAAGGCAACAGGAAAAACTTTGACAGCCACTGCACGTTAAAAATGCCAACGATTCAATGGACACCAACTGGGCAGCTCTGGGTTCCTTCCCCTTTCTCTGGTCATCGCAACTGTTCTGCAATCGTGTCAAATATTAAAACATGAAATAAATATTAAACGAGCATTCACAGAGGGCAAAAAGGGAGACATAAATATGTAAACATGAACACAATAAGTTGGAAAAATACATCAAATATATTTCAGTTTTTTCTTGCTCCTGCTGCAATGGCATAGAACGCAAGAAATCACTAAAAGAAGAAACCCAAAAGAAGTAAAAATCAACCAGAGATGGCATATAAAAAGCATCTAATGGCGAAGTACACACACACACACACATACAAAAGCAAATGTTTATGAGGCAAGGACAAAACAGAAAATTCATAATGTTGAATAAACAACAGAAAAACGAGAAGTTTTGTGGCAGCTGCGAGAACAAAAATGAACCAGAAATATATGTACATATCTGATAGAGAGGTATCTGAAGATGTCCATTCTAAATTAAACTTTTTACTCTTTGCACTTTTAGTATACAAAATAAGTTTTTTTTTTTTGTTAATTGGTTTTCTTTTTCCATTGCTTGGTTTATTAGGAAGGCAAGACAAATCACAACTTTTTTTTCTGCAGAAAAAAGCAAACTTACATAAGGTTTTACCGCTAGAGTGGGATAGTATATAAGGAATCGCAATACATCGCCTAATAAAATAATTCAGGTTGGGTGGAATTCGTAGAAAAATGTTTTTTTTTTTTTTTTGTGAAAGTACCAAAAGACTTGCTTATTTGAATTACATTTTACTTTAATTTGGGTTTCTTGGAAAAACAATCAATTTATTTCTTTGATTGAAAAGTTGTAGGAGATATAAAAAAGATAAACATTGCAGAAATTCAACAGGAAAGGGAATACCTTGGCTATCACAGGATATTTACCTGTCTGCATTATGTAATTCAATATTGATGTTATAGGCTTTAGATATATCGCATGAATCGAATAGCGAATATCTCAATCCAAACAATGATATAACTATAATATCTGGTTGGGTATGAGTGGTCACTAATGATTAAATATTTCAAATTGTAGTAACGAAATTCAAAATAATGATTATAGTTTTAGAAAATTATAAGTCAATAGTGTGATAGTAAAAGAAAACCATTTGAGTTGGGGTTGAAAGGTTGGGTTTTCAGAATGCAGAGGTCTGATCTGAGAAATTTTGACCTTTAGCCTTTCGCAATATCCAATTTGAGATTTGAGCGGATAAGTCGGATAAGTAGGAAGATTGCTTAAAATGTCGCCAGTCAAATAGTTGCATCTGCATTGCAATTATTAAAGGAATTTAATACAATGTCTGCTGTGACTCATCCAAGCCACGACTCTGACATGGCCACCACTGTCAAATCAGCGTACATGCTGCGCCGCAAAGTATGCAATTTAAAAAATAACGTGAAATATTTTCGTAACGCATCGTTGCTCTCTACTCCCCACGCACTTGCATATACATACATACACTCTCACACCCACACAGATGGTTGGCCAACTTTAGCTTCGACACGAACTGATTTATAAAGTTTACAAATGCGTGGCAAAAAGCTCGTGACTTGACTTGACTGACGGACTTGGCTTTAGTTCTACTTTTTTCCCGTTTGCTTTTTGTACGGGTTCTAGCTGAAAAACGTTTGCCACTTAACACGTACGCCGCATATTTTGCCACGGCCCCTCCACCTCATCCAGCGCCTGTTCCCCTTGAGATGCTGCATGACTAAGGCCAGCGAATGCTTTTCCTTTTTTGTTTTGTTTTGCTTTTACAGTAGAAAATTTTTGCTGATTTGGCAGACTCCGCACAACGAAATTTATACTCCATATACACACACAGAGAAAGAGAGTGAGAGAAAAAGAGAGAGCAAAGCTGCTGCCATGTGCTTTGTTTGGCTCTCTGATCCTTGAATAATCAACAACAGGACGAATAAGCAAGGCACACATACAAACAGAGTGAAAAAATGAGTCGGGGCGCAGCCAACGTACGTTGCTCAAATATTAATGTTGACCCTGGACTGCTCGTTAGCTGGCTGAGTGAGTGGCCTGGCTGAGATGCTCATGTGCTCCTTGGGGTATGGCTTTCCCATCACCAGGATCATCGGCCTCGCCAGCCCAACAGCAGCCGCATCAACATCAGCATTGTAATCAGATGGGCCACACCCAGGTCTGCCCCAGAAAATGGAACAAAACCAAACAGAACACCATTTACACATTTTGTAGCATTAGCGTGGACCATTAGTGTCATCCTTTCTGGACATTGAGCATACATTGTGCAGGCTATTTTGGGTATTACACTCAGTGTTCCTGAAGATTATCATGATTACCTGGTGAAAGAAAATGTTAATTCCGAAGTCGGCACCTACATACATTACGGGTAATGTAGCTGTGAACTGGAAATGTCCTTAGATTTTAAAGGAACAATACGGGAAATGTTTCTTGATTAATTGGTCTAGTTTAGAGTAAGATTTATTGACCTCAAGCCGGCTAAACGTACTTACTAAATACTTTTTCATTAATTTGCTAAGATTGTGAATGCAAAATGTTAGTTTAAGTATTAGTTTTAGTGTTACCTTAACTTACCTTAATAAAGTCCGTTTGAACTTGAAACTTGGATTTATTTCTTTTATTACTTTTGAATACTTTTCGAAAGCTCTCAAAATTGTCACCAAAGAAATTTGAGTCATCTCAAATGTATGTATGAGTTAGATATTCTCATGAATTTCATCTTTTTTATTAGATAAATTATTTGTATCGGCTTGCTATAACAATTTGTAAAACGACAGCAACCATCTGATAGAACATTTCTCGTCAATTTATAAACAATTGAATTCTAATCAAAATTTCCCCCCTCTCTTCTCATTACAGGTATGTATGTGTGTATGCTGAATTGCGGTAGAACTTGGTAGAGGACGTGGAGGGCACGTTCTGTTACATAAATCTGCACAAAACCAATTGAGGCGATTAAATCGAGTAAGAAATTAAATTACTCAGTAAGCTGAGTATACATACATATATGTATTTATAAAAGCCAAAGACCGGACCGATGGTAGGTCTTCAATTTCCTTTTGGGCTAATATGAAATGGCATTGTTACTACTTTAATTAATGGCCATTAAGCAGAAAATGCGATGCCATTTTATGTGTGCGTAGTCGGAATGGCGACGAGTCCTTTGCCCATACACACACATACACATACATATGTACATGTGTATATCCACATGGAAACAATTTATGCATGTATGGCTTAAATTAAGGAAAATGTGCATGTGTGTGTGTGTATTCTGCCGTAATAAGCAATTTTTAATTTGCAATTACTCGACTATTGCTTGTGCAGACTTGTCTGAATGATTTTTAATGGAAATGCATACGAGTCGTTATACAAACAATCTCCTTAACATCAGCATCAAATTCAGCTCAGCATCCGCATTGATTTCCTAGAGCCCGCAAAACACCAATCAATGCTCAATATGTAAGTTTAATAACTTCAGTCCTCGATTACCAAAACGCCACTCCCTGCCTGTCGGCTCTGCTTTCCCCCATGCCTTCCAAGTTGGACCTCTGAGGTTGGTGGGGTCATTAGGGAGTTTTGAAGCGAAATGTTAATCACATTACCGCAAAACGTTATAATGTTTGGAGGATGCAGTGCGGTTCGCTTGGGTTTGGATCGGGTTTGGTTCTCCCTCTATTTTCTCTCTCTCAAGTAACAATAACAATTATTTTCACCAGCACACACCCACACACACGCACAGACACAGGCACACCCACACTCTGACTTATATGTATATAGACGGGAGCCCGTTGAAACAGTAAACCGCAATTTGCCTCTTCGCCTGCATCGGGAGCTGCTAACTAGTTGCAAATGCAAACACACTAACCAGACCCATCACTTCGCCAAAGGCTTCGTGGCAAGTGTACGCACAATTTTGGTGCTCACTATTAAATAGCAACAACAATAATAACGGCAACAACATAATCAAAGTCTCAACTAACCAAGAAGCCAAAAGCCCACCCCTCAAAGGCCATGGAGAGTTTGATAGAGGGCAAGTGGCTTGCCCACAACCACACCCACACACACACACACTCATATACATCAGAGTGAAACACACACATACATAAAACCAGCACACCATAATTATTGATCATTTTCACATTACATTCTAATCTAAATGAAGTAAGTAAGTCGTCTCGCCGACTTAGGTATACCATACACCAGTAAAGCAAATATTTTAAATTCATTAAACAAATGCATTTTCACTTTTTTTTATCAAATTTGTTTAAATTTCGTGGGCGGAGGGGAGCGTGGCAAAAATTTGAAATAAACTTGACCACCGTAGGTAATACACGAGTCTACGTACCAAATTTGGTGACTCTAGCTCTTATAGTCTCTGAGATCCACGTGTTCATACGGACAGACGGACGGACGGACGGACGGACGGACATGTCTATATCGACTCGGCTGTTGATACTGATCAAGAATATATATACTTTATGGGGTCGGAAAAGCTTCCTTCTGCCTGTTACATACATTTTGGCGACTTTAATATACCATTTCACCCTATGGGTGTATGGTATAACAAGCAAAACGTAACCGAAGAGATATTATAAATAAAAGATATAAACTGCGATGTATTATAAGTCAGACGGAATTAAAAAATGGCTGTGTTTTTTTATATATTTTAAAACTGTTGGGCAATTTAGCATTGCCCAAAGCCGAAAGTTGAATTATTTTTTATCTTTCCTCTCTTACCGATTCGATTGGTTAGGTAATATATAAAAAGATTATGAAATTCCTTACAACTATTTGTGGCTGCTTCTTTTCCTATTTGCCTTGAACAATTTGCAAAAGTTTTTGCCGAAACAACGAGCCGCAAATATTGTGGATTATCAATAGAAAGATAAAACTATTAGAATAGCTGTTGATATTATTTGGATTTAAATAGAACGAGAATGGTGCTGAATAAAAGTTTTGAAACTTTTGCATCATGTATGTATGTTGCTGCTGCTTTTCCGATTTCCTTTATATGTTTATGTATTTGGGTGGGAAATACAATATGTGCTCCCATTGCCCGTTTACAAAACATCAAATCGATCGATACAAATTACAAAACCAACTTTGCCAATGGGAGCCGCAACAACACTCCGCTCCCTCTTTTGGATGGGATGGGGAGGTGCGGTGGATGCTCACACACATATCATGCATACACACACACACACATCTACATACTGTACGTATGTATGTATGTATAGTGGTCGATTGCCAATGGGGGTTGGTTTATCCCTAACCCGAAATGTAACTCCACTTTCATATCCTCTTCCAATGCCCATTTCCAACCCAAAGCCATAGCCACAGCTAGAGCGAACTCATCCATGGACCAGGTCAACCCCCTGGAGCATAGTTCCGCATTGATGACGTTGATTCTCTACTTTCCTTTGCTGTCTCTGTTTCCTCACTTCCACTTCAATCATAACTGTGTTCAATTGTTGTTTTTATTAACGCATTTCTTTCACCTTTCCCACAGTGAAAGCAAAACAGAGACAACAACAGTAATAGGGAGAGACAGCGAGACAGTGAGATGAAGGAAAAGAGTCCGAGTAAAAAGGAAGGCAGGAAGAGAGAGCAAATTTTCTCTTTGTTGTTTTTTGGTTTTATTTCCCTCAGCTTTTTTTTTTTTTTTTTTTTTTGGTTTTGATGGCTTCACCCCGACAACCGTTACATGTGCTTATCTTGTGGCCTTCTTTCTCTGCCTTTCTTTCACGATTTTCCGCATGAACAGTAATCTGTGAGCGTTTGTGTGTGTGTGTGTATATATATGTATGTGTGAGAGTGATAGGGGAGGCGAAGGACTCCTTCAACAATTGCGCATAATATAAATTAATAATGCAACAATTGCATTTTGTTATGCCCTTTTTGCCTCGCTGCTCCTTCATCTCCCTTTCTCTCTCTCTCTCTCTTTCCCTCTATCTGGTCTTGCCTGATTTCATTAAATATTTTTGTTGCCCCGCTCACTGTTATCAGCTTTTCTTTTTCTCTGGCTTTTATGACGACTCATCCCTTTCACCTTTTTTGGGGCTTACACCAGAAGCCATAGACATGTGGACATGAAAATTATGTCCCCATAACCGTTAAATGTGATCCGGGTGTGCGTGTGTGTGGTCCCCATTAAATGCATTTGGCATACCAAACAAGCATGCCTTTTCATTTTTACAAGCCTGTTCCGAGCTGGAGAAACATGTTAAGGCTGATTTTTTAGTGTCCTTTCTTCATTTGCCACAATTAATTACGTTGCTAATTGGAATAATCATTGAAAGTCGGAGTTCTCGTTATGATCCTAAGAACACGCCCCTTGATTATTATTTTCACATCTCTTTTAAAAGATTAGTCGTGCTAGTTGTACACGATATGGATTAAACCTAGTCAGCAGTGTGCCCAGCTAATTAAAGCAGGACAATCAATTAAGATAAATTTACTAAACCAGATGGCTGGAGGTAACTTCGACTGCGTCAATGTTTGTATACCCTTGCAAGTTTTTTGTTACTCTTGGTTACGAAAAAAAGGAGTACAATATTAGCAAAGCAAATAACGAAGCAATTGATCAACGTCAACCGATTGTTCCTATAAGAACTATTTGATATAGTCACCCGATCTTAATCAAATTTGGCACAGTTGTTTAAGAATGCAGTAAATTCACCAATATTAAATTTTACGATAGCACAGAAAATAACAAAGTTATTAAGAAAAGTCACTGTTTGTGACTTGCCGTTATGTATAATATAGTAGTCTGATTTGGCTGAATCCGAGATATATAAACTGTGCTATACTTATGAACTTTATATGGTCGGAGATGCTTCCTTCTATGCGTTGCACACTTCTGACCAAAATTAATGTAACCTTTTCGAGCTACTTGAGGTTGTCTCGCGTTACGTCACCGAAGCTATATGTTTCAACTCGATTTATTAGAAAAATTTCACAAAAAAAATTTATTTGGAAAGGTAAAAGAGATAAGAGTTTAAATTTGGGAGGTGGAAAATTTATAATACAAAATGTGGCATTTATATGAAATATAATACCAAATGGTGTTCTAGTGCAAATTTTGAGATAAATTTAAGGGGAAAGGGGCGCCGAAAAATTTCCATAATTTTTTTTATATTGATTGTATAAGACGCGGACAGCCTCAACTGACGGGGAACAACATATCCAAAAATCATCAAAATTGTTGAATCGCACACATGAATTTCCCCTTGTTACAACAATAAGAGCGTGACTCAACTTCATGTGCCCATATGCGAGATCTTTACACTAAGATGGGAAGAATTAATCAATTTTGGATGTAAATAGATTGACAAATTCTTTAGGCTTTCATTTAACACACTTAGGAACACTGAAAAATTAATAAAAATGGTAAATCTAAGGACTTAAAAATATACAACACGAAGAAACGAATTCATAAACTATTAAAAATATATAAAAACAAATTCGAACGAAGCAAATAAAATCAATATCGGATGTAATCAATATCTACGATGTACATTAATGCTTTTTGTATAGATAAAGATAATCCCAAATCCTCAACTCATTTCTGTTTGTTCCCTGCTGAAGTAATTGTTTTCCAGGAAGAAAGAGGTTCATTTTTGGCATGTTGATTTGTAGGGAAGAGACTATTAGAAAGCCGATGGCTAAGCAGAAACTGCAATCTAATGAGCCAAATAGAAGCCAAGCAGACAACTTCAGTACTGCCACGCCCCATAATATCAATATTAATTAGTGTGTATTACGTGACAACATTGGTCAGTGTCCTGGTTCTGTTCCACCCACAACACCTCCCTCCACTGGGCCGTCATTTCCCTACTGTAATTTAGCGCTACTCGTCAGCACGAAGCCTTCTGCGGAATGAGGCTCATAATTGTTTTCGATTTTCTGAATTTGCTTTGCGCCGAGTGTCCTAGGGTGCCAGGACGATGGCCTAAATCAACTAACCCGCTCAGGCCAGATTAACAAAGTGATTGGCAACGACATTAACATTTTCATCAGCCTCTGGCTGAGTCACACATTCCGTGTGGGAGGGTTAGTCAGGGGTAGGGAATGGGGTATGCCAGAGTTGACGTTGTAATCCATCATCATTTCGAGTTGGGGGGAGAGGGCTTTGAATTTTTATGATTATTATGTATTTGTGCGTTTGAAGGGCGGCCGGCAACAATGGGCGGGTATAACTGAAACTGGAGCTGGGAGTTGGTTAGGCAGGGGGATTTACTATCAACGATACCGCCATGTTAACCATTTATCGCAACTCATGGTGCACGTTTCTTATTAGATTGAATGGAGTTGTTCATCCGCTTCTATAGCTGGACGATGGGGATTACCGCGTAAATGAAAAAAACTGTTGAAAAGAAACATTTGTTTGTCCATAAACCAGAAGAATGAATCCACAACTGATGAACTTGTGTAAAAACTGTAAAATGATCCTCAAGCGTTTAGCCTCTTCTCCGACTTAAGTTTTCTGCCTAATTAAAAAACGAAGAAGATTGTTGCCTCTATTTGTAGCTACTTTCCCCCTAATATGCCGCATCTGCTGCCACACGTCACAAAAAGTCTTGCACATCCCATTGTTATGCCATGTCTTCCCTCGGCATGGTGGCAAAGTGGCGATAATCATGACTGACTTTTGCAAAAACAACTTTCTCTCTCAGACTTGTGTCGCATCGCCCTTAACGCTTGCGACCCCCTGGCTGGGTACGCGTTTTAATCTCGTTGCCACAGATTTCTATCACTGTCATGGCTGTTGGATGCCACGGCCAATGCCGCTGTCGTTCTCGTTAACGTTGGCGCCGCCGCGGCTGCTGCTGGCGATGCCATTGTCAGGCTGAGAAGGAGGCTCATCGATACAAAAGTAGGAAGCCTTCCAGCAACGGCCATTGAGGTTTGCCCGTCGCGATGGTGGCTGTAGCTGTTTTTTCTTTGGATTAACATCAGCTTCAGCATCAGCGCATCCTCCAGCCGGGCCCCCTTTTTTAATGATACACAATTAGTGCGATGATAAATGGTCTGTCAAATGCAGCAGCACTTTTTTTTTTTGTATTTTTTTTTGTTGTAGTTTGACTCCTTCCTACTTAGCCATCAGAGGCAGGCTATTGATATCTTCAGTTCTACAGTTCAAGTGAAATATCTACGTCAGAGATGGTCGCTGGAACAAAAACTAATGATGGCTGCCTCCAAGATATCGGATATTAATTGTTACAAATACCAATACGTTGCACTAGGAAGTCCAGTTTGGCCAACGTATTCTCCCGTTGTCCGTGCGTCTACGCCAAAATCAATTAAAATGACTGAAATAAATTGTAGATACAAAGCATGGCAGTACAAAAAGAAAATGTAAGCTTTGTATCAGACTAGTCACTACATATTTTTGATTAGCGTCATCGCTGTCAGATGCGTCTTTCCCCATGGCGTAAAGCCATTGTTCATTGGGCAGGAACGAAAAAGCATACAAATAGACATATGAACATACATAGATACATACTTGTTAAAGCAAGCCACGAACTTAATATTCAGCCACTTTAATTAAAGCTCTTCGATTTGGAAAGTATGTTCCTTGGTTAACCAATTGTGGGGTCGCTAATGCATATCTCTAATTGGAAGTAGCTTCAAAGGGATTGGTTAAATGACATTAACTGAGCTCGTTTCGGCAGTCAATCTATTTTGCATTCGCCCTATTGCATGCAGATATAATAGCATTGTAAATTATCGGATGTCAAATCAGTTTGCCTCATCGATACGGATGAAAGTGGCAAAGTGAATGCCGCTTGTCTTGCAATTGAATTGCGTTACACATAAGTGGTCTACGCGGGTCGAAAGGAACGATGGGCGGCAGGAACCATATCGCAATCGTAGTGGTTTTTTGGATGAATGTGTATCGAAAAACCAGCCCACATGGTCACTCCCTTTGAGGGGGTTGGTTGATTGTCATCCCTCCCATCGAAGCACTTCACATTTTCAACTTTATTATTAGTTTTTGCGGTTAAATTCGAATCGAGTATAATCAGAGCCGCAGATTGCGGTGTGTATGGCCCATTAATTTGTCGAAGGGCTGTCACTTGTCGGTGACATTGTATTTGCAGCGGTTTCAAGTAGTGGAAAAGCCAAGTTTAATTATATTTTTTCGAGTCTTTATTTCTTTGTGATTGTTGCTGGTATTTTTTTTACATATATATTTTTTTTGTTTTTATTTTTCGTTGAGCATTGCAGAAGTAGTATTAAAGTTAATTACTAGCTAAATCCACCTTCTAGTACTCGATGGAGTAGTCAAACGTGCCAAAGTTGGGATACTTCTGTTCAAAGTACTTGGCAAAGGTGTCGACGTAGTAGATCTTAACATCCTTAAAGTATCCGTTGGGCACGAAGAACGTGTACTCATCGATGGGACGGTCGAAGGGATAGCCGAAGGGTTTGGTGTCCACAAATCGAGTGCCAGAGCCAACGCCCGAAGAGTAGGTGTAGTCGAAGTTGGAGAACTGCTGGTACTCCTCGGTGTAGGGTGAGACGAAGAAGTAAAATTGCATGGGCATGCCCTGTTCCCAGCCCTTGGGCAGGACCAGGCGATCGGGGAACGCATTGTGGGGCTCACTGATGTCCAATGGGAACTCGTATTTGCCTTCGCTTGCCAACATAACGTATTTGTAGAGTTCGGTGTAGGTGATGCGATCCTCGGAGGTCCATGCGAAGTCCTTGGAGCTGCGTTTGATGGTGTTGACACCGGCGATAAATGGATAGACGAAGCTGTCGATTTGCACAAAGTTCTGGTTGTTGTATTCCAGAGGAATTACGCGACCATATTCGTCGAACTTGGGTCCGAGGAAAACGCGCACTACACCCTTCTGCACCTTGTCGGATTCGATGGTGAACTCAAAGTTGAAAGGCTTGTGGTTGAGGCGAGCCTGACGGGCCAACAGAGCCTTGTCCCACACAAACTCTCCATCGACGAAGGTCATCTTGTCATTCAGCAGGGTGGTGACATCAAAGTCAACAATGTCGAAGTAGGTGACCAGCTTGCTCACGCTCACGTCCTTAATGGTTATGCCCTCGTAGTACAGATCCTTCTGAGTGTATGGCTTCAGGTAGTATGTGAACTTGTAGAACACATCGGTGAACTTCTGATAGAAAGTGTAGAAGAAGGGATCGCGCATCATGGTTTCAAAGTTTAGGAAAATATTGGGGAACACCTCGAAGTCATTGTAATCAACATCAGCGAAGTACATGTGAGCGAGCAAGTACCAGTAGTTAAGGAAGTACTTGTCTTCGGTGTCGGCATTACCCTGCAGGTAGTTTGCAATGTACTGCAGAGACTCGGGCTTGTGTAGATCGATCACAACGCCATCAGCCGTTTTGAAGTAACCATTCTCCAAGACCTTGTTGACACGGCCGAAGAAGTTTTGCACCTGGTAGAGCATGTCGAAGTTGCCATAGGTGGCAAATTCATAGTAGTTCTTGCGGTAACTATAGCCTACACCGTTGTAGTAGATCAGTTGAGGATCATAGCCCTGCTCCACTTGCTTGTACCAGAAGAAGTCGGGAATCTCGCCATAGCCATTGGCCAAACGCTCTTGGTAGTATCGAGCCAGGATCTGTTGGACATTGTAGATCCACCATTCACCGCGACGATCCTTCTCCAAACCGAACTGCTTGCCGTCCAAGAAGAAGGCGTAGTCCATGTTGAGGTAGTACCAGTACGCATTCCAGCCCAAATCTTCGGTGAAGTAGGTCAGTTTGCTATCGGCATTGAAGAAGGCAATGTCCCGGGTGTAGTCGACTGGCATGTAGAACTTCTTCAAGTCCTGCATCACATTCACGTACTTGGGATCGTTGTAGAATTCGCCAAAGTTTTCGCGCAGGAAGAATTTGTCCTCCACATACCAATGCTCGCCCAGACCCATCATCTTCCACCACTGCCAGGTCTTCCAGTCCTTAGTATAGAAATAGGAATTGTCGCTGAACTCACTGACATCTTTGTATAGAATATCCTTGTACTCCTTCTCGTACATGATAAGCTTGCTGAACACATCGTAGTCAAACTTCTCGGCTTCGTACACGAATTTGCTGTTGAAGAAGTATTGTGGGAAAATCTCGTAGATCTGAGGAAGGATCAAGCCTTCGAATTGGGGCTTGTGAATGACAGCCAGAGTCAAGGCATAGATGAACATGCCCTCGTTCACATGCATGCGGGCCCAGGCCACGTTGCTCACGAAAGTCTCCCAGTCGTTGGCATAGTAGAAGAAATTGAACAGACCATAGGCCTGCTTGTGGTGGGTCTTCACCAGGGAACCGAAGAATTCACCTTTAGGCAACAATGCGCCCAACTTGTAGGACTCCCAGAATTTTTCCATATAGAAGTCAAATGTCTGCAAAGGCCAATAAAAGCATTAAGTCTTTCTGCACCTCTCTCTCCCTCTGTCTCCCTTTATCATTCTCACCTGGTATTGCGCCTTATCGACTACCAACTGTTGGCCAGCCTTAATCCATTCCTCGAACATGAGCGGGTCACTAACTCGGTAGACGATTTCGAAAAGGAACTTTTGTTTCGACAAAAACTCCTTGTCCGCAATCTTAACCCTTTGTGTGGGCACACTAAAGGCGGCCACACAGCCCACTAGGGCCAACAGCACAATAGTGAGTTTCATCCTGTTCTGGTGTTCCTTCTACAGATCCCGTTCCTATTACTGCTCCGGCTTTGATTTGCTCACACTCTAAGCACCAAGACCTAAAGACTGTTGCCTTTCCCAATGCATTCGTTGTCTTTTTATACCCATTGAATGCCGCTGCTACTATCCATACCCTTGGCCCTGATCCCTGGCCCTCCTCTCTCGCATCATATCATATCAGCCACAGACACAGGCACGGACAATGGCACCAACATAGCCTGCCAAAAATAGCAATGCAGTGAACACTGTCGCCTTATCATTGACTGGGCTCTCAGGTGCGATAAGACAACACCACCGGCGCCTCCATTCCTAGTGCATAGACCGCGCATATCTCGCGATGCTATTGTGTAATTATGAAGACGACAATGACTTTGGCATTTGTGCTTATGTGATAATTGTTTATGTTCTTGAACTGCAAATGACACTGGACTTTCAGACTGCACTGTTCTTTCGATCCACCTTGATCTGATATTTCCAGTGCGTCTTCAATTCAATTCTGTTCTGTGATGGCGATAAGGTCGCTGCACATAGTTATTTTTCTATGCTTCATTGAAATGCTTCTTTGTCGACTCAAAACTTTTCCATGCCACATTAATTGGCAGTACATTTCCATGATTTGCACTTATGCATAAAACCTTTCTGTCTCTGTGTGTGTGTGCCAGTGTGTGTTATCCACTCATCTATGCTTAGTTAACTTCTACTCGCTCAAAAGAAAAGCCAGCGGCAAATAACAACAAATGCAGCCGGTTAGTTGGGGTGAAAACTCGCTCAAATAAATGCGCAATTAATTTTCATGGCAAAACTCAACAGGAACTTTGGCTTTGGTTTTCGATTTTTCCTTTTTGCCTTCTCTCTCTCTCTCTCTCTCTCTCTCTCTCTCTCTCTCTCTCTCTCTCTCTCTCTCTTGTTACTCTCTCTTTCTCGTCTTCTCTACCTTTCTTGGGGTAAGAAGAGATTGTTTGCAACTACAACTTTTACCTTTCAATGGGAAAAATAATAATAACAAGCTGCTTCCTCTTATTTTCTTCCACTTTTCTTCGATGGGCAAAGGAGTAGCGAAAAGTCCACAGAAAAAAAGACGATATGAAAGCAAGAAAAATAAACAGAAAAAAATATTCTTTTCAATAAAAACAAGCGTGTGAAATATTTATACATTTTTTCCTTACCCCAATAAAAAATTGTATGTATACGTATTAATACACTTTACTGGACGTGTGCTTAGGTCTTTCGCATGGCAGAAAACACAACAAATTCAATTATCAGTAAATCTAAAAGTATCCAATTTTTTATTTAAGTTCAAAATTTCACTAGTCTCAATCGATTCACGTACATCAAAATCTTTTAATGCAAAGAAATCACACAAATCCGATCAAATGACAGGGGCGACCTAATGGACCTCTGATCCTTGTTAGGGTATTTTTTCTAAACAAACATTTTCGCTTACCTCCCTCCCTCTCTTCCTCCCGCCTAACTTCTCTGTTACTTATATTTTGATGAAACTTTTTCTTATTAAAATATTGGTTGTTTGGTTTGGGTTTTTGCTTGGGGCTTGGAATTGAAAGTTTTACAAAATACTTTTAATTTGTTGTTCCCTTCCCTCACTGAGTGTGTGTGTGTGTGTGTTTGCGCACAATTCTTAATTTATTTTCGACATGGAAAGGAAAAAAAGAAGCGAAATCAAAATATGCAACGGCCGCAAATGAGCAAAGTTTGCTTCGCATTATATTTTGTTTCGCTTTCCGTGTTTTGTGCAACTTTGGCAAATGCTGCAGAATTTATTACTTTTGAAATGCGGTTGCGCATAAATGTGCAACAAACGAAAAGTTAAGATGTAACAAACTACGACCTCCCAAACGTAAATGAAATGAGAAATCCGCACATAATTGCAAATGCGTGAGATATTTGCCAAATGGCAAAATTATTAAAATGAAATGAAAAGGTTTACCACCAGCAGCATCGCAGAATCATCATTCTGACCCAGCGTCATCAGCATCAAGTTTTATTTTGGTTTGGCTTCCGTTGATTCTCTTTTCAATTCCTGTTTGTTGCTTTTTTAATATTCCATCCAGGTTTGGGCCTTAAAGGCATTTTGACGCCTCATCATTGGGTAAGCTCCAGCGAGGTTGACGACGAAAATGATGATGATGAGGCCCGATGATGGGGAAACTTTTTGTTTACAGCTTTGGGACAGTTTTTAGAGGGTTTAGCTGGGGGTATGAGTTAAAAAAAGAATAAGAAAAAAACGAAAGAAACGAAACTGAAAACATAAATATAATTTCTAATCAACTTAACTGACCTTCGACTAATCAAGTGCCCAGCTTGCCTTACTGATTAGAATTTTGTTGTCGCTTTTGGGTGACAAATCAAAATGTATTGCATATTATAGGTATCATATAATTTAGTTTCACCGTGATTAGTCATTAGGATATCTGCCAAAAACTGAAGCCAATTTATGCAATAAAAGTCTTAGTTTTAGTTTTAGCATGATAGTCTAATTGTTTAAATGCTTAGGTACATTGACTGTATATACAGCACGCAGCTTCGAGGGCCGTTGTAACGACCTCGTTAAACAATTGTTAAAGTTTTTCTCAGTAAATGAAGAAATAAAGGACTTTACGGGGGGCCAAGGGTTTGGTCTAAAAACGCTTTAAAACTGTTTTACTGGTATACAAATCAGAGATAGAACTAACTGACTGATAATGATACTCTTCTATGGAACGCCCCTCGAAAGGTTGGGACCTACGCCCATGCGATGGCCAACAATTGTCAACTGACCAAAAAGCTTTCATTGTTAAACGCAGGGAATTCATGAATATTGCATACACTTCGATTCCCCCAGATGGGCGGGTCACAGCTCGACCCACATAATTGAGTGCTCTTTTATTTAACATGTAAAATTAATGGTCGTGCTCAATATAAATACAATAAAACTATTAATCAATAAGAGCTCATATGCAGCAAAAAAAGCCCAACAAAAAAATGTACAAAATTGCCAAGTGTAAGGGAAATATGAAAAAGTTTTGCCCATTTGATAAATTTAATGGAGTTAACAAAAGGAGCGGCAATTATATTTTAAAACTTTTTACAGCCCTTTGGATCACAATAGTTACATACATACGTGTAACTGTGTATAGGTATGGAATTGAGTGTATGTGTGTTTTTTTTTTGTTTTGCGTTTTAAGAGCTGTGGCAAAACATAGCTGGTCCAAGATTCACTGAGCTCGAAACACAAAAAGTCTAGGGAAAGTACAAGCACTAGCTGGGAAAAAATAATAGTAACAGCGCATGGGCGGAGCTGTGTGATAGGGGATGGGACCTGCCAGAGGAGGGGGAGATGTTTGGGAGTAACAATAGCGCCAAAGTTTCAAGTGGGCTCGCATGAGGGGGAATATGTTAGGTTGTATGGTGAGGGGTGCAGGGTGCAGTGGGTCGTTGGCATCTGTTCAGCGTTGTGGCACATATTCCACTTTTGCCTTTTATTGCCTTCTCTTCGGTGGCTTAGTTGTAACTCAGCTTGGGGTGCACTCTCTCCTCCCCACCCCACGATGGTGGCCATCGTATGAATTTTTCTCTTTGGCATTTCATTGTTTTAAAACAATGTTTCCCCAGCTGACTTTGATTTGCCATCTCACTCGCAGGGTCTCTCTTTGTATTTTTCGTTTTGTTTTTTGTCGCTTTTTATACCCTTGCAAAAAGGGTATATTAATTTTGGTCAGAAGTGTGAAACGCATAGAACGAAGCATCTCAGACCACATAAAGTATATATATTCTTGATCAGCACGACGAGACGAGTTCAAATAGCAGTCCGTCCGTCCGTCCGTCCGTCCGTCCGTCCGTCTGGATCAACGCGAACTCCTCCGAGACCGTAAGAGCTACACAGCTGAAATTTTGCACGTAGGCTTGTATATACTGCAGGCATTGTATATCTCGGATTCAGCCGGATCGGACCACTATATCATATAGCTCCCATACAAACGTCAAAGTCACGAAACAGTGACTTTCTCAATAACTTCATTAATTTTATAGCTATTGTCATAAAAGTTGGTATTTGTCAGTTTTATGTTCTTTTTAATGATTGTGCCAAATTTGATCAAGATCCTGTGACTATATCATATAGCTCCCATACAAACGGCAAAGTCACGAACAGTGACTTTCTCAATAACTTCATTAATTTTATAGCTATTATCATAAAAGTTGGTATTTGTCAGTTTTATGTTCTTATTAACGATTGTGCCAAATTTGATCAAGATCAGGTGACTATATCATATAGCTCCCATACAAACGGCAAAGTCACGAACAGTGACTTTCTCAATAACTTCATTAATTTTATAGCTATTGTCATAAAAGTTGGTATTTGTCAGTTTTATGTTCTTATTAATGATTGTGCCAAATTTGATCAAGATCGGGTGACTATATCATATAGCTCCCATACAAACGGCAAAGTCACGAACAGTGACTTTTCTCAATAACTTCGTTACTTTTTAAGCTATTGTTGTGAAATTTAATAAACGTTAGTTTATTGAAGCTATAAATGTGCCAAATTTGGTCAAGATCGGGTGACTATATCATATAGCTCCCATAGAAACGATAGGTGGAAAACAGTGACTTCTTTCGCAAACATTAGTCTTTTTGGATAAAACGTTTTTACACTTTGATGGCTATGGGTAAGGAAAGAATTACCAAAACAGTTGCAAGGGTATACAAACTTCGACGCGGTCGAAGTTAACCCCGGCCCTCTGGTTATTAATTTTATTTGTAGCAAAAATCTGTTTAAAGTTTTAGCATAAATTGAAAAAATTATTTTTTGTCTTGTATGTATTTATTCAATAGTTATGATCAACTAATGTTTTTCGATCCAAAGTATTCGATTTAGCTTTTCTCCTCAGTCCCTAAAATTAGCAAAAACAGAGTTTTAAATGTTGTTGTCGTTGCTCTGGCTGCCGCTGCTGCTTCTGTTTTCCACATCCCAAAGGCACTTGAAATTGTCTGCTGGGGTCCTTTTTATTTTATTTTTCTTGATGCCTCTCTCCTTTGAGCACATGGCGAACCGAAACAAAGTTTTGCCCGAAAATTAAGTTGCCTTCCTGGCCACTGAGCGAATTCAATAAATTTGCCTGAGGGGGTACGATGCGCATGTGTTTTTGGAACAAGTCGAAATATACAGCAAATATAACAACCGGAGACGGCAAGAACACCATGAAAGGCACAAGATGTCGACATTCAGATATTCTGCAACGAAAGAATTAACATGTTTCCATTAGTGTGTTACCATGAACAACATTAAGTATTTTGCGAGAACTTCGTTTACCAACTGCATTCAAGGGACGTACGAATAATTGATGCCAGTGCTTTTGCAATCTCCTTGAACCAATGTTTTGTATTGTAGAATTTTGCGGTGAAAAAGTGCGTAAAAAATATATATTTCTCGTTTTAGTTGTTCGTTACCTTTGTTCTGGTTGGTTCCTTTGCTTTTACTGCTCTCATTTTCCGCCATTTGCAGCTGTGGTGAAATGTAAACGACACACACACAGACACACACCTGTGCATGTTGCCACACTCATGTGAGCAAAAATACCATAAACAAAAATATTGAATCCTCTCAACTAAAACGAATCTGGGTTACAGGCAGGCATTTCCCGTGCTCTTTTTGCCTTTTTTGTGTGCAGTCCCCTCCTCGAAAACAAGTGAATTTATGCCACAGCGAATATTTCCATCGATTTTAGTTTTCTTTATTGCCGTTTTTTCACATTCATTGGCATCTTTAAATGTTGTTACCATTGCAGTTGCCATTGCTGTTGTTGCAACCAGCAAATAAATTGCTAGCATGATAACAAAGCAGCTGCGCGACCAACCAAAATGGCAATGTGCACAACCTTTTTCTTTCATTTTTGATGAAGTTTGTTTTTTTTAGAATTTTTCTGTCCTGGTGTCTTTTTACCAATTTCGCAACCAATTTCGGGTCGTTTTTGCCAAAGTCTACAAAAAGTAAAAATTGAAAATATTTATTATTGGCTTTGCAATTTCGTTCTAGTGGATGTGGCAATTGAGAACTAATCAATCAAGGATCTGAAGTCATCGCTTGCAAATACAGTAAAAATTTTTCCTTTACTTATCCATATATCTGTACATGTACATAAATATATATTGCACGCTTCCTTGTCTAATTTTTAATATTTTTTCTCTCTTTACAGGTTTGTGCATTTCTTATCAAGTTGCCTCCGTTGGATGAACAATTCACTTTTGCGATAAGTAGATGTTGTTTTTTGAAACACGTATTTTTAAGAAATGTATTTCAAATGCTCCTGTTGAATTCAAGTAAACCGCACAAAAGTAGGCAATACTTTTTAGCTTTGCAGCCTTTTGGGTTTTTGATATCAACCTCTGCCATCTGAGAAAAAGTTCATGATTGTTTTTGCATGTCGTTTTGTTTGGCTGAACCCTTCGGCGCTTTTATCTTTTTTCTTTTATGATGTTTTATCTCTTTCTGCCATTCGAATTTTTTTCATCAGTTCATACAAAGAAAAACCTTTTTAGCTGACTTTTGTTGTTCTGTTTAAGAACAGAACTTAAGGAATTGGATCAGCACTTGAACGTTAATGTTCTTTAAGAGTGATATGACTACCAAGGATCTCGCAGATTTACCAAACCAATTTTTTCAGCAAAATGCTCACATAATATAACCTCGGTTGAAACAAAAAAGTAGCTAGTAATAACGCAATTTGTTTAATCCAAATTGTGCAATTGTTTGATTTACGGGTCGATAGGTAAACTAATTTGCATATTTTAATTTTAACTATTTTAAACTTACTCTTGCTCGCAAGTTGTATAATCTGAACTCGACCTGAGATGCATTGAAAACGTTGACACATCGTGTTGAGTTCGGTTGCCTAATGCTCCCCGTTTTCGATGCATCTCAATCGTGCACCTGTCCGTTACTATGTTTATCTATGGTATGTTCAGCTAATGCTCGATTTGACATGACCCGATTTCAGATCTGTGAACCACAAAAGCTGGCAAAGTCTGCTATAGAGTCCCTAGCCTAGGCTAGCGTCCCTTTTATGGGTCATTGGAGCAGCCAAGAGGAGAATGCCATGACATGGCAATCATTGGATGCGAGTTGATGAAAAGCCAGCGAGCGTGCAGCGACATAACCTACATGATGATGTCAGTAAAGGCCAGCAGAATACGGGGAGACCATCCCATCTTGCCCAATCTCCAGTCTCCGTCAAGATTGAGAAGAGCCATGGAAATGAGTTCGTGTGTGTCTATCTTCCCCAGTCTTCCTTTCTCTCTGTCTTTCTATATATGGTTGACATCCAAACGGCATCATTAAACACGAACAAAGTGCCATCGTCATCGTCAGCGTCGTCATAGTCAGTTGTGGAGGCAATATACATAAACTTTAGCAGGTGCTTACACTGTCAGAAATTTGCAATGGCTATCATGTAAAACTAATAAATGAGCGAATGACTAATTAAAGTGTTCAGGCTTGATTTAAAAACTTTGCATGAAGGATGCTGGAAATAGCCAAACATGACCTTTGTTAAGTCCATATCAATGATTGAGTCCAGTGATCTGATTGATGACTGTGTAAATGACTTTAAACAAAGGAAGTGAATCTTTTGTTCCGTGTAAATTTAACATTGTTAGAAATCTTTGGTGTTATGTTCAGTACTCCAGCCCAGTTCTTTCAGTGCAAGTGCAGACTATACGCACATACTAATAACGTGAGGAGACGCTACATTTTAAATTTTGTGTAGGGAGTAAGTGAGAACGCATAAAGTTTAGCCAATTTACAAGGCACTGCAAGTCATTGTTTGATTGTGTGCGTGCCCCAGTCAGCATTGATCAATTACACTGTTGTTGGCTCGTGCTCATATTTGTGCGGGACGTACATATCATTGTCATACTAATAAGTGACGCGTGTGTTTAGTATACACAGGGACACCCTTGCACTCACAGATTGGCATACACACCTGAGTCTCCATTGCCGCACGTCTCTGCTGATGCCATCTTTGGGCCATGTTTGCGATTCATTCAAGCATGCCTTCACTTAGTGCGCACCTCTGGCCCAGTTGTAAATGGATGTGGGCTGTGTGGAGCTGCCTCTGCATTTGACAACCTTTGCCTCCCGCATCCCGCCACCTGTCACTTGCCATCTTCCTCTGTTTGTTTAGGCACATGTAAAGCATC
This sequence comes from Drosophila equinoxialis, assembly GCA_018150345.1. NCBI lineage: Eukaryota > Metazoa > Arthropoda > Insecta > Diptera > Drosophilidae > Drosophila > Drosophila equinoxialis. Next base: position 1,166,248 of record JAECWI010000656.1, read on the forward strand.
TTATCTCCGTCATGTTACCAGGCTGCTCTCACAGTGTTACAGAGTCAGACCAGGATTATGCGAGTAAGCATACAGCCGAGCTGTGCCTTGATAATGCTTTGTTGGCATACAGATGTATTCACATATATACAGACATAAGCGCGGAATCACATTTATTCCTACTTCTACGGAGACAACAAGCCTCATTCAAATTTTCTAACGACGAAAAAAAATCAAACAAATAAAGGAAACTCCTTTAAGTCTAAGAAAAAAGTATTTTTAACTTCACTAAGTCATAGTTACATAGCCTTTGAATCGAGACTCTCACTATCATTCTGCTTCTATTTCCTTAGGTCCTCAGTTTATTTTGTTTCGTCATGAACTTAGCCTGTTTCATTTCAATCGTTCTTATAGTAGCCACTAGAAACCAATAAAACATAAGAAAAGTATTTAATATCTCTGTATATGATGAGATCACAACATCGTAATCCAATTGCATTTAACGACCAAAAGTCAGTTTGTGCTGTAAAGGTGTCTCTGATTCGAAGTAAGGTTAAGTGCATTGTATCCAATTTAAATTACACTGCAATCTCTTTAATAACTCGATTTTCCATATAAAATACATTACTTGAACTCGCGTAAACGAAATGTTCTTCAACTTTCATTTTGGGTCCTTTAATAAAACACCTGGCAATTGGTTGTGACAATTTGCTGTCATTAAAAGAACCCCGAACTCTGACAGAAGTTTCCCATTATCATCATCATCATCTGAATCATTGTGGCAGAGAGATGCTTTACGGCCAATACACAAAGGCCGGGCTCGAAAGCGCGACATGCGTAAATAAATGCAAAATAATACAATAATAATTAAAACTGTATAAAATACGAGAGAGAGAAAGAGAGAACGAGCACTAGAGTGAGTGGTTCTTTCTGGTCCTTGGTCGTTGTACTGATGCGTTTGCATTTCCACTTGGCGTAAGTTGTCTTAATTGCTACATAAATGGCATGTAGTTCATATCCTGTCTCATTTCATGACCACCGCAGGACATGCGTACCAAACAGAAGACGAACCTAGCCCCATATTCCCACCCACCCTTCTCTCCAACCTAAGTGAATTTAAAGGCTTTTATGGATTTCCTTTAACGTTTGTCGATTAATTTCATTTTGTCCGAAGCACGCAGTGAAAATGTGTCTCGGTTTTCCACTTACAACAAATTGGCATGTTGTGACAGATTCTGGCCAGTTAAGTTCCACCCGAAATTGGTTGGAGATTCAGAACAGCATTTCTTAAAGCCATTTTTAAAAGGCTATGAAATATTTTTAGCCATTTATTTTGGACCAAACCAATCAAATTGTAATGCACGAATTGTGCATGAATTTGAATAATTGGCAAAAATTTAAAATATCTCAATATATAAATACATATACATATCCCTGGCCATGACCAATTTCCTGCCTAGGCCCATGGGCGTGTCCTTGCCCGGGGGGGTCATTCCAGAACACATTGCAAATAAATTTGATTTATCCAAATTGTTTGCATTACAATAACAAACAAATATAATTTTGAGGGATGCCATCAATGTCATGATTGAATCAATGATTTGGTATGTGTGTATTATAATTTCATTTTTCAACACTGGTTTCATGCTGATAATTAGAATCATCCCCATTTCTTGAAAATTATATCAAGAAAGAGTTGAGAATTAAACTGGCAACTTCTATGAAACAGAATTTCATATAAAGTGGATTAGACAAAATTCTCTCTGATCACAGAATAACCAACAAAACCAATCAAGTAAGGAGTACGACCGCTTTGTGGGATAAACTAGAGAGAGAGAGAGAGTGAGAGAGAGCGGAATGGAGATAAGACCAAAGACCAGCCAGAGAGGCTGAACTGGCATAGTCTACGAATGGGAGTCAGTCTTCTGATTTCACATCGACCCAATGATTTTTCCCTTTTTCGTTCCTGCTATTTGCCTTTCGCTCTTTTTGCTCTTTGCCTTTGTATATTGGTAACGTGTGTTGTGAGTGTGTCCGATACTGGCCACCACGTTCATTTCAATTAAATGCAAATCTCGACTGGGAGTTTTTTCCCATTGAACATGGGCCGGTGGTGGACAGCTTCCTGAATTGGCGGCGTCGCAAAAGTCGTGGAATGTTTTTCACGCATCGCTGCATTTTGTTTTCCGGCATGTGAAGCCGTTTTCCAACTTCTTTTCCATTTTTGTTTTTTTGCCCTGGGTCTTTTTCTCTCAACCATATAATTTTTATGAGATGCCGAGTCTTCTTTGTGTGTGCCAGGGATTTTAAATGACCACGCATCCAGATGGGCTATCCGTAAAAACATCAACATCAGACTAAAAACAACTGAAACAACATGGAATTTGGTGTCATGGTTGTTGAGATGTCAATAATTTGCTAAAAGTTCCACAAATACTAATTATTCCATCCTTTCAATTCTTCTAAACCAATTTTTTGTAATACTTTATAATACTCTTTTTCTGAAAACAAAAATGTTTTAAAACTTTTGTAGTTTAAATCCGTTGTGTAGATAGGTGTAGTTAGTCATAACAAGGGGGGAATAAAGGTTGACTTGTCTAAATTGCAGGAAAAATGCATTTAAAGTTTTTTATTCTGCTGAGTCGTATAAACTTGCGAAGAGCAAGTGCATCTCATCTTCCGGAGGTTTGTATTATTTACAGACTCAACAGTTTCCCGTCTTTCCCATTTCTAAGAGCAAAAACGAGCAACATTTGTCTTGCATTTATAAAGCTTTTGAATATTTAATATGCAGATACTTTCCCAGTCAGTCTTTCACTCATTTTGTCCGCCGAATTCAACGCTCCACCCTGGAAATCTCAAGCTGCATTAAGTCTCACCTGCAGGCTTTTGTTTGGGTTCCCTTCGCATTGTGGGCTGGTGCCTAGGGAAGTGTAAATTTTTGGTGTGCACAATACGCGTGGAATTATTTTGTAAATTTGTTCAAGAATTCACCAAAGAAAAATGAGAAATTCATTAAGAAATATTTAATAATCGGCTTATTTTTTCACTGCAATTTGTATAAAGAAATGCCGCACCACAATGGGAGGAGGAAATTCCCCCTTCCAAGGGTTTAAATTCGTTTCATTTGTCGGAAGTTGACCATTAAGTTGGCCACTCCTTGCATTGTCACGTTCCCTGAGCTAGTGAGGCTGTACGTCCGGCTGACTGGTTGGCTGGCCGGTGGCTGGCAGGCCGCCAGGCCGCCAGGCGGTTACGCTGTCACCGCAGTGCAAAACTGCCCAGAGCAGTGCAGAGAAGTCACATTCAAACTGGAGGAGAACAGTACCATTTGTAGATTCGCACGTCAGAATTTACGTTATTTTCGTTGAATTTGCATAATTTTCAGAGTCGACACAGTCGAGTCCAGTTGATTAAAGTGATAGACTCTGTCAGTTTTCCTTTGCGTTCTGTGTGTGTGTTTTTTTACGAGTATTCCCCTGCCTCCACTACTCTTCCCTTTCAACTGCTATTCCTGTCTGGCTCCTCTGGCTTTTGTTCAAATATATGTAAGGGAAATGGCTGTCAAGGGGGACATAGGAAGCGGACCGGGGACCAGGCCCTGGCGCAGGCTCCAGCTTCGGCCCAGAGCCATTGCGATGGCGATTTTCACTGCCATTTCGCGCTTGGCCGTTTTGAGTTGCAGTTTACATTTTCTGGGCAAAGTCAAGGTAAATATTAGATTTTCGGTTGTGAACAATTTTTGCTTTTTGTTTCTTTGTTTGCTCTTCTAGTATGTATGTATATATGTACATGTGTGTATGTTTGTAGGTAAGGCAAATATTAGCTTACAATTTTGGGCTTAGAGAAGTTTTACGCAGGGTCGACAAAAAGCCTCGCCCGCGGTGGCATTAAACAAAAGTTAGTCAAACCGAAAAATTGTTGAATGTATGCGGCTTTTAATGGGAAAAGTTATCAGAGTAGAGATATACTAAAACCCAGTTCAATTCCGCGTCAAATATTGTAGCATAGATTGTCCTTGCAATACCTTAATCCTGTTGTTTAGTTTAGCTATATGAAGGCAATCAACTATAATGTATACATAGTTGGATATTTCTTTGTTAAATAGCCACAAATTTTTGTTTTATCAGATAATGAGACACGTTGTTTTCAATGCTCCATTTCTTTTAGTTTTTTTTCAATTATTTTTTTCAATTTCCTCTCATAGTTATTTCTCGCACTGCCATTTCCTGACTGTTGACAAATTTCCTGTTTTTATTGTTGGGCAAAAGAGAGTCTTTGTTGTTTTTAATTAAAGCACCAAATTAAAACAGTCGCTTCATCAGACTGTTAAACTTTCACGTCACCCTTACATCTCGTCCTGGCACCTCCCATCATCAGACCAGCGCCTTTCTCCCACATGTCCCCATGTGTCACGTTAAATGTCAGACAAACAAAAGGCTTGTTCTTTACTTCCAACGTAAAGCTTCTCGCATAAAGCCACGTTTTTTCTGCCCATTAATTTGAGTTGGGTTTTTCTGCACTTTTTTCGAGTTCGCGGTGAAATGAAAAGTCCAAATGCACTTTTAATACGGTGGCAGGTGGAGCTGTATACACAGATGAATACACATGGGCAAACAGAGTCCGGCACGATGGGAGAAGAATCTTTTCTATCACTAATAAAAAAACGTGCTCCACCATTTTTTGCCACTTTGCGGTTGACCACATGCAGTCAAAGTTGCCGTTCCGGAAAAAAAGTGAATGAGCAGCTTACTGCGATATCATTGATCAAATGGCGGATTATGCTTAATGAACAGAGACTTAGTCTCGTGCATTGGGGAGCATAGAATTTTACAATTTGCAGTTTTACTCATAGCCAATATAATATTCGGATTTACCCTAAAGTTATTTGTCGCGAGACCTTGTTAGTAAGCGCCTAGATGTTATACACGTTTGTGTTACTAGATGATACTTTTAAATGGGAAACGTTTGTAGTTATCCTTTGACGTTCCACCTGAAATATGCTTAGTGTTTTGTGAGAAATTCTTAAAGTAGTGTGTTTTCCCTTACCGTTTAATGAGCGTGGACTCTCTTTGCATGTTTATCATGGCTTTTAAGTTCGTGGCAAGTGACAACCATCAGCGGTGGCTTGGTTGGTTTTCCTTATTCAACCAGTGCCTCCTTGTGCCTCCGCGCTTTCGGCGAGGATAACAACAAGTAAATGCGAATAACTAAAGTAAACAAATGACAAAAACCTTACTTCCCTGTTGCGGCAGTTGTTGTTTTTGCAACTAAACGGGCAATCCTTTGTGCAGCTGCCCGCATAACCTCCTTCGTCTTCCGCTCTCGCCTCCCTCGGATTCCCCTAGCCTAAACCTACTCAGTGTCCTCATTTGCATATCTAGCAACTGCAGAAACTCCATTCCCAACTCCTGAGCTTTGGCCGACAGCTGCATTGTTTTCCTGTGCTCCGCCATTTTTAGCATTTTCTCCCTTTCACTTTTCCCTAGCCCCCTTCTTATTCTGCCACTTTTTTCTTGACGTCTTCTCGAATGCTTTTTGTCGCCTTTAACGCCGTCTAATTGCCTAATTAGGCATTTGCATGCTTTGACTACCCCCCTACCCAAAAACTTCCTACGCCTTTTTAAAGGAAAAGAGTTTATAGGAAATACAATTACTTTACTATATATTTCGGTTTGTTCTATTTTACAGGTCCTGAAGATATACTAAAATTTCTGGGCAACGAAAGTGTCGTGGATCACTTCAAGCTCGTCACCAAGGATGGCAATAGCCTGCTCATCGGTGCTAGGTGAGTTTTTACTAAAACACATAAAGGATGAAAGAGAAACGACTCGGCGAAACCTAAAACTAAAAATAAAAGCAATCCACAAAACAATCTTGTGGGCGTGGCACTCGAGTGCCTCTCAACCCCATTTACTTTAGTTGACTTACTTTTTCCTTTTCATTTCTCTATTTTTCGTGCGACATTCTTCTTGCTTGGTGAATAGGGTTCCTGAAAAGGGGGGGTGGGGAAAAAAAAAAAAAAAAAAAAAAAAAAAAAAAATAAAAATAAAAAAAAAAACAAAAAAAAAAAAAAAAAAAAAAAAAACCCCCAAAAAATTTACCCCAAAAAAAAAAAAAAAAAAAAAAAAAAAAAAAAAAAAAAAAAAAAAAAAAAAAAAAAAAAAAAAAAAAAAAAAAAAAAAAAAAAAAAAAAAAAAAAAAAAAAATAAAAAAATAAAAAAAAAATTGGGTTAAACTCAAAACGAAAGAGTCAGTAGCCGGTTGCGTTTGGTCAAGTTGATTTAGCGAGAACTTTAAAACGACAAAATCCCACAATTTAAATTTTAGCATTACCAAAAGATTCTAATAGATTAATGAATAACAAAATATCAGCCTTATAAGTAGATCAACGCAAAAGTAAAACTCATCTCATGTGAGTAAGATAGCAGGCAAAGTAAGTTTCAGCCATGCCAAGCAACAGTTTAAAGTTCAAGTTTTAACCCAAACCAAACCAAGCCCACCTGCTTGTATGTATCTTTTGCTTCAAAATGTCAACTTTTGCAGGTACCTGTAGACTCGCTCAAAACGAAACTATGGGCAGACAAAAAACAAAAAGGAACCCTTAAAAACGAGTGAAAAATCCACATAAAGCAAACTTCAATTTACTTTTCGCACACATTGTATTTAATTTAAGTAGAAGATACTCCGAGTTCGTGTTCATGTATGCGAAAGTTTTTGCCCAAGATTGAAGAGGGCAAACACAGGCCAGGACAACATGCGTGCTAACTTTGATTTTGCAACGCTGGCTAGAAAAAACAAGGGAAAAACTTTGTACCAGGTGCCCAAAAGATATGAGAGAAGATGCTCCAAGTTTTCAGTTTTCAAGCATCCAGTTTTCAAGATGACTTGAAGACGAAATCTGAAGTTGGAGTCGGAGTCAGTTGAGTTTGGGTATTGGGGAGTCTAAAGAATTGTGGCAGGAAGACAAAAGATTGCGACCCAGACAATGTGTGTGTGTGTGTGTGTATGTGTATTGTAAATTTTGTCTTTCCTTGGCTCAGACCGCAAAAGATGCTTACAAATGTTGGTTGCCCAGGGTTTATTATAGAAACTCCCATCCATTACACACACAAACAGACTTTCAGCTGGCTGGCACACATATTAAAATGTTGCATACTTTTCGTATGCCAGGCCAGACATAATAAACTTGTGTGCGTATGTGTGAGTGTTCGAGAGAGTGAGAGAATGATGCGAAGTTTTGCAGCGTAGAAGTGAAGAGTGCTGGAATTTGTTACCAATGTGAAATGCGTGCAGCTTGTAAGACAAGACGTCAACACATACATAGAAACCAAGCAAAAAGCAACCGAACTGGGCCGAGACACAGCGCCAACCAGAACTACCATGTCTACGCAGCAGACAGTGGAAAACTTTTGAAAATTGCAAATAGTTTTTGGTAATTTAATATTAACACGACTTGGCAGTCCACTTTGGCCACACACTAAAAAAAGAGTGTGCATGTGTGTGTGTGCGCGTGTGTTTGTGAGCGTGTGTGTGTGTGCGTGTGTTGCGGCTTTGCAGCCACATAAAATTTGCAAAAATGGTGCAAAAATAAATTTAGCAAAAGGCGCTACCAAGGGAAAATGTTTGGTTTTAGCAATTAGTAAGGCATGTGCATGAAACATTTCTTCCAGCAATTTCGAATGAAAACATTTATAACACTTTTCTCGAGTCAACCCGAAAAGTTTAATGATAAAGTTGAAAGCAAATGAAGAAATCCACAAAGTGACATAGTTTACTAAAAGGTTAATTGGAATGAGAATGCCTTAATGGTGACCAAGTAATCTTTTTACTCAAATGATATGCTGTAAATTTGGCTCCAAGTCCACTTATATTCATCGATTTATTTGGAACATCGAATCATTATTCAATTCTTTTCAAGTTAGCAAGACTAGATCGGGTCGTTTTTAAACCAGCTATTTATTCTATTAAAAGTTAACATTGCACAATTGGCTTTTATTCTCAAATTGTATGCAATTATTCTAGTACATATTTTCATTCGAAATCAGGAAGTGAAAGGAAGATAATGAGGCAGCAAAATGCAGACGCACTAAAGTAGAAAAATTAAGCGAGTACCCTCGCACACACTCGTACTCACACGAAATTGTGTTTGTGTCAGTGAAGTGCGTGTAAATAATAGTGTAGGAAGAGGAATAGAAAGAAAAGCTCCGTCTTCAGGATAGGTGGGATGGTAGAAGAGAGTGAGAGAAAGAGAGAGGAGGGATGCAGGGGAAAGCTTCTCAGCTTTTTGCACGCATGAACGCATTTGTATGCCGACGTTGTCGTTGCCAGAGTTGCCACTTACGTGATTAATGGATTTTTAACAAGTTCCACATTTCAAAAGGAGCACAAAAAAACACACACATGCACGCACTCCCCCCAACATACCCGGACGCCATGCCCGTTGACCTCAGACCAAAAAAGAGTCAAAGTAACCAAAGTAACGAACGGCAACTGTTTGTGAAAGCCAAAAAATAAAACCAGCGGGACAGGTTTACTTCGGCCATGCCGAATTTTAAGTACCCTTTTTTTTGCCTTTTGACCTAAATTTGCCTTTGTTAATGTTGTTAATTTCTGATCGTTTCTATGGAACCTAAATGATATAGTCGCTTGATCTGATTTCAAACCTGCATAGCCATTAGTAAATGATTTTCGAACCAAAGTCGCAAATGCTTTCTTCTATGAATTACACTCTTCTAACAAAAATTACCTTTTCGCAGGGCATGACAAAGCCACGTGTATGTAGATTGTATGTGTGTGTGTGAGAGAGGTCCTTTTTTTTAGTGTGTGGGGTAAACTAGCATGACAGCCGGAAATGCGAATGTGACACGCGTTTTGCATGTGAAACGTCACGGACAATGTGCGATATACATATATAGGAAAACGTGCGCCTCCATTTTCTCATTCACTCTCGAACTAAATAGTATGTGTGTGCTGTCAAAAAGAATTTGTTTAAATTAGTAAGCAAAGTTACCTTCCTATCTCCTAATCCCCAGATTTAGTTTATTAACCGATACATATATTCTATAAAAACATCAAGATATGAAACTTTTATCAACTATTGGAAAGAATTCATTTTAGTGCATTCGTTTGACCTTTCAGCTGTCTGTCAGTAGAATGTCTCTGTCTAAATTCTGTCTAATTGTCTGTCACTGTGTTAAGAAACGCATTGAAAAGCCAAGTTTTTATCTATTTTTGCTCTCAGGCAAGTGTCACTTATGCAAATTAACGTGTGAGAGTGGTTGTCTAACTCAATCTAAATTGCAAGCTTCTTCTGGAAATTTTGTCAAGGCTCGTTAATTCGAATGGACGGACGTTATGCTCGTAATTTGGCGGCAAATTGTGTATAGCTTGTCTCATTGATCGTTGTCGGCATCCAATCCACCAAAAGCAACCCCATTCTATCCAATCCAATTCAATCCAATCCTGTACAAACCGAGCGCAGTACTAAGCGCTCGACATGAAAATTGGGTTAACACATTAAGATGGAAAATATGTGCAAAATGTCGCTGGCATCGCAGTATTCCATTCACTGCTGTCACCGCATCAGGTTGGCAATCGTATGGAATAGCGACAAAGGAGGAAATAAAATTGCTAAATGAAAAAGAACCAAAATGGCGGAACTCAACTGAAAGAAAGAAAACCATTTCAGCTTCGAATGTCTAACGGTGCCGAGTGGCATTTTGCTTTCGTTTTAACCATGTGTTCTATTGTACGTGTGGATGTTTGTAAGTGTGTGTGTCTGTGTGTATTCAGATGTATTTGTGTTTTTGTATGTCGGCCTATCTGTTGGCTCTTAGTGTCTTCAACGCATGGTTCCTGCGAATCCTGCACAGTGGAGCAAGAGCTACTAACTTCTTTGATCTTTTCGACAGTTATATAAGTCTATATCACGTGTAGAGCTTCTCAAAACCAAATAATGCCTTTCGATTTCACTTATCGTTTCCAAATAACAATGCTTCGCCAAATTTGTCGACCATTTTCTCTCCACAGTTTTGGGCTTTAAATTTTCGCTTGCAATTTCCCTTTGTCAGTTTTACCAGATGGCTCTACTTTTTATACCATACACCCATAGGGTGAAATGGTATATTAAAGTCGCCAAAATGTATGTAACAGGCAGAAGGAAGCTTTTCCGACCCCATAAAGTATATATATTCTTGATCAGTATCAACAGCCGAGTCGATCTAGCCATGTCCGTCTGTCCGTCCGTCTGTCCGTCCGTCCGTCTGTCCGTCTGTCCGTATGAACACCTAGATCTCGGAGACTATAAAAGCTAGAGCCACCAAATTTGGTATGTAGGCTCATGTAGCATGTAGAGTGATCAAGTTTATTTCAAATTTTTGCGACGCCCCTTTCCGCCCCCGCAATTTAAAAAAAACGTTTATCTCAAATACTATTGCAGTTAGAGACACCAAATTTGGTATGTATATTTGCATAGTAAATGCGCACATTTTGTATGTATAAAGTTTTTGCCACGCCCCTTTCCGCCCCCGAAATTTGAAAAACTCGATTATTTCCCGTAATTTTTTACCTTGTGCAATCAAATTTGATACTAATACTAATACCACACTTAAATTTGATACTAATACCCAGCAAAATACCAAATTTGATCAAAATCGGATAAAAAATAGCTGAGTTATGCATATAAACGTTTTTGCAATAGGCCGGAGATGGCCGTTGGCGGGTGGGGGCGCTAGGGTGCTTATATGCATAAGTGCGCGAGATACTCAGATATTACAAATTTAAAATATTTGTTTTACTGGTGTATGGTATACCCAAGTCGGCGAGACGACTTACTTACTTCATTTCATTTCTTCTTTTAACTTGTGGCCATCTTTTATTCCGGTTTTCTTGTGGTATGTTGAAAGTGATGGGGCAAGCTTTTGTGCAACCGCGCAACAATCATTTTTGCACCGCAAATTCATTTCCGTTTGTGCTCGTTTTCACGATGCATTCATTCACCGTCAACGAATAAGTGTGGGTATGGTTGTGGGTATATGGGTGTCTGTGTGTGCACAACAATTCTTTGCTAATTTCAGGCAATGTGGCATGCGTTTTTTTACCGCTCTAGTGTAAGTCTTCCAAAACGGATTTCATGGCAATTTCATCATGACTGAAGCGCGCATTTTTTCTTCAATGTGTTTAATGGAAGATTGTAGATTGAATTGAATTCGCCAACTGGCACAGATAACTCACGAAGGTTTTCCATTGAGTTGCTAACAATGTAAGGTGAACTGAAGCCAATCCGCTTGCATTGTTTACCCTAGAATTTTCTCAAAAGTGAAATCAGATAAACAGATTTCTATTCTTATGTGGGAATTATCACCAATTACTTGGTGTGCCCAGGTTAAAAAGCTTTAGACATTAATTTTCATTTTCTTAAGAATTTAGTTAAACACGGGCTGGATGATTTGACTCTTCATTGTTTTTACGGATAAGATATAATAAGACAAAGTGCATATTGCAGACATGACAATGTTTTAAATATGTATTAAAGCTATATTCAATCCATCTGACAAATTGGAAATGACTGTGACGAATATTTTATGTATTGCAGTTGACTTCTGGGCGGGTAGTCGTAATAGGTTTGCAATTGGGGAAGGCTTTAATCAAGCTTACTTCAATGTGTGGCTCGACCCTGCTCTGTCCTTCTCGGCTCCATTGATGAAATGCTATTCGCTTTGTCATGTTGAAGGCCGAGACTCCGGAGCAAACCTGCCCTGCCATGCAGCCAGCAACAAACAGCAGGTGAGACGGAGACACATGACCTGCAGGTAAAATCAAATGCCACCTGGCTGGGGCTTCCTGCTTCTCGTGCAACTCTACAGGCAATTCACATTTTCGTTTTTGGCATTTGACAGTTTCGACATTTTCCCAGACAGAGACAGACAGAGAGGAAAGTTGAAATTCAAACCGTCAATTCGATGCATCCATTCACAACAAAAACTCAAATTCTGCAATTGGCTCCGTAAGCCCTAGAAAAATCAAATAAGCAATGAAAAATGACAAAGGCTCAGTTGGGCTTTGAAGGAGGAGCTCCTGTTGCGCTTCAATAATTTTTGACTTGTCAGTGACGCAGTACGAAGGATTAAATCTATCGACAGAAACCTTGAATTTTGATTTTTCCAAGACAAATATATTCACTCCCGCATTTGGAATTTAGAGTACTGAATCTAATCGCTCTAATACTCCGCTCTAACAATGATTTTGTTCCAAATTTCAGTCAAATATACCAATAAAATTTAGCTTAGGTTAAACCGATGGTCATCGTATTTAGGTAGCGAATTCAGAAGATAATCTCTCCAGGTAGGTATCTAGGCGGTGTAGTGGGCACAACTTGTTCTCGTGAGTTTCTGTGATCATGATAAAACCCGTGCAGTTTATTCGTTGCACGCATTGTACGTTTTGACATTTACAAGGCTGGAATGTTTTCTAAATCACCACTGGCTTGATAAATCCCTTCCTTGTGGCTCGAAGGATTGTGTACCTGCGAATATATTAAAGATATGGTTAAATACATTTCCTAACAACTAGGATCCTGAACCCGTTTCCTTGTACTATGATATTATTGAAGGCTTGAATGTCTGAGTTGCTTTCGTTGTTTTCAGAGCGTATCTCAGACCTATTCAAATAACAAAGAAAGTGGAAAGGAACAGTGTTGAAATGGTCAGCAGTAAAATATCACATTCAAATGCGTTTTCCCTTTCGATGCAGTTTTTTTAAGTCAATAACTTGACTAAATTTGATTACAAATCATAGCTTAAATTCAAATTGCGAATGATGCTCATTTGGTTTCACGCCGGAGCGTAGTTAATGCGTAGTTTAATGCGACAGGCGATGAACACGAAAGCGTCAGACTGACAGCAATTAATCAGATTGTGCTTTAAGTAATGCTCATTACGCACTGTAGAAAAAATATAACAAAAATTTATATTTTTCTGTGATTTATTAGGTGCTGAAAAAAGAGCTGAGGAATTGAATTATCAATATTGATGATAACTCAGATAACAATAATGAAGATAATAAAAGCGGTTCCTATGATGGGATGGGTGAGGTGATGGACTAGATGCGTTGCTTGGCTATCAAAAGAAATCACAAAAGCGAAAAATGTGAAAAAATTATGAAGAACGAAACTTCAATTAAGCCGAAGTTTATATACCCTTGCAGTTATTGGCCGCATAAATCATATTGCAAACTCTTTTTCCTTTTTTTTTAACCCAAATGTATACGTAAAGTTCTTTGTGTCTTACTACTTCGCTAGACACAGCATTGTTTTATCTTCGAAAATTAAATTTTTTTTAAGTTGTCCTATTGGATCGCTGTAAAGATGGACAGCCGGTCATAGCTGGATCTGCTTGACTTAATCAAGAAACTATTTACATTATTTCCTGGGGTCAGAGACGCATTCATCTCGGCGTTACAAACATCTGACAAATTTTATAATACCCTTAACAAAACGATACACTGTTTCCTTTTTCGACCGCTTCGGCCTGGCATGACAATCAAGGTTACTTGAGATCAAGGGACTAGCGGAACGGGAGTATGCCGACAGCGCTGCGTATGAGTGATTTGCATCTTCTTCTTTGGTCTGCTATTCTTTTGGGTCTAGACTTGTGCCACAGGGCTTCTACTTGTGGTACTGTTGTTGTTGTGTTTGGTCTACTTGATACTTTTGTGGGTCAAACCACAAAATGGCGGCCATGGCGACAAGAATTTTGTTCTCTTTCCTTATGTATCCTTTTCAATCTATTATATCTCGCCATCTCACTCTCACTGTCGACCTTTGCTTTTTATTTTCGTTTCGTGCTGCAATTTCCCAACGCTTTTTGAAAGCTTTTCGACCACAATACTGTTATTTATGTGCATGTGTCTTTTGTTTTGCTGGTGGTTGTTACCCGGTTGATATTTGAAAAGGGTCCACAGCCTGCGGGTGTTGCCTTATTCAGAGTGAATGGAAGCCGAAGCTATGAAAGAGGAGACCGATTTCAGTCATAACAAAGAAATGGCTTCTTATTAAATGTGTTTAAATTATTCAGAAACGAAACCAAGAGTCTACGTCCGCAACGAAAAAGCTTTCAAATATGTAGCTTGTATTGAATATTTAAGTAATAACAATAATTAGAATGCCAATTCAAAGAAACTCTATCAGGGAATTGTGGTTAGCGATATTGTTTACACTAAATGCTCAATGAGAGTTAAAACCAATAAGAAGAAAGAAGTTTATAACCTTATCTCAACTCTATCACGAGGATTTTCCCTTAAGACAGTCATTTATTTCCCTTCAAAGTGCAACATTAGCAAAAAATATAAATTATGTTACACTTATAATACATAGATATATATATATATATATACATAGATGCCAACCAAACGTCATTTGGAATAGTTTTAACATTTCTCCAATTGTGTTCCGTCGATTTATTCATGAATGCAGCTTGGACGGGAGTAACAACCATCGATTTCGAGGACTCCAGGAAAACCGCAAATATTTCAAACTGTGTGTTTGGTTTTCGCCTGATTTGCCTGGTTATTACAGACACAGTCACACATACACAGATGCGGATGTTTGTATGTATATTCGTTGTTAAATATTTAAAACTCAATGCACCCTACAATAAAAAGGGGCAACAAAATGGGCTCAAATGTTTATTTAAAACATAAGCCGCTTAGTTGTAGTTTACCATTTGTTTTTTAAACACTTCTTATTAAAAATATATATCTTTGAAAAAATAAATAAACACACAAATAAAAAGCAACAAAAAAAATAACGGAAACATAATCTTGAACGTTTTCAAAATGGCCCAACAACTGCGATTTTCAGTTGCACAGATACAAATAAAACGACGCTGCACACACAAACACACATACACACACACGGACGCACACGCACACACAGCGGGCGCAAAGAACTGAAAATCCTTTCGTAATCGTTGCATTCACCACTTGCAACTACAACAACAACTAACACACTCCGCCGTGTGGAAAATATTTATGAGCGCGGTTTTTACGCCAAATGCGTTCCATAAAGTTGCTTTACGCCCCTCCCTTTTGCGTTTTGCCCCTGCATCAGTGCTCCACCGTTATTTTCATCTCTCCCATGTCTCTCCTGTGCCTTTCCAGGACATTTTCGCAAGCGTGTAAATATCATTGCCTTAGTATGCGTCTACTATGTGTGCTAAGCAGTGCGTTAAAGTGTTTATGTGTTTGTTTACCGCGCTATTTGTGTGTGTGTGTGTGTCCCTGTGTACCTGTCCCGAAGCCAACAACCTACAAGGAGCATTTCCTCTTGTAATGCTCTTTAAAAAGCAGACAAGTAACAACTAGAAACATCGATTCAAACTATAATTTTGTCTCCATTATTTAGAAATATAAATGATATAACTTTGATTAGTCTTTTTATTTAAATTATAGGCTTGATGCTCTCAGTTTAACAGATAAGGATTCCTACCGCCACTTGATTCCGTGGAATGTGCTAGGGTTGTTTTAATTTTCCTTTGGTCTTAATTTATTTGGGGTTTCAGTTGCAACATCCGCCATGTTGGCTTGACTGTTGACGTTCTCGTCCTTTTTTGCCCTCTCGGCACCTTTCGTATGCTAATTTCGTTCAGCACATTTTATATTTATACACAGGTTGCTGAGTTGCTGACAGGAGCAGCAGACAGCACTGAGTACAAGCAACCAAACTGCAATCTGCATAGTCACCAACTGAATTGTTCTTGTTGGTGGCCCGTTGCAAGTTCGTTTGAATTTGCCTTGTGCCGTTGTTATAATTAAAACGCGCTGCATAATTGCCAAACAATAGCAGCCTCCACAGGGCTTACGTAATGTTAATGGTCTCGAACTCAGTTGGGGTCCACAAAACGTACATAGGATCTTTGTTTTCTGCTCTCCCAAAGCAATCAGAATTGGTCATAAGACTGCCTAACAAATTTGACAATACGTGATTAGTTTTTTCTCGGTTAACATTTTTGAAACTAAGCGCCAAGTCATCAAACATATAGGACTCAAATCATCCGAAATATGCTACAATTGTATTATTTTTAAACAGTGTATGTGAATTTTGATTAGATAAATAACGAAGTAAGTTGACGAAGTAAGATGGGCAGGTTGTCTGTACAGCTTAATACTTAAAAGGCTGAAGATCTTAGGATTTTCGCTATCCCTTGACTCTAAAATTACTTGCGAATTTTAATTATATAAAGCTAAATTATCAAAGAAACTACTTTAAGAGACTTGAAATATCAGCAAACTAAAACTTAAGTACCTAATAATTATTAAGTGCGTAGCTCCAACATGGATATTATGCCAAAGACAAGTACCACAATTAACCTGAAATGTTGGCTTGTGAGTCGTTAGACGTCGTTAAAAACATCCAAACACACGATATTCGGCTAGAGATGCATCCAAAAAAACTAGAAAATCAACTACTAATAACTCGCCCACCATAAAATATCTTTAACGTCATCACCTTAAGTCTAGAAACTGGAACAAAAGACTTCTACATGTCTTTAATAATATCACAACATTCTCCTCATAGAAGTCACGAATTCCAACTGTTTGTATTGAAGTTAAATAATATAGTAAAATTGGTGAAAAGTTCCAAGCCACAAATTGATAAAAAAAAAACTCTTTTTCAATTGATGTTTCAACCATTTTTCCTTGGTCAGCTATGAGTATGTTATAGTGATTAACTATCGCAAAGACATGGCTTCATCTACTGTTGATGGTGTTTGAGAAAGAGGGGAGGGATAAATGTTTCATTTTCAGCTTACTAATATCTGACTAATTTTACAGTCCGCAAGATATGTTTTACTCTTGTGCACAGCCCTTATGTTTGATTGGTTTAAAAAAAGTCGCAGTAGTAAAAATCAGGGAATAGTTGAAGAATTGGTGTATTTAATAGTTCTCTAACGAGTTTTCTGTCCAGATATTTATTAGAAGCATGTCAAATTTGTCTCACTTAGCAGGTTAATTGATAAGAAACTATCGAATATTAAGAAGGAAAATGACTATTCCAACTATATTAACCACAAAAGCACAAATGGTTGCACAAATGGTTTCGCAGCGGGACGATAGGAGAATGTTTCTCCACTTTTACCAACCACATCATTGCCCTCCCCCAAAACAATTTGCCATGCTCTAAGCAAAGTCAACTTATATAAGAACACATATACATAAACGGCATATATGTATATAGACATGACTATATGTGTGTGTGTGTTTTTGTTTGTGTACATAGGTACATACATACATACATATGTATGTACATATATTTATTTTAAATTTTCCGCTCTCTTTGCTGCGTTCAACCAAAAATGTCGGAAGTTTCGATAAGGTTGCCTCATTTGGCCTTCTCTTCTGCCTGACACGGCAACCATAAAATGTTCGACCAAAGTGCATACACACACACTCACAATCACACACACACCGCCACACGTATGTAGTTGTGGTTTCAATAATCAATGAGTTGATTTTATGAAATTTCTGTTCACCTCACAAGCCAGGCCATTGCACGCCCACCACAGGCCCACATGCCCAGTCCTTAGTTCCACTTCATTTTGGGTGTGCAAAATTTTATTAACGAGAAATTTTGGAATTTTTGGCATAAATTTCACAATGAGCGCTGCAGCAGAAAGAGGTTAAAAGCGAAGTAACCCAGCAACGGACCAAGGGACGTTGATTGAGGTTCAAAGGTTAAATGAATTTTAATTAATTTTTTAATTAAGAAAATCACAAGCTGTTGAAATTCCAATGCAACAACAATAAAATAACCAAAACCAAATAACCCAATTCCCATTAAACTATTTTAAACGTTATCATTCTCGTTATAAACATTCCCTTTTCTTGCTCACTTTTTCATTGCAGAAATACCGTATTTAATTTAAGCATTCACGATCTTGCAGAGCAGCAACGTCTGATCTGGACATCGCCAGAAGATGATACCAAAATGTGTCTCGTCAAGGGCAAAGATGAGGTGAGTACTATTCATTTATTTACCCCAATGATGACCCGATAAATCAGTAGCTCCCACCTGAAGTAATATTTGTGTTCTAGTTAGAAACCCAAATTCTTTTTTCCCCTCAATTTTTTCATTTCAAGTTTTTAGTTTTTTTTAGCACTTTGCCTTGAGGGCATTGCAATTTTCATTTCCATTTCCATTCGATTTCCATTTTGTTGTTGCTGCTTCCGTTGCAACTTTGCGAAAGGCGAAAACCAAAAACAAAAACAAAGCAATAAAATGTTTTCTGCATCAGTGAAATTGATTTATGCAACTTTCTGCGCTATTTTTATTTAGTTTGTTTAGTTCTGTCTCTCTCTATCTGGTCTGTGCAAAGGAAAAAAGGAAAAACAAAACAAATGCCCGAAATTCTTTGAAAGCTCTTCGTCTTGCTGTTCCAGTTGACCCATTAAGAAAAGTGCTAACTACTGTCAGGGGGTGTGGGGGATTGCAATGAGTAGTCAAAGCCAAAGCATGAACAAGCCCCAAAGCAAAGTTTGGATTTTGCTTTTGCTTCTTGGTTAATGGAAATGGCAAACATTTTGGCTTTCAAATTGGTTTGCATCGACTTCGACGGCTTCGTTTCACTCTGCCCCCTTCGGTGGCCTTTGGGCCTGCCTCTGCCTCGGACTACGTCTCCATCCACATCTCTGGCTTGTTCTTCTTGTTGTGCTGCGCTGTTGCGCCTTCCGTTTCCGGTCAAGTAAACACAAAATGGCGAGCACAAAGGAGAAATGAAGGACGTGCCACCTCTCTATGCTTTCTTGCATGCTCAAATGCACTTCCAAGCAGCTGCTCGAAGGCATCGAGGGTCGCTGACGTAATTAGCCAACACTTGTTGGCTAGGCGTGGCATCGCCAACTGCCAACTGCAACAAGAAAATTAACAGGTGCAATTTGTTGAACTCAATTTGCTCGCTGACTCCACTTGACTTGCTGCAAATGTTACAATACTCTCTCTATGCACAGTTATTTATAGCATCGAAGGAAAGAATTAGCTTTCCATTTGGTTTCTCTTTTCATATGGCGTGTCTGATTGCCATTTCCCCCACCTAAAACTAGGGGAACAAATTTACTTTTCTTCAAGGAAGAAATTGCAGTTCTTGCGTATTAATGAAAAGTTCAAAATTTACAATTTTAATTAACTGACATTTGCGCTAATTTTTGATCTGATGAAAATAATGATGATTGAACTTTCCAGTAATTTTGCCACGAAAATAAACTCAACCTAAAATATGCAATTTAGTCACGACATAAAACCAAACCTACAGCCTTAAGAAACTAGATTGCAATTACCGTGAACAAACTCTATTCTCTAGCCAGCTGGTTGATCATTCACACATTCTCATCAATTAGTCGAAACCTATGGCAGTGAACTCGGTATCATTGTAGCATTTATCGGGGTAAATTATTAAGACCCTTATACATCTATTCAACAAAACGGGCGTGTGGCATGTGAAAATTCCTCCTCCAATTAAAACTCTCTCGATTCTTTTAGTTTTATACTTAAAGGTAGGAACAGAGTAGCACAAATATTTGCAGACTAATTGCTAATTGTTTTCATTTTATCTGTTGGAAAACTAGATAAAGCTATTCAATAAAGAATACTGTAGTTTATTTTATGTTTTATATTATGATGTCTTTTATTTTCTTTGATTATATTTTCGTTGCAACACCACTTGTTTACACTAAGACGGTTTTCACACAAAAAAAAAAATTTAGTGGGACCAGATGTAGTTACTTGATAAATAATCTCTATGTTAAATCACCACGTTAGAAGTGTTGCATAATGTTATTATTTAAATAAGGGTATTCCAATAGGCACCCCTCAAAAATAACATTATCATTAAGTTTACAAATATAAAAATATTGAATTCTTATTCTGACGTGGTTGGTGTGCATTCTGGGGAATATTGAATGATCCAGCATTTGCTGCAAGGATACAGGGAAACCCAGAGAAAACCTGATCAGATCATTGTAATATACATAAAATATAGGGTTATAACATAAATTTAGTGTATGAGTATCCATTTTAGCAATTCAGTATGCGTTTTTAAAGTAACATTAAGTCAAATTAGATTTGGTTTAAATTCAACAATTCAGTTTGTTTCTTAAAAATTACATAAAGTCAAATCAAAAATTTGGTATTAATCCAGCAATTCAGTATGCGTTTTTTTTTAAAGTAACATTAAGTCAAATTAGATTTCTTTAGCGATTCATAAAAAGATTAATTGTTGATTCTAGTCGATGTGTAGTCCCAACATATTTCGTAATTCTGCAAATCGTCCAGCAGGTAGAGGCTTAGTAAAGATGTCCGCCAGTTGATTATCTGTCGATATATACTCAATACAAATTTCGTTATTCTCTATCTGTTCTCTAGAGAAATGATATTTTATATCAATATGTTTGGCTCTTTTATGACATGAGGGATTTTTTGCTATACTAATACAGCCTTGGTTATCTTCATAAATTTTAATGGGCCTTTTGAGTTTAATGTTTACACTACTAAGAAGAGATTTCAACCATAGAGCCTCTCTTACGGCTTCAAAAGAGCCATGTACTCAGCTTCAGTTGACGAGACTGCTACTGAGTTCTGTTTTTTTGTATTCCAACAAATTAGATTGGAATCAAACATTTTAAATAAATAGCCCGTTGTACTTTTCCTATGAAGTTCATTTCCACCCCAATCTGAGTCTACAAATCCAACTAGTGTGTTTTCAAATGATGTATTTTTCTTATAATGAAGTTTCATGTCAATGGTTCCCTTTAAATATCTAATAACTCTTTTCAAACACTGCCATAATTCTGAATTATTTTTACTACTATATCTACACAGGATATTAACAGCTGTAGTTAAATCTGGACGCGTACAAAGTATTATGTACATTAGACATCCAATAAGATTACGACATGGGGCTTTGCAATCCTCATCTGAGTTAAGCAGGTCGTAATTAAGTTTACTTGGCAAAGGGGTACTAACTGATTTACAGTTGTCCATGTTAAATTTATTTAAAATTTTCTTTATATATGCAGCTTGACTCAAATATATTATATCTTGATCCATTTCCATCCTTATTCCAATAAAATGACGTATCTCATTCAAATCAGTCATTTTGAATTTTGTACTTAAAAAAAATTTAAAATTATTCATTCTTTCTAAGTCTCTTGTTGCTATTACTACGTCGTCAACATATAATAATACATATATTTTATCATTTACGTCACCTTTGTCCAGGATATAAATGCAGCGATCTACTGGAGAGTTTACAAAACTACATTCTTTTAATGCTTGCTCAAACACTTGAAACCAGCATCGAGCTGCTTGTTTAAGGCCGTAAATCGCTTTATTTAACTTACAAGCATTTCCAGCATCGCATAATATACCTTAAGGAGGCTGCATATATCTTTCTTTATTTAAAACACCATTAAGGAATGCTGTTTTAACATCCATCTGATGGACTATTAAATCATATTGAACTGCTAGTCCCATTATGAATCTAAAACTAGCAATTCTAGCAACAGGTGCAAAAGTCTCCTCATAATCAACTTGATATTTTTGAGTAAATCCTCTTGCAACTAGTCTAGCTTTATATTTTATTGGTATTCCTAATTCATTATGTTTAATAGAAAATACCTATCTACTACCAACGATATTCTTGTTTTCTGGCATTTTTGTAAGTGTCCAAGTGTTATTAATTTCATGGGCCTTTAACTCCGTCTTTATTGCATCCTCCCATCATCCTCCTAACATCTCTAAATTTTATCTCATCAAATGAGCTTGGAATTTCATCGAAAAATATATGGGCATTTAAAATATATTTGTTCAAACTCTCATCATCTTCACTATAAGATATTTTTGGTTTGGCGTTAAGTCTTTCACTTTTTCTTTGCGTTATTTTAGTATCAGTATTCTTTTACACGCCATCTTTTGATTGATCATCTTTCTCACAATCCGTACTCTTATTCGGGATATATATTTCTTTATTTTCATTCAAGAAATCAGTTTGTTTCCTTTTTTTATTTTCATTCGAAAAATTAAGCTGATCACATTCCTTACTGTCGTATAGGAGTTCTGATCTAACGCATTCCGTACTATCGTTCCGGATATTTAGATGATCACATTCCTTACTTTCATTCAGGAATTTTGTTCTAACACACTCCGTACTATCGTTCCTGATATTCAGATGATCACATTCCTTACTTTCATTCAGGAATTTTTCATAGTTTCTTTCCGTACTCTCATTCGGGACTTCTTCTTCAGGCTTAGATGCTCTAGAATAAACCATATTTGTCTCATCGACAACAACGTCCCTAGCAACAAAAAAATTTTTCTTTCACGACATCCCATAATTTATAGCCATTTGGTTCATACCCTACAAGAATGGCTTTAAATGATTTCTCATCAAATTTGCCTTTCTTTACTTTATTATGTACATAGACAGTTGACCCAAATACTTTTAAAGATTTTAAATTTGGCTTCCTATTGTGCCACATTTCATATGGGGTCATTTTATTTTCACCAAGTGCTCTGCTTGGAATTCTGTTTATTAAATATGTTGCAGTGAGTGCAGCTTCACCCCAAAAACTTTTGTTTAATTTTGCTCCATTTACTATGGTGCGAGCTTTTTCTGTAATGGTTCTAATCATTCTTTCCGAGACACCATTCAACTGAGGTGTATGTGGCACGGTTAAATGATAGCTTGTTCCATTTTTAACACAAAACTCACGCTTTTCATTTGACAGATATTCTCTACCGTTGTCAATATACAAGTTAACAATTTTAAGATTAAAGTGAGCTTGACTTTTTGCAGCAAAATCTTTGAAAGCATTGAAAACGTCAGACTTGTATTTTAATAAGTAAGTTACACAGTAATGTGTAAATTAATCTACAAAAATCACAAAGTAATTTTTATCGTCTATTGTTGTTGGTGTAATTGGGCCGCAAACGTCTGAATGGACAACAAATAAGGGACGCTTAATGTGACTTTTGTCTTTAGATTGATTGAATGGCAACCTAGCTTGCTTTCCATTTAAGCAGGACTCACAAATTTCATCCGAAATTTTTAAATTATTTAGAAGACTGCTATCAATTAACAAATTATTATTCTTTATTTCCAATAGTTTTGCTTTGCTAACATGACCTAATCTCTCATGCCATAATCGATAATTATTATTTCCCGCATTTATACTGTATGCTTGGAATTTTAGTATTTGTATGTTGTTGAACTTACCCGAACTTTCAACAACAGTGATGCCATTTTTATTAATTGACACACCGACTTGGTCAAAATGGATTGACATTCCGGCTTCTTGCAGACGCTTCACTGACATCAAGTTTTCTGCTGCCTCCTTGCAGTATAAAACATCCTCCAATGTGATGTTGTGGCCATTGTATAATCGAACGATTCCACATTTTGTAGCGAATATGTATTGGCCTTCCTTCGCCACAGCAATTTTTATTGGTTGCTCCAATTCCACGCAATCAATAACCAGCGATTCATCATTGATTAGGTGATCAGTTGCACCCGAATCAATAATAAAACCAAGTTGTTTTGGTTTATCAACTTGGTTTAAATTTTTTATCATAAAAGCAAAACCGTGGTTATTTGTGGATGTTGCAAGCTGAACTTGTTTATTGTTATTGTTATTGTTTTCTTTATTAGTTTTATTTTCTTTATTTTTAATTTCTTTTAAAAAATGAAAACAATCCTTTTTTATGTGCCCTAGTCTACCACAATGGTGGCATTTAATGTTGAATTTTTGCTTTCCTTTAAATACCCTTTTCTTTTGTATTGTGCCTCTATTTTTAAACACGTGATTTATATTAGAATTGTGATTATATTTAACAACTGCCTTCATGACCTTTTTGCTAGTGTCATTGCTATCACTTCTTAGTTTAGTTTCATAGTCTAATAATTTATTTTTTACAAAGGTAAGTGAAAGTGTTTCATCGGACAATGTTTCTATTGCTGTAATCACACCATCGTAAGTAGAAGGCAACGTATGCAGCAAGTACATAACTCTTTCCATTTCGGCTAACTTGCCACCCGCCGCTAATATCTCACTGACAATATCATCAAATTTAACGAAATGACTGGAAAGAGTTGTTTCACTTAATAATTTGAGTGTCACTAAGCGCTTATGCGCAGCTAATTGTGAAGCAAGACTTCTGCGTTCATATGTATATGGCATCGAATTTTTGCATAAGACCACGTGCGGAAATATTGTCTGCCGCGAAGTGTAAAAAAGAGTCACTCAAATGTTGAACTAATATGCTTTTTGCACTTCTTTCTGCCTTATTCCAAGTTTCGTCCACTTCATTTGGCATTAGTTCATCAACAACTTTGAGAACGTCTAATTCGGCAAACAACTCCCTAATTCTGAACTTCCACACACCATATTTTCCTCCATCGAACGGTTTAATGTTGTACTTATTCTTTTCCATTTCTTTACGGACAAATATCACGAAAAAGAAAGAGAAAGAAAATTTTTAAGTGCACAGTTGGAATTTCACAATATATTGAAATAATAAAACTTCTTCAATAATAGGCATGGACTGGGCCCATAACCTGTTGGAAAACTAGATAAAGCTATTCTATAAAGAATACTGTAGTTTATTTTATGTTTTATATTATGATGTCTTTTATTTTCTTTGATTATATTTTCGTTGCAACACCACACCACTTGTTTACACTAACAATAAGACGGTTTTCACACAAAAAAAAAATTTAGTGGGACCAGATGTAGTTACTTGATAAATAATCTCTATGTTAAATCACCACGTTAGAAGTGTTGCATAATGTTATTATTGAAATAAGGGTATTCCAATATTATCTATTAAGTAAAATGATATACAAATTTGAAAGTATTTCAACAATCATCAATATTGAAATGTTTTTCAATACGGTGAAAGCCATCGACAACTTCTCCATTTTGAGAATTCACTGTCTTTTTGAGTATTAAATTCTTGATTGATATATTGTTTGCCACAATTATTTATTTTTTTTGCCTTTAAGCTATATAAATGGCTGGAAACGGAATTCGCAACTCATACAAAATGAGCAACCATCATCGCCATCATCATAACATATTCATGCACTCTTTGCCCCCTCCATAGGCCCCTCAATCGGTCAAGTGGCAAAATATGAAAAATGCCAACGCATCGAACAAAGAGGTGAAAATAACCAGAAAACCCGGCAAACATATGCCACGGAATAAATTAATAAAACCTCGATGAAATATTTGCTTTTATTGTTAAAAGTCAAATATTATAAAAAGCACATTCGGATGATAAATAATTTGATAGAAAGCGAGAGAGATCTGATTGTTATGGCATTCATACATTATAAAGCTCCTCTTCCATTCACCGCAAAGGCTATATATAATTGATAAATTTTTCCCATAATTGTTTCTTGGCGTGTTATACAAGTTTGCGAATAGTTAACAATGCTTGAAAGGAATTCGTAAATGAGCACCACAAGATTTCGCTTACTATGCCATTTTGCCGTTCAGTTGTCCCATCATTAAGCATTTGACTTGGTTTGCAGATTGTTTTCCCTCTTCTACACCTCCCAAATCCTAACACTTTGCATTCATTTAGCTTCAGCTTCAGCTTTGACTGTCCAGGAGAATGAGCATCGACATCGGCATCGACCATTGTTCGTTTAGACCTACGGAAATGGTTTTAATTTATGCACACAGGTGGCTCTAACACTTTTGCTCTGTTCCCCACTTTAACCCGGCTCAAATCCAGAAACCACAAAAGTACTCGTGCTTTGCTATTTGCTTACCCTGTATAGTTCCATTTCAACTCGTATATGCATCAATCCATCCATCCTTCCATCCGTCGCATACTCATTTATCTCACTTGTTGTTTAACCGCCCATCCCTTGCCATCATTCGGCATTGTAGGGCGTGGTCATGGGTCCATTCCGAATCCTTCATTTCATTTTGACATTTTCGCATTCTGCATTCGAAATTTAATTATTTCTAGCCTTAAGTTTAAAATGAACTTCTATTTCTTTAATTAGACGATATTTTATTAGTCTGGAGATTTTAGAAGTTTTATAGTTAAACGATGAGTTTAAACAGCATTAACGACTGGTCTCTAATTTAAGTTATCATTGTACTAAGCACAATGCAGTAACACAAATGTTTATGAACTCCCTTCGACCCGACAGACATTTTTTAATTCTTTGTTTTTTTAATTTAACATAATTTCGGTTTCATTTCATTAAGTTGGTTATGTGAAATGTCTGAAATGTTTGCCATGCTGTTTTTGGCCAAAAATGAAGCATAAATTTAAATGAATTAGCAAAACAATTACACCATGGCTTGTGCTCTGGGGGAAATGAGGGGGCAGTAGGTACATTATGACAGAGTTAAAGCTTGTTCAATTGGGAGAAGTGTGTAAATATGGTGTTGTACTTTTTCATTGTTTTATTGCTGTTGTAATTAACACGACCAACAGACCAGACCAGACCAGACCTGGTCAGAACCAGAACGAAAGCCTGGTCGAGGACGAGGACAAGGAGTCAGATGAACTTAGTGGATTGTTTAGAATGCAATTAACTGTTAAATTTATTAATTTTTCAGTTGAAATGCTTTTGCCATTTTAATAAATAAAACATTTGGTTCTTTTTTTTGCATATTGAACAATTTTCATACATATTTCAGTTGAATAATACCTATGTATACATTTATTTCAGTTTGCGGCTTTAGTTGGGCAAACGAAAAAGAAAGGCACGAACTAAAACAATCTCATTTTGCATTGTTAAATAATGGGAATAATATTTCATTGGCTGGTAGTTGAGCTATTTGAAAATTCTTTGTGAGGAATTCGCTTTACATAATTATTTTAGTTAAGTCATGACCTGGCCCAAACTGTAGATACATTTTGTGTGGGTAAATATTAACTTATACCGTTCACTGCCTTTGGTCGACAGTTTAGCTCTTTTTCTGTCAGTCATTATACCCTATATCAATAGGATGAAATTATATATTAGAGTCACAAAAATGTATATCCGCCCGTCTGTCCACCTGTCTGTTCATATCAACCCCACCTATGTTAGTTAGAAAGAGTAAGACTGAGCGGGATAGCCTATGTAAATAGTTGTTACACATTTGGTGCATGGTATACCCAAGTCGGAGCGACGACTCACTTACCTCATTCATTTTTCATGTTTTCAGTTTATTAAGTGAAGATGCTTTTACAATTTTTACCTGAAACTGCTGTTTTGTTTGTTGGTCCCTTGTGTTTGTATATCATTAACGAAATTGTTGCCCACCTGCAGGCGTATTTTATCCTGCCAAAAAGTTAACTCCGATGCCGGCTTCTGAATGCTACACCCGAGAAAAGGCCAACAAATGAATTGACTTTGGCCCTGACTAAAAAGTATTTTTTGTTAAATTTTTCATGCCTCTTGCTGGCTAAACTCTCATACACATTTCCCTGCTGACGTGATAAATGCCAAATTTACTTTGTTTGTACGAGATACTGACGTGAGAGGTTTCGACTTGACAATCGAAAAGTTTTCTTCTCAATTATAGCAATTTAGCTAAAAGTTTGATATACACACAATCTGATGATGATAAACTGCATTTTCACTTACATATCTGCTTACATATATGTACATACATGAATGTATACATAGGTACATACATACATGTATGTATCAATTCAATGATGCACTCAAAGAAATTAATAACCAGAGGGCCGGGGTTAACTTCGACCGCGTCGAAGTTTGTATACCCTTGCAACTGTTTTGGTAATTCCTTCCTTACCCATAGCCATCAAAGTGTTTTATCCAAAAAGTCTAATGTTTGCGAAAGAACGGCCTTCAATCTTAGCATAGGATATAGAGAACTTTTTGATGAAAGTCACTGTTTTCCACCTATCGTTTCTATGGGAGCTGTATGATATAGTCACCCGATCTTGACCAAATTTGGCACATTTATAGCTTCAATAAACTAACAATAGCTTAAAAAGTAACGAAGTTATTGAGAAACGTCACTGTTCGGGACTTTGATGTTTGTATGGGAGCTATATGATATAGTCACCCGATCTTGATCAAATTTGGCACAATCATGAATAAGAACATAAAACTGACAAATACCAACTTTTATGAGAATGGCTATAAAATTAATGAAGTTATTGAGAAAGTCACTGTTCGTGACTTTGCCGTTTGTATGGAAGCTATATGATATAGTCACCCGATCTTGATCAAATTTGGCACAATCATGAATAAGAACATAAAACTGACAAATACCAACTTTCATGACAATAGCTATAAAATTAATGAAGTTATTGAGAAAGTCACTGTTTCATGACTTTGACGTTTGTATGGGAGCTATATGATATAGTGGTCCGATCCGGCTGAATCCGAGATATACAATGCCTTGCAGTATTTCAGCTCTGTAGCTCTTACGGTCTCGGAGGAGTTCGCGTTGATCCAGACGGACGGTCTGAGATGCTTCGTTCTATGCGTTGCACACTTCTGACCAAAATTAATATACCCTTTTTGCAAGGGTATAAAAATTAAATACTTTTTACAGTGTAAGAATAGTCATCAAAATGTTGATCTGCTCATCTTCCAATATAGTGTAGTTGATATAGTTGTGAGAAAATTTGTTTTTAGAAGCAAAGTTTTTCCGAGTGTGTGCTGTTGCATATGTTCATTAGAGAACTTGTATTTCCGCTTGCAATTTTTGTCCTGAATTTGTGTTTTGCGAACTTTGGCCTAACGAGTTTAGGAGTGGAGAACCGGGAGGCAGCATGGCTCCCCCCGGGGACGAGGGAGAGAATGAGAAATAAAAGAGATAGAGCGAGATATTGCGGAAGTGCCAGGGAATGTGTGTCAGTACACTATTTGTGTTTCCTCTATTTTGCATAAATGTTTTGCAAATTGAAATATTTAATGCGTAACAAATATACTCGTACTTTAACAAGCACAGCAGGAAGCAAAGTGGCAATGGGCAACGTCGAGGGTGGAGTTCGGGTGCTTAAACCAGCAACCTACAACTCAATAAATATTAAAAGGCAATGGGGAACTTGCTTCCATTTTGCATTTTACCTTTTTGCCCCACACGCAGGAAGAAGGAAACTTTGGCTCACGCTACCTCGAAGCCGGAAATGACTGCACATTGGCTGCTGTACGAGTAGTCTCTGTCTGACATGACAAATCATTTGAAATATTCGCTGCAGCCCCATCCCTGGGTATCCCACAGAACACAACACAACGCAACACATGAGTTTTGGGTGATGGGCGCCTATCGTTTTCCTACTCCGACCGAGTGTTAAAATATTTAAATGTTTTGTTTGTTTGCCCTGTTTTGTTCTACTAATTTGTATCATTCCGTGTCGGTTTCGCTTGGTAGGCAAATACGGATCCCATATGTAGTTAGTTCAGTTTGCTCTGCTTGGGTCTAGTTCGGAATCGTGCACGACCACGATGTGCACAGGCAACCACAATAATGTCATTATGTTGATTCGGAAAATGTAGCCATGTGAAAATGATTTTAATCCCAATTAAAAGACTTTCCAAATAATTGAAACGGAACAAAAAAACTTGCATTTGCTATAAATTTAGACAATTTTAATGCCCTTTCTTAATCTTCGTCATATCAGATTAGATTATAGTGGATTAACAGACAGGCGAGGAGATTTCTGATCATAATCAGCAACTAGTCATAAGAAACTGATAAATATAGATTTTAGAATTTAGATAATTTTGAACAATTCAGTCAAAATGTTGAGAGGTGAAATTGGGAAACGGGTGTCATAACGTCCTCGATAGTATAGTGGTTAGTATCCCCGCCTGTCACGCGGGAGACCGGGGTTCAATTCCCCGTCGGGGAGAGGTGTATCATATTTTTTTTTTCCATATTTCTGTGTTGTTTTGAATTTCCATTTTATTAATGCTGTCAATTCGTTTTGAAAATTTCAGGAGGCCTGCCAAAACTACATACGAATAATGGTTGTTCCATCTCCAGGCCGGCTATTCGTCTGCGGCACTAACTCCTTCCGGCCCATGTGCAACACTTACATCATCAATGACAGCAACTACACCCTGGAAGCGACCAAGAATGGCCAGGCTGTGTGTCCCTACGATCCGCGTCATAATTCCACCTCGGTCCTCGCTGGTAAGTGGTCCATTTACACCTACTCCTCGACTCGGTGCTCTCCCGTGGCACTTGAATAATTTATACTATCGGCACAGGAGTCTATGTGGTGGTCACACTTTAGTGTTTTTTGTGTCGTTATCGCCATTTGCAAGAAATGGTGAAATGGTAAAAAAAGGCAATTACCTCAGCCCACTGGATGTGAGCAGTACTCGATTGTTCATTTGCCTTTGTCCCTTCATCTGTCCGTCTATCCACACATTCGTCCTCCCTCCCATCCGTCTGTCTGAATGTATGTAAAATAAATCGGATAAAAATTGTCATTCATCAACTGTTGCCTCGGCAAAAGTATTTGCCATTCTCTTCTCTACCACAGTTTTTGCTGGGTTTTTCTTTGCTGACTTTTCCCTTGAACCTATGTGTGTGTGTATATGATAAATTTTCAGTATTATTGTTCGGCCTGCCATCTCTGATGCTTCAAACAATGTGCGAAACAAAAAGTTAAAAAGAAAACAAATAAAATTCATATTTTTCATTTACAATCCGTTCGGAAACATCCATCCCAGAAGCACCCCAACAATTTGACAGCAAACTATTTTCGACTGCATTCATCTTGTATTTAATTGAACTTCATTCCGGGTAAAATGCAAGGAATCAAACGGCACTACTAAAAGACATGTCCCATCTTTACTCACAACTAAAATACTTTCGGACTAATACAAATTGGAGTATCTGTTCACAGAAGGCACATATGATTTGTTTCTCACTCAAGTTCTTTGATGTGGCTGAGTTCTTTATTCCTATTGATTGGGCCTTAATAATGAGGGTCTCATCTACAAGTGCACACTTTGAAGTTTACACTGAAACGACAATAAGGGGAAGGAGCCACAAATTTGACCCATAAACAAACACATTGTGTGGCTGCCCCTTTTTCCCTGATTCGCGGAGGAGTCGTAGTTTTGATAATATTTCGACTTGGCCTCCATAAATCGGCATTCTTTGGCTGCATGTGGGGAAAAGTTTCTTCGCGTCGTGATTTGTTTGCATTTCATTGTCTGCAGCCACCGCCAACTTTTGGCTAGGGCCGCGGCAGAGTGGGCCAAGTAGGTGCTAGATGGCAGGAGAGAGCGTGATGTGCCATAATATCGATAAACGGTTATAACTAACTTGAAAGTGTGAATACATGTATGTGTGTGTGTGTGTGGGGGGGGAAGGGTAGTGGTTGGCCCAAGTGTTGCCACGAACTTCCGTCGGATGCAGCTGGTTGGGTGACTGACTGACTCCTGCTCCATGTGTTGGCT
Organism: Drosophila equinoxialis; assembly: GCA_018150345.1. Classification (NCBI taxonomy): domain Eukaryota; kingdom Metazoa; phylum Arthropoda; class Insecta; order Diptera; family Drosophilidae; genus Drosophila; species Drosophila equinoxialis. The sequence goes on from JAECWI010000656.1 coordinate 1,197,684, forward strand.
GCTTGCCCATTTTGCGATCTCCTTTCTCGTCCTCTATGTGGGTCATAAGAGTTTATCATCAACAAGCTGCCACATCCTGGCCAACGAAAAAGAATAAAGCACGAAAAAGCTGAAAAAATAAACCCAAAGCTGCCGCCATTTTCTTTATTGCTTGACGCCATTTTGTGCTCTTCACGTCTTTTTTTTTCGTTTTCATTGTTTTTGTTGTTGTTCTCATTTCACTTTGATTTCGTTTTATGGTGCTAATATTAAATCGACATTTTTACATATCTCTTGTCTCTCTTTCCCTTTTGGCTTTCCCATCCGCTAGTCATTTTGTTGCTGTGTCGATTTTTGCCGCTTGCCTTGGCAGGATTTTTGTATATTAGCTAACCAAAAATGGATGATGATCGGTCCATACCGTGGGGAGTGGAGGGCCTAGTGGCCATGTTGTTTAGATTACAAATTGGCCCGGACACGAATGGAGCATACAAAAAACTGCCAACTGAAGAAGAAGAGCCAACAAAATGCCAGAACAAGCTGAAAACGTTATCAATTCAGTTTTCATTCGTGACAAGGCGTTGATGTCATAGAGGTTCCCGCTTTCCTCTATATCCCTTCTTTTTTTTGGTTCGGAGGCGTGGTCCTGGTAACTAGCACAAACTTTTTTCTTGCACTTTTCTAACGCTTGCGACAAAAACAAACCACCTAAAAAAGTTCGTGGACAACATTTTTGTGCCAATTTCGTTGAAAAAATATTGTTGTAACCATGATGAAGTTTTCAATTGCTTTTTCCACAAAAAGAAAACAACAAACTCTCTTTTTCTCTCTGTCTCTCATATATATAGGTACATCCATACATATCTATTCTGCTTTTCAGTCCCCATCTGGTAACGCCAGGCTCAGGTCTTCAATACGGCGGAAGGAATCTATTTTTGTTCAATTTAAAAACTGCATGCGAAATAAATTTCAGTCGTTGACAACAGGAAGAGACAGAGAGAGAGAGAGCAAGAGAGAGCAAGAGAGAGCAAGAGAGAGAAAGTTGGTGTGGGGGAGGGGCGGGCTGTAGGCAGCCATAATACAAAACTTTGCCAATAAAAAATTAAGCAAGCCAAAACTTTTATTTTTCCCACTCACTGTCAAGCTCTGTATGTTTGTGTGTGTGTATGTGTGTATGGATAGATGGCAAATTGATGAATGTGTGTGTATGAGTAAAAAAAAAACCAAAAGCGACTTTGTCATTTAATTTATCTAATGTGTCCATTGGGTATAGAAATATTGGCGAATCATAGGAAATTCATTAACAACTAGATTAAATTGGTATAGCCTAAAGAAATTTCATGATATATGTATGTATGTAAGTAATAGCATGTGTAGCTTAAATTGACATCAAATTATTTAATTAATAGAAAGTAGATACATATATGAAAATATAGACCTAAACTACAATTTCCTGAATCCATTGATTCAGAGAGCTTTTACTCCGCTAGATGTAGGAGATCAAGACTTTAAGCTTGGTGTAAAATCTTTAGACACAGAATAATAAAGACTGACTTTTTAAAATAGTCCTTACAGAGAGAATGTAAGGCACTAATTTCCTTATCGATTTGATTATTTTCTGTTGAATGTACGAAAGTAAGGCTGGTTCCGAGTAATAATGTCTCATCTTGGTCTACCAACATACATATTTATGTGGGCCAACTTTGTCGGTTTCCCCGAAAGAGATCCAAGCTTTTCCTGCTTTGAATATTAAAATAGCCAGCAGCCAATTTTAACCAGCTCTTGCTCTCTTGGAGACAGGGCCGTTTGCTGAACTCGACCGCAGCGACCTTTATCGTAGTCGAAAAATATGGCTTAAATGTCTTACCAATAACGCACACGCCTCAGAAAACAATGCAAAGAATAGTAATAAATAATTTATAAGTGCGCATTTGCCACATTAATCACGAGCCGACGCTGCTGCTGGCAGAAAACAAAAAAAAAAGGAGTCCACAAAGTGGGAGGCAAAATCCCTTGCGCCAGCCAAAAAGTTTTCTCGGTCCAAAGCCAGCGCATATTAATTTCGGGGCTACAAACAACCCAACCCACTCCAAGCTATCCTATCGTCGTCGCCATCGTCATCGTCGGCGTTGTCCGCCAGCAACACGGGCACAGCGAAGCGTACAAATTGCCATCACTTGCGTTCAATTTTAGACTTTTCCAAGCAAATGCACAAACGCGATTAAAATGCTGACGAATGGCGATGTGGACAACGGTTTGGCTTGGGCTGGTTGTTGCCAACGTGAAAATGTCAAGGGCCCAGGAACCCGGGCCGGCCATGAACCGGGGCAACAAAAAC